>CM041790.1:23906406-25106406 GCA_023375725.1 Nephotettix cincticeps | reverse complement strand
TCAGTTGATAGGAAATCATCAACCTTATAAAAAACCTGATCTTTTAACCAATTACTCAAGCACTTTTTAAATTTAGGAAGACTGATAGTTTGAGCTGAGTGAGGCAATTTGTTAAATAGCCTTCTTTTCATGCAAAAAGTATTTATATTTGTTTTTGACAGTCTAACAGGAAGTAAATCTAAGGTATAATTTTTTCGTGTGTTATAATTATGAATTTCAAATCTATTTTTATATTCCAAAACATTTTCTTTAACATCTAATAAGCTAAAATATATATACAAACATGGAATTGTCATTATTTTCAGTTCTTTGAAGACAGGACGGCATGACTCTCGATTGTTTAAACCTTTTATAATTCTTAAAACTTGCTTTTGATTTAAAAACTCGACCAAACTTGCACTGTTACCCATAAAGTAATTCCATATATAATTTCGAGGAAAAAAAATTATGATTAATTTTTACTAATTATCAATTTTTCTAGAATATGATAGACTTATTATATTTGACCTATTAAGTAGTTCCATGAAAATCTGCTTCCGCCAATAGCTGAGCTGACACCGCCTTACTACAGATTTTACAGTAGTATAATATTTTAATTTATCTACTTTTTTCATAGGCCTACGAAAAAATGTTCTAAAACATTCCAAGCACTAAGCAAATTTTATATTATAGGCTTAAAATATTTTTCACTGAAAGTATTAATATTCCATTGGATTTTCCTTTGATATTGTTTTTTTCATTTGGTATTGTCACATACCAATGTAAAAATAAAATTTTGTGTTACTTACAAATTTTTTTCTCACTCCTTTGGACCAGTTTTAGGTCATGATAAGCTACTTGTTTTGGCATATGAGATTTAAACGTTCAGGAACGTCCATACTTGTCAATGGGTTAAACATAGCCTAGAATCTTTATTTGTTTTCTAGAAGAATAGAAAAGATAGGCCTATTACTGGTTTTTGAAATGTACAATGGAAACTCCATTTAAATCGAACCTCAGTAATTCGAAATCCTTGATAGTTAGAATTTATTTTATTCCCCTTGAACTTCCCAAACTTTGCAATGTTACTATAACCTCTCCAAATCAATTATCATCCAAATTAATTATAATTTATAATTAATAATAATAGCTTTATGATTTGAAGTTATTGCCCAAAAACCTCTGTAATTCGAAATGAGGCTATCATTGTACCTCTGTAATTCGAAGTAAAGGAAAAAAATCATTATTCATAATCGAATTACATTTTTTGATTGAAAACATTGATATTTTACTGCTTTGCGTTTTGTACGGGGGGAATTAGCATGGGATCGATTTTAAAGTGGGCGTATTCTAGTTAGTTTGTGACACAGTATTTAATTTATATTAAAGTTATTTGTGGTCAAGTGAGTGCGTTTTCTCTTTCAGCCAATATGATAAAACAAGTGTATAAGGCACTTACAAACCTTCTAGGGATAGGTAAAAGTGGGTTAGAGGGCAGGCTGTTTACCATAGACAGAAAGTAGCTGAAGGCAAAAACTATCTGGGATTATTTCCGCTGATAAGTTATTTTGTTTGTTTACATAATTTCTCACTCTAAACCTGTCCACTGAAAAATTACCATTAATATTACTGTAAATATAAGTTCAATAAAGATGGTAAATAAAAGAAATGAATTGTTTCTTTCAATTTTTAAGTTTGTACATTATTAAATTTTATTCTGTAATTGTGATTATTCATATTGTAATAACCATTGCAATATGTAATTAATAAGGATGCACAATGTACAAAACATTTATTTGAAAGCTACTGAAACCCCTGACTGTATTCAGTGCT
This sequence comes from Nephotettix cincticeps, assembly GCA_023375725.1. Lineage (NCBI taxonomy): Eukaryota > Metazoa > Arthropoda > Insecta > Hemiptera > Cicadellidae > Nephotettix > Nephotettix cincticeps. The sequence continues at coordinate 25,104,594 of CM041790.1, read as the reverse complement.
AACACTGAATTGTACCTCTATATATCGAACTTAAGGGAAAACCAATCTTGATTAATCGAACCTCTTTTATTCGAAATTTTATAATATAATAAATTTAAGTTTTCCCTTTCCGCTTGGGATTTGATTCATCAACATTCCACTGTATTGATCATATAGATGTTAGGTAGGCCTATAGGCTAAAAAGATTTGTTGCATACAGTCGAAGTCAAAATCAGATTTATTCCAAAAAAACAAAATATATTACAAATTAAACTGTGCACATTTTTGAAATGTTAGATATTATAAACAAAATTAAAAAAAAATCTTTTCGTAGACATAATAATAAAATAAGAAAAATGACTTAAAAAGTAAAAAGTAAAAAAATAAGATGTACAGTATGTGAATTTTTTAAAATTTAGATTTGGTAAAAAGATGTAAAATGTATATAAATTATGAAATAAGAAGAGAAAATTCCGTAAGAAAACTAATCTTCCACAGTGAAATATATAAAAAGAAAGAAAAAGCAAAAGATAAAGAATAACTTAATAAAATAGATATGATTTGAGTACAGTGATGATTGATAAGTTTAATGGTCGGTGGGTGTAGTGTTCTCTTGTTAATGTCCACACTAATGAATACTATGTTAATCCACTAAGACATTTGTCATAATTAGACCAGTTCGTAATTCAGAGGCAATGGTTCGGATCCTTAAAATGTGGGTCCCTTATATGTCATTGACTGTTGGGCTATAAGTTAACAGTTCAGTCTAAGGAACATGTCAGCCTTAGTCAGTAGCAAGACTACAGATCGCGCCACAATCATTTTGCACCTCGTCATTCCTCATTCATACTTGGCTTAAAATACCTACGTGGGTAGGTCGCCATTTCACTAACTATTTTAAATACTTTATATCTGGTCAAATTTAACAAAGGTAATATTGAAACAAACAAACAATACCAAAGGAAAATCCAGAAATTAGTAATTATATCATAGTAATTGTACGTATCTAAAATTACAATACAATTAGGCCTACTACCTAATTCCTAAATCTATATGTAGCAAGGCAATGAGTTTGTAGTAGGGTTTATATGTAGCATGGCCAGTGTTACAGAAACTACAGATGGCAAAATTGCAGTACAGTAAGGATCATGCAACATCATAATACACATACATACAGTACTATACAGAGTTAGGTTATTGATTTTAGCGAATTTCCCATAGGGAAGAAGCTATTACCGTAGGTCTCATGGTAAGACTTATGCTGGGGACCATGTTATTTTTTAGTCTTTAGGTGCCTAGAGACCAAAAACAATAGTCGTTAAAATTTAAATACATATATATATATATATGTGTGTGTGTGTGTGTGTGTGTGTCTGTGAACACAATAACTCTTGTAAAAATGGTCCGACTGCTACCTACTACATACTATAATATTATGTTACATTGTAAATTATGATGCATATAGTACCAATTTCACAATCTATGCATCACTAGTACTGGATAGTTTGTGTAGAATTAGGGTGATTGTAATTAAAAACTCATTATTTTTCACTCCAACATGACAGCCAATGCAGATGATATTTTTTATCTATAGCCTACCTTTGTTACCCACACAGACTGCATTTAGAACTGTGTGTGGGATATAGATTTAGATTTAGATTATCCTACCCAGGTAGGTATTTTAAGCCAAGTATGAAGGAGTAATGAGTGTAGGATGTTTGTGGCGCGATCTTGTAGTCTTGTTACTGACTAAGGCTGACATGTTCCTTAGACAGGACTGTTAATTAATAGCCCAACAGCCGATGGCAACTAAGGGACCTATAGTTTAACGTGGAATCCGAACCACGGCCTCTGAATTACGAACTGGTCTAATTATGAGGATGGCTTTTGTGGATTAACGTAGTATTTAATAGTGCGGACGTTAATCCACACAAGAGAACACTACATCCACCGACCATCGCTCATAACTATCCACAATTCGTGACCTCCAAGTAGCTGGATTACAGGATGACGCCACCATCCCAGTCTAAATCGGAAACCATCATCAAGGGTGAGCTAACACAGTACCAAGTGGATAGAAATGATTATTGATTATGGAAAAAGAGGAGTCTGTTTTAAAGTATAAAGTAGCCCTTGGCTACCACCACCATTGTCGTTGTAAAGAACCAAATCTTTGAGTAGGATTAGTATTATTCAACTTATTGTACACATAATACATTTAATAATATACATAATACATTTGGGTGGACACACGGTTAAAGGTTAGTTTTCCAAGCATTGTTTTGTTTTAAGCTGGAGTTCACATAAATATAATAGACCCTATCTGAAATTTGGTATGAAAATAGATCTTTAAAGATGTTTTTTTTCTCCATGTGCAATGGTAATCTCATAATAATTCATTCAATACTCACAGTCACTTCTTTTAATTTCCAGATCAGACGGAAACGTTTAGCAAGATTAGAAGTCAGTGGGGCAAATGCTAGTCCTGGACCTAGTACAAGTCAACCAGTTTCCCCTTCCACTTCTTTCAATGCCGGAACTTTTACTCCACCCATCGCTCCAGGTGCCAGCACTGATCGAAACTCAGACAGAGATAGAGGTATGAAAAATGATTTTCCATTTTGTTTTTTAAACATTCCTGCCTCCAAAAGTGATAAATGACTAATATTATGTTACAGTACCTTTTCTTGAATTCTTTTTATGTACTAGTTATGAGGTGACTAATCTCGGGAAATTTTATTCTCATTACAAACCATTGCAATTCAATTCATACAACCCCCCATCTCACAAAATTTAAAATCCTGTTAACGCTTAAAATGTACTCTAGGGTACTTTAATATTGACACATTGGGCCGGCCACATACAAATTTAAAAATCTTTATTTCCTATCAGAAGTTAATGTGATTCTCAGAGGCTAACAAAATATATAGATATTTTGAACAAAATTCCACCCATACTACATTCATGTTGACTGCGATGCCATCCACAACCAGATAAGTGGCAAATTTTCTGGGTTTTCCGTAAATGAGTTTTATAGTCTCGGGTTCAATGAATGATAGGCATTTTACAATCGTATATTATGGAAACAATTCTATGTGGATCTAAAAAGCTATTTACAGGTAGTAGCAGTGCCAAAATCATTACACAAAACTACAAAATGTTCTCCTAAGCATGGATAAAACCTGCGCCCGGTGGCTGTCAGATGTTTTGAAGTCAATGTGTTTAAGAGTGATCCAAAGTAAATAGGCTTAGGTCTGTCACAAACAGTATTTTGATTGGCATTATTATTAAAAACTATAAAACTTGTCTGTAAGATAAAAATAAGTGTCTGATATAATTTATATACACTATTTATTGTATTATTTGGTTGATTTTTACTGTAAAATTTTGAATTCTTTCAAAAGGGACTCCTCAAAAAAGTGACTCTCAAAGCACTGACACATCATCATCACAAATGGAAGTTGAAGAATTCCCTCAGCCGGAGGAAAAACAGAACACTGCAACTAGCAATTCACAAGTTGACGTTGACTCAGGAATTGAAAATATGGAAGTAGAGGAGTCAAAAGAAGCAACACAACAAAGAGTTAGTACATATTTTACATTTTGCACTGGAGTGGTCACTCAGAAACGTTGTTAAGTGTTTAGTAATTCAAAAGAAAACACTATCAAGGTATTTAGATGGATAAATGAAACCACACATAATTGTAAGGAAATCTGTTCAAAGAAAAATTCTATAAATCTACACTACACAGTCAAAACACAATTTATGATTTTGACAAAATAAACCTTAACACTAACTGTGTAGGTATATATTTTAGGACTTTTTGCAAAAGTTATTTGTGATAGTTTTCCCCCAGGATGAAATCTCGTCTGTTCAAAAAGATAAGTTTTGGTTTTGTATGATAGTAATTTTTTATATTAAATTGAAAATACTCTTCCCTTAACAACATAAATTCAATGAATTGTTGTTCATGTGCATTGTGTTTGGTGAAGTTCTTGATGTGTATTATACGTTAATGATATTGGAATGTGTTTTCAGACTTGTTCGACAAGTGACAATACAGATGATCAGGTGTTGACGACAATATCTAGAGTTCTCTGTGTCACTTGGTCACAAGGACAACAGAGTGATTCTAGCATATTTTTATCCGAAACTGCAGCAGGAATAAACCAGCGGAAACAAGAGGGTGATTCTCAGATTGATACTCAGGTATTATCAACATGTTAGCGAAATGATAACTAAATATTAACCTTTGAACTATAGACTGTATAATATCTGTGCATAATCAGTTAAAAATATTATATTTATAAAAAAAACTTATGACTTATACAGTCGAACCTTGATTATCTGGGGTAATTAGTGGGAGAAGAGCCACGGACAAATGAAAACCACAGTTAGTACAATTGGGAAAAATAGTGAAAAAATCATTCTTCTTTATTCTTAATAATATTATAATCCATGGTTTTTAGGATGTTTATGTACAAAATAGTTTTTTTTAACCTTTTAAGGAGTACCGTATTTGGTGTCAAAATGGTATTGATGTTTTAAAACGTCGTTTATGTCTACGCAAAAAGGATTTGTGACGTTTTAAAATGTCATTCGACAAAATTTGCGCAAATACATTTATATATATTTAAAACATGATACAGATTGATTCTTAAGTCATAAATTAATAATTTAAGACATGTAGTTATGCGGCACGTGTGTATTGGTGTATTCGGTAGGCAATCTACAGGGGAGGGGGTATTATATGATGGTGGCTTATATGAAAGGTGGCGACCGTGGCGTGAAGTTTCGGCGCAAAAGGTGGCGGCTGAGACGTGAATTTTCAGTGGGAAATAAAAGTGTGTGAATAACTTTTTCTCAGCATGAAGTGTGAGAGCATTCTTCGCAATGAGAAAAAAAGGCAAAAACATAACCTTTCAGCGCAAAGAGTGTAATATGGCGTTATGCGTGCGTCCATGTTTTGAAGACTTTCATACGAAAAAAATTATAACCTAAAATGTTCGTTTTTGGGTATTTTGAACATATTACACATATTCTACTATATTTATAGCAGGCTGCAATAAAATTTAGTGAAAAAATATTTTACTCCTTTGAGGTGTGATTTGGTATTTTCCTCTTTTACGCCTTACCAGCTCTGGGATAGTGACGTTTTAAAATGTCATTACTCATTAAAGGGTTAAACTTTTAAGTATATTTACAAACATTTTTTGTATATTCATGAATATAATAGGTTGAAAAGCACAGAATAGGGCTTTAAAGCACAATGTCAGTCATTTTTATATAATTTTGGATTCCTCTCCTTCTGCTTGCCATTTTCTGACATTTCTCTTTGCACACTTTTGTACTGTCTTGTCATTGATGAGTACCTCAAATGTGGCAAGATTTTATCACATTCGATTTGCTCTTCAACTTTTAAAATAAATTATTTGGATTTTTAGCATAACATGAATCATAAATTTTATATAATTACCGTTATAATTTCTTTACAATAATTATAAAGCTGTAATGTGATCTATGTTGACAAATGCTAAACGTTGAAATTAAGCTTTAAAATATTTTTGTTAAAATTTTAGAAGAGGCTAAAACAAAACAAAAAATGAAATAAAATAAAAATGATATAAGAATAAGAAATAAATGCATAATGTTTATCGATGATTATTATTGGCTGCTGAAAGCACATTTGGGCTATGAAAAAATCATAGGGAATTGTAGTAGGGATTCCTACTACGTGTACCATATGTGTTAAAAGTGTTACTACTGCCATAATTTTATATTTGTTTGAATTATTTTCAGGATCTCATCAGTCAGTCACTGATGGAGGTGATGTGTCAGATAGCGTCGGGCGAGAACCCGATGCCTTCTCCGTTGACATGCTCCACACCTGAGGACAGCAGTGAGAATATTGCGGCTGCTAGCTCAACAGCTACAGGGGCAGCTGCCCCATCACTGGCCACCACGGGGCTGACGTACCTCACAGACTGTTATGCTAGGGTTGCAAATGAGGAGAGGAACCACCCTAAGGTAGGCAGTAATGAGATCATAGCTGTTAATTTTATGGCAACAATTGCCCCTTCCTGCTGTAAATAAATGGAAGATAAATCCTTCCTTTATGCTTCTACGAGGGTAGTCCACAAAGTAACCTCAGTTTTGAAACGAAAATAAGCCAGTTGGGAAACAAAAGTTTTATTATATACATCTTAAAATTACTGCTGTTCTCTACGTTTCTACATACCCACAAAAAATTTTAGCACTTATATCTCTTTAAAGTTTATGATGTTTAGTCTTCAAACAAATCTGCTGTCTGAGAACGTAGCCAACCTGTCACAGCGTTTATGAAGCTCTTCATCACTAGCAAATCTCTTGAGATGCAAACTCCTGCTTCATTTGTTAAAAAATGGAAATCACTGGGAGTTAAGTCCGGTCTGTAGGGGCAGGAATGGTCAAAAACACCCCATTTCAATTTTTTTAAAGTTAATTTGTTTTTTGAGCCATGTGAGTCGTCGTGGACAAACACAACACCACTCCAGTCTTCATTGTGCTCGTTGTTGTCTGATTAAAAAAAAAGAACCTAAGAACGGACTACACCTTCGCTTATATTGTTTTGGCCGTACACTGTTCTCAATTCACAATGACTTCCAGTTACTGTGTAGCTTTTTGACCATAAACATTTTATAACACCACTCATTTCACACTTGGCGGGATTTTCTATTGCAGTGCTCATATTTTTAGGTTATAACTCAAAATGCTCGATTGTAGATGCTCTCTCTTGTATAGCTAAAAGCCTACTGAGCGACTGCCCACGCTGTGATATGGGTTTAGAAGTAATGACTTTGCCGATTGTTACAGCGCAGTAGCATGCCTCCTCTGAAAGATGTGTTGGCTGAGATCAGAGCTCAGTGTGTTCAACATACCTCCCTCATGCTGCAAGATGTCCTGGTGGAGGAGGTAAGTCCAAAGCCGTATATTGTGTATTGTGCGTGTCATGATTCCCTTTAGCAGCCTGATTAGCTCCCTGCTGATCGAAAAAATGCTTGATCAGTAATCTAGTTATTAAATCAACTACTGCGTAGTGTTTTTAATTTATAGATGGATATTTTTAATTTATGGATAGATTTTTTTAATTTATGGATGGATATAGATAAATTCACGTATACCATAAAATAAATATTTTTTACCCTATATTACAACCACTCAAGACAAACAGTATCTAATTGGGCGTGAAAGTGACCAGGTACCGTCTTGCATGCAAACGGAGTAGAAGTACATATTTTAAATTTTGTAAAAATAAAAAATTGTTCTTAAGAACTCAGTTGTACTTTCATGAGACTACTATTTTGGATTATATTATGGTCTAGCTCTTGGGGTTTCAGACCTATTTCATGATAATGATTAATAGAAAAAAAAATACTGTAATGCCTTTTTGTTAAGCGAAAATGTGAAAAATCATATACAAGTTACATACTAGCAAGCTCGTGCTACCTACACTCAGGCCCAAAAAGATGAAAATATGAGTTATTCGAATTGAAAGCCTAATAATTATTACTGTATTACTTAAAACCTCAAAGTGTTTCAAAAATATATCATTGAATGTACTGTGAATGGTGCATGATTGATTATTCTTTTAATTTTCGCTAAAATGTTGATGCCATAGTTAAATACGTCTTGTATGTATGTCACACAGGTGGACTTCACCAGTCGGCTTGGGCCGTTGTCGTCTCCACTCCTGCAGCAAGTGCTTAACCAAACACTGCCTCGGGGCTTCCTTCCGGAGCTGTTGGCCCGGACACACTCCAACCCAGACACTCTCAACAAGGTATGTTGTCTGTCGTCAATGATGCTCAATATTAAGGGTTCAGGTTGCTTTTTTTGTTTATTTTACGAGGTATGGTAGTCACTTGTGTGTGATTACACCCTGGTTATTTATTTTTGTCTAATTTCACATGTATTTTGTAGATAGGTACTTTGATGTTTTTGTTCAAAATAGAAAAAAAGACTCAAAAATAAATAATAAAATAATAAAACCTGTCGCAATTCAATTGGTTTTCTATCCGAGTTGTGAAGGTTCAGTAGTAAACATGAAAAAAAACATTGTCTTTTCCATTGTTGGTGTATTTAGGCTATCTAGGTTCAATTAATCCTATTTGTTTTGTAGTTTGCTGACAAAATGGTTAACCAGAATTTTTTAATCATAAATATCATTCTATCTTGCCAGGTATGATAGGCCTTATGAAAATCCTATGGTAGATGACTCCTGAAAATTGAAATGGTCTTCAAAGCAGCACTTGATTGACTGGGACGATGGTGTGTCTTGTAATCCTGCTACTTGGATGTCACGATATTGTGTATAGCTATGAGCAATAGTTGTTGGATGGGATATTCTCTGATGTGGATTAACATCTACACTATTAAATGCTAAGTTCATCCCCAAAGACCTTCCTCATAATTAGACCAGTTCATAATTCAGATGCAATGGTTCAGATTTTATGTTAAACTGTTGGTCCCTTAAATTCCATTTACTGTTGGGCTATTAAATAACAATTCTGTCTAAGGAACATGTCAGCCTTAGTCTGTAACAAGACTGCAAGATCGCGCCACAATCATCTTGTACTCATTTCTCATTCATACTTAGTTTAAAATACCTACCTGGATAGGTCGCCGTTTGAGAGAGGCAATAAAAACTCAACTATTTTGAGTTTTTTTTAGGCACAGAATTATTAAAAACTGCCTTCTAATACTACCTTTATCAGGGATGGATTTATCTAAAGCAGTCATTCTAAACCATCTTAAAATGGGACAGACCGTATATAATTAAAAATACAAATAACTTGTAACTTAAATATTGGTGTATTGTGCAGGTGTTCAGCCCCCTTCTGCAAGGGCTGTACCGGTCAATGCAGGGTGCCTCTATTGTTGGCAACAGTCACCGTAAACCGCTGGAAGCACTCTCTGACTTGGTGGATGTAAGAGTTGGCCCCACAGCGAGTTTAAGACCCATTTGCCATCTCATCACTCATCAGGTCACCATCTTTGTAAAAATAGTACCTAGAAACATAAAGAATTATGATTTTTCCATTATTACAGCCCTGTTCTCGTATCCCGAACATTTTAACCCTTTAACAGGGTGTCCAGCAACCGGGAAAAGCAGGAATTGTACAGGAATTTTATTTCGCTGGGAATTATACGGGAAATGTACGGGAATAGTATTAAAAACGGTTTTGTTCGGGAATTCGGCAAACTGCTATTTTTAAAATATCAATATTTCTAATACTCGTAACTATTTAACTACGACACATCTTTTGAATGAATTAACGGTTAAATATTGAAGTTAAAGGTTTAGAAATGATATGTTGTTGCACTAACTCCCTAATCAAGATTCGGTGGATTGTTTGTGCTGAAGCAGACTGGACGGCAAGGGCTGGACTGGACTGGCAGAATGGCATGTGTAGTGCACACAAAAAACGACTCGGGAATTTTCGGCCTCTTCCGCGGGAGCTCGGTCTCGTCTCCCCGAGCAATGCGACAAAGTACAAGTGTATTAGTTAGGGACTCACAGTCCAGCCTCGAAACAAGCCAATATTTTCTAGGTTAGTTTGCCTCGTCCTAGCTGTTTGAAACGATCATCTTGGATAGATTAATTGAGCTTATTATTTTTATTATTATTATTTTCAGTATTATTTTTTCGACAAAACCAAACAGATTTGTTGATAATAATTATTAATATTTACAAATCAAAGAGAAGGACTCTGTCCGGCTGAGTAGTTTTAATTGTTACCGAAAGAGTAAAAAGTTAATCAATTAAATCAAACCAACAGTTAAACCTTTTCTTAATCGGCAAATCAACTGTCTTCGGACGAGGTTTGCTTTGACTCGACATCGACTAGTCGACGGCAGTCGTCAAACATCGGGCGAGTTCGGTTCCGATTCTTATTGAGGCCAAAATTCATTTGAGTGAGATGGTGAAATAGGTACGTCCTAGCACGTTGTTGAAGAGAAAATCAAAAACTATTCAATTAAATTTTATAAGCGATTAAATTCTGTCAATTCGTCGATATTCATGGTTAACGTGATGGAAAAACACTTCAATACTCTTAACACAAGAGCAAAAACTACAGTCGGATTGGCAGGTTATCTGAAAACAGAATGAACAATTCGTTCTGAGTCTCTTCAAATCTGAGTCTGATTGCCTGTCACACTTCGGAGTCTGAGAGGCGCAGGTGCACTGTGGTCAATTCCGTTTACTAGTAACAGACAAAAAGCTTGCCGAGTATGACTCGATCGATGTCGACGATCTGACTAAGAAAACTAGGTGCATTTTGGACGCACCATATGTTCGAGTTCACTTTAAACTCTACTCATCACTAGAAAGAGCCACAATGATATAAAAAAACTAAGAAGATATGTCGGCTGCTTTTTGTGTCACATTTCCCTTTAACGTGGTTTTCGAGTCCCGTGTCAGTTTTTTCTTTCAGTTTAGATCTTCAATAGTTGAATTAGCGGTTTGATCTATGTAAGTGATAAGTAAACCACGAATAATGAACTCATTGATCGCTTATATTATTAGCATATTAAAAGCGTGGGAAAAAGTGAGTGAAATTATTCATGAAAAATACGGGAAATGTACGGGAGTTTTGGAAAGCCCACTCGCTGGACACCCTGTTTAAGCCTGGAATTTTAAGAGCCTTTCCAACACCAGATGGCATTATTTTTGGATTTGGACCACCTACTAATAGCAAACCTGAGCTGTAACTGATAACTGTTTTCATTACATTCAACCACAATGTTATTGTTTAAATATATTAAAAACTAATATTTTATTGAAAATATCCAAAAATAACCAAGATCTAGGGAATACTGTTATTGTCAGTTTACCATAAAATGTGTTCTTGCAACAAATTTTCCAATTAAAATTGACTATTACAATACTACACTTTGCACCCAAAATATAAAACACTCGTAACTAATTATATTTCAGTTCAAAACACTGTCAAATTAACACAAAAACATTGCCTTCCCACATTACATCAACAGACAACACAACAACAAACCAAGTGGTTATTTTCTGCACTTCCAGCTGAGATTTTTGTAGTTCTCCTCCTTTCAAATACAGTAGTATGCTAGAAATTATGCTAGAAAGGTAGATAGTGTTCTCCAATATTGAGAAGCTCCAAATAGGTTGCGGCAAAATGTAGTACTGACAAATGTGTGCAGTGAACATCAGCCGGCGGCATCACAATGTTGGCACCGCGTGCACAGAACGTCGATCGGAGATAAAGGGTTAAGATGCCTATTCCTCTTAAATGACGATTTGTTCTTCATTTAAGCTTTAGTTAAAAAAATTAAAAGGTTATGCCCTACAAATGAAATTGAAATTAAATTAAACTTGAAAGTAATAATTACTAAATCAGTAATGCAGGTTTTAATTTCTAGTGTCACCTACTACTGTACTGAGTACAAAAGGGAAATTCAGTAAATAATTCAAATGTGACTGTGCAGGTTCAGTTCCTGCCTGACATTGTAACTGGAGCTGGAGGCCGGGAGATTGCGCGCACCTCATTTCTCGGCCCGTTCCTGAGTGTTTCCGTGTTTGCGGAGGACGAGCCCAAAGTTGCTGATAGGTTTTTCAGTGGCAATGCTTCCACAGATAAGCCTTTACAATCTACTCTGCAGCAAGAGCTGGAAAATTCTAGAGTAAGTGTTTTTTTATTAATAATAAATTATTAGAAAGAATTAAGAATTTAAAAGAATTTAGTGGGTACATGACCTATTTATCAGAAATTAAATGAACTAAACTAGGTTGAACTACTATGGATAGCTATTATGTTTAAATTTAACTTCTTTTTGTGTTTTGTCCTCTTAACATAATACGTCAATACGTCAATTATTGGTAATAATTATTTAAGTAGGCCTACCTGTTAGAATAGTCTTGTTTAGTATTCAAAGCTTAAGTTTAACACTAAATTAGTAGGGTTATATGATCAAATACTACAATGAGAACACAACATATTGTTAGTAGACAATAAGAAATTTACTTTACCCCGGCTAGTTTGAGTTGGATTTTTAGGGGTGTGCGAAAAAAGCTCGACAACTCAACCTTCGCACACTCCTAATATACCCATGTATAGCTTTAAAAACTAAAGTTTTTAAAGCTCGACTCGGCTTGAGTTGAACAAGCTTGAAGTTCGAGCCGAGCTTTTAATGGAAAGTGAAAAACTTTATGCCGTAATTTAAAATAATTCTACTTTATGCTCTCATTCGTTCTTAAATCAGCAAATGTGATGGGCTCAGTAAGAAACTACAGGATAACCTCCCATATCAGACCATGACGAAACTGGGCCATGGTTAGAGCAGCCAAAAAGTCGGATATCGGGAGGAAAAAAAAATGCTTTCCTAGATAGAAAAACAGCTGTACAGTATTGTAATAAAACTGTATTGTACCTCTAACATATTAATTTAAACATCAGAATATGAATGATAACTGAAAAATGACAGTATTGATAGGTATTGAGGGGTAATTGTAAAGTAAGAATTTCACGTTTCAACAGGCTCAGCAATGTGAGTGTGGGAATGACATATAGATAGAAGGTCGGATATCGGAAGGAGTCGGTTATCGCGTGGTCGGATAAGGGAGGTTCTACTACTGTATAATTTGAATTTCATATTGCGATGTTGTAATAATTATTCTGTCGAAATAATCACATAACATCTTTTCTCCGTCACAAAGACATCCACATCCTTTTGAAAATAATGCAAAAATGTTATAGGCCGGTTGCAACATAATTCTTTTCGTAGTTACTGATGTACTTCAATACAATATTGAATTTCGAAATACAAAATATTATCAGAATACTTTAAATAATTATTCTGCTAATTAACGTTTTTGGCAACAATACTTTAATAAGACGATCTGAAATTCGACAGCAAAGTATTTTGTTGTTCATTTTATTGTTGTTTTGTAGTTTTATTGTTATTTGTTTGTTGTTTTATTGTTTTCTTTAGTTCATTTTTATTACAGGGTTTGTTGTAAGAAAATAATAGGCCCATTTAATAATTCTGTTTTTCATCCAAATAATGTATGATTACAATGTTTCGATATAATGCGCTACTTTTCTGAATCGGATTCTTTAATACTTTTAATACTTTTGACTGAAATGGCGACCTACCCAGGTAGGTATTTTAAGCCAAGTATGAATGAGGAATGAATGTAGGATGATTGTGGCGCGATCTTGTAGTCTTGTTACTGACTAAGGCTGACATGTTCCTTAGACAGGACTGTTAATTAATAGCCCAACAGTCAATGGCAACTAATGGACCTACAGTTTAACGTGGAATCCGAACCACGGCCTCTGAATTACGAATTGGTCTAATTATGAGGATGGCCTTTGTGGATTAACGTAGTATTCAATAGTGCGGATGTTAATCCACACAAGAGAACACCACATCCACCGACCATCTCTCACAACTATCCACAATTCGTGACCTCCAAGTAGCTGGATTACAGGACGTCGCCACCGTCCCAGTCAAATATTTTTATTAAATTATTAATATTAAATTATTCTCAAACCTGCTGGTTTTGAGTAACACGAATACGATTCAAGGGATACCAAATACACAACATTTGACAATTTTTGTCGTTCCTTTGTTGAATTTGCTAACTTGATGGGAGTTGATAGTGTGTTCTCTTATCAGTAACTTTCAATAATCCGATTATTACAATTTACAAGCAGGAACCATAATTTTGCCGGTACAACTTTATTCCCACAACACTTGGTACTTGGTACAACACTTGCTGCCCATGTCGACTGCAGCAGTCAGATCATAGAATTAGTGGATCCAATTTCTTTGTCTTTTGCTACTTAATTGAAAAGTAAAAAGGTTAATATAGCAATTCTGCATTGAAATAAATTGAAATTGTGATTCATAAGTTTGTCCATTGGTCTATGTATTATTTTATTCAAGCTTGCTAATTTAATTCACAGACAAATTATAAGGATTTTGTTGATTTGAAACTGTGTATATCAGGAAACATCCCCTTTTATAATTCACAATAACGTATGTGAATCTGAATTTTGTTGTTATGTCTGTTAAGGTTTTGATCAATCATCCATTAATAATCCAATATGTTGATTAAATAACGTACTATCATTAATTTTGCACTTGAAAAATAAACATTGAATTTTCAATTCAAAGGCTTAACTTCGAGATCTATTGTTTAATCTAAGGATTTTTATGACTACTTAAATACTTAAGGCTACAAAAATAAGCTTCCTATTGATATCCAATCAATAAATTATTCATATTAAACCCTAAACTTATTTTATAATTTAAAATTTTAAAGTGGAAGTTTTTGAGTATGGGAATATTCATTAATGATGATCGAATGATGATGATTTTAAAAAAGCTCAACTTAAATAGCTTGAGCTCGAAAATTTTACAAAAAGCTTGGCTCGGCTTGATCGTAAAATTCTAGGCTCGACACCTCTATAAATTTTATTAAGTACCTATATAACTTACTAATATGCATTGCATAAAAATCACTTTAGATCTGATGACCAAACTATTTATCCTCCACAACCCTAAAGAAATAGTTTTTGGTTTACTAAACTAAAATTGCATTCTTAGGTCAGCAGTTCACCCTTTAGCTATCAGTTTAGTAATATTATGTCACTTATTGTGTGCTCATAGACTTAATAAAATCAACAACTATTTGAATGTAAGTTTCAAATTATATATTTAAAATATTCAATACAAATTTTAAAACCTTTAAAAACTCACAATATATCTGTGAATGAGACAAAATTGATTTTTATATAAGTTAAAATCAATTATACTTTTATCAATAACAGTCATGTATTTTATGATAAATATTAGTAATAAGGAGACCAATGCTCCAACTTGTGTAAACTTTACCAGAATTACGGCCTCTTTGCCCCAGTTATTACTACATCACTCTTTTTACCATAAGATATTTATATTTTGGCTTTAGTCACTGATGCAAACAAATAATGTTTAATAAAAAAGAACACTAGTTCTGTCAGAACATGTTAGCGTTGGCTCCAGTGATTGGGGGTCCCCAAATTTTGTGTAATTCATATCGATAGAACATCTACTCTTTTCTGAAGTTAATTATTAAAGTTATTAAGTTTCTCACCCACTATTACACAATGACAGATGATGCTGCACAAGATCTTCCATGACATCTTGGTGGCGAGCAGCTCACGGGAGGCCATGTTGGCGTATATTGCAGCGTTGTTGCGCCTCAACGAGAAGCGAGCGCAGATTCGTGCAGAAGAGCGAGCGCTAGCCGGTGACGGCTTCATGCTCAACCTACTCTCGGTCATGCAGCTGCTCGCAGTCAAGGTAGGTTGCGAGATAATAACCTTTAAAAAACATCTAGAGCAAATTTGTGTATATACTAAAGTTGTCTGTGTAAAATTAGTAGGACAGAGAAGAGTTATTGAAAATAGGGAAAGAATAAGTATCACATCATGAGACTGAGGTTTTAACTGGAAAGATACCAGTTGATCTGCTTATGGATTACAAATTCAAAGAATTTAGGCTTTGGGTAGACAAGAAGGCAGGTTGGGACACAGTAGAGAGAGCAAGAGAGCTAGAAAAGCGGAGATACCGGAGGAGTAGTAGATGTGCTTTGATCAAAATGAAAAAGTAATGTTAAAATTCAGATATATGCCAAACATCTGAAGACCTGAACAAGACCAGCAAATCCGACATATGCAGAAATTTTCAAGGTTAATCTGTGGCGAACCAGGAATGTCTGCTCACAAACCGAAAATTTATAAAACGTGATTGGTATTTTCTTGGCTTCTGTGTATCTTCTAAATTATTTTTAAATCGAGAAATCCAGTCATACACTTGAGTTTTCCCCAAAGCATCATCTTTGTAAGCTGTTTTCAACATTAAAACAGTTTCAGCGCGCAAATTTCACAGCAGCGTGTTGTTCGCTTAAACTTGCCATCGTAAAAAACGAAGCACTAGTGAAACAGCTACAGAAAAAAATGACGCTACAAACGAACAGAATGTGCTAGCTCAACGACCCGCACGAGACTGAACTGGCAAAGAGTTGTGCTAGACACGCCCTAGTGGCGCTCACCCGTACTACCAAAGCTCTGCCCACGGCAGACGAATTCCGGTTACTTTTGGGTACCCCCTTGTATACCAGCATTAACCAAGTTTTATCAATAAGTATTTTATCAATTTTCTTGCAATATAAAGTGATGTACTATATTGTCTTGTAAAAAGATATTTTTTGTATAGTATTTCATTTTAAATCCACTCATGAAATTTGGTGTTTCAGGTTAAACTGCACACAGTAGATGCTCTTTATCCTTTTCACCCCTCGAGTATGGTTGACATCAAGAATGACACTCGGCTGAGGTTAACTTCCACAGAAACCTCCCAGTGGTTGGATGATTTGAGTATGTTAAAACTATGCATTAAACTTTGCAATTAACTTAGGTATAAAATGTACCCTAAAGAACGAACTTTACTGTATTTGTTTACCTCTAAAAGTAGAAAGGACAGATAGTTTCTGATCTTGAAGAAAATGGCTGAACAAGATCATCTAGTTTGCATTGAGTGGTCTGATGTGTTTTGTGAACCAACCTTGTACTTGACCATTTGATACAGAGATTGATTCTGTATTACTTTGTTAGTTGAATGTTTTGGCTGAAAAAAGCTTTGTGAATCTGCATACAAGGATGTATTTATGAACAGATTCTAAACTAAATTGAATAAACTTAAATTTTTCATTCCTGATTAGTCAGATTGTCAGTCGTTACTTTTAACCCTTTCAAATCTCGTGCGTTTTGTTCGCTAACATTACATATATTTCGGTGAACTTTCATTTGGTTCAGTAATTACTCTGTTTATTTCAAAATACCCAAAATCCAGGTTTTTCTTCAAATTACATGATATCTAGGAACGGACGCCAGGTATAAAAATATAGTTGAAAGGATTACATTTTACAACATTCATTTTAACCCATTCACGACCGAATATCTGTGTTGTCTGCTGTACGGACAGTGCCAAATAAGAATGCATGATTTGTAACGTTTTAGTAAAACAAGTATATTTAACTATTAACTCATCCTAAGTACACAAAACTTATGTTTTTATGATTCTAGAATAAATTTTCTTTAAAATGACACATATTTGAAATCTTTATACTATTTATTTATTTTTTTTATGAAAATAATTGTAAACATTGTTCAAATTTACACCTTTTGTAAAGGGTGAATGAAAATAGGTTTTTGATAGTTCTGAGTGTAAAGGTTACTTTACACCGGTTGTAAAGGGTGTTATAAACCGGTTATAAACCAAATAAGTATTTTATATATATATATATATATATATATATATTTGGATGCAAAATTTATTTCCTTACATAGAAGTGTAAAAATCATTTTTGTACGAATTATACTTTTTACAATATATATTTTTCTAAAACGCTCAGTACTCCATAACCTAGTTCCAAGTTGTAGTTCTTCAATTTCACTTTAATTTTGTGGTTTTTCATTGGAATCCGAACAGAAACTAATTAAATTCACGATAGTTCACTAAGATATCATCGCAAGTTGCCATGTTGACGTAACGAGAGTGTAAACAAACAAAAGCCGAATAGCGTCTGCAACAGGTGTTTGTCAAAGGTTATATGGCAATACCACTAAATATAAAAAGATATAGAGTATAAAATCATTTAGGTTCATTAGGAGTAGAAAGACGCACAGCTGTAAACGTCTGCTACGATACAACTGCAAAATAAAATAATAATCCAACATGTCGCATGAGGACGGGCAGTTATCGTGCTTGCCCTTTTCGCCATGTAAAATGTAGGACGGAGAGTGCTGCCCATCTTTGGACCGGAATGGTTTAAAGTATAAAATATAAATTTTAGCTTATATAATCATAACCACTATTCAGTCTAAAAAAATATTTCAATTCTAAAAATGCTAGTATCACATCAAAGTAGTGATATTCAAAACCAGGAATTTCGAATCTTGAAATCGAAACTCGAAACCACACTCCCGAAACTATTTATCAGCGTTACTCGCCACCAGTGATTCTTTGCATAAAGATTATTTACAGTCCTATTTATAGCAATGAAAATTAAATTATTAACAAAAAGCATTTGAATAACTATTACTCTCAATGTAGCCTAAAAACAATATTGGTTTCAGGACCACCAGTAAATTAATAATTGTTGGTAGCTTATATTTTGATTAGAATTTTTCTTTCAGAAGCAAAAACTCAAAATAATTCAAGCTGTGAACTGGTCTGAGGGATTCTGTTGGTTCGGTTATTATATATTGAAATGAATTAATTGCATAATTTTGTCACCAGGGAATAAATACAAGCGATGATAATGACAGATTTCTTGTGTCAACAAAGTATTGGATATTGATCAACATGTTATTACAGGGAAAACAACAATAATGATGTGAAAAATCTGACATTTTCAACAGTTTAATAACCCATTCAAGTCAAATGGAAAGTTATAAAGTAGTCATGTCGTTGTTTTTTATATAGGTGTTTGAAACTTTCCTAACCACTGGGGTCATTTAACCTTTTCACGTACTTTTTTTATTGACATTCATCAGGCCAAAAATTAATATTTTTTTGGGAATTAAAAAAACCGTCAATTTCTTGATGTTACTGAATCAATTACATCACTCCCAGTAAAATAACATGCATAGCACTAGTTCTATACATGTACATGATGACATTAAATTTGGATTTGATGAATATATTGTTATTTTTTATACAGACAAACTGCAGGATCACTCTATATGCCAATATTAATTTCATTTACCACTATAAAATATTTACTCTTTGGAGCATGAAGCCACTAACACTGGTTTAATACTGGGGCCTGGGGGTTTTAGGGTAATAAAACAAAAATTATTGTTACAACAAATTTAATATAACCTATACGTATTATATATTTTTGGAAACGAGAAAGAAACCTCCCGAAAGAAACATAACTGTTGTCATTTGTAAAAAATTTAATTTTGACATACATATAAAAATTAGGGAAATATTTATGAAGACAAAAATAGCTAGGTAGATTCATATGTACAGTATGAGACTTTGTATGATATATCTTATAGCCTTTTTAGGACACATAGTGCTACAGAAAGAATAGAAAAACCCTTGTAAGAAACATGAAATACTTGTTATTTGTGAAAAATTTGTAATTTTGACATATAAATAAATACCCCTGTCGCAGCAGACCTGCGTACTCAGCGAATTTCCAAATCAACAATATTGCAATAATAATACAAGTATGTGACAAGATTGATCAATAAACTAGTTGATAAATTAGAGTATTTGCCTAGTCTCCGTAACATGAACATGGGAAAGAGTTTGCAAGCACACACACATATAGCCTATGTATATAAATTAGAGGTGTGCGGATAGTGAATTTCTTTTCGGATCGGATAGCTCAAGTTAGAATCGGATAGTTAGAGTTTGGATCAGATAATTTTCGGATTCGGATACTCACAAAAACACAGTGGAATCACACTAATCTAAGAATAAATGAGAAAAATCGATACAATGTTATCAAAGTTATTAGATTGGACATGAAAAATCATAAATTCGTCAAAGGCTGAACAACAAAACTAAAATTTTACTGGGTACTTGTTACTTTTGTTTCAAATGCAAATTAAATTTTTAGGTGGAAGAAATGCAGAGTAGTGAACACCAGTGGAAGTCACTTCCATTTGCTGCCCGGAACAAGGAATTGATCAAGAGGTGGAAACAGCAAATCAAGGTAAAGTGTTAAACTTTTTTTGTGACTCAGCTATAAATATCAGGTTTCCTCATCTACAGTCTGAGGATGCAGATAGTTTTTCACCAAATGTTGAAATAAAGAAGATTTTTTGAGAATATGTTTAAGAAAAACCTTTTTTCAACTCAGCTGTACTCATCAAGTGTTAAATTTTACACCAATTTAATAACAATTAACTACTTAAAGTAGTTAAATCATTTATGATAACAGTTTCAGAAATTCTTTGTTTGGAATTCATTATTGATGATGGTAGATTTGTGTTATTTAGATTGTTATTGCAGACATTTTCTATCACGTTTTTATGTAAAACAAAAGTTTGACGACGTTTCGAGACCACCATCCAACCATCCTACCTTAACTCCGCAGAGCGCTGTTTGTCGGTGACCAGTATAAGTTGCATTACATAATAATATACACGATATTGCCAAAGTACAGAGCTCTGTGGAGTTAAGTTAGGTTGGTTTTTGATAGTATAAAACAAATTTTTACAGTATTAAGGAGACATAAATGCCAATAATCTACCTAACTTAACTCCGCAAAGCCCTGTTTGTGTGGCTCTAGTATAAAATTTGAAAATGCAGGGACATACTACAAAAGATCCGGAAGTTGTTTGAACGTGCGGCTACTTATTTTATGGTCTTTTCATCCGTCCACAGAAACTGACAAGGAGCAAGGCTTGTGCGGATGCAGGCCTGCTGGATGACAATTTGATGCGGCGCTCTCTGCTGTTCTACACCTCCGTAGCTGAGTTCATGTTGACGCTGTTGACTGACAACCCCCTTTCCCCCACCCTACCTCTTCCTCCAGAGCCGCCCCAGCTGTTCTCAGCACTGCCAGAGTGGTACATCGAAGACATTGCCGAGTTCCTGCTTTTCGCCTTATCGTGAGTGTATTATTATCTGGTTTTCAAGTAGGTTGTTAGTTCTCTATGGCAGTATTGAAACAAAAAGTAGTAATGGCAAATATAGGGGAGAGAGAAATTACCAAGTGGATAATCATGTTATTAACTCTACAGTATTTCAAAGTTAAAAAGAAGAAATGAAGTTAAATTGCAAGTTAACATAGATAAGACATACTAAAGGTAAACAAAACCTTCTTTACATATTATCATTGAGAGATCATGAGGGATAATTAACCATAGTAAAAACAATAGTCAGTTCCAATCCCATATTTGAGTATTAAGTTGTTTACACTAAATATTATAAATCTTTGTTTGGTACTATTTATATTTAAAAAAAATACACAGTTGCAACAAAACTGATTACCGGTAGTTTAAACATCGCAAGTGGAGACACAAAGGAAAAAGGGAAAGTGGGGTAATATTGTACACCTTGTTTTAAGATCTGCTAGAGGTTGCTGTGAGTGGCTGTAGGTGCTGCCACAGGGAAAATGGAACAGACGAGTCATCCAGGGAGCTTTTACTATAATGAACTTTTTATGAAGTTCGTTCATTGTTTTATAAGTATTTCTTACAATTTTTGCGATCAAATTGAATGATTACAAAAAATGGTAATGATTATATTTAAACTAGTACTTAAATAAATAATATAATAAATAGATAATGCTGATATTGTCTTCTGATCATTACATGCTGAGGGACAGGATTAATCCTAGTGGCCAGCTTTTTACTTTTTACTTTAGCTTTTTAACAAGGTCACAAAGGCGCTTAACTCATTACAGTTAAGAAAAACCAAACCAAACAAATATTGAATAAAAATTGTGCATTAGGTTGAGACTGTATTGGACAATCAACCCATAATTGTGATTGCAACCTCCGTGCCCCCCTTTATGATCACATGGCTGCCGATGGCCATTTGCACAATAAACCTTTGTGACATGAGCCAGTAAGAAGTTGACATATGGATTAGGATAGTTCCCAACAATGTTAGCAATGTTGCAGGTACACACCCAACGTGATCGCAACCTCCATGGACCACTCCATGATCACCTGGCTGCTGGTAGCCACTTGCTCGCCTCACTGCATCAAGAACCCCTACTTGGTGGCTAAGATCATCGAGGTGCTGTTTGTGCTCAACCCGGGATTCAACCCACAAATGGAAGACCTCTACAACCGGGTTTTGTCCCACCCCATCTCCGAGACCCACCTCCCATCCTGCCTTATGAAGTTCTACACAGGTATATCATCAGTTAAATAAAATATAATACCTGTTTCATACCTAAATTTCTTATTTTATTCCTTTCCCTTTTTCCCTATTTTTATACCCTCTTTTTACATCTTTTGAGTCCCTTTTTATCTCACTGTACAATTCTATTCCACACAAAATAGTAGTGATATATTTATTCAATTTATTCAATCACATTTCATAGAACTCAGATGTTTTAAATTTTATAACTTGACCAGGTCCGCTACTCACTATCACACTGCTGCTGTTCATGATCAGTGTACTCTATGTTATTTTTGTGAAGGGGTTTGTATGTATATAATGTTTAAAGTTTGTGATTGTATATGTCAAGAAGTGACCTCATATGTGTAAATAAATTTTAAGTATAGTAAAGTCAGGTTTATCCGGATCAATGTGGCAGGGACCTGATCCGAAAATCTGGATGATCTCAAACTACACTGAAAATATACCACTATTTTCGATAGCGCCTGCAATATTAGTGCTGCAGACTCTATAATAACCTCTGTACAACAATATAGCTGTAAAATATCGTAAGCGTTTAACATGCTAAATTTTTTTAACTAAGCTATTATTATTAGTTTTAGAAAAGAAATAAAAAGATAATAATAATTCCCAAACTAACAACAACTGTACATCTAACCTTCAACACCTACACCTCAGTTCAGTATTAAAATGTCAAATAGTGACCGCTCGCGCATGTGCTATGTGGTTGTACATTAATCCATTCGCATACAACTACGAGATAGTCGTAGTACACAAAAGGTGCCCATAATTGCAACTACGAGCTATCTCGTAGTTTTTCAACTTGAAGATTATTTTAATTATATAACATCCATCAACGTATAATAGAGCTAGTTTTAGGATCTATATTAGTTTTAACAAAATCGATAATATTTGGGGGTAAATATAACATAATTTGACGAGCATAAAATAAAATACTGCTGATGTAATCAGCTGTCCGTTGTAGTCAACTGTCTGCCGTCAAGTTATGCGCAGTAGTCAAGTGTTGTCGTTGTCTGCCGCAGTAATTCAGGTTTATTTATGTCGGTAATTTGTTTGTTTTGATAAAAAATTAGTCAAAAAAGGATGGACAGTGATTTGGGTATTTATGATTGTCTCTTAGAAAGTGGATTGGAAGACAGTGAGATAGAAGACAACAAAGAACTGTGCCGTTTTCAGAACGATTTTTTGTGACATTACATCAGATTCAGATTAAGCAGACCTCTTATTTTATTTTCAAATGACTCAGAATCTATCAGTTTAGAGTTGGATAAAGATGTGGAGGCCGAAAAAGTAAATTTTTGAATATTGAGTACTAATAGGGCTCAAAAGCTGTGTATTCATACAGAGATTAAGGGAAAAATAATATATAAAATCTTTACAAATATGTTTATTCCGCGCATCGGGTTTAAAGTTGAAAAAAGTAAAAGTATTGCTATTTTCGATAAATATTTTTTACCGTATTATTATAATTTTTTTATTGTACTACTACATATTTATTACGTTCATAAGCCCATAGGCTTAAAAAATCAATGTTTGTCGTTAAAAAAAGAAAAGTTTGCAAAAAACGTTGCGATAATTTGAAAATTACGTGAAAACAACGATTTCTTTTTAAGGAGTATAAAATCTTAGCTTTGCAGCTCTTCGCCCATTCTTGGCCTCCGGCTTTTTACTTTCTCCCCTCATACATAGTATATGGAGAAAGTATTGTTTTCGTCAAAATTTTCAAATTTGAGTTGAGGGTGGATATATCCGTTTTGGGGTCCCCTGAATCCAAAAAAGTGGGTTTTGACGTGATGTCTGTCCGTCCGTGTGTGTGTGTGTGTCTGGATGTGTACAGTGCCACAGCCTACCCTGTTGGTCCGATTTAGATGAAATTTGGCATGTATATATATAGTCACCGTATCTCCAGGCGTTTTTTTCATTTTTTTGAATTTTTGATTTTTAGGGGTAGTTCACCCCTAAAAACCCTTAAAAATCCAATTTTCTCAAAAACGGCTCTAACGATTTTGATTAAAATTTGATGGTTTATAGTGCACAGAGTAATAAATAATTTGACACCACCCGCATGTCTGTAAAAATGACGGTTCAAAAGTTATGGGCTTTTAAATGTCAAAAAAATCAAATTTTTAAATTTTCAGCGAAAACAATAAAAGTAAAGTATAACTTGACTGGTACCATTGAAACCAGCTCAAAAAACTAAACAAATTAGTATTTTGAATTATTTGTCTACGACTAACGGTTCCAGAGAAAAGTTAAATTTACTGTCCAAGATAAACGCAGTACGTTGTCTGAAAGCGTCCAATGTTATTCTTATGGAGAATATTAAAATATCAATTTCTTCCTTATTTTTTAACCGTTTTCCATGAAACTTGGTATGAAGCGTAGGGTCAAATCGCCCAACAGAACCAACTCAAAAAAGCTTGGTATTACTGGGGGGGGGGGGGTGTTTCCCACCACACAGTTCGAACAATTAGTTTAACTTTGTCTCTCTTGTTTTTATTTTCAGAAATGGGATGGTTATTTTTGAAACAATAAATTATTAAATGGTATTTATTTAGATCAACTTTGAAGAACATGATAGTTTCATTACGGATTGTCTTTCTTGAACTTACTTAAGGGAGAAAGTATGTGTCAGTTCACTGGTACCGTTTATTGAACAATACTTATGTGTTTTTCTTTTTTAACTCTACAGTACATTTTTCTTCCGTATTTATCCTGAAACAAAGTATTGTCTTACCAAAGTAGATGGGATCCTTTTAAGTCTACACCTTCGAGGTCTTTTTGTTTAATAGCCTGTCTTGCCTTTTGCTTTTTTCTTCGTATTTCAATTTTGTCAATTACTAGGGGAGTATCTGACTCTGATATTATTCCAAGATCAAATAGCACACTTGATGCTATCGCCACTGTTGCTCTGTCAGATACACCAAATCTTTCACCAGCTAATGCAGTTGATTTAAGACTGAGTCTCATTTGAGACGTATTGGAGAGGGTTTTCAATCAAATAGATTCAATAGGATTTTTTTGCGAAGATTTTCCTATTTCCGTGACTTCCTTTTCAAAACCATCATTCAAGTTTTCCTGTAGGCTTTCTGCTTTTTTCTTCTTTCTTGATTAGTTTATTTGTCATTTCCCTCTCTACACCCCAAATGCACGACTTCCTATTAGTTCGCTGATCATACAAGAATTTTCTCTCTATGATGGGAATATTTTTCTGTTTTTCACAATTGCACTTCATTATCACAGGGCAGTCACAGGAACTCGTCTTTTATCCAAATTGACACGTGTAAACCATTTGACATTTACAAGCAGCAATATCAAAAAGTTTTGATTTAGATTCTGCAAGAAATTCCTCTATTTTCCTCTGAAACAAATCATCTATGATCCCTATTGTATGATTTTCTTAAGCTGTAATATGAATAATGGCAAGACCGTATCATTTGGATAACTTTTGTATGATACAATTGGAATAGAGGCTTTGAGGTAAATAGCTTCAATCTGACATTCAACATCCTCCGCAAACAGAAGAAAAGAAATGTTTTTCTTTGTTTCTGAATTTAATGGCAACTGATAACTTTCTTCAAAACTGCTTTAAAACTTAAAAACCAATATATAAATAATAATAAATGAATAGCACAAAAAGGTATACACTTACTTGAGTTAAAGCAGAAATACAGGCAGGAACAAATGGCGAATATATTGGTCCGGTCACTACTGGCAAGAGGCTTAGTCGCGACTTGCTTACGGTGCCAGACGCCTAAGATGTTTCATTAGTGACTTGTTTACTACGCCATAAGAGGTTATTTGCTACAAAAGTTTTTTTAAGCCTGTGGACTTATGATCGCAATAAATATGTGGTAGTACAATAAAAAGAATGTAATAATACGGTAAAAATATTTATCCAAAATAGCAAAAAAATTACATTTTTTAAACTTTGAGCCTGAAGCACGAACTAAAGATTTTTTATATTATTTTTCCCTTTACCTCCGTAAGAATACATAACTTTTACCCTATTAGAACCTTAGGTTCTAATACCTAGGGCCCTGGCCATATATTTTTGCACATTTTCTATGTAGTGTTGCTTAGGTTCATGGAGTCATATGTTAATTTTTCAGTAAATTTTAAGTACATGTCTGTTGTAAGATGTCTAATCACGAGTAACCTGCTTCAGATGTGGAGACCACTGGTTCAAGCTCGGAGTTCTATGACAAGTTTACCATTCGCTACCACATCAGCTTGATTCTGAAGGGGATGTGGGAGAGTCCTGTTCATAGACAAGCTGTCGTCAATGAGTCCAAGTTAGTCTACCACTTTGATATTATCTTCTTATTGTTCATCTTAGTAAGACCAATACAGTCGACTCTAATCCGGACACCTGGGGACCGGATCCCTATTTGGATTAAAAATATTCCGGACCATCCGGTGGTTATATATATTTATAAATACAACCTGTGATAGCCTACAGTATCTATAAATCACATTTTAAAGTGTACTTTCCCATACATTACAGGTTTTGGTTTCCAACTCATGGGATCGTATTTTTGTGACGTTGATAAATCAAATCACTATAAATAGAAATGAACATGAAATAATAGCACTGCAAATTGGGCCTTTAAATTTTTCTTACAGTATGAAAAATGGAATTCTAACTTATATTAATCCTGTATTTACCATAACATAAAAAAAATAAAAATCTTGGCTTTACAGTACTGTAGATGTAAAAGAAATCTGTTATTTTCTTCTGCTTTTTCGCTCTAACTGTTTGTTGAATACATAATCACGCCATTTCTTTATAAATGTTACATCTACAATGTAGGTTGTTGACAGTTCGTAGTCCAGTTCCAGTCGATCTGGACCGCGAAGAGGCCCAGATCACTTAAACAAGTGCCTGGACATGGAGTGAGCCCCAAGGGCATAAGGCAAATTTAGGGCTAGACTGTTGTAATGTGACAATCAGTCCCAGGTTAGAATCCTAAAGAGTAGAGGAGTTTTTTAGTGGGTAATCCCGCTTTTTAGGGGAGTCCCACACTACAGGGTAGCCACCTGTGTGCTTAAAGCATTTCTTCCTCCTCTCCCTCAAAAAAAGTATTGGTTTTATTTATGACAACGTTGAAACTTTAAATTTGTACAGATAAGAAACTGTATAATTTCCACCACTTGTATTCATTTATACTTCGATCACTAAATTTATGTTTTTGATTTCTTTTTTTTCAGATCAGGGAAACAGTTTGTCAAGTTCATTAACATGCTGATGAATGACACAACATTCCTCTTGGATGAAAGCTTAGAAAGTCTCAAGGTAAGACTTAGGTATTTTATTTCAATATCATATTTACATTCTTCTGTTATTCATGATAAATTTGTAGCGAATTTCCCATTGAGAAGAAGCTATTACCAAGGTCTCAGGGCAAGACCTAAGCCTGGAACCATGTTACTTTTTCGTTTTCAAGACCAAAAAAATCTTTATTAAAATTTGTATATATGAGGGCAATCCAGGAAGTAGATTACGTTTTCGTCTGTGTCCGCTAGGGGCGGGGCTAGCGCGGCCATCTTGGGATCAGAGCGTTGAGCAGCTCAGTCGGTATCTAGCCGTGCTAGTGAGAGGTTTGTGCTGTGCTCTGTTCAGATACTGTGACGGTTTAAAATGTCTGGGTTAATTGAAAATCCCGCGAGCTGCGAGGTGCATGCAGTAATAAGGTTTCTGACTGCAAAAAACTGTAAACCGATAGAAATCTATCGACAGCTTTGTGAAGTGTATGGGGACAACATTATCACTGAAGGTGGAGTGCGTCAGTGGGTCATAAGATTTAAAAATGACCGAACCAATGTTCACGACGAGGATCGATGTGGGAGACCCAGCATAGTGACTGCCGAACTTGTCGAAAAAGTTGATCCACTTCGATCCTCGTCGTGAACATTGGTTCGGCCATTTTTATATCTTATGACCAGAGTCAGAAATTAGGTGTGTGTTTGTATAATACAATATTATAATACAATATTACAATATTATTTGAGAGGTACTACAGTCTATGGGTTCAGGAACTCCCCCTCTGCGTAGAAAGGTCTATCTAGGAGCCACGCTGTCAGCTGGTTACAGTTAAATTACATTTCCAGCAACAAACCTTGAAATGTATATCTACGTTTGCAATATGATAATGTTTTGCAGCTGGTCATGGATGCAAAAACTAAACTTTTTTTAAATAAACAAATGACTATCAGGATGCTAACCGAGAATGTGTTTTATGATATGGACCGTGACCTTCTGTTACAGCGCATCCATGAAGTCCAGGAACTGATGGCAGACAGTGATGCGTGGGAGAGGATCGGCATGGAGCAGCAACAGTCGCGGCGGAGACAGCTGTCTGCCGATGAGAGACAGTGCAGGTCAGTTCAACGCAACATTATATTAGTTATCATAAGCAGAAAACAACTGTTAAAAATTTTGTAAAAAATTTCTTTGTGATTATTATATGTTTAAACAGTTTTTAGCTTAGGTATGTAAATCCTTACTTGGAATACATTGAATACATAAGTAGTTTTCTCTCTATAATTTGACTATGTTTCTCTGTAATGTAGCCTTACAAATTGACATTTTATGTTTTATGTTCTGTATTGTGTGGCTTGTGATTCTTCTAATGGGTACAAGCATAATCTTTACAATCATTCAATGCAAACTTTCCACCCTGTCTCTCTAAATAAACTATTATTTTCATTCACTTGGCTTTATACTACAACAAGTAAAAAAGAACAAGGAAAGCGATGAGTAGAGAGACACTAATCTTCCATTTACCTCTGTTTTCATTAAGATCAGAAGTTCCCCTTTGACAAACCCTTATCCAAGCCATAATGACACTTTCTAATGCTAGAATACAGACATTAGAAAGCAACATTTTTATAGGTCCTATCTGACATTGGCGAGGGAAACCGTAGACATGTTTCACTACCTGACCGTTGAGATCAAGGAGCCGTTTTTGCGACCAGAGCTTGTCGGTCGTCTTTCCGCCATGTTGAACTTCAACCTGCGACAGCTGTGTGGACCCAAATGTACGTAAATTGAGTCAATGAATGTTGTTGTGTGAGATAAAAATTGATGGTTCCAAACTATTTTTCTTTGTATGATGCTATCATCATACGCTTACATAATACTAGCAGCTGTTTCCTTATGATCTAATCCCTGTTATATATAAAAGTGGTTAAGAACTATAAAAATAGTTTTAGCGAATTTCTCATAGGGATGAAGCAATTACTGTAGGTCTCATGGTAAGACTTAAGCCCGGGACCATGTTATTTTTTTGCTTTTAGGTGCCCACAGAACAAAAACAATAGTCACCGGAATGGGTGGTTTGGAGGATTTTGTACTCAGAAATTGGGTTTTTGCATTTATATGTATGCGTTTTGTTTCATATGTAATTTTAAAAATGTTAAGATTTTATCTTTCACCATTAGAATCAGCTTATAAAATACTCAATTTAGTTCTTAAAGTTTTGCTCTACGTAGGTTATGTAGATATTAAAAAATGGAAACACAGTACATTATATTTTGGGGCTCCAATGTTAATCTTATGGAAGATAAGGAAAATAGATATTTTTCATTTATCAATCTATATTTTTGGATGAAACTTGTTATATAACTTCATGTGGTTAGGATCCATCCATTTATGCTTAAAAATCATAGTTCATGTGTTTATCATTACAGCTAATCTGCATACTCTTTTTCATGTTAATCACATAGAGAATAGGTAAACATTTTTATTTATGGACATACGATGAAACTTAGTAAAAATGGTCAAAATAAAAATTGTTTATGCTGGAAATGCCTACTTTCAGTGTTCCTCACAGCAGCTAACCTGCATACTCTTTTCCCATGTTGATCATATGGAGAACAGGAAAACTGCTTTATTTATGGACAGATGTTGATTTAACTTGGTATAAATTGTCAAAGTAAAAATTGTTTATGCTAGAAATGCATACTTTCAGTGTTTCTCACAGGGACAACCCTGCATATTCTTTCCCATGTTAATCTTATGGAGAATAGGCAAATAACTAACTCTCATATTTTTATCATCAGATTTTGATAAAACTTGACATATAATATTATTATTATATTATTGATTTGAAAATTCGCTGAGTACACAGGTCTGCTGCGATAAGGGTATTTTTTTCTTCTAATTGAATGTGCAAAGCTATAATCCCTCAGCAACATTATTATTAACACTTTGAGGAGTACAGACTACAACTCAGTTGCAAAATAGTAATGTATGTGATGTGTGTAATATAGTGTATGTCATTTCATGTCATGGCCCAAAGGAGTAACGATGTTCCGATACGTTTTGTTACAATACACCAATCATTTATTGATTTTTTTGTTCTGAACGATGGCAGGGAGGAATATATAATAGATGGTTGGTTAGTGATCTGAGATGTATGGGGGAGGGTGGGGACGAGTGAGATTGGTTAACTCGCCATCACAGCTGATTAGGTAAAGTAGTGGGGAGTGTGTATCCGATTGAATGATAGAGGTTAAGTCTATCTCTGTAACAGCTGTAGGAAAAGTAGGCGCACCAGCTATGCGCAGCACAGTTCATGGCGTTTTCCCGCATTTGGCAGGATCAAATAGTTTAAAACACAACAAACTTTCCTATAAAACAAAAATCATATAACAGAAGATAGTAAAAAACCTTGAGATTAAAGCAATAAAATATATTATAAGACTATTCACTAAATTGTACAGTTCATAATTAGTTTGATAATTTTTAGTTTGATAACTTTCAAGTTCCAAAGATTTTTGTTAAGGTATTTTATCTATGTACTCTTTTATCTATGTATCTCTATCAACAAAGCAAAGTTCGTTAAAAGATTTCTAAGATTCGCTAAAATTTTTAATAACTTATAATTTGTATAGCTAACCTTGACAACACTTATTAAAACCAGAAATATTAAAAAAATAATGTATGACTGCAAATAGTAAAAAATATATTATATCTAATATATATACGTCTATTATATACCACTCAACTAAATAACAAACAGTTTTAACTACTGTATGACCAAAAAAATATCTCTATTTTTATAAAATCTTAAACTAATTTGTCAAATATGTTATTTTTAACCTATACACATAAAGGTTAAAAAATAACACATTTAACAAATTGGGAATGGAGAAAAATAAAAAAAATATTTATAGAGAGAAATGATTAGTATTGGGGTCAAAACTATAAATAAAAAATTCAAACAGCAATAAAATAGAAAATATAATGCAGGTTTGCTGCTGTGAGGAACGCTGAAAGTAGGGGTTTCTAGCGTAAACAATTAATTTTTTGAGCATTTATATCAACTTTCATCAACATCTGTCCATAAATAAAGGAGTTTGCCTATTCACTATATGATTAATATGGGAAAAAAGTATACAGGTTTGCTGTCATGATAAACACATAAACTATGATTTTTAAGCATAAATGGATAGACCTCAACCACATGAAGCTAAATATCAAGTTTTATTCAAAAATATTGATTAATATGGGAAATATTAATTTTTCCCTATCCTCCATAAGATTAACCCTAGAAATGGCAAAGTCGTAATTTACGACGCATTTACATATTCAATAAGAATTGGCAGGTGGAGGCATCTGTCGTCAGCTTATTGTACTTGTTAGACACTATCGCCTACGCGACCGTGTTTCCCTCTGGGGGCCAACAACCGAAACTGCTCTTTTAGTACACGAACCTGCCACCGGGCAGGTCTATAACCAAGTAAGCGCTTTCTTTTCCTAGGCACTGGATGGCCGTGGTGGCTAAAGCGCTGCGCTGACGAGCGTAACGTTCTAGCCATTCGGAAGTGCTAGGGTTCGAATCCCGACCATGAGCAATCCCAATTTGGCTTGCAAATGTGTGGTTTAGCGGAGTGGAGGGCCCACCTTAAATAAACGGTGACCGGCTTGGGTGGAAGTTGACGGCATTTGTAGGCTTAATTGGGATTGCAGTGGACACCTGTTTTGCTTTTGCGGTTAGTGGTTATAAGGGGGGGGGGCATGTTTTAAGCTTTTTTTGTTTAAACTTTGATATTTCATGAAGATATTAGTAATTATTTTTATGTTACAGTTAAGAGTAAAAAGCTTGCCACTTCTAGGGTTAACATTGGAGCCCCACAATACAACATACTGTGTTTAGATTTTTTAATATCTCGGTAACCGTTGGAGATAGAGAAAAACTTTAAGGAACTTAATTGTGTAGTTTTTTAAGCTGATTCCAATGGTCAAATATAAAATTAGAAATTTTTAAAAATTACATGTGAAAAACGCAAAAAAGCCCATTTTGGGTACAAAACCCCCCCAAACTACCAGTTTCCATTGACCGATATGTCTGGTTTACGAACTCGTCCGAGCATTTGTAGGAATACACGTCTCTACCAAATTTGGTCTTGATCGGACCATTTTTATGAGAGTTATCGTGTTCACAGACACACACACATATATATATATATACATATATATATATATATATATATATATATATATATATATATCAACGCTTGCAAGACGAAGAGGCGTATCTCATTTTTCCTAACTTTTCAGGAGAGCAGTTTTTGTGATTTTGCTTATACTTGCAGAGATGCAGTGGGCATGTTTTTTATTGGATTCTAATTCTTATTTTATCCAATATACCTAATGAGTGGCTCTTTCAGTAGCTTGTGTTTTCAGTTTCATCTATGTTATATTTTAGCCATAAAAAAATAGAAAAGTGAGATACGCCCTTTTGTCTTGCAATTGATCCATGAAGACTGGTAACGTATATGACTTACGCCCATATTAGATATGTAATAATTGCTTTTAGAGTGTTATGGTAGTTTGTGGTCTTATTAATAAAGACACAAAGCTTAATAATTATGTTTATTATATGACAAACTTTAAAAAATTAACAGTTTGCAATGGTTTGCAAAAATTATATGTAACTTTCAAAGGAACATAACTAAATTACTTAACTTTGTAATATTTAAAGTACTTATATAATAATAATAATCAATATAACTATATGCTTATTATAATAGCTATTATTGTTATAGATATAAATAGTAAATACCCCCGTCGCAGCAGACCTGTGTACTCACCGAATTTCCAAATCTATAATATAATAATAATAATATATATTACAAGTTTGGTCAAAATCTGTCGATAAACATGAGAATTATTTGCCTGTTCTCCATAAGATTAATGTGGAAAGGAGTGTGCAGGTTTGCTGCTGTGAGGAACACTGAGAGTAGGCATTTATACCATAAAATTATTTGCCTATTCTCCATATGATTAACATGGGAAAAGATTATGCAGGTTTGCTGCCATGATATACACATAAACTATGATTTTTAAGCATAAATGAATAAACCTCAACCACATGAAACTGAATATCAAGTTTTATCCAAAAATATTGGTTAATGAGTGAAATATTAATTTTTCCTTATCCTCCATAAGATTAACATTGGGTAGTGTACTGTGTTTAGATTATATCTCGCCGCCATGAAATATTAGAAGTTGCTCTATATGTGTCCGGGAAGTTAGTGAAAAAAAATTTTCGAAAAATAAGTTTAATTTTAAGTTTTAAATTCTAATGTTAACCTTTAGAAATGTTACAAATTGTCTACAATGAAAACATTTGATTTCTTAGCTACAGCTGATTGGTTTACTTCCATTAGCAATACCGTATGCTTTACTATCCAAAGCCATCTGAATCATTCATATGTAAATGTGTAATGTTACTGTAAAAAAAATACAGCTTTTCACCACGTTAATATTTATACGGTTTAATTATGTATTATATTTTTATTTTCTGCTGAAAATTAAAGTCATGTGTTTATATGATAATTACAATGTTTATATTATTACGTTTATTATAAAAAACAGCTGTTGTATATCTTTCCTATAAAAGCCGTATTACAGTTAGGTTTCGTTTGGGTTTGGATTGGATTTGAAAATTGTGAATTAATCCACTCAGATTTATTTGTTTTAAAAAATATTAATATGTTTTTATCGTTCAGTATTGTTATTCACTATGCAGCAAGAATATATAACCTTTACAATGAAGCCGTATTGCTATTCGACTCAGAACATGGAAATCTTAAAGTTAACAATGTTTACTGTGAGGCGTTACGAATATCGCCTTCAGCTATCCTCCATAAGATTAACATTGGGGCCTCAAAATACAATGTACTGTGTTTAGATTTTTTTATATCTCGGTAACCGCTGGAGATAGAGAAAAACTTTAAGGAACTAAATTGTGTAGTTTTTTAAGCTGATTTTAATAGTGAAAGATTAAATCTAAAAAAAATTTAAATTACATATGAAAAACGCAAAAAACCCATTTTGGGGTACAAAACCCCCCCAAACTACCCGTTCCCATAGACCGATATGTCTGGTTTACGAACTCGTCCGAGCAAATGCAGGAATACACATTTCCACCAAATTTGGTCTCGATCGGACCATTTCTACGAGAGTTATCGTGTTCACAGACACATATATATATATATATATATAAAAATTTTGTCGACTATTGTTTTTGGTCTCTAGGCACCTAAAGAAGAAAAAAATAACATGGTCCCGGGCTTAAGTTTTACCATGAGACCTACGGTAATAGCTTATTCCCTATGGGAAATTCGCTAAAACTAAACTATAAGCTAAAAACGTCATCGAAAAGTAAAATTACCGTACTTTAAAATGTCTTTAAAAAAATATTAAGTAAATAATAATATTGGACAGGGAATAAGTACCACAAGATATACAATAAAGCTACTCTGTTTATGTTCTTATAAGAAGGCATCGAGTAAAAGAGCATTGTGGGCAAAATAGAATTCTTATTTTGCCAGGGACATCCATCGGCAAACAATGTTACTTCTTCTACGCCTTCAGCATCAAGCATGTTGAAGTAAGTAAAGGCAAGTGGCGATTTCACGTGACTCAAATGAGCCTCTTTTAGCAATTGCTTTATGCCAGGTATAACCTTAACACTCTTTTGTTTTTATATTGTAAATTGTAAGTTATAATTAGACAGTCTTCTGGAGTAAAATATTTTACTGTCATTGCCTTATAGATAGACAAATAGATGACTTGTTGTAAGTCAAACGATGCGCAAACATTCGATCGATATCTTCTTTTAAGGTCTTTTTCCCCGTACTTCTCTTTTCTCTGCTGTAAGTTTACCAAACTGAGTTTGCGACTCTTGCTTATTTTCATGGTTTCCAGATCTATAAGACTTACAAAGACTACACTGGTCTTTTTTTGGGTGATATACAGATAGGTTTTTGAGTCTTCATTATGGATTTGTAGGTATTGTAGCTTGATTAAATACCTTTATTATTGTATTTATCATTCAACATGTCAACCATTTTCTTTATATTAAGGTCAGGGTGTAAATAGTCCCGCTTGGACACGATAATCCTGTGAGATATGTTCTAATATCGCCTGTCATTTTTCATAATCTATTGATTGTAGTTTAGTAACTACCTCTATTATCATTGGCAACAACTCCTATTTATTATTTTTTTCTAAAGCTGTTCCTAAAAACTTTTTAGTGACAGACAAGGTATTTAGAAACATTGTCCTACATACTTGTAATTCATCTCCACCCTTTGGAAAGTAATAGTAATTACTTTTTTCCTTCTAGACTCTGATTTTGCAGTTTCTTGTTTCGCCTCTTCTAGTTTTACGTGACACAATGCGGCACAAATAGCGGGCACAATGTCTTCCCGCTGAAGTTGCAGGTTTTTCAAATTGTTAAATGCACTCAACAGACTTTCTCTGTAGGCTACTCTTCTGTAAAATATTTGCATTGCTCTCCTATTCGTTTACAAGCTGCACTTTTACATCTGTTTTTTAAACTTCATACTACAAATATTTTTCCCGTTTTGGGGCTAGTATATTCTAACCACTTTAATTTATTTTCATGGGCCAAAACCTTTTTACTTATTTTCTTTTTCTTGACCAAAGGCTCTTCTCTACTGCTACCTTCAACTGCGTAGTCTTCTGGTTTTCTTAGTGTATCATCAACTTTTTGTTTTTCTGACGGTGTCTTCCTTCCAATAGAAGGAACAATAGGAAGGACGTTTTCTCTTTTTTTCATGCCTGCTTGATGATTTAAGCTTTTTATATGTCACACAGTCACAGGGTCCAATATTAATGAAATGGTCGTAGCACAAAAATGATTCACAAATTACACATGCAGCAAATACTTCTTGTTCAGCCTCACATGTTAGAGGTTTATAGGACGGGTCAGCGTCTGGGTCGTCGTCGTTCATCTTCTTTCTTAACTTTTTTAATAAAGTTTAATTGGAAAAATATATTTTTACATTTTAGGCAATACTCAAAACACCGCCTACGTTTTTCCTCTTATGCAGGACAAACAGGCATATCTTGAGATACGCTCACTCTGTTCTAAAGTTCTCGTAAATGTAATGCAACACAAAACGGCGTATCACGAGATACGCCTGTTCGTTTTGCAAAATTGTTAATTATGAGATACGCTGTAGTTTTACAATGCTATATCTCCGCAACGAGTAACAACTGAGATACGCCGATGAAACCACCATGTAGAGCTCGTCAAGTTGTCTATCCGGGTGGGCATAACTCAATTTCACCAATTGTTGAGATACGCCCCTTCGTCTTGCAAGCGATATATATATAAAAATTTTAACGACTATTGTTTTTGGACTCTGGGCACCTAAAGAAGAAAAAATAACATGGTCCCGGGCTTAAGTCTCACCATGAGACCTACGGTAATAGCTTCTTAGCTATGGGAAATTCACTAAAAACAGAAGTAAACCGTTAAAAAAATTTGTTTTTGTGTCATCCATTTCAAATGGTTAGTTTCTAATCAAGTTCAAATTTTTAAATTAAAAAATATATACACCTTTAAAAAAATAAATTAGTTACATTAACAATATTTTTTCAAAACTATTCACTCATTACTCTTATTTAAAAGTAAATGTCTTAATTAATTAAACTCAGCAACTTGAATGAATAATTTTATTGCTTGCTTACTCTCTCCATTATTATCCTATATTCATTCAGATGAAAAACATCTGATACACAATGAATTTCAGATAGATTGAACACATCCGCACATACTTTTAAACATATCTTTAATACTTTTGAATGTACATTAAATCACACTAAATATGTATTTTGTTTCTATAGTATTAATTTTGTAACCAAATTAATTCTATATTAACCCGTTTTTAGTTTTTCTTTACTCCTGATGGCAATTTTTATGTAATATCAGCTACTACAGGGAGCATGCCAATTTGGGACGTACCGGTACATCATTACTCCTTAAAAGGGTTAAAAATACTTGCCATATACCCAGCTATATGATGGTCAGTCGCTGTAATGCTTGCTGTTATGTTCCAGGCAAGAACCTGAAAGTTAGGACGCCAGACAAGTACGGGTGGGAGCCCCGACGACTCCTCAGCCAGCTGGTCGACATCTACCTGCACTTGGACTGCCAACAGTTTGCTGCTGCCATTGCATCTGACGAGGCAAGTGTTCTATCTGTACTGGCCACAAGTATATAAGTATCTGTTGGTAATTTGCCTTGCTCCTGTGGTTTCGGTTTTTCGCATCTCCGTTTTGAGATCCATTCTCCTTCTCATGTCCCTTTTGACCTGGTTCTACCATCTTGTTTTGTATTTCCCAGAGAGAATGACAGTAGATCTTGTCATGTCATTGCAAGCAAACAAACTTCTCTTTGCTGATTTTAGTATCCTTTGTATATTCGTTATTTTTCACAAATTTATTGTTGGATTTTATGGATTTGTGTTGTTATGAAATAAAAAGTAAATAGAATGAAGATGCTCGTTATGGTATCTACAGAACTGTTTTTGACTTGTACAACAAAATAAGGTTACATACCTTTGAAATAATAAGTTCTTTATTTAAACAAGCAAAGTTAGGGCCACATAGCCCTTTCTCTTTACACATGGCCTGCCTCTAAACATAAACATGAATATACATATAAACTTATCATTAATTATAAACAATATATACATAATAAAATATAAAATTTACAAATTAGAAAATAAATGGATATTTTATTTCAAACTCACACTAAAGCGCATACACCCGCCACTGAAGCTCATACACTAGGACACGACAGCTGAGACTCCCCGCTCAAAAAAAACTTCAGTGCCAAGGGATCTTATTTATAGGGGTAATTTATTTCAAAGGTGACATGCAGCAACAACTAAAGCCCTATCATTAGCTGTGGCCACATGATGAGCGATTCATAATGTGATCAACATAGAACGTGAATTCGCAAACTCATGCTGGTTGATATTTTGACTACAATAATAAAAAAAAATTAATTTATTTAAATGCACGTGTACTTGTTGAGGATCAGATTGTTTCATGAGCCCAAGACTTTCAGCCACAAAGACTATCCTCATAAATTAGACTACTTTGTAATACAGAGGCAGTGGTTCGGAATCCACGTTGAACTGTAGGTCTCTTAGTTGCCATCGGCTATGGGGCTATTTATTAACAGTCCTGTCTAAGGAACCTGTCAGCCATAGGGCAAAGACACACGAGGCGGCTTTTCACCGAGTTGGCCTCCACCCCTTCGGAACACATGGAGCGGCGCTGTTTCGGCTGCCGCTCATCGGCCGACTCTTCAGTTGACCAGCGTACGGACTGAAAAGTCGAGGGGAAACCATGCGCAGAGTCGGCTTCTGACTTGTCTGCCGCTGCCGCTTCTATCCTATGTTTTTCCCAAATGAATTGCATCTGTGGATGTGTTGTGTCGACAGAAGAGTCGGCTGCCAACTCGGCGAAAGCCGCCTTGTGTGGTTTAGG
Organism: Nephotettix cincticeps; assembly: GCA_023375725.1. Lineage (NCBI taxonomy): Eukaryota > Metazoa > Arthropoda > Insecta > Hemiptera > Cicadellidae > Nephotettix > Nephotettix cincticeps. The sequence continues at coordinate 25,065,829 of CM041790.1, read as the reverse complement.
CCTTAGTCAGTAACAAGACTACAAGATCGTGCCACAATCATCTTAATCCTCATTCATTCTTGGTTTAAAATACCTACCTTGTGGTAGGGTCGGCATTTCAATAATCTAATCTAATCTATATCCAAACATTTCATTAAGAAGAGCATTTTTAAATTGAAGCAGATGTGCAGATGATCTTGGTGGACAGAAGGACACTCCTAGTAACAGAACATCAGCTCCAGATAGATTAATTTTGAGAATAGGAATTCTAGCCCAGCTAAGTACTCAGAAGGTGAAGAGTAAATAGTTTTGAACTTCATATCCTTCCTGATATTCACCGCAACACCAGGGATAGACACCTCATTTTAATGAATATTCGGCTTGAGCCAGGACTCCGAAATGCCAATTAAGTCAAAATTTCCAGGATTAAAAATTTCTCTGACCTCATCAATGTGAGCATGCAAAGACTTGGCATTGATGTGCCCCGCCTTCAGGTGTTTAGGATAAGGTGATAAGGAGAGAGATATGCAATTAACAGTCGACAGTTGTGAGCGTAGGGTAGGGGAAGGGGGAGTGATAAGCGGGACGTTGTGGTGGATATAAGTGGCTATGGGCTCGCTATCACGGGTCCACAAATCGCGGCGTCACCTTTCAGTTACAGTTCCCAACAGATATTCTGCTAGCCAGCAATAGACACCAACACATTGAGTTGTTTGAAAACATTTAAACAAATTTATATATAAATATCTGTGCAGTTTAATGCTATTGCCATTTGTAGTTTTTATTTTCAGATAATAGAGTAATAGAGGATAAATATATAGCAGTTTTTAAGAGCTGTGACTGAATATTTGATCTGTTTGTAGTGCTTGGTAATGAAAAATAAACAAGTAATATATTTTTTTAACATTGAGTAAAATATAATCAATATATTTTGCATACTTGAGAAAAATTTAGATATTTCATAGTCAATAATCTCTTCAATCATGTGATAACATTTTTGTTGAATCTAGTTATTTGTTGGTTTATTAACTTATGAAAATTTAAAAAGTGTATGCACAACAAATAAATGATTGACTAGTGTCTGAATATAAAAACAATGCTACATTGTTGTGAGCAATCCATTAATATATGTCAACAGTTGTAATTTTGTAATATTGTTAAATTTTTTAAAATTTTTGATTGGAGTGTTTTTCATTTTAGAGATCGTTCAGGAAAGACCTGTTTGATGATGCAGCTTTGAGAATGGAACGAGCCTTGATAAAGACTCCAATAGAGCTGGAGAAGTTTCGCAAACTGGCTCAGCTAGCAGCCGAGATCGTCGTTCAGAATATGAAAAGAGAAGTAGACTTTAGCGATGCTCCTGAAGAATTTAGAGGTTATTTACATTTCATAAAATCTAAAGTATACCTCTTGTATTTTCAATTCTTTTCTGCAGTATTGTAGATAGTATTGCTTTGACTGTAAATATCCTTTTAACTAAAGTGAAGGAATTTGTATCCAAAATTATACTCTGATAAGTAAAAACAAACCATGATCTTAAATAGATTAACCAAAGGACATGTACAGCAACACAGTTTTTAGTCTACTTTTTTTTAGACTAGAAACTTAATTAATTAAAATAATAGGCCTAAAGGTTTTTCAAAGAAAAATCATAAAAGATGAGTGATTCAAGCTAATAATTCTGCTTCACGATGCATTCATACTTATTCCTTGTGAAATAATTATTTGTCGTTGTTTATGCACAGATTTAATAATATTTGCGAATTAGTATTCAAGGAGTATTCTAAATTCTTGAAATATTTCCATATCTTAAGTTCTTAATCAGCCGTCATTCTGAGATATACCACCTTTCGATGAGATGTTTCGTAGTGGAACTCTTCCTCCACGATAGTCGCAGTACAGTTGTCTTGTCCACAGATCCACTGATGGACACTCTGATGGAGGATCCAGTGCTGCTGCCCAGTGGTAAGATCATGGACCGAGACACCATCATCCGACACTTGCTCAACTCCAACACGGATCCCTTCAGCCGACAACCTCTCTCTGAGGATATGCTCCAGCCAGGTCAGACACTATTCGATCAGTATTGCGACATTACTTTTACAGTGTATTCTTAATCCTTGTACTGGCATTCGTCGCGAAGTTGACTATGTTAAACTTTCACGAAAATTGTTTACTATACCATGAAAAATAAACATTGATGATAATATAATTATGCAATACTGTAACGACAAAGAACTGTTCCATCAGCATACAAATTTATTTTATACAATAATGTGACAGCTGTTAGTGACGTATTATTTTTATTATGTTTTGGTTATGTTTACACAGTCTTCTGCCGATTCAGTGACTGATGCAAAGACATCTTTGCCCATTACTTGTGTTGTTATTAGCTCTGAATCATTTTATAAATACGGTTAAGGTATTTTTGTTGGTCAACACATATTATCATAGGCAAATGCTTTCTTTGTAGGCATAGTTTTACTGTGTTGAAAACTGTGTAACAGGCGAGAATAACCTACAAGGTATTGTTTTGATATTGACTGGACAAAAACTACTTACGAATAAATAGTTTCATTGTATATGTTTGTTATTTTTTTATACATGGATTTTGCAAGGATAATAGTATTTTAATGAAGTTAATTTTGATTTCCTTCCCTTTTGATTGGGCACTTAAAACTACTTGGGCTTTAGACAGTTTTATTGACACTTATATATTGAATACACATAATATGGATACCATTAAAATAAAAACCCTAATAACTACTGTCTAATCTTATTATACAGGGTGTTCATTGAAGTCGGGGACAAACTTTGAGGGGTTATAGTACTTATTAAAATAAACAAAAAATTACCTATAAACATTTGTCGAAAAATCCTTCGTTTAGCAGCTAGCCGCCATTTTGTATTTTTTACAAAAAACGTTACATATCAAGAACTATTTAAGATACAGAAACCAAACTTTGCATACATATTTATTGGCCAAAGAGAAGAATATACATAAAGTATCATTTAATTTGCTTTTATTTTTTCAAAATGGCGGCGGTTAAAAATCTTTTAATTAAAATAACACAAAACCCATTAACTTTATAAAATTTTTACAAGATACAAAAAAGATTGGAATTTTAATTTTAAATCAAACGGTACTTTAGTGAACGAAATCCGTCCACGGATAACCGAGAAAATGCAGGTTTAATGTTACAGTACCTGGTGACCGAGCTTTGCTCGTTTAGAATAATATATGTATTATAAAAATTAATTAGAAAAATTAAAACACATTTATTACTCAATGAAAACATTTATGTGGTTTAAATAAAACCGATTTAATACACCATAATTAATATAGCACTGAACAAAAAGTATCGCGCCTGATGGGTATGGAACTAAATTTGCTAAATCCAGGATTACTGAAATTCATAAAATGTAATAAGTAGTTGAGTGTGAAGCATGTGTTCACTTTCAGCTTCTTCATAATTAACCTGATTAAATATAATTAATGAAAAATTTCAATGAATTATATTTTATATAATTCAGTAATGTAATTTATTCTATACCCTAATTTATTCTATGTAATTTATTCTATAGGCCCTCTAGAATGTTTTGCTGATACTGGAAAATTTCATTTTTGTTTATTTGAGTATTTTGTTTCAGCTCCTGAACTGAAAGAACGGATCCAGTCCTGGAAAAGAGAAAAACTGAAAAACACTTCTTCATGAAAACGAAATAAACAAGAACTTGTATGAAGCTTGACAAACCGATCTCCTGAACATGACATGTCTACGTGATAACTGTTACGGCGTGCGTCATGTGATAGTTAGTCTTTCGTTGGCTTCGAATGGTGTTTTGTTGCTTCTCTCGCGCACGGACAGGCGGACGTTTCGTGGTTGCGATCTGCCTTATCACCTGCAATGAACTTTGTGTTCCAACCTTTGATGATGTAAAATAATGAATAGAATTTTATTAGATTTTGTAATCTTTTGATTATTTATAGATAAGTGTAATAAAATGTTGTTCAAATAAAATGAAAATTGCTTTTCCACTATTAGTTTAATTTGTTCTGATAGTTAGACTAAACGAACTTAGTAAACACAAGAGATTGTTATTTAGTTCAGATAGGTTTACAATCGTCTGATATCTCAGATCTTAGATTTTTTACAAATAAATATAACAATTTGATTTCATTCGGTTGATGTTGTGATTCTTTTAGTTTTGAATACTGTGTACAGCATTGTTATGAAACTGTGGGTTTAACTTTATTGTAATTTTAAAACTGTTTCGTTGTTAATTCATAGACTGTATATTTATTCATTTAACTTTCCTTTTCAGAATTCTAGGACAAAGCTAGTGTTTGTATCTGCCTATAGATAATAAATGGAAACAGTTTGATAATATTTGTATTCCATTGTTTACTATATCTTTTACACTGGTACCTTCCTCTTGTTGGTTTGTTGTATGTTGGATCAGCTCAATCATTGAAGGCTCAAATAAAAAGAAGCTTTTTTATAAGTTTGTTTTACTACATTGTAAAATGTAGTAAAACAATTCCCTACATTCAGAAATTAATAATTGTCCAGAACTGTTAAATATGAATGACACTGAATACTGTAATATTTCACTTTTATAGCAGTAATTTTTTTAACCTACTTAACAACCGTATATACGCAGTTACAGGCTAACAGTAACAGGGTAAAGAAATCAAAACATATAATTCATGAAGTTACTGTTAAATCTATCAAGCTAATAGTGGCGCATAGTCGTAGTGAAAAAGGTTTGATTTTAATTCAGACCAGAGGGCCTTAGACGTAGAACGGAAATTCAGACAGGAATGGGTTAAAAACCAAAAGTGAGGAAAACAAAACATTATCCCTTATCTCTGCTGGTATAAAAGTATAAAACATAGCTTTGTACAATTTTAAATAATTCATAAATGAACAAAAAATTGGTGTGTACACTGATACTTTTAAATACTTTACTTTACTGAGATGGCAACCTACCCAGGTAGGTATTTTAATCCAAGTAGGAATGAGAAATGAATGTAGAATGATTGTGGAGGGATATTTTCTTCTTGTTACTTACTAAGGCCAACATGTTCCTCAGACGGAACTGTTAATTAATAGCCCAACAGTCAATGGCATATCTAGGGGAGCACGCTGGTCTAGAGGTAGAGCGCGGGGCTTTGGTGCCCAAGGTCCCAGGTTCAAATCCCGCCAATCACCAATGGCTTTTCGCTATGTGATAATGCCGCAACCCAAACAGGGGTGCGCAAAAAGCTGCTACGGCTGAAGTGCCTTGGAAGTAATCCACCCTTTCCAATTAAAAGAAAGGCATTTCAGAACATACTGTTTAACTTAGAGTGTAAACCATTGCCTTTGAATTACAAACTGGTCTAATTATAATAACGGTCTGTGTGGATTGACATTGTATTCAACAGTGTGGACAATACATTCAATAGTATTCAATGTGGTTCCACACAAGAGAAGAACACTACACTCACAGACCATCGCTTACAACTATGCTCAATTTGTGACCTCTAAGTATCTGGATTACAGGACACGCCACCGTCCCAGTCTGATCTGATGCTATAGAATTATTTTACTTTTTGCTTTTTGATTTTGCGTAATGTTACATCTCATGAGTTAAAGGTTACATTTCTCCTCCTTCTTACATATAGTTTGGTATTATTGTTTTGACTATCAAAGCAACGTTCTGGTTACACTCTACTATTTAAAAAAAATTTTAACTTTTTTGAACTTTCTTTTAGCGAATTTCCCATAGGGAAGAAGCTATTACCGTAGGTCTCATGGTAAGACTTAAGCCCGGGACAATGTTATTTTTCGTCTTTAGGTGCCCAGAATCCAAAAACAATAGTCGTTAAAATTTTTATATGTATATATATATATATATATGTCTGTTAGCACGATAACTCTCGTAAAAATGGTCCGATCGAGACCAAATTTGGTAGAGACGTGTATTCCTACAAATGCTCGGACGAGTTCGTAAACCAGACATATCGGGGGGTTTTGTACTCCAAAATGGGGTTTTTAGCGTTTTTCACATGTAATTTTTAAAAATTTCTAATTTTATATTTCACCCTTGGAATCAGCTTAAAAACTACACAATTAGGTTCCTTAGAGTTTTTCTCTATCTCCAACTGTTACCGAGATATTAAAAAATCTAAACACAGTACGTTGTATTTTGGGGCTCCAATGTTAATCTTATGGAGGATAGGGAAAAATTAATATTTCCCATATTAATCAATTTTTTTTGTGAAACTTGATATTTAGCTTCATGTGGTTGAGCTCTATCCTTTTATGCTTAAAAATCATAGTTTATGTGTTTATCATGGCAGCAAACCTGCATACTCTTTTCCCATATTAATCATATAGAGAATAGCCAAACTCCTTTATTTATGGACAGATGTTTATGAAACTTGGTATAATTGATTAAAATAAAAATTATTTATGGTAGGAATGACTACTTTCAGTGTTCCTCACAGCAGCTAACCTGCACACTCTTTCCCATGTTAATCTTATGGAGAGTAGGCAAATAATTCTCATGTTTATGGACAGATTTTTATATAACTTGTCATATTTTATTATTATTATTATATTGATTTGGAAATTCGCTGACTACGCAGATCTGCTGCGACGGGGGTATTTTATTGTCAAAAACACAATGAGACTTTCTTTCTTAAAAATTTTAAAATCTACTTTCCGCATCATAATGTAGGAAGTAAAGGTCATCACACACACATGTAATTAAACCTCAAACATATCATAAGACATCTTGTACATCTTATAAGATGCAGTTAATATTAATAAAGGGGGAAATGAGTAAAACTCAATTAAGTAATTTCAATTTATTTATTTAAAAAATCCTAACCGTCCAATGTCAATCAATATAAGCGTAAAGCCTATGCAGTGAATAAAAAACACAATGTGAATTAAAAAGCGGTATTAGACATGTAGGCTATCGAGAGGTGCTCATTAATGATCATGAGTCGCCGGCTGCTGGTTTTAATCTCACAAACTTTGACTTACTGGGCAGCGTGATACCCTTGAGCTACCATGCTGGTAGCACAGGTAATTAATTACCCTATGGGTTTTCCTAATGGCATGAGTGGCATGTGATTACAGCTAGACATTCTCTAACTGAATAACATTGGATTCTCTATGATTCAGAAGTAAATTCCACATGAAACTAAATGTATTTTATTGAGTTCCACTGCTCTTAGTGGCTTATGTAACCTATACTCAAAACTGAGATAAATACTGATTTAAAAAATACAGTATTTACTTCTGTTTGAGAAATAGCTTGAGAAAAGGGAATGTTTTCAGTTTCTCTAAAAAGCTGTCCTCATAACCATATTAAGTCACTTCCGTTACACTTTTTGAAAATTGCTAATAGTCCCCCAGAGCATAAATATTCATGTCAAAAAAATTTGATTATTAGCCCAAACTTTGAGATTTTACTGCATTTAAAATATTACTCTAGTGGTATGTAATGTGGTACCTCCCTTTTCCTAATGAGCCAACCTATCTGCCTTATTGCATAAAAAGTCAAATGTTATGTTCATTCCTCTACACTAGTTGCAAAAAGGTCTTCCGAGTATTATTCTGTACCAAAAATGTAAGTGCATTTCTATCATTAGGATTTTATAATGACTATCAGTTGGTCGGAGTTAGTCAGGAACAGGATTTGGCCCGTTCTCTATCTTGTTCAGGAATAGCAAAATGAACAATTAGAAAATGTTGAAAGTAGTTTGTTACACAATTTGTTTTATAAGTTAACAAGATCGCACACAGCACGCTGGCGTGAGTAGAGTGATTATCACAGAATGTATATGTTTATGTTATTATATTACGGCTGTTCACTTTGCAAAAACACGTACATTTTATAAAATTATGTCAATAACTAAACGAGTTATACCAATTTATCTATTCTACGTAATAATTACATGTGCAATGATTACATTGGTTTGCTGCCTTGAGAAACATCAAATTTGGGTATTTAGGGATGTATTGATAAAACATAACTAGATTTTCTTGCATACCAAATTTTTTAATAATACTAAAGTAAATAAGTGAGTAATTGATTTTTAGCTATTCTCCATAGTATAAACATTGTGCAATGTACTGTGTTAACCATTTTAAATCTCTCAGTAACCAATAATTTACCAAAAGTCATGAATCAAAATATTAAATTGTGTGTCTTTTGACCTGAATCCAATGCCAAAAAAGAATATCCCGTCACAGCAGACCTGCGTACCCAGCGAATTTCCAAATCAATAATATGATAGTAATACATATCAGGTTTTATTAAAAGTCTGCTTCAGTGGTGGTAAATTCTGGCGGAACATACCTTCACTTTGGCGTCTGTAGTGGCGTTAATTATCAAAGTATCAATGTAAAACTTTGGAAGTACATTGATGAGATGTGGCTCAAGGGCATGACCTTTTAATATGTTCGAAAATTTAACTTGATATAAAAACAAAAATCCAGAAATATTTTACAAAATAAATCATTATTATTTTTTTATTGAGAGCGAAAATAAGAAGTTCTGTAAGGGTGGTGCCCTGCATGGAGGACTGTAATATCTTTAAGTTGACATCTCTTCTGTTAATTTATGACAATAGGTCAAGGAGATATAGGCGCCAGAATTTAACATTGCTCTTGCAGGACCAAAATCCAAGATGGCTACCACTGATGCAGACTTATCTGTCGATAAATATGAGAGTTATTTGCCTATTCTAAATAAGATTAACATGAGAGAGAGTATGCTGGTTTTCTGCTGTAAGGAATACTGAAGTAGACATTTTTACCATAAACTATTTATTTTGGAGAATAGGCAAACTCTCATATTTATTACGGATATTGATCGAACCTATTATGTATTATTATTTATTTAGAAACTTGCTGCGTACACAGGTTTACTGCGACAGGGGTATTAAAATAATCAGACAATAATTGCAGCCATTATCAAGTCGACATATATAAATATAAAATTTTGAATGACCCCCCAAAATGTGTTCAGAAGGTTGAGTTATGAACTTCTATCATGGTCCCGGGCTTAACTATCACCATGCGGGTCATGTGAATAGCTCATTTTTCCATAGGAAATTTGCTAAAAGCTGTTTCGGATCTTGGTTCAGGCCTCAGTGGTCTAGGAGTTTAAATCGTAAGGATTTGTAGAAAAAGTTCAACAAGTACTGTAAAATCTTTCTTATATAAATTTGAACCAGCCTTGACCCACTTTATTTTGTAACAAATATATTCATAGCTATTTATGTATGTAACCTGACAACTTGATTACATTAACAAACTGTATTATTCAGTTTCAAGAGTGATGTGAAAAGTTCATTATTATACTTTCAGTTCACATGTGATAATCTTAATTTACGATGAAACCGCCCAGTAGATGTTGAATATTTCATTCCCTGTCCTACACATGACATTTACATGTGTACACATGCTTGTTCTGAAGTGCTACATTGTCTATTCAGTTTTAATTACACAGTATGGTTGATTATTTTTGTTTCCTGAACAAGGTAGTTATTTAAATTATCTTGTGTAGATTGCGCATAAAATCAATGGAAGGTCATGATCCCACCAACACTCAGGTTACCAGTTCTCCTAGAGTGATTCAGATTTTATTTAACAAACAATTTTGTCAGTTGGAGCTCTCTATTAAAAACCTTTTGGAAAACATACAGGTTCAAATTACAATGAATACTAATCTGTCCTGCAAACTATCTGAAGAGGTTGCACAATTGAAAAATAGAGTTGAACGAAACATGAATAATGAAGATGTAACTGGTGATTTAACCGAAAGCTCTCAGTCAAAGCATTACTCCAAGACTAAACTCCATCCTGATGACAAAAATCAAGTATGTATGAATAATCTCTTGTGTCCCAAGTTAACAGAGGAACTCACATTTACTAATCATGATGTTAACGATCCTGAAACAAAACATGTAAATTCAGATGGTCAGTCGTCAGAAACTCCTCAGAAACAAAACCCCTACATAAATAAACTCTTCAGTAGCGTTAGGCTGCCCGATGTTGGAGGAAGTGATCCCATGATGCACAAAGTATTTTGGATATTTATCCATATTACAGCATTTTTGATCAGCATTGAGTATATCTTGGACGCATATTACAATTGGCAAAACTCACTGATAGTCCAAGGTCTAACTTACTCGAATGTAAAGGACATACCTTTTCCAGCCATTACAATCTGTGAGCCACTACAATTGAGGGAGGAATATAACCGATTTAAAATTTTAAAAAGATGCATATCTGTAGATAATAAAATATCATGGCTATGCAGTGACGAGGAGCTGAAAATGTTGAGAATATCAATGGATATATATCCAGCTAAATTTGATTTATTACTGTTAAATCAACTAGATCGGAAAACGATGAAAAAACTATTGAATTTTAGTTCAGATTTTCTTACCGCTGTTGAGAATTTTACGATCAGTGGATTAGAATATCTAAATTATATTCACAAGCTTAGTCATGGAGGTGTAAGCGAAATTGAAATAAACAGCACTGACATTCCTGATGGTCAGTCTATTGAAGTTATAAGAAACTCAGTTTTGTTTACTTTGTCAGTAAGGAATATTTCTAGTATGTATAGGTGTCAAACATTAAATGGGTTAGGTCATGTGCCCTGTGAAAGAGGAGGTACTGTGGACAAAAATATTTTTAACTTTGAAATTAAGAAACCAATCAGCTGCCGTCCTGAAAATATAATAAGGCATAGGCAAGGATGTGAAACTAATCTGTTATATACCGACAAGGTTGTTGATGTACGGATTGGAGGGACTCACAACGCTACTGCCATAAAATATGAAAATGATGATGATTCAAATGAAATACAATCCATACACTTGGTTAGAAACGGGTTACTGAAGATATTCCTGGTATTCTTTCATAACACCTTGGATTACCCATCAGTAACTACCATGACTCATGTCAGACTAACCAAGTACAGTGCATCCTATAAGTTCTTTTACCCTAAACTTATTGATGCAAGGGAAGATCTCATTTTAATAGATTTATCGAAACGAAACTGCACATTTTCTTTCGAGAAAAAGCTATCTCTCTTTGATTTTTATACTTATAATAACTGTATATTAGAGTGTCGTATAAACTGTTCATTGACAATTTGTGGTTGTATTCCACACAAAATTGCAATACTTAACAGTTCACTCAATATTTGTTTAGGAGGAAAATCGAAAGATTGTATGTATGAAGATTTATTCTTATCTTGGCATGGAAAAAATACTAATAAGCGATGTCAATGTGACTGTCCTTTGGACTGTGTCTCTCTAACATATGATGTGGATGGTGATTTTTCTCATCAAGATGTTAATAGTGATAATAACACTACATTCCAAGTCTATCCTGAAGATGGGGTCTTTTTTTCTTCGATTATATACAGTTTGACCAGCCCTACTGAGTTTGCTGCTTACAGTTTGGGCATTCTCGGTGTGTTCAATGGTTTCAGCATGATGATTGTGTGGGATATACTGTATTGGATGGCACTATACTTATGGTCTACTGTCAACAGAAGTTTGTATTTCAATTCGTAAAAAGTTGGCCTTGCAACTGCAGGAATTTTGTGAAAAAGAATCCTAATTGATCCTAATATCACAAGAAAATTCCTGTAAACCATGGAACTACTGTAGTAAGCAGATATTTTTGTATCAAAATCAATAAAGTTTCTTCAGTTGGTAAATAAATACATAATATGGTTTCATCTATCATTGGAAATCACTTTGGCTTTGGATAAATTGTGTTTATAATTCACAACTCTTTGAATAAAAATAAAGTGTTTTAACCCTTTTTAATAATTTCATTTCCCTTGCCTTCTTATGGTTAGACTATGGTAATATAAATCATCTTTATAAAAATGATCCATCCTTTAGAAAATTCTAAACTTAATTTACAAATTGATTGATGAATTTGAACAATATAACAATAACGGTTGCATGATAATAATATTTTAATAGTTGACTGGAATGGTTGCGTCATCCTGTAATCCAGCTACTTGGAGGATACGAATTGTGGATAGTTCTGAGCAATAGTCAGAGGGTGTAAAGTTCTCTTGAGTGAATTAACATCCGCACTATTGAATAGTACGTTGATCCGCAAAGACTATCCTCATGATTAGACCTATTCGTAATTCAGAGGTAGTGGTTCAGATTCCACATTAAACTGTAGGTCCCTTAGTTGCCATCGGCTGGTGGGCTATTAACAATGCTGTCTATGGAACATGTCAGCCTTTTTGTTTGTCATAATGGATGGATATTTAATTATTGATTTTACAATTAATTGGACTTTTCTTATCGCTCTTGTGTTTTAAACTACACAACGTTTCTGGAGGTGGAGAAACTCCTGCTGTGTCCAAGTGATTACCTAATAATTTACATTAAAAAATTGAATGTTCAAGTTACAGATATTAATTATATCATGTAGTCAATAATGCTATACACAGCACTTAACCTCCGAGCTATCAGGGCGACACAAGATAGCGTGCACGCAGAATAAAAGATGGAGCACGACTGACTTTGTTCCACGTGCACGCTATCTTGTGTCGCCCCGCTAGCTCAGAGGTGGAGTACTGTGTATACTACATTGACTACATGGTATAGTTAATATCTGTTACTTGAACATTCAATTTTTAAATATAAATTATTAGGTAATCGCTTGAAAACGGGAGGTGTTTCTCCCCCTCCAGAAACGTTGTGTAGTTTAAAACACAAGTGCAATAGGAAAAGTCAAATTAATTGTTAAATAAATAATGTCAGCCTTATTCAGTACCAAGACTACAAGATTGTGCCACAATCATCATATACACTCAGTTCGTAAAGAGGCTACAGGCCACAATGTTGCCATGATCTCTCCGGCAATCTGTTGTATGTATATTGAATGTAAGTGTGCCAAATGAAGCTCCACAAGATGTTTAACAAGGAAGGTGTGTGACTTCTGCCCTCCAAGATTACCGTCAATTTTATAAAAAGATATAAAAATCATATATCAGCGTGGAAGAATGGGAAACCAGAGAGATCAAACATCGCAAAACAATTACTAGAAAAAGGACATAACCTAACAACAATGATGAAGACCTCAAGATTTTAAAAACCTGTAAAAAAGGAATGGAATGAATGCATGGGAAGAGCTATTTATTTATAAAGAAAAATGTAAAGATAAAACAAAATTAATAAATGAACAAATACATTTTGATTCTGAAAAACATATAAAAATCTATTTCCGGAACTCAGCCAGCCAATAAATGCTGCCTATGACGCCTTGACAGGAACTTCCGGTAGCCAGTAGTATTTAAGCGGAGACGATCTTGTTTCTCTGTCTCCATTTGGGCCTGATGATGTTTGGTGTAACTGGACGAAATCGATCGCCAATTTAACAACTTTTTTATATTATATTTATCGTTGTATATAATTACAATATAAGTGTAAATATATTAAGTAGTGTTGGAGGACGTGAGTTTTTACTTTATCCATGTGTCATACTTTATGTCATGTGTGGCGAACACCAAGGGGCAATCTGCTGGTTGCAAGAACAATTAAGATTTGGACATTAAACTCTTTTAAAACAGTAATTCAATGTTCATTTCAGGTGTTTTTATTATTCAAAAATCTTCCCCATCATTATTTATTTTCCAAAACGTAGTCTGTGAGCCTTTGTAACAACGCTTGGTTCAGGGTGCCTTTGTGTTCTAGGGTGAATGATGGGCAGTTGAGGTTAAGAAATATGAGACTGTAGATTTGTTATTTCTATTTGTCCATGTGTCTTTAAGGTTTAAATCACAATTATTACTAATTTTGACTCAATCATTCCTAATTTAGTGAGTGAATGGTATTCTCTTAACAACTCTGCTTCTAATGATTTGTGTATAAAGTTCTCCTTATTGTAGACCACAAACCTATGGTCAGCCAGTGCAGCACCTCCCAGAGAATAATCATACTGAAACCATTGAAAACTCCCAGTATACTGAAGGTATAAGCAATGAATTCATTAGGACCAGTCATACTGTAAGTTATCGTCCGAGGAAAAACATGTTTCTTGTACGAAATCTGAAATATAGTTTTTTGATCAGATCCTAATTCATGTTGATAATAGTCATTCCATTTATAAGAAAGTGATACACAGCTCAATGGGCAATTACATTCACATTTTCTATCTTGGTGCTGATACCATCTAAAGAATCTAACACTTGAAATACACTGTAATGATTTTTTGTTGCTACAAATACTTGTTGAACTGTTTAAATCAGCAGTAGATGGAATACAACCACATAACTTTAGAGAACAATTGATTTGGCATTCCAACATACAATTGTGGTAGGTATAAAATTGAAATAGGGAAAGATTTTTCTCATTTGAGTAAATACAGTTACGTTTTGATTTGTCTATTAATGCTAGTTCTTTGCCTGCATTTGTGAATATTGGACTTATTGGTATATTTGTTACAGTTTTTCTAGGAATTCTCAACTTAAACATGGTAGTGGTAGAAGGGTGATCAAAAGCACTATGGAGCATCACTATATATCTCCCAAGTAAATCTCTTCTGCTTTTTAAATCTTGTATTACTGAAGAGTAATTGCCTGATTCTGATTTCATGGTGTCAGAACAATATTTTTCTTCAATCTCAACCTCTAGATAATTATCAGTGTATAAGAGTTCTGACTTGCAATTTTTTTCTAAGATATTTTCTGGGTAACAGAATGATGTTATAATATCATTTTTCAGATTCTTTTTCTTGGTCCCTTGCCACATGCCATTCACAGTTTGGCAAACAAACATACGAGGCAACACGTTTGATCTTGACATTACTAACAGAGGGGAAGTCAAATTATCAAAAATACTTAGTTCATGATTACTACACCCAGGAAAATCTGAGTTACGTACTCGAATTCTTCTTTCATGTATCTTTTGAAGTTTATTTACATATTTGAGATATTCTGATGCGCTGAACATGTGGTAAGAGCCGACTGGAAGAAACCGTGAAGTCTCTTCAAAGAGAGGGTTAAACAATGCTTCCATGATATTTCTATCTGATTCATTCAATTGTATCAAATCAAATTTCCATGGATAAATATCTGTTGAGATCATAAGTGTATTTAGGTCATCCCTACTACATAACCATGTTGGTCCATTCTCTAGAGACATGCATCTTTTCAAAATTGCAAACCTGTTGTAGTCCTCTTTCAGTTCAAGTGGTTCACAAATGGTAACTGCAGGAAAAGGTATGTCGTTGACTTTTGTATATGTTCTACTTTGAACAATCTGGGAGTTTTGCCAACTGCTGTAAGAATTTAAAATGTAAGTAGCACTAATCACTAATGCTGCAGCATGGATGAATACCCGCACAAATTTATTCATCTTGGGTTCACTTTGAATACCGATGCTTGATGATGCTCGCAAGTTGGCAATAGGTTCTTTAGTGCAAGAATTCCTTTGTGGAGACATATTACTTTCAGATATATTCTCTGTCATATTTTCCTCTAAAACCTTACAATCTATTGGTGGCGTACAACACAGATCATTATTCATACTATTTTCCTCTTGAAATTCCTTCAAACTGTTCATAGAGATACTTGTAATGCAAGCATTTTCGTTTGAAAAGGTTTCCATGTGCATTGCTAGTGAGTTTTTAGTTTTTTCTTCGACTTGAATTTTTAATGTTTTCACTTCTTCTGACAACTCTAAACATAACTGGTTGATTTCTATTGTTTGTTTCTGCAGATTTTCTACTTGTTTCTTGATAGAACGCTCACATTCATTGAATTTATATCTGAATAAATTTTTTATTTCTTTTAGTGATATTGTTACATCAATGTTAGATGATTTAACATCTTTTTCCTCATAATAGCCATCCATTTAAAAAGTATAGCTTGTATTTAGGTAATTATAAAATTAAACTTAATAGTATTGAGATGCGAACATCATGCTCTTTAGACATGGAATGAAGTGGAAAGACACGCCCATATGGTTTTGCATGTTGTGTGTTTTTGATTAGTGCCTGCAAATTATCTCAACACAACCCAACATAAATTAATTCCATATAGTTAGCTAACATTACATTGGTTAGCATCCTCACTTAATATAAAATTAAGAAAGAAACGGGAGATCCAATTAAAGCCAAATTACATGTTAGTAATCCTAATTAATTTTGTACTGTACATATTTTTAAATATTTTATAAATTTTCAATTAAATAAGTAGTTGAAAAACCTACTTTTAAAATTAGTTCCAAATCTCTATCTTCAAGGGAGGGAACCACATGGAAAAAAATATAAATTTAATCTTATAGATTAAATCTTGGGAAAACTAACATAAATTTAATGATGGTTTGATACATGACCTAGGTTTCCTTGTTCATTAGACTATAAATAATTATTTTTGAAAATGAAAATTAGCCTTGTCAGCAACAAAGCTATCAGTTAAGCGATCCTGAAACTGCAGTGATCTTTAAAGGTTTAACCTAGAATGATGTTTATTAAACCGCTGTACTAATTTCAAGGTTACACCCTGCGAGTGAGCCGACTGTGGACCTCGGGCTAGGGTTATTGAAAGCGTCAAGCAGTATAATATCTTAGGATAATTATATTAATTCAAAATTAAAGTGAGAAAGTCATGCAAATTTAATCACATCAAAACATAGGAAAATAATTTTTCTTGTTTATTAAATAGATCAAGTTCTAAAGGAGAGCAATCTTAAAGCTATCTACAATGCCTTTGTTTAATCTTACCTGCAATTCAGTTTAATAGCATGGGAAAGTTGCTTTCAATCAATTATCAAACCTTTAAATATATTTCATGAAACGATTCTCCCTGGTAGAATTATTTAAAAAGTCTCATCTTTTAATGATTACGATAGAAAGACTTTATTGCTGTTTTATATAATCACAAACACTTGGTTGCGGTTCCAGTGACTCACTCTTAACCGTACCCATAATGCTGTGGGGGTGGGACTGCTGGTTAATGTGTGATAAAAACTAAAAATTTAACAGATCCATTTTTTATTGCAAACTTTCCACCAAAAAAGTCACCAGAAATACTAAACCTACAAGTCCCCTCGGCTCTTACAAGAGGATTGTGGCAGCCTAGCTGGTGAAAATTGTCCAGTTATTAATCTCCAGCTATCACTGAGTCGCTTATATCCTCAGAATATCAACTGTGAAAATGGCTCTGACCATGGACAGGAAACTGACAGTCAGCCATTCCTCAAACTTTCAGCAGCTCAGACAGCATCTCATGGTAATAACAAAGGATGTAAACAACAGCATCTCATTAACAAAGTTTTTTTTAAATCAAATTTTTTTACATTTAGAATTATAAATTTAATAATTTAAGATTATTGTTTTTGGGTTTTCATTATTGTGTGACATTTTTAGTTTAGTTATTTTATGATAGCATTTTTTCAGTTTATTATGTTTTATCAACATGTAAGCAGACAGGGCGGAAGGCAGCCCCCGCACATGTCTTGTGCCCATGTGATACTTTTTGATGATATTATTCCAAAATACTGTATGTTATATATATATTTGATTGATTTGTTAAAAAGACAAACAGTCTTAGTCCTGACAAAAAGACGTTAATAGTCAATTATGCACAGATTTTGATTTGTTTGGTTAAATCCTGAGATTCGTACATTGTCAAAGTAAGAATTACATTAAATTTCTCCAAAATATCGCCATTTTGATTCCTTAATATTCATCCCCCTTTTTGAGAGGTTTTTCATTGTATAAATTTTGGAGTAAACGCAAGAGAGGTATAGTAAATGCTAAATTTTTATGTAAAACAAAGACAGCATAGAAAATAACACTAAATAGAGTTTGTTTTGGTAAATGACTTTCGTTTTGTTAAGTAAAGACATTTTAATGTACTCGTTACAAAAAAATACAAGTTGACAATATTTTGGGTATTTTTATAAAAATTTCACTTTCACTTTTGATTTCAAATTTGATTCCAAATTACTGGTAAATCAAACTAGCGATACTAATCTTTGGCAAGTTAGCTATAGTGACACAGGTGTTCTGATCTGATAGAGGACCATAAACCTATGGTCAACCAGTAGAATGCCTTCCAAACAACCATCATGCTGAATCCATTGAATACCCCTAGAATGCTAAAACCGTAAGAAATGAACTCAGCTGGATCGGTCATACTGTGAGTGATTGTTGAAGAAAATACTAGTTTTCCATATGATATCTGAAATATTGTTTTGTTACCAGAACCAAGTTCTTGCTGATAATAATCATTCCATTTGTAAAAAAGAGATACACAATTTAATGGGCAATTACAGTCACATTGTTTTTCTTTGTGTTGGTACCATCTAAAAAACTTAACGTTGGAAATACAATCTAATGATTTTTTATTGCTACAAATAACTATTGAACTGTTGAAAGTGGATGCAGATGGAATACAACCACATATCTTTAGTGAACAGTTAACTTGACATTCCAACATACAATTATGGTAGGTATAAAATTGAAACAGAGACAGCCTTTTCTCAAATGAATAAATGCAGTTACGTTTTGACTTGTCAATTGAAGCAAGTTCTTTCTCTGCATTTGCGAATTTTGGGGCAATAGGTATGCTGGTTAGAGTGTGTTTAGCTATTCTCATCTTCAACATATTGGTGGTAGAAGGATGATCAAAAGCACTATGGATTATTACAATGTATCTCTCAAGTAATTCTTTTCTGATTTTCAAATCTTTTCCATCTGAAATATCATCAAATTGTGATTTTCTGAGGTCAGCATGGTTCTTTTCCTCAATCTCAACTTCTAAATATTTGTCTGAGTATAAGAGTTGATCTTTGCAACTTTTTCCCAGGATATTTTCTGGATAACAGAATGAAGTTGAGAGACCATTAGGTTTATAGCTCGTATGATATTTATGGGCATTTTGCTTTATACCATTAACTGTCTTGCACAAAAACATACGGAAATACATTTGTGATCTGGACATTAACAATAGTGGAGATGTTGAATTATCAAAAAGGTTAAGTACTTGATAATTAACACCGGAAAAATCTGAGTTGTATATCTGAATTCTTCTTTCATGTGTCTTTTGAAGTTTCTTTACATATTTAAGATATTCCATAGCACTAAAACTTTGGTATGCACCAACAGAAAGAAACATCGAAGTATTTTGAAACAATGGATTAAATAATCCTCTCATGACTTTCCTATCTGTTTCATTCAATAGCAATAAATCAAATTCCCATGGATAAATATCTGTTGAGACCATGACTGTATTCAGTTCCTCTCTACTACATAACCATTTTGGTTCATTCTCTAGATTCATGCATCTTTTTAAAATTTCAAACCTGTTGTAGTCCTCTTTAAGTTGAAGTGGTTCACAAATGGTAACTGCAGGGAAAGGTATGTCACGTACTTTTGTATACCTTCTACTTTGAATAATCTGAGAGTCTTGCCAATTATAGAAAGCATCAAGAATGTAGTTAGTGCTTATTAAGAAGGCTGTAATGTAGATGATTATCCTCAGATATTTATTTACCTTTGGTTCACTTTGTGTATCAGCACTGGAATACCTAAGGAATCTTGTTAGGTGTGGTAAAATACAAGAATTATGGTGCAGAGTATCTTTACCCATACTCAAAGTATATCCTGGGGTTTCATTATCTATTACATTTTCCTTCAGGATTTCACTATATTTCAATAACCTTCTACACTTGTAATCATTTGTGCCAATTTCTTCTTTTGATTTCTCTAAACTCTTCCCATAGGTTGCAGGAATATACTTAGTAATATTAGTTTTCATGATTGAAACTTCTGGGCTTTTATTTTTAATTGTGTTATCTTTAGTTTGTATTTTTAATATGTTAATTTGATCTGACAATTCCAAATTTAACTGGTTGAGTAATTGTGTTTGTTTCTGAAGTTTTTCCACTTGTTCCAAGATTGAGTGTTCACGTTCTCTAAATTCATATTCAAACAATTTTGCTATCTCTGCTAGTGATACTGTAATTTCTTTGTTGGAAGAATTTACATATTTTAAAATTTTTTCTTCACCACAGAAATCCATGATAAAATCTGGGTAGTAAATCTGGATACTGTATGTAATTGTGTATTTTGTTTTTATTGTGTTTTATACATATATTTGTTTAAATTTAAACACAGGAATAATTAAATGACATCAGAGCATTTACCTCCAGTGAAAGTAAATGAGTTCTTTATTAAATACCGTAGCAATAGAGTAAAAAGACTACGGTATATCTTATTCCTCAAGTTAAATTTTAAAAAATTTCCTCTGAATCCCTAAAATTCAATACTTACAGTACACTATGTTTCATGAAAGTGGGTGAGGCGGGACCTTGTAGGTAATTACGGTGGGAACATGCAAAGACAGAATTTACACACAACCCTCTTCCCTTGTCGTGCCACTGTGATAATAATCAACTCTTTACTTTAACATATTACCCTCAGTTTTTATGTAGCTAAATACTCTCATTAACCTTAAAGTATGATATAAAAATAGACATGAAGAACAAGCAAAATGATTTCTTATATTTTTTTAAAGATATTATTGATTGATTTTTAAATAATTGATTAGTAATAATCAAATTAATTATAATCTTTTAAATTAAATTCAAACGAAACTTTTAATTTATTTAGTGATATATGTTTTAGTAATTACCTCATTTATGATAGGGAACTTTAAAGGCCAATACACAGAGAATAAATTTAAAAAACCAGAGGGGGAGTGAGCAATAAGGATACACGGACAGAGACAGTTATATATTTTGTAATAATTATACATAGGCTATTATTAGATATTTATAACTATAGTCAGAATCACAATCATCAACAACATCACAATACATTTATGATAATAAAGGAATAGATTTTAATAAAGTAAACCTTTAACGCATTTACAATATATTTAGTTTAATTTAAAATTACCATACGAGTACATTATGATAAATATAAACTACGGTTCTTTTATTTTGTTCTATATTTGGCACTCCAACAGGCTGGTTACAATGTCTGTGTTAGTATATGTTTGTGTAGCAAATAATATAAAATTGCAAATATAATTAAAAAGTTTTTCAAACAGAATACGAAGACGAGATACAATACGAGATATTATAAGCATGAAAAGTTTGTTTTGACGGATTTTAAATAAAAAAAAAACTATTTTCATATCTTCCATGGTCTATTAGAAAAAGAACATAAAATTGAGTATAATCATAATGTTGCTGTTTTTAAAATCTTTCTCAGTTTATGTGGAATTACATTTGGAGCTGTGATGATCAAAATTCTACTTTACGTGCCTCCATTAACATCATAATTTACAAATCAAAGCTAAAGCATATGTGCTCATGTTGATAAATAATTAAGAATTCACTAGAGTAAACCGCACTAAAGTAGTCCGATTAGTTCTTGGACAGCTGGTTCCCCCTCAACCCTTCTTGCCCAGCAGTGTTGTCATTATTCATTTACGCTATCAGCTGAGTAACCATATACTATAATAGAATAGGGCGATTTGGAAACACCGCACTGACTCTCATCGGACTACTGCCGCGCAGTTTACTCTAAGAAACATCTTATATAACTATGAGACCCATCAGTTAAATATCCAGTATGAATCCACATTGAGTTAGATAGAATGTAAAGTTAATAACATTTCACCAACAAAAGGGACACATTTTTCATTTTGTTTTATATTTTTAATTTTCTACGTATGTTGTAATAAATTGTACTACAAATTGTAAGAATATTTAAAAATTCCTATCATTAACATATAAGGATATTTGTGTACTCATTCTGATTATTAAAAAAAGATAAGTTTGTGATTTCCTCATGCTAAACTTATTTATCTATAACTGGACCCTGAGTGTAGATGAGTCTTCTGATAGTCGACCACAAACCCAGTGTCAGCCAGTAAAATATCTTCCAGACAACCATCATACTGAATCCGTTGAATACTCCCAATATGCCCAATGTGTAAGCAATGAACTCGGTGGACGTTGTCACACTATATATTACTGATGACGGAAATACACGTTTTTCGTACGTAAAATGAAACAGCGTTAGATTATTGAGAGGGTGCAATTCTTTGTAATCATCAACAGTATAAGTAAGAGACACACAGTCCAAAGGGCAGTCACATTGACACTTCTTATCTTTATATTCACGCCAGATCAAGAACTTATTACTAGCAACACAACTAACTGACTTTTGATCACTACAAATTTCAAATGAACTGTTGAAAATAATCATTGTGTATGGGATACAACCACAAACTGTTAGTGAACAGTTTATTTGGCATTCCAAGATACAATTTTGATATGTGTAAATCTGAAATAGAGATAATTTCTTCTCAAATGAAAAAATACAATTTCGTTTCGACACATCAATTGAGGTGAGGTCCTCCCTTGCATTGATAAGATTAGTGGATACAGGTATATGAGACGAGGTATGTTTTTGGAGTGTCAGATTGTTCATGGTGCTCGTTGCTGGGTGATCAAAAGAATTATGGATATAAATCAAATAAACCCCTAAGAATTCTCCATTTTTTTGTAATATCTGTATTTCTTCAGAAAAATCATCAAACTTTAATTTAATGGGGTTGGGGATGCTCGTATCTTCAATACTTATGTGTATGTAGTTAGAGTATAAAACATTGTTCTTACAACCTTTTCCTATCATATATTCTGGAGAGCAGATTGTTGAAATCAAACCTTCTCCAGATACATTTGTTCGTTCATTTCTTTTTTCTTTTGGCCCATGGCTTATACCATTAAATGTTGTACATTCATACATACCAGTTTTGTTATTCATTACTAAATATGTTCCTGACTTTGTAAATCCATCATAAAAAACAGAAGGCATATCATCAGCGGTTATTTCAATATTATTTCCAAAATGTCCCTTTCCTAGTATTGTAATGTAATTTAAATACTCTTCTCCATCGAACGTGTGATTCAAATCGACTGGAAGTAGATGAGAAGAGTAATCAAATAGTGGGGTGAAAAGATTCCTCATGTATTCCCGATCTGATTTATTCAATAACAACAAATCATATTCTATTGGGTATATATCCGATGAAATCCTCATCATATTCAATTCTTCTTCACTGCAAAGCCAAGATTTTTCATTGTTTAGAGACATGCATTGTTTTAAAATATCAAATCTCTTATACTCATCTTTCAAAAGAAGCGGCTCACAAACGGTGATTGCTGGAAAAGGTATGTCCTCTACATTTGTGTAAATCTGACTGTGAACAATTAGAGAATTTTGCCATTTGTTGTAAGCATCTTGGATGTAAATTATACTTATGAATAGCGTTGTTGTGTGAACAAATACCCAAAATAGTTTATGCAAAGTATGCTCTCTTATTCTAACCATACATTCCACTCCAGGCAACTTAATGCTTTCTAAGAGTCTGGAAATGCAACTTGAGTCAACATGATTTTCTATAAACAATTCTTCTGAGTTTTTACTGCTACAGTATGTTATGTCCTCTGATGACTTCGAACTTATCGTATTTGTACTGTTTGGTTTCTTGAAGTAATCGTGTTCTATGTTACTTTTTGTCTTTTCAAACCGATTTTCTGGTTCTATATTTTTCTTCATTTCATTTTTGAGGCTGGTAACATCCTCTGATAACTTATTACGTAAACAGGAATTTATGTTGATTTGTGTTTGTAAGTTGTCCAAATGATTTTTTGTAGATATTTCAAATTTGCGCAAGTGATCAACAAATAAATTTTTAACCTCATCGAGTGATCCTGTCATTGGAATGTTGAACTAATTCACAACCTCTCCTTCAATCATACAGGAATGTATTTCAAATGTTTAACAAGAGATTCCGAAACCATCGAACAATGAGAAATGTGAGCAATGCACATGGACTAATGGATTCTGAGTGTTTTAAAATTTACAGCCTGATTGTATATTACATTCAGGGAAGCATATTAGGTAATGGAATAATTAAGTTCATTATCATAATGGAATTTGACATTATGTCTTGACTCATGAAAACATAACCCTGTATTATTCAATTAACATTATTTTCCGAATAAACTAAATATATTGAAAAGTCTGGCAGTCTCTCTAGTTTTACGAGTAAAAATATTCTTTATTTTCAAAATACATCAAGTATTGAAATGGCGTCTTTTAAAAATAACAAAAATTTACTTTAGAACTCAACAACTATCCTCTTGTATGATCTAAATATTTATTTTACAGATACTAAAATCATGGAATAAGTGTTTTATCACATAGTTTCTCTCCTTAATAGTGGTTTTCATGAGCACAATACGAGGAATAAAAACAGTCTTAGGGTACATCAATATCGCTTTACTTCCTCACAAAAGAACAATCATTATATGTAAATTAAAATTTTTAATAATATTCCTGCTTGGTTGAAAATACTGCCTCCCCTGTCGAAATGAGTGCTTCTATCATGAAAATGACTTTTTTAGTGTTAAATGGAATGATTATAGAAGAAATAATATACAGGGTGTTCATTAAAGTCGGGGACAAACTTCAAGGGGTGATAGCACTCATCAAAATAAACAAAAAATCACCTGTAACCATTCGTCGAAAAATCCTTCGTTTAGCCGCTAGCCGCCATTTTGTATTTTTTACAAAAACCGTTATATATCAAGAACTATTTAAGATGCAGAAACCAAACTTTGCACACATATTTATTGGTCAAAAAGACAAATATTTTTAAAGTATTATTTAATTTGCTTTTATATTTTCAAAATTGCGGCGGTTAAAAATATTTTAATTAAAATAACAAAAGACCCATTAACTTTATAAAATTTTTACAAGACACAAAAAAGATTGGAATTTCAATTTCAAATCGAATGGTACTTTGGTGAACGAAATCCGTCCATGGATAAACGAGAAAATGCACTTTTAATGTTAGAATACAGGGCCAGTGCGCCAGCGCGAAGCGGCAGTGGCTAAGAAGCGGAGTTCAGCTGGCACAACGCGGCTTCTTTGTCACGGCCGCGCTTCGGTGGCGTGTGGGCCCTGTAATGTTACATTTAACCTGCATTTTCTCGGTTATCCATTGATGAGTTTTTTGTTATTTTAATTAAAATATTTTTAACCGCCGCCATTTTGAAAATTTAAAAGCGAATTAAATGATACTTTGAAAATATTTGTCTCTTTGACCAATAAATAGGTGTGCAAAGTTTAGTTTCTGTATCTTAAATAGTTCTGGATATATAAAGTTTTTTTGTAAAAAATACAAAATGGCGGCTAGCGGCTAAACGAAGGATTTTTTGACAAATGGTTGTAGGTGATTTTTTGTTTATTTTGATGAGTACTATCACCCCTCGAAGTTTGTCCCCGACTTTAATGAACACCCTGTATATATATTAGATAAAAACATGTAATTTACCAGTCAAAATGTCTACTCTGTAGGCACTTGTAATTTTCTGTCTGTTTTTTAGCGAATTTCCCATAGGGAAGAAGCTATTACCGTAGGTCTCATGGCGAGACTTAAGCCCGGGACCATGTTATTTTTTTTTCTTTAGGTGCCCAGAGTCCAAAAACAATAGTCGTTAAAGTTTATATATATATATATGTATGTATGTATATATATATGTGTGTCTGTGAACACGATAACTCTCGTAAAAATCGTCCGATCGAGACCAAATTTGGTAGAGACGTGTATTCCTACAAATGCTCGGACGAGTTTGTAAACCAGACATATCGGTCAATGGAAACGGGTATTTTGGGGGGGTTTTGTACCCCAAAATGGGGTTTTTAGCGTTTTTCACATGTAATTTTTAAAAGTTTCTAATTTTATATTTCACCATTAAAATCAGCTTAAAAAACTACACAATTAAGTTCCTTAAAGTTTTTCTCTATCTCCTATGGTTACCGAGATATTAAAAAATCTAAACACAGTATGTTGTATTGTGGGGCTCCAATGTTAATCTTATGGAGGATAGGGAAAAATTAATATTTCCCATATTAATAAATATTTTTGGATAAAACTTGATATTTAGCTTCATGTGGTTGAGGTCTATCCATTTATGCTTAAAAATCATAGTTTATGTGTTTATCATGGCAGCAAACCTGTATACTCTTTTCCCATATTAATCATATATAGGGAATAGTCAAACTCCATTTATGGACAGATGTTGATAAAAGTTGGTATAAATGTTAAAAATAAAAATTGTTTATGGTAGAAATGCCTACTTTCAGTGTTCCTCACAGCAGCAAACCTGCACACTCTTTCCCATGTCAATCTTATGGAGAATAGACAAATAATTCTCATGTTTATGGACAGATTTTTATAAAACTTGTCATATATTATTATTATTATATTATTGATTTGTAAATTCGCTAAGTACGCAGGTCTGCTGTGACGGGGGTATTTTCTTCTTAAAATGGTAATCTATGATTAGGCAAGGTCATATTGTATTTTTATATTGAGATATATTTATATTTTTGCTCGTAATCGTCTATTGTAGTTCTATCCAATTTATTTACTGTATTATTTACCTATTTTGTTATTGTATTTTATTCTTGTGATATTAATTTACCATGACATTGTCAATGTATTTTTTGTAATGTTTACAGGACAATAAAGTTCTTGATTCTTGATAACATTAGCTACTTGGAGGCCACTAATTGTGTATAGCAATGAGCAATGGTCAGTGGATGTGGTTTGGTTTAACATCTACACTATAGAATACTACGTTCATCCTCAAAAACTATCCTCATAGGTAGACCAGTTCGTAATTTCAGAGGCAAAATTGTGGTTCGGATCCCACATTAACCCGCCAGTGCACTTGCCGGAGTCCGACTAGTAGTCTTTGTCCATTCCTTGACGACATACCCAAAGGAAAGAATTCATATTCCCGCTACCTTACCCTGTCCACCTTCTCAACCAATTCCATTTCATTGGCACGTTCACCCGTCTGAAACCTGTAGTCTGTGCGTAAATATACCTGTAGACCGGTAGTCGATGCGCGGATCTGCCTGGGACCAAGGACCTGGTGTTCAGACCTTGAGTCTGTACATATTCTTTTGTTGTTTTATGGTTTGAGCATTGGGCCATAGTTTTTTCACATCTTAAATGTTTTAATTAATGTCAAGCACCATTCTTGAGTTTACTGTTTATTATTTCATACATTTATTATATATGGGCTTACTATAATGTATGATATTTTTTTACACATTATAATTTTTACATTTCTGTATGTGTAGTTATTTTCATATCTTCCTCTAGTTAAAAGATTATTTTACTTCTACTTTTGTTTTTAACAAAGAATCTAATTTAGGTATTATTTTTGTTACTATAATATATATATCTTACATTACTGCAAGTAAATAAATAAGGTTTTAGTTTGTAAAACCATTTAATCAGTTTTCTACCTGTAAACACAATTAAAACGTCTTAATCAGAGAAAGTTTTAGTATTTCAAACGATAATTATTTGATTTTGAAAAATAACCCATAATAAATTATTAGCTAGAGTGGTAATTGCAAGAAAACAGGCTAGCGAATTCACAGTCTGTGTGTGTGTGTGTGTGTGCAGGCATGTTAAAACTGGAGATCCCTTAGATGTCATTGACAAATATCGCGCCACAATAATCTTACACTCATTTATCATTCATTCCATGGTTCTCTGCTTAATCCTCTAAAAAGTAATTACGTATTTCAGAGCTGATAAGAAGTAAGCGGAAAATCAAATCACATCTCAAATGAGTAATATATTTTTCACTAAATTTTATTGCAGCCTACTGTAAATATAGCAGAAAATTTGTATTAGATTGAGAATGAACATTTTTGAACTATTTTGTATGTAAGTCGTCAAAACATGGACCCACGCATAACACCATATTACACTCTTTACGCTGAAAGGTTACGTCTATTCTCTCTTTTTCTCTATGTGACGTATGCTCACACACTTCACATGGAGAAAAAGTTATTCACTTTTATTTCCCACCGAAACTTCATGCCGTAGCCGCCACTTTTCTCGCCATAACTTCACACTACGGCCCCAACCATCATATGATACCCCCCACCGCATTCCGTAGGTATTTATTCGGTGGGTAATTACCTACCGAATACAATACACGCGTGCCACATAACTACATGTCTTCAATTATTGATTCATGTCTTAAAAATCAATCTATATCAAGTTATAAATATATATAAATGTATTAGCGCAAATTTTGTCAAATGATGTTTTAAAACGTCTCTACTCCTTTTTGCGTAAGCATAAAAAGATGTTTTGAAACATCAATACTATTCTGATGCAAAATGCGGCACTCATTAAAGGTTTAATACTAACGTCACTATACTTGACCTACCAAGTTAGGTCGCCATTTCAAAAGGTAATCTAATCAATACAAAAATCAATTGTTTTGAAAATATTGGACACATAATTTTAACACACCATCTTCTCATTTTCCCTATGACTTTAATTTAATCAGTTTGAATTGTGCCACCAGTTTTTATTCCGGCCGCCACAAGGTCAGATAACAAGGAAAATAATACAAACTGTGAGAGTGTTTACAAAATTGATTTACACAAAAAAAATCATACATATTACATCTGTGGTAACGTGATACTATGGAAACTACATCAAACAGACAAATTTAACTGTAGAAAAACTTCATAGAGTAGTTTACATAAAGTCCATTAAACTTCCAAGAAAGGTCCATGACTGGGGTGTGGTCCCAAGGTGTCGGGAACGGTGTGACGGGCTGCATGATGCGTGTGTGAGTGAGAAAGGTGTTTTCTGGTTGCCTGCTATGGAAGACTATCGAATTTACGGAAGTGACACATCATAGTCAAGCCCACTCGGGTCATGTTGGACAACACAGAAGATCAAAAATAATCAACACTCTATTTAGAGTGAGTGATTACTACGTAACATATATAACAAGTATTTGTAGCACAAAAAAATTAAGAAAATTGTATTACATGTATGAATGTTAACCCTAGAAGTGGCAAGCTTTTTACTCTTAACTGTAACATAAATATAAATACTAATATCTTCATGAAATATCAAAGTTTAAACAAAAAAAGCTTAAAACATGCCCCCCCCCTTATAACCACTAACCACAAAAGCAAAACAGGTGTCCACTGCAATCCCAATTAAGCCTACAAATGCTAACTTCCACCCAAGCCGGTCACCGTTTATAAACTACCTGTAAAAATTTGCAAAAATTTTTGCTCATAGGTAGATATTTCAAAATGCACTTTCAATGGCTAGAACGTTACGCTCGTAGCGCATTGCTCTGTCTCATTACCACAACATAGGAGTTGAATCCTTCTTGGTATAAGACCTGCCCGGTGGCAGGCAGTGTACTACGAAAGCAGTTTCGGTTGTTTGCCCCCAGATGGCAACACGGTCACGTAGGCGATAGTGTCTAACAAATTCACTAAACTGACCACAGATGCCTCCACCTGCCAATTCTTATTGAATATGTAAATGCGTCGTAAATTACGACTTTGCCATTTCTAGGGTTAAATAAACAGCAAAAAAGAGCTAAATATGATTGAATACATTTACTTACAACAACAAATATGCTTTTACTTATACATTGTCAAAGTAAACAAATATAGCTTAAAATAAAAGAAAATGTCTAAAGTCTTACTCAATAGTCAAGCAAATCTTTTTAATGGTGAACACGTTATTTATATCATGGTAATCAACACACCATTTAGAACTAAACTAACTTAACATTTCTATATATCACATCCTGTTTAAGTAAAACTACAACTAAA
Source organism: Nephotettix cincticeps (assembly GCA_023375725.1). Classification (NCBI taxonomy): domain Eukaryota; kingdom Metazoa; phylum Arthropoda; class Insecta; order Hemiptera; family Cicadellidae; genus Nephotettix; species Nephotettix cincticeps. The sequence goes on along the minus strand of CM041790.1, from coordinate 25,036,076 downwards.
ATATGTAATTTACGAAAAGTTTTTTTTAACTCAATAGGTAGATATTTCAAAATACTTTTCACATGTAGTATCAATGTAGTCAGTTACATTTTTCTGTCTCATTACCACAACATTAGTTATAATCCTTTTATTATTTGAGAGTGCGTCTAGGGGCAGAGCACGGGACTTCAATTCAGATCAATTTTAGCGAATTTCCCATAGGGAAGAAGCTATTACCGTAGGTCTCGTGGTAAGACTTAAGCCCGGGACCATGTTATTTTTTCTTCTTTAGGTTCCTAGAGACCAAAAACAATAGTCGTTAAAATTTATATATATATATATATATATGTCTGTGAACACAATAACTCTCGTAAAAATGGTCTGATCGTAACCAAATTTGGTAGATAGGTGTATTCCTACAAATGCTGCTCGGACGAGTTCGTAAACCAGACATATCGGTCAATGGGAACGGGTAGTTTGGGGGGGGTTTTGTACCCCAAAATGAGGTTTTTTGCGTTTTTCACATATAATTTAAAAAAAATTCTAATTTTATATTTCACCATTGGAATCAGCTTAAAAAACTACACAATTAAGTTCCTTAAAGCTTTTCTCTATCTCCAACGGTTACCGAGATATTAACAAATCCATTTCCTTTCTCCTCCTTCCTCTATATCTTTGAAATTTTGCTTCACGTCCACAACAATATAAATAATTTTTTAATATATTTTCCTCGTCACAAGTACTGTACGAGAAACAAACATATTTTGAATTATCCAATCCATAAAACCTCAGCAATAGAAAAAAGCCACTTTTACACTTGCCTAAAATTTTACAACAAATTACCAGAAAAATATAAGTGTCTCGGCAGCTCAAATTTTAGAATAAAAATTTGAACCCTTCTTTTAGCAAAAAGCTACTACTCACCAACTGAGTTTTTAAATGGCCCAGACTAACCAATTTAGTGAATTGGTATTGCGTACTAATTCATTATATGGGCCTTAATCTATCTTATATGTATGTATATTTGTATATATATATATATGTGTGTGTGTGTGTGTGTGTGTGTGTGTGTGTGTGTGTGTGTGTATGTATGTATGTATTGGATTTAAGATGAACTAAAGACAAGACACCAGTTACTGCTATTGTAGCATCCATTATGTAACGTTTTTGTTACAATAAAGAATTTTAATTTTAATTTGATCCTGAGGTGTCAGGGTTATCACCAATCAGAACTTAATTTTTCTACCATGTTTGTACAATATTCATTCTGTTTTTCTTTCCTTTCTCATACTGTAGACAGATGTATTAAAAAATAATGACTCAAATGTAATGAGGTGTTGTTGCACAATAAATATCCTGGTAGACAGACCAAGTTGAAGTTGGTTATATCAAAACTATATCTTGCCTATAATTGATAAGGATCACAAATTTGATTCAATGTGGATTGTTACTGTTTAGTTTCTAGAGCTAAGTGTAAAGTGCTGTTCAGCACTGGTATTGGAGTCCTTGGTCCAGTGAAAGGTAGATTCGACTTGAGTTGGCAGTTGGCTCACACTCAATTTATTTCAAAGATTATTTAACTTGACTTAACTTGCAAGAACAACTTGATACTCTATTAAGTATTCACATTATTTACTTATACCAAACCCTAACTGAGTCAAAAAAGAACTCTTGAGTTCAACATTACTTCTGTTTTTACATCTGCTGATTTACTCGCAGAACTAGCAATAATCTCCAAAAGGTTGGCTGATATCTCCAATAGGTGTAAGGCCAAAACTCTAATCAAGACCTAGTATTCCGACTTCATGCTAAGTTTGTCAACTCACAAGCTGGAAAGTTGAGTTGAACTTGATTTCACACATCACAAGTTCATTAGTTCAGTGTATCACGTGTGATTGTTGTTCAAATGGTGATTGTGATCCTGTCTGCGATGCTCGTGGAAGTCGTGTTTAGTGGGGAACACTGAGCCGCAACACGGAATCTTGTGTCGCAGTGGCTGGTGCATACTGGCGATGTGGTTACGCAGCGTCGCCGCGTCCCTGTACACCCTCCGACATCTGGGGCACGGCCGTGGCTCGTAGAATGCCAGTCTCTTCTGCTGCTGAAGCTCTTGCATTTCTGGTGGAAGTGGTTTTATTTTAAAAGATAAACTACACTTTGGTTCATCAATTTTCAATACTTCTTTAAAAAGAGCACTACTTTAAAACAGATAAAATAAATTTCATAATTTAAACTTATTAAACTAATGTCTTAATAAAACTAGTTTAAATATTTTATTTTTGGAAAATGTTTAAATTGTCTTAAATTTTGAAGAACAGAAAAATTTGATTCATATTATGATAAATAGTCATGAAAAAGGTATTGGCTTCAACAAGACAAAAAAATGTAAGGAACTGTTTAAATGGTTTGCTCCCTTTGTAAATGCCACCATGAAGATAGAATAGAGCACTGTATATGTACTTGTAGTTTTGTTGACGTTTATGTAACAGTGTTAATTGTATATTTCAGGCCCAATTACTGTAGTGACAGGCAAATTCATAGTTAAAAAAATAGTTACAGTGTTGTTTTTGCAGTAGAACCTCCCTTATCCGACTCCTCTCAATATTAGACCCTCCATCTGTGATTCTTGGGTTCCCGCTACTGCTGAGTCTTTCGAAACGTGCAGGATTTATTCTATTTCTAGAGGCAATTTAAAAATGAATTAATTAATTTATTTTGTGATTTTATAAATTGTGCCATTTTTCAACTAAACATATCTTGATGTTTTACTATCAAGGGAAATAATTTTAAAGATATGATTCAAATACCTGCTGATTGACCCTTGAGCGTACGCTTTACCGGTGAAACGCGAGAGGGCTCATGGGGAGTTTTACTCCGCAATGCTAAATCGCACAAATTCAACCCATCTTATTTGTTTTCATAACATAGTATCTCATTTACATGTCAAATAAATTGATAAAATGCAAAGTTCCATGGTTAATTTAATTAATTACTAGATTTGAGTAACAAACATAGTAATAAACATAGTTAGTAATTTTCTAGTATAAGAATGGTGTTACGGGAGAGGGTGTTATGCGGAGTATAGTTCCGCAATAATAAAATTGAACATCAATGCAAACCGAATATATTAAATGACACTATTATAAACTAAATAAAAACTAAATTATATTTTGGTTCACACACACGTTCATATGTGTATTCCGTTTAGAGAAAGCTTTCGCAGACTGACATCACTTCACTGTATTGAAACTCACAAGAAAACAAAAGGAGTGTGGGGGTTGTAAATAGTTTTGGAGGATTCCTGGAATCACGAAGGCACGAGAGGTACAGACCTGACACTGCTTCCGATACCAAATATGCGTGTTTATTTTAACAAAAACTAAACGTGCGGAGGAAAACTCCGCATCAAACTCTCGAGGGTTAATAATCCTATATTTAAGATGATTAAATAAATAATAAAATAATGATAATAGCTAAAATAATGAACAAAGGATTAATAATTAACAGTTATTTGAACCATTTCTTTTTTGTTACATAATAATTTGGAGGCTATCACATTGGAAGTGAAGAAAAGCATTTTATCTGCTTGTTCGACATCCAACTTTTTTTAATGTCATAACGAACATGGCCCAGTCCCGGTTGGATATGGGAGTTTCTACTATTTACTGTAGGAGGTCCTACAACTTGTTTGGCTTCGTTATAAATGGTTTTTAACAAAAATTATGACTTATCATAAACAAACAATAGGACAGATTGGGTCTGCACTGACTACTTTGACCAATAAATTGTTTTTCGTAATCTTGCTTCAAAAACAACTGGATTAGACACATGTGTTGATGAGCAAAAGTTGTTTATTTCTTCCTAGCACTATACCTATTATTATGATGATTTTTTAGTCTTAGGATGAAAATGATCATTATTGATCAGACTTTTGATTCAAGGTCAGCATTCGATTGTAAATAATAGATAAAGTAACTGCAACATTTACTACCAATTTTTTGTGTACTTCAAACGTTCCGGATATTGATTGTGAAACTGGTAATCAAATATTAAACCAAAGGAATGGTTGAGATCAAACTATTGATAATAATAATAATAACTAACACAGACAAAACCTATACAATCATTCAGGAATCAAGAATGTCGGCTTCAAAATTGCCGAGTGACTCACATTGAACACTTGTAGGCTCTTCTGCAAAACTGTTGGAGTTTCATTTTCATTTGATATACAGTAGAACTCCAATTATCCGAATTAATTGGGATAAGGAACCATTCGGATAACCAAATATTCGGATAATCAGAGTTTTTTTTTTAAATTGCCATTAGAGAGAAAAAAGCTACGTTTTGATATTGCACTATTTTTTTATTGAAATAAATGTAAGAAACATGATATTTTCACAAGTTTTAAATATAAATAAAATGTACGTACAAGTTTAGAAATAAAAATCAGTGTTTTTTTAACATCTCCGTCAATGTAGGCTGTTTTGCGGTCTTCATCCGTTTTCGGGCAGCCAGGTCACACATTCGCTTGACGGTGAGCAGTTGCAAGTGGTCACACTCGGGCTTCGCGGGGGAAAGAATAATAGCGCACTTAGACTTTTTTGGACAATTTTTTTTCTGAACGTGATTCGGATAATCGGCGATTCGGATAGTCGGAGTTCGGATAATTGGAGTTCTACTGTATTACTTTTGGATATTAATTTAATCTTATAAATATTATAACACTAAACTTGTTATAACATTTATTTTACCAATCCTGCTACTCATTATAAAACACCCGGTATTGTGCTACAATAAAGGTTAACTTACCTTGGGCAGAAAAGCTTACTTTCTGTGAACAAGAGCTAGATTTATTTTTTAGTATAGTCTTGGAGACTAAACCTTTTTTATAAGGCCTATTATTAATTTCTTTTAAATCTACGGAAATTATTTCTTCTTCTTCAGAAGGCTCCGTTTTCACATCTACCTTTTCATTGTCTACTTCATGAAACTCCTGAAACATAGACAAATTATTGTTTTGCTATAATTTTGTTAGCAAAATAATGAATCCGATTTTCTAAAATCTTGCTTAGCTTGTCACTTTTTTGAGTTGTTCATTCAGTTCCTTAATTTTTCCAGTTCAATGTAATCATTGATTGCAATTTGATAAAAAACGTTAATTGAATTTTTTTTAATCTTCCTTAATTTTCCTAGATAAAATACATGCATTATCAGGTTTAAGTATATAAAATGTTTAGTTTCATTTAAACCTAATAGTAGTTAACCCCTTCAAGACGATTTGATGAGTATAACTTGTCGTTACACAACCCATCAGGCTAGTGGCACCTAGTGATGTTCCAGGGAAGTATTTTGATCCTTGGTTATATTGAGCATGTTGCCTATTAGTTAATTTATATTCTGAAAATGTTTTTGATCAGCTTTCCATGTGAAATAAATATAAATTTTGCTTACAAACTCCATTAAAGTTTTTCTCGGCGACTTGGTGTTGATATAAACTGTTTACTGTGTTTTTTTTTATTCTGTGGGTTAATTTTTATGTCGAAAAGTGGCATTAAATTATATTTTAAGTTGTGTACAAGTTATTACAGTAGGTAATTGTTGTATCTTGGTTTTGGTTTTAAAATGTAATTTAGCGATGTGTGGGCCTGTGCGATAGATACATTTATGTTGATGCGTAAGGTTAAAGTTGACCCTTAGGGTTATTTTGTTAGCGTTTTTTAGAATATTCATTTATTAACAATTTAAAAAAAATTAGGTTGATATCTTGCATAATACCAGAAAAATTTCAGTTTTGTTTTAGTAAAACGTCAGTAGCAGAGTCAGGCAGGCTTTAAAAAACTACCACCTTGAACGGTTGAAGAATTATATTGCTAGAAAATAGGGGTAAGTTTTAGGATCGTCTCGAAAGTTACACTATGTTTTATATCTGCGGCGGTAGGAATAAGTGGTAACTCTAAAGAAGCTAGCTCAAAATTATTCTGAATGCATTGAAGCCACAAAGGAATTTTACAGTGCTGCCACCACATCCCGACAAAAGTTTTTTATGAATTTCAGATTGTTCCTGCTAGACATGAGTGGATGGATTTCAACAACATGAACCTAAATAGGCTACCAAATTTCCAAAAACTAATACCAAAATATTGATTATAAGTGAAGTATTAATTTTTCCTTATGCCACATAAGATTAATATTGGAGCTCCAAAATTCAACATACTATGTGTTTGGACTTTCCAATATCTAGGTAATCTTTGGAGAGCTAAACTTTAAAATACTAAACTGTTAAGTATTTTTCTCTGATTCTAATAGTAAAAGAAAAACATTTTTTGAAATTACATATGAAAAACACAAAAACCCATTTTTGGGGTTACAGGTATAATTTGTTATATGATGAATAATTTATATGTGAAATTAATACTTTTAAACAATCAGGTATAAATAAAGGTAGTTAATCATGTTAAAGATAATATAAAGAGTAGCTTACAGTTCCATTATCCCTTTGAGGACTTATACCGTAAGAGTTCAAAGTGTTCACTTGAGGGAAATCGTTGAATTCTTGTGTTGTAGAAAGCACTCCAGAGTGTAGAAAACCATTCTCAATTTTACTTATCATCTCATCAGATTCATGGACAATCTTAGGTTCCGACGAGGCCTAGAATCAAGTTCACTATGAACATATACCCTTATTTTTTAGGAACTAAAAGATATAAATTTAAACTTTAAATAGAGATAATGTTTTGGAAATAAAATAAGTTTTATAGGAAAAAACATTATAGTGGAACATATTTAACCTTGGTATTACGGAAAGGATATGGAAAAGCATAACGGGGGGAAATTTGTATTATATTGTTTCAAAGCTAGATATCAGAAAAGTTTTGGTCTACTGAAATTTTTTAGATTCCAAATCAAAATTTACATTTGAAAATATAAATTTCACCAAACAAATAATCCATCAAGTGTTGATTTTCTATACTATATGTAAATTCACTGAAACTTCAATTTAGAAGAAATTACTACTTACAGTAGAATTCCGACCATCCAAATTAATTGGAACCTTGGTCAATGTCGATATTAAAAAAAATCATGAGAGTGGGATATACAACGGTGGTAAACCAAAAATTTTAATATTAAATGAAAAACATGTGTGATACACATTCTATTGTTATAATAATAACAAAAACATGCCACATCATGACGCTGATTCAAGCCAGCTAAACATCATCTGTTGCACTAATTCATGCATTTGCCCCTGCATGGAAATAAACGGTAAAGTGAAAAGAATGTTTCTCCTAATAAATTAAAAAAAAGAACTGTAATAAAACTATCATGTTCTACAAAGTTAATCTAAATATCATTTAATAATTTATTGTTTCAAAAATAATCATCCAATTTCTAAAAATAAAAACACGAGAGACAAAGTTAAATTAATTGTTCAAATTGTATGGGGGGACAACCCCCCCCCCCCATAACACCAAGCTTTTTGAGCTGGTTTTGTTCGGTGATTTGACCGTACCGGTACGCTTCATACCAAGTTTCATGGAAAACGGTTGGAAAGTAAGGAATAAATTTATTTTTTATATTCTCCATAAAAATAACATTGGGCGCTTTCAGACAACGTACTGCGTTTATCGTGGACAGTAAATTTAACTTTTCTCTGGAACCGTTAGTCGTAGACAAATAATTCAAATTACTAATTTGTTTAGTTTTTTAACTGCTTACTTTTTACTTTTTTTTATTGTTTTCGCTGAAAATTTAAAAATTTGATTTTTTAGACATTTAAAAGCCCATAACTTTTGAACCGTCATTTTTACAGATATGCGGGTGGTGTCAAATTATTTTGTACTCTGTACACTATAAACTGTCAAATTTTAATCAAAATCGTTATAGCCGTTTTGAGAAATGGATTTTTCACGTTTTTTAAGGGTTTTTAGGTGAACTACCCTTAAAAATCAAAAATTCAAAAAAATGAAAAAAACGTGAGATACCGTGAATATATACATACATGCCAAATTTCATCTAAATCGGACCAACGGGGTAGGCTGTGGCACTGTACACATCCAGACACACACACACACACACAACACACACACACACACACATGGACTATGACTTCACGTCAAAACCCCCTTTTTTGGATTCAGGGGACCCCAAAATGGATATATCCACCCTCAACTCAAATTCGAAAATTTTGACGAAAACAATACTTTCTCCATATACTACGTATAAGGGGAGAAAGTAAAAGTATATTATGATAATTGGAGTTCAACTGCAGTTAACAAAAAACTAGAGGTGTGCGGATGGTAAATTATTTTTTCGGATCGGATTCGGATTGGATACAATTCGGACAGAGATCGATAGCTTGGGTTCGGATCGGATAGTTTTCGGATTCGGATACTCACAATAAAAAAGTGAAATCAGACTTATCTAAGAATAAATTAGGAAAAAATCAATAAAATGTTATCAAAATTATTAAATGGTAAGCTTACATGAAAAATCATAAATTCTTCATAGGATGAACAACAAAACTAAAATTGTTACTTCACTGCATTTAAAATTAATAATAATAATAAGTTTATTCCATCAATAAATACAAATTTACAAAATAACAATTACCAGTAACAAATTTTAATATGGCGTAATTCACAAATTAAATCAACAGAAACCTTATAATTCGCCATTAAATGACATCAACTTTCTACTAATTCATCAATTCATTCTACTAATAATCAACTAATTCTCCATTTTATTTCACGATTCAATTATTTTGTTTATTACAATGATAAAAACAAATCACCATTAACAAAGAATTAAGATTTGACAGACACCGTTGGCTCGATGCCATCGGCTATCTGCGTATCGGCAGATCGTTTGATAGCAGCTGCTATCAAACAAAGGCCTGTGCGCAGGTGCAGAGTTGGAATATTTGGCAGATAAAATACCCCGATCGGCTGTGTAACAATATTGAAACCCGTGAAATTATGGTACCTCGTCGTAATCGAGTTAGTTATTTATCTTAAAATTATCTAAAAATGTAAAACTAATAACGCTTAAATTCATTTAACAAAGATAAAATGTAGATTGAAAACAAGTGGAAAATTTGTTGGTTATGTGAACACTGAACGAAATAGGCCAAATGTAAATTCAACACTTTATCGTATTGCTCAAACCCGGAGTAGTTGAGAATGCGATAACTAAACAATTGATCGTCTACGTAGACGATCAGAATGAAGTAGTAATTTTTGCCGGAAACCCCGTCGCAAAACGAGCTATTATGATGGTTGTTACCATAACATTAAATCAACAATTCAAGTTTTTTCGTAGCCGAAATGAAATTTTATATGGAACAATATCAAACCGAAATCTGATTTCGGTGCAACTATCGATGACGCTATGCTTTGTATTTCAAAATGCAATATCGTGTTTAACTTACGGTTACTTAAATTAGAAGAAGAATCGAATAATCATACCGCATCCTCGGACCGCCCAATGACGTTCTTACATTCCGATTGGATATGAATTGCGTAATTTCGTCATCTGCGGTCGTCATTCGTCATTCGAATCGCTATAAGTGTATCGCGTCTACCAGTCAACGACATTGTTTTGATGAAAGACTGCGTAATTTCGTCGTCTTATCAAGGTTTAATCAAAAATTATTCCAGCTTCGCGGGTATTAACTCGACGAAAATCTCGTTGTTTTTGTTCAAATTGCTGTATTATACAGTCTGGATTATACAGTCCGGATCGGTTTCGGATATCCGATCCGATCCGAATCCGAACCGAATTTTCGGATATCCGCACACCTCTACAAAAAACTAAAATCTGGAATTATCTCAAACCTGGCTATAATCACTTGGGGAGAGACCCGTTACTTCGAGGAACGCAGCTGCCTCCAACAATCGGGGAATGTTCTCTTCACTAACCCTCGCCTCTCCGTGGTACATGAACATAAGGAGAGTCTCCAGATCTGAGAAATCGATTCCTTTCAGCACAATAACAGGGTGAGGACAATCATTTTCCTGTAAATCAGAATACAATTGGTTAACCTTATATTTTGTAGTGTTAGCCTAAATTGTCATAAAAGCAAAAAAAATCTGTGACAGAACATACTTTTACCTTTAATACTCTATGGAAGAAAGAACTGCTAGCAGAGAGGATCAAACGATGGGCTTTAATACTTCCTCCTCTTTCACAGACTAAGGTGACGTCAACAAAGTCCTGGCTGCCTAAGGATGATTCTAGGGATGAAAGGATATTGTCTGTGAAACCGTTCCATCTAAGATTCAACTGGTTGTTCTTGTTTTCTAGATTGGATTCCATTCCGAGGATCGTTCAAGTTTCAGTAAACTTGAAAATTAATTTTGGGCTCTATAACAAAGCAAAACAAAAATAATTAAAACAAGTTAGTTAAAGGTAAAGGTTCTTGTAAACTTCTGGCTAAGGTCCTGTCATTGTTTTCAGCCCACACTACATACTACTGTTTTTAGTGTCTCTGTGTGACTAGTAAAGTATCTAACTACTTCATAACTTACTTTACTTGTAGCTGCGACCAACAGCTTAACGTAAATGAAATCTATATTACTGAAAATCGGCTTCAACCATTTAGGCTGAAATTTATGCTTGAAAGTGCTTAAAATCCCAAATAATATAACACCACCCTGATGTCTGTAAAAATATATGTCCAAAATAATGTTCTTTTAAATTTAAAAAGAAGATTATTTTATTTTATGGCAAAAAGTGTAATTTACAAAAGGATTTGAACATTACCATTAAAATCTGTAAACTAAAAAATTGCATTTTGAATTATTAGTCTACGAAAAACAGGTATGATAACAAGTAAAATTTACAACCCGCTCTAAACACATTTATTTATTGTCTAAGAGTATCTGTCCTAATAACGTATAGACATGGATATGTCTTAGCTCGGGGAGGGGGGGGGTGGGTTTGGCAATTTGTGAGATAAAAATTTGAAATAGTGATGCCATATGGCTATAAGGACAGCTGTTTAGAGGAACTGAAAAACATTCCCTTTAGACATATCCATGATATTAAAAATGAAAAATTGATTGCTTCTTTATTTCCCTACCTTTTGAATTAAATTGGGAAGTGCATTTGGTAACTTAGAATGCAATAAAGGCATCAAATGAAACCCATACAAATAATCAGTGGACTGACACATACTTTCTCCCTTATGTAGATTTAAATGTCAATCTTTAATAAAATCATCATATTCTTGAACCTTTATCTAAATTTCATAATAATTAATTGTTTCAAACATTATCATCCAATTACGGAAAATAACAAGAGATTTAAAATTAAATTAATTGTTGGAATTTAATAGAGGGGACCTCCCCCCTATGTAATACCAAGCTTTTTAGAGTGATTTTGTTGGGTGATGTTACCTTACGCTGCATACCAAGTTTCATCGAAAACAGTTAGAAAAAAAAAAGAAATTGATTTTTTAATATACTCTATAACATTGGGCGCTCTCAGACAATGTACTGAGTTTACCATGGACGTTCAATTTAACTTTTCTCTGTAACCGTTAGCTTTGACTATACATTATTAATAGATGTGTCATTCATGGTTAAATGTTGTCGCCAACAAAATTTTTGAAGGCCCGGTCCAGTGCTGACAGTGTAGTGCCGCTTCCTAGTGGCGAAGGCTGTAAGCTCACTTAGCCCCGCCCTCAACAGCGTGCGCGAACTCTTAGTAACTTTGGGGATGAATGAGTTGACGTGGCGACGCGCACATTCCTCTCTAATGTATAGGCAAAGCCGTTAGTCATAGACTAATTATTTAAGATACTAATTTGCTTAGGTTTTTAAACGGGTTTTAATAATGGTAGTCAAATTATACCTTACCTTTACTGTTTTAATGATAATTAAATAAATGTTTTGTTTTTCCTTTTAAAAGCCCGATGTGTTGTGAAATTCGGGTGGTTTCATTGTGTTTTTCTCAAGAAGGACTATAAACCATATAATTTTCATCAAAATCGTTATAGCCGTTTTTGAGAAACTTTTAATTTTACATGTTTTTTGGAGGTTTTTGGGGATGAAATACCCTTAAAAATAAAAAATTCCGAGATACAGTATATTGTTACCTACATACCAAATTTCATAAAAATTGGACCAATGTTCTTGTCTCCAGGCTTCTCTACATCCCCCCTCACACATAGACATCACTAAAAAACCAATTTTTTCTATTCAGGGAACACTAATATCTAGGCTTCTGCATATCTCCCCACACACACATACACAGACAGACATCACTCTAAAACAACTTTTTTTAATAAGGGGGCACTATAATGGATATATCCACCATGAACTCAAATTCGAAAATGCTGATGAAAACAATACTTTCTCCTTATACTACTATCGTATAGGGGAAGGAAGTAAAAAATTTGATGTTACCCAAAGGGCGAGGTGTGACTCCACTAAAAGGTTTATTAACTTGAAAAAAGGTGAATGGAAGAAATTGTATGATGTTTTTGTAACAATAATAACTTTTAGTTATTAATTAATTTATCGTTTATTAGAATACAATAATTTTATAGACTTTGTGTAATCAAGAGAAATAGTATATGACAGGTCACTAATACCTTTCAGCGAATTTTGTATAGAAATAGAGCTATTGCCTCAGTTGTCATGAGCTGTAACCAGGACCAAGTTATTTCATTTTGAGGTCCCCAAATGTCAAAAACAAAACACATTTATTCTATACTATATATGTATACATATATATATATATATATTTATTTATATATTTTGAACTAGTATATATGGAGAAGTAGTTATATAATTATTATTAATTATAACTAAAGTAATTACATATGTGTGTCCACGTGTGTGAATCTCTGTAAAATTTGGTTCTGAAATATAAATGTGCAGTGATTATTGATCAAGATCGAAATCCAGCCAAATCAGTCAATACAAGGGAGGGACTACAGTATTTGAAATTTTGTTCAATATCAAGCGGTTACTGAATCTGCTAAACATAGTACATTGTCTTATGATTCTTTATTGTCAGATGATTTTTTTGATTGTCTTATTGATTCTGGTTGTCTTATTGAATATATTGATTCAAATCTTTCTTATTGATTCTGATTGTCTTATTGAATATATATATATAAAAGAATCAACAGCTATAACAATCTGTATTTTGAGACAAAAATGTCAACATTAGTCACAAGTTACTACAATGGCAATCTTCATAGAAATATTTTAAGTGAGATTTTGAGAATGAGGTACAGTAAGAGATTTTATGATTCAAGTTATTTGGATTTTTAACTTACAAGACAAGCTTAGTACATAATTAATCACTGACAACATAACTAAATAACAGAAAAATAGTAACAGGCATCCGGTTCACAAACTATCACTAGCTAATATTTTATGGAGGAATTTGTCACTATCAAACTAGTAGAAAATATTCCAAATATATTTCTGTGTTAAAAATCTTCAAATTGCAAAGCGGTCAGGAGTTTCACCAAACAGTGTTGGCTCAACTCGTCAATTAATTATACTTCATACTTATATTTAATAAATCTTATATTACATAGATAATTTATAATTAATATTAGGGTATTGCGCGAATATCCTGTATATGACCCTCTTCAATTTAACATCATAAATCAAAATCCACATAAACGTATGTTATTTTATGACAGGCTACCCGAAGATCCAACAGGCCGAATTATATTTAAAAATTATGCCAAGAACAGTTATAGTTTTAAAATGGTTGTGCATGTACATTCAAAATTAAGAAGTTGAAAAATAAGATCTTACCAATAACTTAATCTCACTAACAGTTTAATTCATCCCTAGAGCAGTTATGATAAGAACATCATTGACAATACGGAACGCCGTGTATAGGTTAGTTTTCAGTGAGTTTACTTCCAATTATTGACAGACGGCAGCGCTGAAACAGCTGGCGCAAGACGTAATCTGGCTGGCGTTGAGCTAGGTCCTTGAGGTCATTGACACTGCAGAAAACATCAAAGACCTTTAAAACAAAAGTAATGTAATTAATCATATTTGTAATACAGTATAACCAGAGAGGAATGGATAGTAAAACCATTGATTTTATAACTGCGTAGTATATAAATTTAATGATAAAACCTTTACTATCCGTTCATTCCTGATATAACTTTGTTGTCCCCTACCTATAAAAACATTAATCACTATTATAAAGTTCACGTTCAGTTGAATCATGTATGTCAAAATATTTATCATAGTTAACAAAAGTAAAACAATTCATATATCAGAAAAATATTTAGTTTTTATCATAATTGACATGGATATGTCTTAGCTCTGGGGGTGGGGGGGTTGTGGCAATTTACGGCGACGCCAAACATTGACGCCATATGGTTAGTGACGTCATTTGATTATAAGGACGGCTGTTTAGGTGTACAGGGGAACTGAAAACATTCCCTTTAGAATTTACGGCGACGCCAAACATTGACGCCATATGGTTAGTGACGTCATTTGGTTATAAGGACGGCTGTTTAGGTGTACAGGGGAACTGAAAACATTCCCTTTAGACTTATCCATTATCTAAACTATTTCCCACAGGGAGGAAAAAAATAGAAGTTAAAAAAATTATTATTTGTCTAAATATTGTGTAATTTTATGCTAAATTAATGTTTACATAAAACTAAATACAGTAGTTGTTTGTACACATTATATTTCCCATGTCATTTAATTGTAGGACTGAATTTTATGTAGCCTTGTAGCTTTGTGTACCCATAATAGTAAGTATATGTACAATATAACTATAATATAACTGGCTGGGTGGTGTAGTGGTTATAATACCCGCCTTCAAAACTGAAGGTCGTCGGATCGAATCCCACAAGGGTCGAATCTGGTCCCAGTCGCCATTTGTCATTGGGCTACTAATTAATGATGCTTCCTAACAACAGGTCGACGTTAGGTAGTAACAAGACCGGGGTTTGGACCGTTCCCCATCAAAACGTTAAAAATGCCTCTGGCGTAGAAATACACAAAATAAATAAATAAATACTTCTAATGTTTGACTACGGTAATGTTATGACAGATTAATAACCTGTCACAATCATTTTATCAGACTGATTTTTCCCATATCATTCATCTGTAGGTATCTAAACTTTGTAGTATCTGTAGTAATCATTATATAAGTAACTGAATCAACTATTTAACAATAGGTTTTTCATCTTATCAACTAAAAATGTTTTTTTCAGAATTTATTTATCCATCACAGTCTGTGGTTTACAGCATTTATTTATATTTAATTTTTTCACTATTTGAAAAAAGCTAATAGAAATATTAACTAGTTATTATACTGTTATATACTGCATGGTGGCCAAGCAAGCCCCAATCATGTACACAAAGAACCTATGAACCATGAATCAGAGCCATTAAGGAATATGGAAGCAGTGGAAGCTTGGAAGATGTTTGTATATAATTTTTTTTCAGGAAATAAGTACAGGGTGTTGTTGATTAAAGGTATTTAGAGGCTTGAATCTTTCTACTAACCTAGGATATATATACACATCAACTATGTATAGCTGAGTTACCATATGCTCGTAATACATGGTAATATTGTGATAGACAGTGGAAGCAAAGTGAGTATTCCCAATATTCTCATGCCTCTAGTGGGCTTACAATGGGGGGTCCTGGTTCATTTTCCTTAATTGTTAATGGGGCACAATCCTAAATAAACCAACTCACAGAATCCAATCATAAAACAAAACAGACACATTAGTATGTCTTAGAATTAATATGGTTTAACCCTATAGAACACAAGGCATGCACTCTTGATGTGGAACAAATGTAATAACATTAAATAACAAAGACCATCCTTATAATCAAATCAGTTTATCATTTAGAGGTAAGAGTGGATCAGATTCCACGTTAAATTGAAGGTCCTTCAGATGTCATTGGCTGTCAGGCTATCAATTAAAAAATTTGCTGTGGAAGACACAACTCGGCATCAGGTTAATGGAATGGCGTGTGCGGGTAACGCCGATTGACACCCTTACTAATTATATTATATAAATAATATAATATTTATCTTACTGTAGTATCTGAACCAACGAACTTCGTACTGCCTAAGAGTTTCTTTTTCATTTAATTAATCCCCCATGTTCCGAAGTTGAATAGCATGCCGGCTTTGTTGTAAAATATTAGATATAAAAACCAAAATGTAAAAAAAATAAACTTGTGTTTTTAACTCATTCAAATCTTAGAATTGATTACATGTATGATCAAACCAAATGGCATTGGACATTTTCAAATGTAAAGTGCTGCCATTTAGCAGATAAATTGTTAAAGTTTTGGGATAAGACTACAGGAAAACCTTGTCCCCAAAATGGGGTTTTTTTGCGTTTTTCACATGTAATTTTTTAAAAATTTCTAATTTTATATTTCACCATTAGAATCAGCTTAAAAAACTACACAATTAAGTTCCTTAAAGTTTTTCTCTATCTCCAACGGTTACCGAGATATTAAAAAATCTAAACACAGTACGTTGTATTGTGGGGCTCCAATGTTAATCTTATGGAGGATAGGGAAAAATTAATATTTCCCATATTAATGAATATTTTTGGATAAAACTTGATATTTAGCTTCATGTGGTTGAGATCTATCCATTTATGCTTAAAAATCATAGTTTATGTGTTTATCATGGCAGCAAACCTGCATACTCTTTTCCCATATTAATCATATAGGGAATAGGCAAACTCCTTTATTTATGGACAGATGTTGATGAAAGTTGGTATAAATGTTAAGATAAAAATTATTTATGGTAGAAATGTCTAATTTCAGTGTTCCTCACAGCAGCAAACCTAAATAAACCAACTCACAGAATCCAATCATAAAACAAAACAGACACATTAGTATGTCTTAGAATTAATATGGTTTAACCCTATAGAACACAAGGCATCGTCTGAGAGACGTGCAAGGTGTCATATTTCTACCCCTTACCCCCTTCCACTACACTAAATTCACAAAACTCTGTGTAGCTGTCGGTCTTGGCCTACTATTGAAAGGGTCTGGTTGGTTTTCGCTTGCGTCCTTTGTTTAACGAGTTTTTTAACGTTTTTTTAAGTTCGCATCGTCAGGTCGACTAGGCCTTTGTAACAACGCACAGTTCGTGGCAGACTATGTAGATCGTGGTGTCTTATCGCATAGTATTTGTAAGCCCCTAAATCGGCAAAAATTTCTCAGAGAAATGCACAGAGAGCTCCTGAAGCCTTGGCTTCAGGCCACAATGTTGTGACGAACACTCGTCCGGCAATCTATTGCATATATATTATGTAAGTGTGTCAAATGAAGCTCCACAACAAGTCCAACAAGGATGGAAGGTGTATGCCCTCTGAACTCCAAGATTACGGCGCATGAAAAAACATTTTTGTGGACGCTGCGTAAATGCCATGTGTGGCGATCACCAAGGGACAATCTGCTGCGAGTGCCAGAACAATTAAGATTTGGACATTAAACTCTTTTAAAACATTAATTCAATGTTCATTTTAAGTGTTTTTATAATTAAAAATTTTCCCCGCCATTAAAAGTATTTTTTATTTATTTTCAAAAAAAGTAGTCTGTGAGACTATGCCTTTGTAACAACGCTTGGCTCAGGGAGCCTTTGTGTTCTAGGGTTAATCAATACGGTATCGATACTAGTACAGTAAAAGTATAACAGCTCCATTATACTGCTTTTCATTGATACTGTGTTAATGTAAAGGTTTGAAAAATGTTATGTGCTTTTTTATTTTCCTCTCATATTTACAGACCATCCTTCAGCATACCAAAATGCAATGTTAATCTTATGGGACAATGATTTTTTTCTGAATAACTTTAAACCTACTTTATGACATGGATATATGTCTTAGCTCTCGTGGGGTTAGTTCGGTGCCATCTTTTGATCTAGAGGTTTAGTCCCTGTTGGTTTTTCATGTGTAATTCTATTCTATGTAAATTTAAAGCAACATTTTTAGTTTTGTAATAATGGTTTGCCATATAAAAAAATCTATATCAAGATTATATGAGAAATATGATGTACATGAGATGATCAAACTGAAACAGGTCTGTCTATTATCTACATAATAACAACGGTAATAGCTTCATTTGACTATAAGAAATTTTGATAAAAGTAAAGTAAGGATTTAATAAAAAAAACTAAATTAGCTGCAATAAAAATCCAGGAGAATATCATATCTAGTAACTTGATAATGTACTTATAAAATAAGTTTGATATTTTAGTATTTATTTATCTGACTTTATTAATGGCTTTGGCATTTTTACCTTCTCCCCTTATACATAGAAAAAAGAGAAAGTATTGTTTTCGTAAACATTTTCGAATTTGAGTTGAGAGAGTGGATATCCGTTTTGGGGTCCCCTGAATCCAAAACAGTGGGTTTCGACATGATGTCTGTCCATCCGTTTGTGTTTGTGTGTGTGTCTGGATGTGTACAGAGCCACAGCCTACTCTGTTGGTTCAACTTAATCGAAATTTGGCATGTGTATATATATATATATATATATATATATATATTCACCTTATCTCCAGGTGTTTTTTTAATTTTTTTGAATTTTTGATTTTTAAGGGTAGTTCACCCCTAAAAAACGTGAAAAATCCAAATTTCTCAAAAACGACTCAAATGATTTTGATTAAAATTTTGTAGTTTATAGTGTGGAAATTACTAAATAATATGACATCACCTGCATGGCTGTAACAAAGACGGTTCAAAAGTTAGAGGCTTTAAATTTCAAAAACAAATTTTTTTTTAATTTTCAGCAAAACAATTAAAGTAAAACTTGACTATGACCATTGAAACCAGCTTGAAAACTAAACAAATTACTATTTTGTATTATTTGTTTAAGACTAATGGTACAAGAAAAGTTAATTTTACTGTACATGATGACCACAGTACGTTGTCTGAGAGTGTCCAATGTTACTCTTATGGAGAATATTAAAAAATCAATCTCTTCCTTATTTTCCAACCATTTCCCCTGAAACTTGGTATGAAGCATAAGGTAAAATCACCCAACAAAACCCACTCAAAAAAGCTTGGAATTACCGAAGGGGGGTTCCCCCCATAAAATTCTAGTAATTAATTTAACTTTGTTTCTCTTGTTGTTATTTTCAGAAATTGGATGATTATTTTTTAACAATAAAATTAATTGTTAACTGATTTTTAGATCAATTTTAAAGAATATTATTGTTTATTACAGATTGTCGGTATCAGTCCACTGGTACCGACAATGTTTAATGTTTAATGTTTTGATAGGGTAAGGTACCAACAAACCCTGATGGTCTTGTTACTACCTAATGTTGACCCGTCGTTTTGATAGGTAATGTAGTTCGTAAGCCTTTAAAATTAACATTTAGTTTTGAAATAAAATTATTTAAGATGAGTAATTAAATGTCAATTTCCAAATTAGAGCAAGGGGAAATATTATTTTGATAATATATACTGTGTTATACATTTCTTTAATATAGCACAAAACAAATAATACACTTATTACCTTTATTTACACAAACATAAAAAAGCTAGCGTAAGTACATTGTTGAAGAATATTTTTGTAAAAGAAAGAAGAAAATGAAATAGAAATAATAGTTTCCTATTTTAAGTAAAAATACTGAACTACTAAATACAGTCTATCGCTAAAACAGAATAACTTTTTTAATATTAAACAATTAAAAAAGTAATATTTACATTTATACAAGTACATGGAATGGTAGTTACAAGCGAGCAAGGAGACATATCTATATAAAACATAGAGAAATCATAGTGTATAATAAATGCATTGTATATAATACAATTAATTGTTGCTATTACTACATTACTCTGTGGATTTGTACAAATACATAAGCCTTAAGCACAAGTTTTCCCCAGATCAAATAATATTTAACTAAAAATTATGTTTTAAAGCTAAAAAAGGGGTTTACAAGATTGGTAAAAGTGTAAATAAAATTAATATTACTATAAGATAAGAGATTATACTATCGCCGTTATTTGTAATACTGGATGCAATGTAAATGTATGGAACTATGCAATGGAACTATAAACTATGCAATTATTTAATTAAAAAGAATAAACTATCATGTATTACACTCCTTTCATACAGCACGGTTTCATCTGTACGGGGGATATTCCAATAGTGACGTGAAGACCATTGCCATGTCTGTGTGAAAGATCTCATGTGATTCTTCAAGCCACCAATGGATACGGTTTTTCCCACGTACGAGCAAATTGTGTTGTATGAAAGGAGTACTATTAATTTGGTATCAACTTTTATTATTTTATCTTCTCATCAAACAATGGTATACTGTCAATAGTAGAATATTTTCATTTGACACCCGATGAAAAAACTGCAGGACGTAGTGAGTGCTAAATATGTATGAAATACAATTTAATTATTGCTCAAGGGGACTGCAACTCAAAAATAAATTGATGAAAAATCCAAAAATAATCAATACATAAAATATAGAGCTAGTGAGTACCTAGCTAATATTTCAGTAGAATAAAGTAGGTACTGCACCATAACTCTGTAAAGAGCAAAAATCCATATAATTTAGAAGCTAAATAATCAGCACTAAAAAATGAAAAGACAATAACAAACACTAGGTTTTTGTGACAACTGTCTGTCATATAAATTAATACAGAATTTGTTGAGTCTCCAGAATTGTGTAATAACAAGTATAACGTTGATTGCAGCAAAAGGTCTTTTTTATTTTAGTGCTTCAACTATTGTATTGGACTCATTTCTATCAAATATGAGATTAAACGGGGTATGTGGCTTTCAGTTTACAATAAAATATTAGCAAACTACAGTCACTATTGAAAAGGCTAAGATAAAAGTTAAAGCTAAAGAGGCAGAATATTTTCTACACCTTTCTATACAAATCTTAATTTTACAACACTAGTAACAAAACTAAGCTACACATCTATCGGTGGCTAAGCTACTCTATAATACCGAACTAGTCTACCTTTCATCATCCTGCTGATTATTAAGATTCTTCCTGATTACTTTCTGTACGATGATCTGTTTTCGAAGCTGATGCCCGTCCAGATCATCAGCCCAGGTGATTTCCTCAATGGAGTCCCCATCATCCCTTCGTACTGTTTCCAAATGTCTATGGGGTTGTTCCCTATGATTCTCCTCTACGGCTTTGTGGCTATGGTGGCGGATTTTGTGCCGCTCCATTTCATTTGGTTGACTTGCTGCTGTTACATTACGTTCTCTCGCTGCTTGGGGTCTAGATGCTGGCTTCTTGTTGGAATCTGGACTGTCAACTTTGTGGTAGACCACAGCGTCAGGATGTTCTGACTCTGGAAACTCGATGGTACAAAGGTCGATCATCGGAAACAGAAGTGAGTTGAGACGAAAGCTGGTTCCCCATGTATGGTTGGTGCCGTTGCTGATAGGTCCGGCTCGAGCCACGAGGAATCCAGGGATTGGTCTGCTTGTAGCTGCAAAGCAATGGGAAATTTAAATAAAACTTAAATTATTGATTATGGTTTTTTAATATTCACCCCTTTTGTGAGACAGGTGTTTTCACACAAAAGGAGTGTGGCAGTTGGGAATGTCCTCTGTCAATAAGTACAAAATGAGTAAATAACAATTAACTTTTTACTAAACATGCTAACAGGCTTTAACTACTGTACGTGATTAGTACGAGTAAAGCCGAGAGTGCAAGAAGTTATAGCTGAGTGACAGTGATAGACTTTTTAGAAGTGACAATACTCATCACTCAAATCATAGTTTGAGTGAAAAGTTTTGTAAACTGGAATTTTTTGGGGTAGAAAAACATTTAACCGAATTTAGTAATAAGAATTTTTTTCTTTGCAAAGTACCTAAAACATCTACATTCTGAAAAAGTACAATGATTTAAATTCATAACAGGAGATTCACGTTTCATAAATATTAAAATATTGTTTACCACCTCCCTAGTTCAAGATTCTAATTGTCTTTGCTTGATTTGACTGAGAATAAGAGGCTACTGTAAGAATTAAACTAGACAAGATATTAAAAATGCTAACAACAAATTTAATTTCAGTACATAAGTATTAATAAATGTATAAAAAACCCAAATAAAAATGTTTGTATTTACTTCCCTGTGGGAAATAGGTTAGATCATGGATATGTCTGAAGGGAATGGTTTCAATTCATCTTAACAGCTGTTCTTATTCTTTTGTATTAAAAATTCAATACAATAGCTCTAGTAGTTTCTATGGAAACCTGTTACATGTTTTCCATCTTAAAAATCGCCATCACCCCCCCCAGAGCTAAGACATATCCATGTCAAAAATAAAATATCCCAATAAAATTACAGTAAAATTGTAATTGGGCTTTTCCTGTATGTTTGACATGTAAATAAATAAACAAATAAATTTATAAATTACAACATTATTAAGTATTCTCATTATAATAGCATAGAATACAACTGTATATGATTTTACACATATGTTTTTAGAATAGTACAATTTCACAAATTCCTGAGTCCTCTAGTGGAATTCAAAGGAAATATTGAGAGGCAAAGTTGTTTAACTATTAACATTATAGAGCATTGCTTAAGACTGTTCAATGATTGTTGAGTTATGTCCTCACTCATGTTGAAAATCCCCCCCCCACCAACCATTCAATTGCTTATCACCCAGAGTGTTGATGTAAGTTCCTGTTGTAATTGATTGTTTCTCATTTAGTTGTGAATTATGTCAACCCTGATGAGTAAGAGCAAAATTCAGGTAATACCTTGGTAGTTGGCAATGCAAAATTACTGAATTAAAATGTCTGTAACTTATGAGGAATTGACTTCCCTTAAATCTAAATAAATTGTTAATTATGGGGTTTCTGCATAAAGATTCAATTTATCTGAACTTATTAGAATGTTTTGTTATTTCCTGCTAATTCTCTTTCTCGTCTACTAGATATCCGAAGACCTTGAGTCATGCATATAATTTTACTGTTTTTCTTGCTTTAGTTTTCAAACGAAACTTTGTAAGTATTAAAAAAATAAATAAAACTGTTCTCGGCCTGTTTAGTTGGCATCCAAAGCCCAATTAATGGATTTCAGACATTCCTCGAAGTATGGGGTCTTTTCTCATGAAAAGTATGCATGAAGTATGGTAAGTAATTTACATGCTTTGAAATTAATTAAATCATACATATCAGATCGTAGACAGAGAACTGTTTTGGAAAATGGAATAAAATCTGTATCTAGTAGGAAAGAAACAAAGAACGGTGTACCTAAGGGTTCAATCTGAGGACCTCTTCTTTTTAAATATACTCGTATATCAATGATTTACCTATAATTACAAAATGCTAGAGTGTATTATATTCTGATATGCTGCTGACAAATCTGCCATTATCAAATCTCCATGTTAAAAACATCTTATAGATAGCACTCAAAATACTTTGTCTCAATTATCAAGTTGGTTATCTGTGAATGGACATTAATTAAATAATACTAAAACACAGTACCATAAGTATTTCTATAACAATATAAACTATATTGATGATTTTAAAATCGAGGAATTCAGGTCTCAAAGCTCAATGAAGTTTTTCTTGGTTAATCCAAATTTTTGTTGATTGAAAAGTCTGATTTTGGTCTTTTTATTTCATACTGGGTCTAATTTTAAAGAGATACACTTTCTGTCTCTTTAAAAAGACTTTTGAATTATTTTTTTAAACAACCCGTCCTCTTTCAAACCATCTCTCAAATGCAAGTATTTTGTTAATCTCCACTTGCATTTGTTGTTTGGATAATTCCCCCAGAAAACGTTCTAAGTGAAAAAATTTCAAAAACAGAGATATTTAGTGGAAAAGGTTTTAAACACCACAAACTACACTGTGGTATATTTGGTTTTGAAGCTTTTTGAGTTGCCATCCCTGATTTCGTCTGTCAGAATTGTTGCGTTTTGTAGGACAATTCCATGGTCAATTCTACGCTTGATAACTCAAAATAAGGTTTTTGTTGCTTGGAAAGATTTATGGGGGACCCATTCAACTGTTATTTATGAATTATTAATCTAATACTCCTAATGTGAGCAACAAAATAACTTTATAGACTATTCACAAATCAATGTTAACAATTTTATCTGGTCTACAAAATACACAAAACCAAACGATAGCACTCTAAGCACTCAGTGTTAAAGCCTACTGGCATGTTATAGTCGGCCCAGTCTCGTATGGGGACAGAAGGAAGGGTAGCTACTCACATGCCTCATGAGAACAGTTCATCGGAGCAAAGTACTTCTCCGTTGGCAGTAGAGTCCCATCTTCGTCCTCCACCTCCACTGCCAACCCGAAGTTGCGCCCGTTGTCCCGCCACACCTTCACTGCACCACGGATGTTCCACTCTGTCCAAGACTCTCCGTAGACGGACAACATCTGACTGTCTAACAGCTTCCTCTTAACTGCAACACAATTAGTAAACAATGTTTAGTTAACGCCACTTTATAACAAACTGGTAGTGAAATAAAGAGAAGAGGAAGACCATTATATCAAACCCTATTGGGCATTACCATCATAACCCTCCTCTGAGAGTAGTTACTACCTAGAGTGGTACAAAAACTTAGCAAGACATTTCCTTGAAGTTCCATGCATCATAGTTTTAGTCCCCACCAGCTATTCCTAATGATCATACACCAATGAGAGCTAAACACCAACCTGTTCTCATCTAATATAATCTCATCAAGTTTCATTTGAGCTTCTGTAAACTCTCTTTTAATAGGACATTAGATATTATACAGATTTTCATGATTATGATTAGAGAAAATAAAGAACATCCTTACCTCTATGTTTCTTGAGGGATCGAGTGTACCAGTAGACTGAGACCCTGATCATCTTGTCCTCAGAAAATGTGGGGAAAGGTCTTGGTGGGGAGGGTGCTCCGGGGATAGGCTGGGGGGAGGCCCCATCATCCTGTGGGGCTTCCTCCTGCTCTGAAGGGGGGCAGGTCTCGGGCACCAATGACATGTTACCCTGTATAAAACACATCGCTGAATGTTTTAAGAAATCTTGGCTGGTATCATAGTTTTGTGAGTCGAAAAAGGGGGAAGTTGGTAGTGTGACCTACTCCTAACCTTAGCCAGTTTCGGATCATGGGGATTCTAATAAGTTTCTATCTACCTAGTTCTGAGTAAGAACTCTATTTTTGCTTGATATTCAACACACACAGATCTGTAGTCTAGGAAGACAGTAAATGTAAAAATGGTTGTACTTACTTCCCGTTGGGAAATAGGTTAGATCACGGACATGTCTAAAGCGAGTGTTTTCAGTTCTTCTTAACAGCTGTCCTTAAAACTATATGATGTCACTAAGCTATGATGTTCCCGTTTCAAATTTTGGTCTGATGGATTACCAATACCCCCAAAGCTAAGCCATATATATGTCAAAAAGGCTGTCACCCTCTTAAAAAAGTCACAGATTGAAATTTTCGGCGATTCAGCAAAAGAATTAGAAAAGATAAATGCAAAATTATGGTGAAGTTGTTGGCAATTGAGAACAATGATCAAAAATTAAATTGCACCATTTTCATCACAGGTGAAATATAAATTCTTCATTATCATATTAAGCTTTGTTATCTGAAATGTATGCAAGTATATCAAATATACATTTCTCTATTAACCTGAGAGAGTTTGTAGAGTCTGAGTTTGGCGGCAACGATGTTAACCTGAGTTCCCTGCATTGGAGACGGATATGACAGGTCAAACAGCAAGTTCATAATCCGATTATCATTCCACAACTCAGCGTCTGTATTGCGGGGAATTTCACCTGAAAACCAAGTTTCTTCAAAACATTGCATTACTTTACTTTCATTATCCAACTGTTGTTCATTATTTTATGAAGATTAAATATGAGGGGAAACCAGATAAGCTTTACAAAAAGATAACAATCTAATGGAATGAAGGATTCAATACAATAAATTAAAAATCTCCACATGGGTATATTATTACATGAACAGTACAGCACATGTGAAAGTCTTAAGATAAAGTTTTCAATTTTTTGAGGTAAAACAAATATAGTAAAATTAAATTTTTAATTGAGAAATACTGGAATCCATCTTTGAACTATTTGATCCCTTATAGTAGGGCCTATGCTCAGTAAATAATTGGTAAATAGTAAAATATTTCAAAATTGTTTGTGTCAATACTGTCTGTTGTATACCGTAATACTATCAAAACACTTTCTCTAAAATATTTATAAATATTTTTGGGAGTTTTTTATTATGAAATTCCCTTGTCCTTCGAAGAACTCACTAATTAAAAAACTCATTAATTCATCGCCAATTCGACTACAATTACTCCTATATTTTATTCAAGTTACACCCGTGAATACTCACAAGACGGGTAGAAGCTCTGAATCTTCTCAGTATAGACGTCTCCAGGAGTGAAAGGGTTCTTGATTGGTCTCATCCTATCAGCAATAGCCCTCAGCAAGTCTTGCTGATGTAGCCGTGGCTGCTGATGAAGGCTGGTGTTGCTGCTGAAGGATGGAGGCGTTCCATCGGGCCACAGGATGTTCATAATTTGGTTCTTGATTGTGGCTAATCTCATCTCCTTCAGTCTGCGGAAAATGTTTTACTATAGTTCATATATGGTTATGATCGACATTTAGAGCTTTTCCATGAGTGGTTTTGGAGGCAACAAAAAACCACCATCGAAATTGACACCTCTTTATGGTAAGGATTTAAGAAGATAGGAATAGACA
Organism: Nephotettix cincticeps; assembly: GCA_023375725.1. Taxonomy (NCBI): domain Eukaryota; kingdom Metazoa; phylum Arthropoda; class Insecta; order Hemiptera; family Cicadellidae; genus Nephotettix; species Nephotettix cincticeps. The sequence goes on along the minus strand of CM041790.1, from coordinate 25,009,407 downwards.
ATTTTGTCTACCAGGGAACCACTCAAAGTTCATGCAGCTACCAAATTGACAGAGTAATTACTGATGCGAAAGTATTTGTGACATAAAGAAGAGTTACTTGAATGTCGAGATCTTAAGTTGGTGTCGATATAAGTTAGATTATATTGACAAAAGAGAATGTCATTCCTGAGGCTCTGGGTTCGTGGATTAAAGAACAGGTGAGTCAAAAAGTTAGTGGAGGAATAAAGGGTACATATAGCAAGGGTGTTTAAAAGAAGAATATAGCCACAATAAAATTACTAACGTTACTATTAATTATTACCAACAGTTTTATTATAATTTTTTATTTGACACAGTTATTTTGATGAGTTTTTACTGTGGTTTTATATTAGTTTTAAATAAATGCTTCTTTTTCTCTATTTTTTTAGTTTATATAGTGACAAAAACAAGGGAATTAACTCCGTGCCCCCCCAGTGTATATCCTCTAACTCCGCCCATGGATTCATCTGTTAGTAATTTTTCTATCATTACTTTATTGAGTTAGAGATCACAAAATGGTTACGGTATGAAACAATTAATTATCAAGCCAACAGTCATAAATCCAGATTGATTTGATTGGTGTGTGTACCCTTATAACAGAACTCAGGAGTGAGGGAGCCGGGGTCAGGTACTTCTGGCTATTTATAATAATTATTCATAATTAAGTCTTTCATGCATTAGACATTACACGGTTCCAAATTAATGACACCATAGTATTCTGATCATTACACAAGCACCAGCTTATCAACTCGTACTGTACATAATAATTATGTATTAGAATCATAAATTAAAAGATAAATAAAATGTGATATTGCTCTAGTAGCGCCCTGGTAGTTACAATACCATGTGGTTGACTTTTATGAAATACTGGCTAATCTCAAAGAGCTTGAAGGCACTAAAGTACTAATTTTGTCCTTCTGTTTGAAGGATTGGTTGTTATTCCGCATATGGTCCAATTTTTGTGCATTATAGTTTATCGAATTAGATTTCCATCAAACAATTGATGACCATTTGTTAATCTGAGTAGCTTTTTACCATTGCTGTCTAACATATTTATAATTTAGATATTTATATTTACTATATTTATTTATTTTCTTACTTTTATCTATTGATAAAAGTGTAAATAAACGGTGATAAAGGAAGATCAATACAAGCTAGAATGAAAAAGCTATTACTTATTCACAAATCTGTAAAAATTTAACCGCTTTAATTCGACATTAATTGGAATCCCGCAATAGTTGAATCTGATCCCTGTTGCCATTGGGCTAATTAATTATGCTTCTTAACAACAGATCGACGTTAGGTAGTAACTAGACAGGGGTTTGGACTCTTCCCCATAATTACGTTATAAATGCCAAAAGACGTAGAAAAACATAAATAAATAAATAAATATTTTTGGTGATAAAAATATGTTGTAATACCTTGAGTTAGAAATGTTTGTGTTTACTTCCCTGTGGGAAATATGTTAGATCATGGATATGTCTAAACTGAATGTGTTCAGTTCATCTTAACAGTTGTTCTTATGTTTCAAATTTTCATCTTACAAATTGCTGACACCCCCCCCCCAGAGCTAAGACATATCCAAGTAAAAAATTGTATATAATTCTTAATATTTACCTCATAAAAAGACTCCAATCTATTCATAACTGTATATAATTCTGAATATTTTTCTAAGAATAAGGAACCAAATGCTAGAAAATTATTTTGGTCCTATACAAGGGAAGTAAATACAAGGATGTGTAAAACATCTTAAAATGTTTTTAGATTAATAACTAGAGAACTCGAATTTAATTTTTCTTCGATTTTTTTGTGTCAATACTCCATCATCCAAACCCCATGATAGAGGACAGACTGACTAATGTACAAATAAACAATAAACGCGAGGCCAGCCAGCTAAGTGGTCGCGGATTCTTCAATGGTCATTACGTGAGAGATTTCACAAACTCCGACTGTGGATTGCAGCATGACGACTCTCGAGTAGAACTAAACTTGACCTAATTTAGCAGATCGTCTTGAATCAGTGGTCCCGGGTCCAAGCCGTCTGTCTCGTTGTCTGGCAGACACGTGGACACGCGGTCCGCGTCTTCTACGCATCTACCAGCGCGTCGACCCAACAGTTGGCATTGAGTCAACAAATTTTTCAATAATAAAATTTGAGGAAAGTTTCTGAATATGTGATGTTTTGAGCAACAAAAAGCAAAATCGTATCAAGGGTATAATAGAGTCTAACAAAAATGTATTTACTTCCCTATGGGAAATAGCTTAGATCATGGATATGTCTAAAGGGGATGTTTTTGTGACCTTGTAACCATATGATATCACTTCCGTTTCAAATTTTGGACTGGCGAATTGCCAATCCCCCATACTCTTAGAACCAAGACATATCCATGCCAATATTGATACGTTTCAATACTATAACATGGTGCATAGACACGCGAATGTAACTCAATTTTATTAATTTGAAATTAAAATAACCATTTCCATTTCAAGTAGTTTTCGTAACTGCTGATACGTCATTGCTGATTTCTAATAAAATTCTCCAGCTCGGAGTTACTCGTGAAGTTTGAATGTAATCTTTATCAAAATTGATTGCGATCAAATGATTAACCCTGTCACGATTGAGTCAACATTGAAACTCAGATTCAGTCATGCCAACATAAAACCCCACATGAGTCTTTCTCGTGAGAACTCTTAAACTAGGAATTCCATTCCACGCGGTTGATAGACGCTGTAATAAAGTCAACAAGTAATTTACCATCAATATCCAATCAAAACTGCATTCCAGTAGATTTACAGGTTCATTATTGTAAATTAACCACTAATTAGGGACTGCTTCTGCGAAAAGGTTACATAATGCTTATACTAACTTTCTATGACTAATAAAACACAACATTAAGATAAGTGACAGAATAAACAAATAAATGTGTTTTTAATGAACACAACAAATGTGATTCAGTGAGAACTTGTACAGTGCCTTCAACAACAAAATTATCATAACAGTCTATCATACGAATTATTCATGAGCAGTCACCGTAGTAAACTATTGTGTACTACAAAAAGCTAAAGTGAAAAATGAGTAACAACCATGCAAGTCTAGAAAACGCTGAACACAAAAAACAAACAAGTAAATAATACAAAGTAAAGTTAATGTAATAAAAACAACAAACAGAAATCAAATATTCCTACCTCTCCATACTAATGTTGAGAAAGCTGAAAATAATTGAATGTAATTAATTATACAGAAAAGTATGATATATAATAGAGACAGTTATTGCACTTATATAATATATAGTATAATAATAGATGAGGACGTTCAAATTATGTTGTAGAATTATTTTGGATCGTATACTCTGCAGAGCCGCTGATTGCTGACGTCCAATTAGAAACAAACTTGTCCGTATTGTTTGTATTATTTTCGTGTTTTAAAACTCAAATTGTACTTTTTATGACTTTCCATCAAATCAATGTTTTTTAACCTAATGATTAAAGTGTGACTTTAATTAATAATGAATTACAACCTATAATCACTAAAATTCAACCATAAATGGGACATTCATTTTTTACTTTTTTATTTTGTTCTACGTTTTGAGTATTGAGGAAATATTATCAATCTGGACGTAGACTAGAATATCGATATATAATTTTAGTTAATCTATTTTGCTAAACTCTATACAACTTTATAAAAAACCAGTTTAAATTTTAAGTTGTTAAAATCTAGGCTAAATAATTTACTAAGAAGCTGTTTAACGTAAGTATATCTTATGCAAATTGATTTAAAATTTTAAGAAAACAATTATTTGATTAATGTTTGAGAAACAAAATGTTTTGATTGATTCTCATTTAGAGTGGATGCCGTCATGAGGCGAATCGACCGAGAGTGATCACACTGGTCTACTAATTGCGTTTCAGAGACATATGTTTTTAGAGCTTCCGGTATTTGGCCCGCCAAAAACTGTGAGGGCCAACACTTCCTCCCTCTCCTCAGAGTCAATGATCTACTTGTACATACCATGTCAGCTTCTCTTGTTTATTTATTCGCGTTATATATGATCATATAATAACCCATCACATCGCCATAATTTTTCGTCGTTTCCGGTAACACAAAGTTTATTCGAATTTTTGTTTACTTTCGTGAAACATTTAGTATAGTTTAAAAAACTTCACACCAAACATATTTTACTCACAAGTTAAGCCATTACATGGATTTTTAATGAAGGCCGTTGAGTCTAACTGTAAAGAAGATACAAACAGGAAGATCTGGTATAAATAAATGTGTGAACATTTGTTTAGTCTGTAGATGTACATGAGGTATTTCAGACGTGTTTAGTCTACAACATTCAATGTGAGAATGTATTCCAGGAGTTTATTTGTTTGTTCTTCGAACCTAGTTGTTGGCTTCTTACCAAGCTCTTCCGTGGTGCTTCGTGTCCAGTCCTTAAAGAGACCTTCTGTACTCTGTTTCCAAATATACTTAGGAATAACTTTAATTCAATAGTTATTGAGAGTCAAAGTAAAAATATTGCAATTCTCTCATAATTTATTTTGACATTTTATTAATTTTATCACATTATAAGTTAAAAAATATCTAGCCCATTTTCCTACAGTACCTCTTTGAACCGCGCCCGGATGCGGACGTAAACACAATGTTTTGACCGGAACAGCTCTTCGAGCGGAAACAGAGAGGTGAAAACGTAACATTGATCATATAAAAGGAACAAAGTAATATTAAAAAAGTTGTAAAAAACGCAATATTATTTCCTTAAGTGGCACAAATAAAGCTTATTGTTGGTAAGAGAGATGTTGGTTGGGGATGTCATAGAACGTGTTAACATAGTATATCAATAAAGATATTTTATAAATAATAAAATTGAATCAAATATGTAAACAACATTTAATTTTAAATGTTTTTATACTAGAAGATATAGGATATTGTACAAAACTATTTCCATTCTTCAATTTAATGAACTCAAAAAAAGTTTGATGGAGCTGTCAAGTCGTTATTTTTGTATACGATTATATTTTTAAAAGTATATTTCTTAGGGTGGGGGTATTGGCAATCCGTCACATCAACATTTTGGAACGGAAGTGACGTCATATGGTCGTAAGGATATCTGTTTAGAGGAACTGAAAACATCTCATTTAGGCACATCAATGATATAAGTTACTGTACTTCCCAAAAGCAAGTAAATACATTTTCACTGGGTAACGCTCAGTATCATAGCGCCTAATTTTTAATCTAAAAGTTAGACCTCGTTTGGGAGTAGTTTTGGAATTCAACTACTGTATATGAGATAGCCGTTAAAATTAACTCGCTCACCTGTTACTTAAAACAAACGTTTTCTAAATGTTAACCTGTACATCAACGTTAGGGAAGATAGTGAAAACTGAACATTAATTGTAAGTAATAAATAATTGTTTAGTTCTAATTGTATTCTGTAATCAAAACCTACGCGTATAATATTTCTACTTATTGAGGCTAGAACGTCTTTGAAAGTTTATTGGATTAAAAATCATTGTCTTAGATTTCGTACAGACACACAAACCATTTTAAAATTTTGAGGAGAAATCACTTCATTAATTCATTTTCTTGATTTTTATCTTTTATTGAACATTCTAAAAAATGGTAATCGTTCTATGGTATTCCAATTCATAAACGACATACATTAAACAAGTTTTAAAAGACACGAGTCAATGAAACAGTCTCGTTCAATAATGAATGGAGGTGTAAAATTGATTAACAGATTTTGATTGAAAGCGCATTCAAAACGTGTTACTTTTGTAATAGGTCATTTAATATCACTATTAAGTGACTTTCACTGTCTAACATGTCTACTGCATAATTTGTCGTTTTACATTGAAATTTGTTAAAATAAAAGTTAAAAAATTAAAGAAGTGAAATAGAAACTCACACTGTTTATAAATTTAAAAAAATCTTATTTTGTGTTGAAAAAAGTATAATTAAACTGAGCATGAATAATTTTGTTTTCCACAGATTAATGACATTCAAAATTATAACAAATGCATTGAGAACTACCTCACTTACTACTAAAGTTATCCTTCAAACTCATATAAATAATTTTACTAATAATTTATTTGTTTTGAAAGAATGATTTTACAATAAAATTGTAGGATGTTATCATAAGTACAATGTGCTACTCCAATTTAGCAAAGTATTAAAAAATAAATATAAATTTAAAAAATATTAATTTTAGTAGCCTACATATGTTCATTTTTACAGATAATCCAATTATCCAACTGAACGACAGACAGTATTAAGCTTTGCCATGTCATTCGTTGTTCTATATGCTACATGTATATGCTATATGTTCTGGTGGTTACCGGCTGACTACAGCCACTAGTAGTTAAAATCTTAAATTGCAAAAATACTAGAGATTTAGCACTTGAGCAGTACTCCATTAAAACGTAAAAATCTTCATCGGTGTTTCTGTACACAATGGAAGCAACAGCAGTATTATTTATATAAAGAATTATGAATGTTTAGCAGTAAGCGTTGACTTACTTCTCTCTGTTGATCTTCTGCAGCTGCGGATGCTGGGGCTCCTCAAGATCCGTCGTGTTGAAGGGGTTGGTGGCGTTGACGCCGTCCAGAGTTAGCAGTTCGCCCCTGTACCCCGCCAGGTCCCCGCTGTCGTCCACCTGCAGTTCCTGGGGGCTATCCTCCACCGTGTCCTCGACCGGCATGTCACCTTGGGGCAGCTCGTCGTCCAGACTGACCAACGCTCGCTCCAGGACGAACAACTCTTCCTCCGGGAGACCCTTCAGTACCTCCATCACCGCCCCCTGGATTCCGCTACTCTCTCGAAACTTGTTAGAGATCCTCATCAGCGTCCTCTCGTCGCTTCTCGGCTCCCACCGTTGGTCCGGGAGGTCCAACTCCTCGGACACTCGGAGCGCCTGGGGTCGCGACAGACCGGGGGGTACCATCACCCCCGTCACCACCAGGACGCCCAGGAGTCCCCACACCAAGGGTTCGCTCTGTCTCGTCGTCATCGCGTCTGCTCGCACGTCTGGAGTGTGCCGCGCTCACCGTCGCCGCAAGGGAGGGGGAACGCGCGGGGAGGGAGATTTTTTCCGTCTAATCGATTTATGTTTAACGGCAGTAATCGCAATCGTTGTTTACAGGAGGTAAATCTCGAGCGATAAACTACTGATTCGCAAGTCGTTCTCGCAATGAATGGGCAACTACGTATCAGGGCGATTCTACTTTCGCAAACAAGTGTGAAACTAAAAGGCTATCACTGGAGTAAGGTAGTCCGCGGCCGTGGTCAGTTTATATAACCCCCACCGCGGCCCAAAACATTTTTGATTGGCCCGTCGGTGTTTTCGGCGATCCGCGGCGGACGGACATGCATAAAAGATCGCCACTCCTAGACTCGTCGCCAATCAATTATTCTAATAGACGCAGAAGGAATTTTTTAATGAATTCGGAAGGTTGATTCTGCTAGACGTCTAGACGAGCCACTCTGGTATTCGTCTCACGTGGAACCAGAGCAGAGCAAACTAGACTCTGTACTGTACTTGTGGGGCGCGACACATTGGCCGCACGCTGTCAAGTCTGTCGCGTGTACTGACCAGTCTGTCACTCGCACTGTCAAGTCTGTCGCGTGTACTATCAAGTATGCCACTCACACAGTCAAGTCGGAGGCGTGAACTATCAAGTATGCCACTCGCACTGTCTAGTCTCTCACGTGAACTATCAAGTATGCCACTCACACAGTCAAGTCGGAGGCGTGAACTATCAAGTATGCCACTCGCACTGTCTAGTCTCTCACGTGAACTATCAAGTATGCCACTCACACAGTCAAGTCGGAGGCGTCAACTATCAAGTATGCCACTCGCACTGTCTAGTCTGTCACGTGAACTATCAAGTATGCCACTCACACAGTCAAGTCGGAGGCGTGAACTATCAAGTATGCCACTCGCACTGTCTAGTCTCTCACGTGAACTATCAAGTATGCCACTCACACAGTCAAGTCGGAGGCGTGAACTATCAAGTATGCCACTCGCACTGTCTAGTCTCTCACGTGAACTATCAAGTATGCCACTCACACAGTCAAGTCGGAGGCGTCAACTATCAAGTATGCCACTCGCACTGTCTAGTCTGTCACGTGAACTATCAAGTATCAAGTTTCTGACACAGTACAACTAAGAATTAAATTCAGAAAAACTAAATGGATAAATTAAATTTCACCTTAAATAAGTTATTACCATACTTAATTACCAGAATTAATAATTCACTCTTTATAATTCAAATAAAAAGCTCATGATTTATATTGGTTGAGTATCCAGTAAATAATATCCTTGAGGCGGATTGAGGGTGCAGTGTCCCCTGTCCCAACCACCCCTGACAAAGCGGGTAGTCCAAAATATAAACTGAGTAACCGCAGGCCTATGACATATACTTTTAAGGCTTCAAATTTCATTTTATGAATTAACATAATCTAGCATTGTGCTGTACGTTGGAATATATCACATAATTTATGGATGTTGCTGGTTATTTTTATAATAGTTCATTGATCGACTACCAAAGTAAGTGAGCCAGTCCGTATCGCAACATGCCGGATGCCTAGAGGCTCGACTATAATTCATGTCTGGGATCTTGGTCTCCTAAATCTGTCGGTTTGTGCGTCTGCTCATTTAGAAGGCAGACAGAAGCTTGTATACCATTATCATAATTGCTACTGGTATCCTCTCACCCAATGCTAGTATTATCTCAATTGCTGCCAATACTTACAACAGTTGGAGATACCGGGAAGCTGAGTCGAAAACTCGAACAGGGAAAATGAGAGCTCCCAGTGGATTAGTTCAACTGGTCAGACATTGTGTCACATCAGAGCCCAGTCAAGATTTTTTCAAGTATTTTTCGGTTGGGGTGTTCCTTTCTCAAAGTTAATTTGACCCTTGTACGATTTTGCTTTTTAATAGTAACATGTGAGCAGGCCTAAACAAATAAAAAAAATCTCAACGTGAAACAATTCCACTTGGGCACGAAAAATTTGTATTATTTAACTTAGGGGTCTAACTGTTAAAAATCGCCCATAAAATAAATCTAAGACTTGCCTTACTTGTCTTCCTTCTTTTGAAATCACAAAGACTAGAAAAATTAATATTTAGCTGAAACCAAAATAAGTAAAACGAAACAAATAAATAAAAAGGCAAAATAAATTCTCAGCTCAATAACTTAGTAGATCTATTTATTTTTAATTACAACTAAACTAACTAAATTATAAATAAAAAATGTACATAATTAGTATATTTTGGTTTACATTAAGATAACACTTTAATGTAAAGTAATACTGTATTTTAAAATAGCTTTAATGTATTTAAGGTAAGATCAATGTAAATGAAGTTATATGGATTTTAATTCGTCTGTTGGTTAGTTCTTTCTGTTCAGTCACTTTAATAGATCATGTTTTGTAAAACTTTGAGGTAATACCACTAAAAACCGGGGTTTTTTGAAAGCCCATTACTTAGTTTAATAGATTGAGGGCCAGCTTAAAGAAGACAAAAATGTTGTCCAAAAGACGTAGAATAATAAATATAAGTTCCATCACTGTGGTGCTGTCATTTTCACGGATAAACGTTGCAGAAAGACAGATATCAATTGAGATAAGACCCATTTCGATTTTTTTGCGGTATAAAACGTAAATAACAACCAAAAACAACGTAATTCTAAGTAATGTACACACGCTAACCTCTAATTTGATTTATTTAGATAATACGTAGGCCTACATTACATAAAAATGCACTGACCACTTATTTCACATCATTACATTGATTTACTGCACGCACGTAGCTGTACCTGTAGTCCCCAGTGGCGTAGTATCCACAAGGCCAGACCCTAGTTTCATAAATTCACATTTGACACCGCCATTTATTCGGAGTTTGCATGTGACTTTGTTTTGCTGACTTGTCCTCAAACTGAGCCCACATTGTTGCGCCAGCCTCAACTTTCAATTTAAATTACAAAATCATTTCCAAGAATAGTTATTTTGATTTTTAAGAATAAACAAAGGGGTTACAACTTCAAATCTGAAATTTTAAGAAATAAAATGAGAATTAGTACCGTACTTTAAAATCCTGAATTATCAAATTTGAAAATTTTGAATCACTCCATCAGAATTGAATTCCAAGATACATTAAACACACAAAGGTTTTATCAAATTCTAAAATTTAAAAGCTTAGTTTAGGTAGTTAATTTGTAAGTTACATACTTCACGAAACTGTTTTGTTAATATAAACTATTTTACACAGTCCGGTAAATTACAACAAATGTATTAAGAAATCTGGTCTTGGAAGAATTTCATACTTATCCTAACGAAGATCCTAGTTAAAAAAAACTAGTTATAGAGACTAAAGAATCGTTACGCAATAGTTTCTCAAAGAACAAAGCTGTGCTTTTAAGCTTGACCAGGGGTTTAATAGGGAAAAGGTTAGCCCTATACAAACTCATCTTATGTTTAGTAAGTTTAGTAAAGTTAGTTTTAATTGTGTTTTTTATATTTCGATATTAAATATCTTTTTAAAATTACGCCTCCTGTCATACTATTAAAATGTGACAAATTTTACACACTCTTTTTTTAACAACATGTGTACTTTCTTCAAGATAACATAAAAGAAAAATGGCAAGTGACTTAATCCGCATCTGGAAATTAAGTCTCTACAAATTATTGCTTGATTTTATATAATGGGTCCTTTTTGTGATGGAGTTCCAGTTTCAAAACATAAGGAGATTGATTTTTAATAACTAATTTGGTTCTCATTGATTTTAAAGCATTTATTCTAATATTTTACCGTTAAAAAAATTTGAATTTATGACGGAAGTAGTAAAATTGTTCAATCGAAATGATCGACGTCAGATCAGGTTCATTACCGCCTTGTATCAAGGTCGCGGGGGAGCAGCACCCGGCAGCGTACGTAGGCAGAGCCTAGGCGTAGTCTAGACTAGAGCTAGACTAGTGTGGGCGGGTCTAGAGTCTCTAGGCCAGGCCGTCCGTCCGTCCGTCTGTCTGGTCCTCACACCTTGAGGAAACTGTCACTGCTGTTAATAGGGTCAATGACTTATTCTTGCTGCTGGGTCCGGAATTCCATCGCAGCTGGTTCACAATTTGAGGGCAATTCTGATATTAGACAACTGTATGTGTATTAGATCTTGTGTGAATAAAAATATGCTCATGTTACTGTAATGTTTAACTATTGTGTGCAGCGGTCCGCCTCGGTACTACAAAATGACAAGAATGGCTCATAAAATCAAAAACCATGAGGCCCCAAATTTTAAAATATAAATGATTTCTCTGTTAAAAATAATTTAATTCATAATATCTAAGAGTGCAGTATGATCAATAAGTATAAGAGTTGTTTTGAAAAAGAATAAATGTTGATGAAAATTTGAATTTTTACGATAAAAGTTAACTTACCCAATAGCATTCATAAGACAAAGCAATTAAAGTGTTTTGATCATAAACTAGTTCCTAACTACTGCATTAGCAGCCAATTCTTTTGTTCCAAATTTAAAATACCTTTAAAGAATTCAAAAACCTGATTCATCAGAGAAAAGCACGCATTTCACATTACAGATGGAACCAACTGGTGGACCAAAATTCCACCGAGTTCGTCTAAGAGTTCATGGACACCAAAAAATATCACGAACAGTCCAAGAATGTAGACAGGGCTGGCACGTAGCATGCTGAGCATCCCACTTCCCTATTCTACGACGAGATTGCTAGTTTTTGCTTTTATTTCTAAAGTAGTTGTAAATGAATGTCGCTAAATCGAGAGACTGTTAACTGTAAGATTAACGATTGCTAGGAAATATGTACACACGTAGTTAATTAACAGGGGTTTTTTTTGATGTTACGGAACATAATTTACATAACATACATAGTACATCTAACCTACTTCCAGAGGTGGTAAGGAGCACACTGTATTTATAACTATTATAATCTGTGTCTTTTCCTTAACTCTATATAAAAGGGTTTTCGAACAACGGAGTCTGGTAAAGTGCCAGTTCACTATTCATGGGCATTCCAGTCCCACTTATTAGTCTTTTGCAGTCTCGACTGGCATGCCAGTAACTGGCAGCGTGTAAACGGCAAATCGCCAGTTCGCTGGCACTCCAGTTACAGCTTACCAGTGCCTTTCCAGTCAGATCTCAACTGGCATGCCAGCCACTGGTAGCGTGTAAACGGACATTTGCCGTCTTCAGGCAATAAACTACTGAATTTTCGATTAATTTTCAGTACGATCAGAATAAATGGACTACACCTTTTGATAATTTCGTTGTATTTTAATGTTGCATCGTCTATATATTACCTTAGAGATCCACCCGAAGACCCATGTTGAATCAAATTTCAAATAGTTATCTAGGAAATTATGTTTTTTTAGTTATTATGAAACGATTAAATTACTTCTTAAATGTCGTTAAATAATTAGTTTAAAAAGTAACAGTTTTTATTCACTTTATGGTCACTATTATTTTAGTTTAACAACTCAGCTAGATTTTTATGACTATCAAATGAAGAGTTACGGAGAGCTCCACCAGAGAGCTCTGAAACCTGTGAAATTGTAATTTTCTAAACGTATAATCAAAAATAGTCTAAGTTATTATTTTGCCCAAATGGGTGCAAAACGCACGCATGGATACATTCCAAATGATGTTTTTTAGTGTTTTAACATGGATACTGGAGGAACTGAAAAAATTTCCTTCAGGCATATAATCTAAACTATTTCCCACAGGGAAGTAAATACAGTTTTGTTTCAATTTATTTTTTGTAATTTATATAGGTATTTACTATATTTTATTTACCTGCTGAAATTTACTTTTCTCTTTATAATTTTTAGCATAGTGTCTAGTTTATTTATCGACATATCCCCTACTCTCCGTAAAACAAAAGAATTACATTTTCAAGCCAGGGAGGAGGAAAGCAAGTTTTTGATTTTTAAGGATTGTGAAGCCTTCATAACAGATTTAAACTAGTGTAACTTCCAGGACCTATATATTTTAAGGTCCTGGCCAATAATTATTCCCAAAAGGGATATATGAATTATTTTATTTTGAAATCGAGGTTCTTTATAATGGATTTTGTATGTAAAAGTACAAATACAGTTTGCAAACGTTACAAGTATTCAAACTTTGACTTAACATCAGTCAAGTCAAATATTTTTAGTTGGTAGAACAGAATCTTTCTAAAACCAGAGACAACGTAACCTATATTTGACTACAGCCATTGTGGAAATGGGCTATAGGTATAATTAAAAAGGAGAAAGAAAGGATTTCTCCATTATTAATCAAAAACAGCTGTAATCTACTCAATAATTCGATTTTGTAAGAGTCTACCTTTTGAATGAACTGTTCCGCTACCCGAAAGTGGATTCATCGAAACGCAGGATGTGATAGGTTACTAGTGACAGGTAACGGAGTCTAGTGCCATTGACATCATGAATGAACTCTGCCACCTCATACACAGTTTCGCAAAGTTCATTCGCCATTCGCCAACAAACCATTGACTCTCTCGCCCGACCAGACAAACCAGCTTCGTCCTCATCAATAGTTTTGAAGTAATTCTCTTGTTTTTCTTGGCCCAAAGTGTGCCAAGGTGTCTACATAAACCTGAAAGGCGAGTTAAATGGTTTATTTATATGTACTTTTATGTTTTGTTTTAATTACGAGCTGATGTATGATAGATGTAAGGATTTATTTTTGTTCACCATGAACGTTGTAGTCGTGAAAGGTTAGTATATTTACTTAAAAGGGGGAAAACATGTAAAACTATGGAAACATAATATCCTACTAAAATTGCAGTAATTCATGACTGTTTATATGTTAACCCTAATTATGGTATACATCCCTTTATTTATGACATTATGCTAGTTGTAGGATTTAAAGCTACTGTGTAAAATAAAAAATTATTTAATTTTAATTTCCACTTGAATACTACTATCGAGATAGAAGTCTAAAATTTATTTATAAGTAGAGCCAAAACTTAAAAACATGAAGACACGTTTGTTGTTGAATAAAATAAATAATATACTTTAGTATTTAGCGTCTGCTGATCTCGGCGTTTCTCAAGGCAGAGTCGTGGGGGCTCCACTATTTCCTATTGCGAGTGATTGGCGACGGCACTGCTCCAGACGACTGCTCAGCAGATCAGGTTACGCTAGTCAAAACATTCAACTTCCCCTTATATTATCCTTAACAATCGTTTATTTTATCCAACTCTTAATAGATCAGGACGAAGACACCAAAGAGCACTCGTGGCTATAAGTGATAAAGCAAATCCATTCAACGTATTTAAAGTGTAAAAACTCATAATTGAAATGTAATTTTATTGGTTAGTAAAACTAATCTAAGATTGTACTTTAACTTGGGAAAGGAAAGCTTAGTTTTAAACCTTTAAAGCACGTTTACAAAATTTACACTTTGAAAATGAAATTTATTAAAGGATGAATAATATGTTTTTAGATTGAACGGATTAAAATTAGCACCGAACTTGTGATTTTTATGTAATTTTGAACGACTTTGTGAACCATTATTGTTGTATAATAGGTAATAACAACTAAATAATATTAAATTAGATACTATACTCCAGAGTTGTCGTCCAGGAAAGAAAAGTTTTAGTCGAAGGTATTTGTCCAAATATTAAAATAATTTGATTTTGATCAAATATAAAAACTAAATTTACGTTTATATTTGAGTTTAAAACCTCCTGAATTTGACCGTTATTTTTTCTCATTCAGAGAGAAAAATAAAAGCAAAGATGCAAACAAGTAGTTCACTAATTACGTCATGTAAATTGATTGTGAAAAACGTCGTGTTATTACATTACTAAGTCAAGTTGGAACTGAAAAAGTGGTTGACATGTTCACTAAGATCAATCGATCTATTATAAACGAACACATCTGGTACAGAAGGAAGTTGGATACGAGAATAAAACTAAAGTAATTATTAACTTTCAAAATTCATGAAATCTTTTTTGTTAAGAAAAGAACTAAAAAAATCAGCGTTCTATACGTAGTTGATTCTAATGTCTTGTTTATAACAAACCCGTAGCTTCCGAGTAAAGTCTGCATCATCGGAGCAACCTCTCAACACGTCACACATTGAGAATCCGAAATTGCAGGTTGTAAGAGTTCAATCACATGCGGGGAAATTTCCCCGTCTGATGGTTCCACGAACGTGCATGTGTAAGGTCAGTCTGTCCGTTTAATTGGGGTATCCAAGTCGTATAATTTTGAAATTACTAATCTAATTCTGATATTGTTAAATAATAGTTGTGAAATTGTATTATGCTTAGTTACATGGTAATTACTAAACGTTTAATAAAACTCTAAAGTTTGGCAGACAAAGTAAATAAGGAATCGAAGTTTTCTCCAACCGAACAATCTAAATACGTATTAATAGATGATAATTTGGTCAAAGTTTTTAAAGTAAGATCTAATGAGTGGCACAAAGTGGGTTTGAGCTCCGCCTCCGTAAGAGCAATTATATTAGTTAGTTAATATCATTACTGATCACCTTATATTCTGTTAATTCATTCGAGGGATTAATACAGATTAAAGTTATTATTTATGTTAAAATATACTTGAAAATGGTTTATTGAAGGAGAAACACGTGGTGAAATCAAAATCTCTACATTGAACAAACCACAATCATGCTACTTGGTGGTCACGAATTGTGGATAGTATGAACGATGATCGGTGGATGCGGTGTTCTCTGGTGTGGACGGACTATCGTCCGCACTATTGAACACTACGTTCACCGCTAATATCATTTTCATAACTAAACCAATTCGCAATTCATGGTTCGTGGTTCGGATCCCATGCTACACTGTAGGTCCTTAGATGTCGTTGACTGTTAAGCTATTAATTAATTAACAGTCCTGTATAAGGAACATGTCAGTCTTAGTCAGCAACATTCGGGCCTACTACAAAATCGCCAAAACTATCTTACGTCTTAGCATCATCTTACCTTCAGTATTTAAGTATTGAGTAATGACAATACCTACAAGACTCTCCATATCAGGATGTTAGGATAATAGTTGGAGGAACTGTTGACTGTATAAAAATGCGTTACATACGCATCTCGTTAGTCTGCTGTGCCACTGTACTGCGTGATTGAGCAGCCGTCACGTAATTAGAATATTAAAATATTTAATTATGGAATACTTATTTCACAAAATTTCACTAGGATAAATATTTGAATTTTTTAATATTTTAAAACGATTGTATGAATCATTATTATTGTATAATAAATAATAACAACCGAATAATATATGACATCAGTCGTATAATTTTGTAATTACTAATTTAACGCAGATATTTTTAAATAATAGTTGCGAAATCATATTATACCTTAGTTTAATTTTATCCTTTATATATAATATACCTAACTATTAGACCTACTGCTTGTCTTTTAAAATTAAAAACAGAAAGCTGTTCAAACGCAAATAAATAAGTAAAGAGTTGTAATAACGGCTAAAGAAATAGATCAATTTGTGACTGTGATAGACACATTTATTTAATTATTTATGAACATGTGGAACACTATTATTTGTTATGAAAAACCCCCTACGGAATGTTACAGGCAGAGAAGCAGACATAAATTAAGAAAATACTAATAATTCAGGTTTCCAGTTTAATGACGAGTAAAAATAACCTTTCCTAATGCTTACCAATATACATATAAAACTCAACACATCGAAATAATTATACGCCACACAAACCGCTTGCATATAATAAATGATTAATTATAACTACAACTAATTCTAATCTAATAATGGATAGTTAATTTTTATTGCAGCTTATTGGTGTCAACAATAATTATTGAGGATACGTTTTATTCAAAACACAAATGTGTCAGGGGCCAAATTAAAGTATAAAATGAAGAGAAGCCCGGTACCCCGGACCAGGGAGGCCGGACTAGAGAACCAGACGGGCCTCAGACATGCGCATGCGTAACGTGTTTACAGTCGCAGCATTAGCATGCCGCGACTCAGACGAAATTTTGACTTTAAAATCGTTTCTTGAGATATATTTGAGTCTGGTCGTCGGGGTTTCGGCCATATTTTAGCACGTTGTGCAACCTCGTCTGGCGATTTAATGTCGCCGACGATTAGCAAGGGTCCTATCGAGGGCACCGAGAGGGACTCGTCACCGTCAGGAGGTGAACAGTTGCTGAGGTGTTGCGTAAAACCACTGTAAATTAGGAATTTAGAATACGATTTGTTGGTAGGGCGTGAATATTTTGCCTGATAAACCATTCGGTCATCACGTAATAAAAATCTACGAATAAATAATCGTAATAAATATCTTTGAAATCTATAACATTAAAGAAGAGGTGGTTTCTGTATGTTTGTGGGGTTTTTGTGGCAACTATACGCGAAAAATACTGAACCGACCCGTTTGCAATTTTACACAAATACTCATGCACTTCATAGGCATATTCATTTCCTTGAAATCCCCTCGGGCTGCGCCCCGTGAACTTCCATGTTCCTTTTTACAGATAAACTGCTGGATCGAAATTAATATTGCTGAAAATAGAAGATTTTAAGTTTAATCCCAACGCCTATCTCAATTACTTTATTCCTTATCCTATCAATATTACTTGGAGGTATTTTATCATGTTGTAGACATATATTTTGAGACCGTGTTTAGTATAAAATTTTATTAGTAAATACCTCTTTTAATGTGAATTTTTTTACTTAAACCAAATTTCATGTTTCTGAATATTAATTCCATGCCGGAGAGAAAAGGTAACCTCTCTTAAACATATTTACCCTTTGCGAAGGACGGGTACTTCAGCTTGTCTTTTATATCATTATGGGAGTTTATTTTTTCACCCACTACGGATCTGTGCGTGGGATGTATCAAGCAAATGTAGGGGGTGTGTCGAAACAGTGCTAGATGGAAAGTACTAATAATACTGGTTGGCAACTCCAGTATCCGAACCAAGACCAGGGCCGCCAGGGACTCGGTTACACTACCAGACAAGGACATGCCAGTGGATCCGAAGGAGTCCTTTGTGTCCTGAACGCTCAGTAGATACAGCCCTTGCAGATGACCGTAATGTGTACCACACCATTCCAAGAGAGAAGAACATAGGGGATATTTAAGTAACTAAGTTTGAACAGTCAAATTCCCTAATGATACTTTAAGAGATTATTTCTACTGTAACGAGTTTATACCTAAGGTTTATGTGTTTACCTAAGCACTTGGATGGGATAGTGTACTAATGTACGAATGGACGGGGATTGACTGGAAAAATCAACAATCATATTCCTTTGGATGCCAACAGGAAATACTGCGGATTGTTAACAGCTCGAACCTGCCCCACGTATTGTGAGCATGTAATAAGTTAACATTAACCATAACCAAAACATAGGGGTTTAAAAAAAATAGAACATGCATAATATAGATTAATTTTATCCCGTAAAGAATTCCTGTGAATAATCCATTTGGTTTTTATTACTGTTATATTGAATTTTTAACTGTCACATTCATACTTGGCTTAAAATTCCTGCCTGGGTAGGTTGCCATTTCAATTATCTAATCTAATCTATGATAAACAGTAGTTTACTGGCTACACAGCCATGATAGGCCGGTTCTTTTTTAAACCCTGCTTCGTTGAAGAGCATCGGCTTGTATTTTTGGTCAAAGTTGTGCAGTAAATTTTTGACATAAAATCCAGCATAACATTCGGTATCACAAAACTCCGTCGTTTCTACGTTTAACCTACTGCGGAATTTCCTACTTCAAATTGCAACTTTGTAGATTTCAGACAATCGCTATCCAGGCGAGATCTAAAACCCACAGGCTATCACCTCTATTATGCAAGAAATTATGAACCTGAAAAAGAAATTACTCTAGTTATGTGGGAGGCCAAAAAGGTTATAGGCCTAAATGTATTTAAAACATGTTTTCCTTAATATTATAAAACTTCATTGTAAAACTAAACAATTGTGACTTAGGTGTCTGAGGGAAACGTTTTAATTTTCGCTTTTTTATCGCACCGAACTTCGCTTTTTTATAGGCTCGTGATGATGTTTAGTTGAGGTTAAAATATGACTCTCTATTTAAACCGGTTTTAAGCGTGCCCGTATTTATCGATCATTTTACTGCGAGTGTTACCCGCCTCATTAATCTATGTTTACTATATTAATCTCAACGACTGTTAGGTCAAGACTTAAATGCAGTAATACAAGACGGAGTATCAACCTTCATATGAACTTACAGCGTTTCTTTGTTTTTTTATACTGAAATTAACCTATAATTTGGTTGGAAAACTGATTTGGTGTAATTAATATTACACGAATAGTTCTCGCATTTAAATACTTCCTCATCCGCAAAATTGTTTATGATAAGAGTGAATCCACTACAAATTGAATAAATAATTATTGTCTAATGAGTGAAAGTATTCAAATTTACCATGAAGACGAAATAAATGCGAATATATATTATTTTTAACACGATTTTATTTCACTTACTTAAACGGTCCATATGACACACAAATTTAATGCTTGACTAATGAGAATTAACTGCCTCATCTTTAAATTCTGTTAAAATACCGCACTGCTCCTAGAAGCGGTGACAAAATTTAAAACCGCAGCGTGTTTTACGGTTCCGATAGCTAAGCTGCGAAGAAAACAAAAGTGCTGTCAATCCAACATTTGTTCTTTAAATAATCGAAGGGCACTTGACATTCTCTGAGCTCTGGGCCCGAAATACAGAAGTGTGATCGGAATTCGCTCGCCCTGCCAGCACGCTCTTTTGGCGGGTAGCGGTACTACATACCGCAGTAGTACGGCAATACTACTAGTACGCGCATATTGCAGTAGTACGACATGACCTGTACACGCTGATTTAGAACGCCACTACTGCATTTTTACTGGTTATTTTCCAAGTTGAGCTCTACAAAAAAGTATGAAATATCAATCACAATATTATGTTTCCTATTCTCGATAATTGACTAGAGAAGTTTTAATGCCTTTGGGGTTGACGATTGTGGTAGGACGATAAATTACAAAACGCATTTGATGGGTGAATCTGCTTTGCTAGATAGAGCTGAGGACGGTCGTCACAAGAACATTCACAGTGGTTCTCGAGACCCTGTTGATGTGTCAACCAGAGCTCTCCCTTACTACTCTCCATCCAGAATGTTTAATATGAGACTTAAAATCACGAAACTACTTTCAGAACCATTAGTTTGATATTCAGACGTGAGTATTTTCAGTATGCACTGTGAATGTATTTCTTGTTGGTCTAGGCGCTTACTATGACACCAGGAAGCTTAAAATTGTTTTTTCGATATAACACTTCTTTTAACGGTTTTCCGTTTTTGGAGTGTTGGTTCTAAGAATTAAATTATGTTTCTGGAATACGAAACATTTTTATAGCTTTAAGTAGTATATTGTTACCAGGTAGTTATTTGCTTTTACACAAACAATAGTAGCAATGAATCTTTTTGTATTCATATTAGGCTAAGACCCACCCTGGTGGTGCTGGAGGTTGAACATCAGTGCAGGCTGAGAGCAATATCATTAAATTGTGTGTGTCCAATGGTAAAAAGAAAATTAGATTTTCAAAAATCATATATAAAAAATTCAAAAAACCCAAAATTGTAGTTAGTGTAATCCAATTGCGTTGCCCAACAAACTCGGCCAATATATTACAGAAAGGAACAACTTTACATGGGCGGAGTTAGAGTTACACGTTGGGGGGGCACAGAGATGGTGTTCTAGTTTTTGTCAAATACAGCTTAAAAATTGAGAAAAAGACTTTATAACTAATATAATACCACAGAAAACCCCCATATAAATATCGGTGTCCAATTAAAAATTATAACAGAACTGGTAAGATTGGTAATGCAATTCAAAGACTTTTAAGAGGTCTTGGGGAGGCATTTCCCCCCACGCCCCCCCTTAACTCCACCCATCCAACTCTACTAAATTTCATAATAATCAGACAATAATTAATTATTGCGGCCGTTATCGTGATGATACATGAATATGCGAGCAAGTCAGTGAATAGCTCACTTTCCATAGGAAATTCGCTAAAAAGTCATCGGAAATTTCAAAGCAAAAAAACTTCCCGTTTTTCTAAATTGGTTGTTAACTGGTGAGGAGAACTGTTGTAAAAACCTCTTCGGAGCGGATTTTGTGTTGTTAATCGCAAGACATTGTTTACAAAGGAAGGAATCACACTTCAACTTTCTTCGTGAATTTAACTTGTAGTTTCAGGTCATATTTATAAGCAAACGAAAAACCTGTAACCTTAATAATGGTTACTAGGTTGTCCTGTTTACCCGTAGTGGAATTAGATATGCCAGATGAAAATAAAACATGGCAAAGTAACTAAATTGACAGGGAAACTTAATCTTCTATTAGGGCTAAGCCACACTGATCTGCAATGTACGAAGCTTACGAGTTTCCTCGTAAGCTTCAAATATTGCAGACGTGATGTATTTTGATCGTATGCATACATCAATAATGTGAATATTTTATTAACAGATCATTTTGTGTTAGGTACTTTATTTTCATCAGTCGACAGGTAACGATTGTGCGTCATTTTCAGCGTATGTTAAATTACTGATTGGTTTGTTTGTCCCAGTGTTATTAGTTGTTTTTTTGTGAAAGTAGAGATAATGAATGTTAGATTACGCGAGTATTATTATAAACAATGCCGCAATTCAGAAAATTTTCCTACCAAAGCCGTATTTCAGTTAGGTTTTGTTTGGGTTTAGGTTGGATTAGAAAATTTTTAATCAATGCACATAGATTTATTTGTTGTGTGAGAATGTTATTAATATGTCTTATCGTTTCAGTATTATTATTGACTATGCCGCGACCCGGAATATGTAGGCCTGATCTCTCACGACGAAGCCCATTATCATATTCGAATTCAGAACATGGCCAATATTAAAGTTAACACCTATTAACGGTTAGGTGTTACGAAGTTCGCCGGGTCCGCTGGTAAAATATAGATCTAATTCATAGAATCTATTGAAATTTCATTCAATAGAATCTTGATGATTAACCTAACCCAGGCAGTAAACCTATAAGAGATTAAAATTTATTCTAGAATAAAACGTAAACCTGTTAAGTCAAATTTGTATTGTTTGCAAAAATTACTTATACTGACAGTACTTTACACTGGAGTTTTTGCAAATACCATTTCCGAACAGAATATGCTAAGAAAAATAGCTAACTTTATACTTTACATATACAAATGATTAATATAAAACAATTTTATACAACCCATTTTTACTACGAGTATATCCAATTTATTCCATTCAATATTTGTATAGTTTGGCAGTGTTCTGAACATTACAGTGTTCAAAGCTTGGTACAGTCAACCTAGACTATATGCACACAAGTAGGTTAAGATTATAACGACTTAACAATGGCTTATCAAACCAGGCCAACTTGAACCTGTACACACACCGTAACACATCTTAACCCGTACACAGAACGGGCTAAATGCTAGAGTAAAACAAAATAAGTAGTATAACGGAAAATATGTTCGTAAGAAAATCGACACAAATAATTTATATATATATTCTAGGCTTATTAACATCGTTAGAATACACACGAACAACGCTGGTATTTTGTTTGATACGTTTAGTTAAACTGCCTAAAATATCTTTTAGGAGCAAATCTCGGTGAGTAGTGAACGGCCAACGGCAGGGTATTGATCCACGGGTCAGCGAGGTGAGGCGTAGTTGGGGAGGTCGTCGCCTCCAGGGCGATGGTCCAGAGGCTTCCGCCCGGAGGCTGAGCCAGCGACAGATGACCCGAGGAAGTGGAGAGCGCGTAGCTCAGCAGCACGACCACGGGCCAAGCAGGTTCAACGGTTCATGGGTCGACGGTCCACGCCCTCGCCTACATGAGTAGCTGCAATTGTGGAGGTGGGGCAGTCAAACATGATTCTTGAAGATAAAATAAAAACAATAATAAGAAAACAGGAACTGACTTAGAAACAGGGAATGGGAATGTGGTGGTGTCTTGCTAGCCTAGCAAGACAAAAAAATTATGAATGTGTGTAAGTTTAAAAAATTCAATGATTATACTAGTTTTAGTGACCACTTCAATGCAATAAACTATTCGGCTTAAATCTCCTCTCCCTCACTACAAAAGTAATATTGTACAAAACGATCACTAGACCAGATCATTTGAACCTGAATCCTGAATAAAGAGGGAGAGAAGAAGGTCATGGTATCTGGAAACAATATCTTTAGAAATATTTTTGGCCCTTCTTTTGAAAATAGCGTTTGGAGAATCACACAAAATTACAATATCGCACACATTTACAAAGACGCTGATATAGTAGGAGAGATCAAAAGCTGCTGGTTAGGGTGCACTGGACACCTTTTGAGAAAAGAAGAAACCTCAACCGTAAACTGCATATTGGAAAACGCTCCTGAAAGCGGAAGACCAGCCGGAAGACTAGTAAGATGGTGGGACCAGGTCTGGAGAGACACGAGGAAGCTGGGGCTAAGCGAGGAGGATGCTGTAGACTGAACTTATTAGAGAGGCTGTGTTGATGAGGCCAAGTACCGACTGGGGAACGAACGAATGATACTCTAAAAAATGGCTCGAATGATACTATTCTTACTCCAGTGAGTAGGCATGGTGACCACTTGAAGGTCGCTGGATCGAACCTGGGTAAAATCTTGTGCCATTTGTGATGATAGTATAAGACCTACTTCTATCAGCTTCTTTTGTCCATTGCTTAATGGTCCTGGTATATTAATGAGTTAGTGTTAATCAATCATCAATTACATTCGTCTATCGCTGTAGTAAGTAGAACGCCCAAGGCTGCGTCTCACTTCACTGTGAATGTTAGATCCCAAGAAATAAGTTAAATAAAACTGTTTAGTGGTTTTATTTCAAATAATAAAAACCCTCATTGATGTACCTTATGAACCCGATGGATAAATTATGTTTCGTATCCACAGACTAACAGAAACAAAAACAAAATGAAACAAAGTGAAACAAAATGTTTTGACATGGATTTATGTATTGGGGGTGTTTGCAATTTGTAAAGACGACAATTTGAAACGTTGTTTAAACAGAAAACATTCCCTTTATACATGCACATGATCTATCCTATTTTCCACAGGGAAGTAAATATAAATGTTTTATGACGTTTGTTTATAACATATTTCAGGAACTTGTGGTGTGGGAGGTGTAGGGTAGACCCAAGGGCCAAGGACACCACGCGTCGCCCCTGCCACGACGTCCACCACACCACAGTCACCACGGTGGTGACCGTCTCCAATGATCTGTGGTGTCTGCGTGTATCACAGATAATGCGTTAATGCGTACGTACCTTGGGCTTGTTCTTATTTCCTAAACAATACTAGCAATGTTCGGTTGATTTACTAAATTCTTTACATTATTATTGGTATTCTACAACCATGCTATCGGTTGTATAAGTTATCTATAAAAGTTAATTTATCTGATAAATTTACATCGACATCTCATGCGTGGTAAAAATCTTTATTCTATTGAAATAAAATTGATATCCATAAAGTACTATAGAAACTCATGTTTTCAATCAAACTGTTACCGGTGGTTCCTATAATATGCAATTTTTTTATAATATTCATACTGATGTACCAAAGAGCAACATACTGTATATTCAGGGACACTTGTGTACTGACTCAGGGATCTCTATCAAAGATAATGACATACCCTAAAGATTTTTCAGATTAAACACAATTTAAGTAGTTTTTTTTATAAAAGAAGACGGGCTAAAACATTATGCAACCCTGTATTTTACTATGTATGAGACACGTAAAAGTGCGTATAGGAAAATTAATCATAGAGGATTTAAAAATATTAGCTACTGTATGTAAAATCAAGATTTTAAACCACTGCGTTTGAGAGTCGGTAATGCAGTCCACTCATTTGACCATCAGCGCAGTCTCGTGGAAAATCACCCAACTAAGTGAGGTGGAGACTAGCTGAAATCCACCACGCGTATTTATTCCATTAGATACTTAAAAGATGTATTTACTTCCCTTTGGGAAATAGCTTAGATTATGGATATCTCTTAAAGGGAATATTTTCAGTTCCTCTGAACAGCTGCTTTATAACCAAATAACATCACTTCTATTTCAAATATTGGTCTAACGGATTGTCAATCCCTCTCGCCCACCAGAGCTAAGACATATCCAAGTAAAAAGTGTTTGTATTTACTTCCCTGTGGGAAATAGGTTAGATCATGGATATCTCTAAAGAGAATGGTCTCAGTAAATCTAACCAGCTGTTCTTATTCTTTTATATTAAAAATTTATTTACTTCCCAGTGGGAAATAGGTTAGATCATGGATATGTCTAAAGGGAAAGTTTGTCAATTCATCTAAACAGCTGTTCTTATTCTTTTATATTAAAAATTCAATACAATTGCCCTGGTAGTTTCTATGGAAACCTGTTACATGTTTTCCATCTAAAAAAATATTGGACTCATTTAAATTGTAGAGCTAGTAGTAAGGTTAGTGAATACAGGTTTTCTTGAATAGCATTTTAATATAGTATTCATTGCGCCTTTATGCAATATAAGTCAAAATATTACATATTATACTGCAGTTAATAATAATAATAATAAAATCCTGGTAATAAATTTACTCACTTATAAGTTTCAGTGCTATTTTTTAGCTTAAAACTGTATTTTTAGTAGGATAAGATTTTACAACACAAAGTGTAATTAATTATTATCGATACGACAGATAATAGGCATGGTTGTTCAAAAAAGAATAATTAAGTAGAAACTTACGTTTAGTAAGTTAACCGACAAATCAGTCGGAAACTGGTATTAAAATATGTATATAAAAAACTTTAAAGAATATTATAGTTTTATTCCAGATTGTTGTTTTTAAATTTACTTAAATGCTTGAGGGTGAAAGTATGTGTCAGTCCACTGATACCATTTATTTTAATCATCCAAAATACAAAACTAAATTGTATATTATTAGGAAAAATAATATACTGTATAGTCTTCGTCAACCTGGCGGTAATGCAGCACAGGTAACCGAGCTAGTTCGATGATGCGCCACCACAGAGCTAGTATCGACTTTCAGTTATTGCTCAGTTATTGCATTGACTGTGTGTAAGTATATCCTCTTCATACCCCACACTCAAGTTCAAATATTTTTTTATACCTTGGGGATTGGGATGAGAAAAACTATAGAAAACCATGTGTGATTTGTTTTTTGCTCAAAAAGTATTTTTAATAATAAAATGATGTCACCTAGGAAGTATCTCAGCATTGGCTGTGAGATACTTCCTCAAAGTTTAAGGAATATTATAAAACAATTCCTATTGTTATTCAGGCACAAAAACATGTGGCAAGTTTCACACCAAAATCTACATTTTTTGCTGCCACAACCTAGTAGTCGGCAACGAGATAGTTTTCCGTCGATGGGTGTTTCAGGAAGGTGCAGCGCTGCCGTGGTCCACTCCGAGACACGCGGTAGAGGAATCACTTGTCGTCTCTTCTGTACGGGTTCATCTTCTGGCCGATCAGTATTTTCTTCAATTTCCCCAATATCACTGTGAGCCGCTCCACAATTAATTCTGGAGTTCATGAGCAGCTTCTACTTTAAAATCCAGGAAATAGATCCTGTCTCGCTTTGGGGTCATTGTAAGCTCTTCTGCTCTCCTCCTTTCGATGCATGATGCAGCTAATGAAAAGTCTATAAAACGAAATATGGCTCTGACAGTCCACCTCTTTGTATTAGCTGTGATTCTGTAATACGCAATCATGTGATCCAAAGGGTTGATTCCACCCATATTTTTGTTATACTCAGCAATTACATGAGGTCGTTGGACTTGAACATATCGTTTCTGGATCTTGGCTCCATCTTGTGACAATATCTATCACTAGAAGCTTATTACTACAAATTTGCTGTCCATCCATTGATGCATGTCACCTGTCCGTCATCTCATACGATCTGATCAAAGCTCCCTCTTCCTCGTGCTCTAAGTTTACTATCACTTGAAATATTACATTAAACTAGAATCCTATTCTGTTGAAGAGGTCCAGTTCTATGGGTACCAAAGTAATACATTTAAAAACTACAAATTTTTAGAAAATTATCTATTTTTGCCGATGGCACTTTGATCGTTGTTAATGACAAAACTTGAGAGTGTGCCTGGGTCAAGACTCTTTCCGATCTCATGACAGTGAAAAATTGGTTCGATCAAAATTTACTTTTTCTCAATGTTTCTAAGATCAAGTTCATTTCAGTTTCTCTCACTTCTTTGTCTGTTTATAGTCTAAGTGATTTGACTTTGCACAGTTGTAACAATAACCTCAATAATAACTGTTCTTTTAAGACAATTGAAAAAGTGTCATCCGATAAGTATTTACGTTTAATTTTGATCACGAATAAATGGACAGAACATATCATGTCCCTAAAGAATAAAATTTGAAAGTTTATTTTTTCATTCAAAAAATCTTGACATTCAAGAAAATTAGAATAGTTTATTTTTCTTTTGTGTAGTCTCTTCTGTCTTATGGAATAATAGCTTGGGGATGGGCATATAGATCACATCTTAACTGTGGTGAAAAAATCCATTTTGAAAGTGTGTGGACCATCTGGGAATGTTTTTAGTTCATCTAAACAGCTGTTCTTATTCTTACATATTAAAAATAATTCAATATAATAGCTCTGGTATTCTATGGAAAAGGGATCCAAACACTACCGCTGCACTTACACTGCAAATCTGCTTAGGCATATCCATTTTAAAATACTGTATTAAACAGCAGATTTAGGACAAAATAATGGTTTGTCAGCTGGTGACTTGTATCGTATAGTTGCCGCCTAGTTAAGCGCCGTCACCAAGGTCTTGGTCCATTGTTGTCGAGATCATCCGCACCGCGTTATACCAAGGTCAAAACTGTGACTACTGGCCATCTCTTCCTTCTTGTAACTCGTGGTTAACCAAAGGGTGCGCTGAATACTATGCGAAATAAAACGTGGCGTTTAGGAACTACAGGAACACACATATTTAATCAATAAGATGCATACTAGTGGGATTTCATAAAAAAAATATTTCTAGGTTTGTAAATTTAGACTAAAGTTATTTAAAATTTTATGTAGCAATAGTTTCCATACCGATCCAAAGGTAACAACAGGGATAAATTAAGATTAAATTCAACTCGGTCATATTACAATGTATATCTTTACTATTGAATACTTTGTATACTCTTCGGATCCTAATTTTTAGTAACATCCAAATTCCTAATTTAGACAAGAATATCTGTTTATAATTTACAGAGTAGGCCTACTAAAATATTGTTTAAAAACAACTGTGTAACGCCAGTGGTATGATGGTTTGTGTGCTTATAAAGTCTTCAGTAAGTTTTGCTAATTTTAAATGGAAATCTGAGTAATTTATATATGTAACTACGTCATATTTATCGTTTTATAATACTCTTTGTAAGGAGGTCATGTGTTTACGGCTAAATTTGAAAACCATGAATCATGAATTCCCCCCCTAAGCTCCCACTCTTAAATCATAAACAGCACACACTGTCTCCCTGCACCTTATTTTTTAATTTTATTTAATAGGTTCAAAACATTCCCTTAAGTCTACTACACTGTCAAAATGATTTTATGCATTTAAAGTGTTACAATGTTTTTTTTTATTTTCAGCGAATTTCCCATAGGGAAGAAGCTATTACCGTAGGTCTCATGGTAAGACTTAAGCCCGGGACCATGTTATTTTTTCTTCTTTAGGTGCCCAGAGTCCAAAAACAATAGTCGTTAAAATTTATATATATATATATATATATATTTTATATATTATAGTAAATATGTATATATGTATATATATATATATATATATATATATATATATATATATATGTGTCTGTGAACACGATAACTCTCGTAAAAATGGTCCAATCAAGACCAAATTTGGTGGAGACGTGTATTCCTACAAGTGCTCGGACGAGTTCGTAAACCAGACATATCGGTCAATGGGAACGAGTAGTTTGGGGGGGTTTTGTACCCAAAAATGGGTTTTTTTTCGTTTTTCACATGTAATTTTTAAAAATTTGTAATTTTATATTTCACCATTAGAATCAGCTTAAAAAACTACACAATTAAGTTCCTTAAAGTTTTTCTCTATCTCCAACGGTTACCGAGATATAAAAAAATCTAAACACAGTACGTTGTATTGTGGGGCTCCAATGTTAATCTTATGGAGGATAAAATTAATTTTCACTATTATCTAATATTTTTAAATGAAACTAGATATTTAGCTTCATGTGGTTGATATCCATACATTTGTGCTAAAAAATTATAGTTTATGTGTCTATCATGAAGCAAACCTGCATAATATTTTTGCCATGTTAATCATGGGAGATTAGGCAAATAATATTTATGGACAGATTTGATGAAAGTTGTTATAAATGTTAAAAATAAAATTTTTGATGGTATAAATGGCTACTTTCAGTGTTCCTCACAGCAGCAAACCTACTCACTCTTTCCCATTTTAATCTTATGGAGAATAGGCAAAAATTTTCATGTTTATCGACAGATTTTGACCAAACTTGTCATATATTATTATTATTATTATATTATTGATTTGGAAATTTGCTGAGTACGCAGGTCTGCTGTGACGGGGGTATTCTTGTTTCCCATTGGAAATTAGCTACAACTTAACAATAAGATATAATTGTAATAATTATTAATTTTCAAGTGTAGGTAGGTATTTTAAGCCAAGTATGAAAGAGAATTGAGTGCAAGATGATTGTGGCACGATCTTGTAGTCTTGTTACTGACTAAGGCTGACATGTTCCTTAGACAGGACTGTTAATTAATAGCCCAATAGCCGATGGCAACTAAGGGACCTATAGTTTAACGTGGAATCCGAACCACAGCAGAATTACTAAAAATGATATCTCACTTATTACTTGAAAAATTAATAAAACTTGGTATACAGCTGTAACGTTCTCGTTACTGTTTTTATTAGTTTACAAGAAGCAACAAAAATTACATAAATGAAGGTTTGGTTGGCAGTAGCATTGTGTTTCCTCTATGGAAATAATAAATAGGGCTAGTCGATGGGGTTAAAGTGAAGTTATTAGCAGTGTGAGAAAGAGGGAGAGTTTTGGTTTCAAATGCGGCTATGCTATCTTGTGAAGAAAAATCACAAGAAAATTTAAATTAAATAAAGAAAATCGCCAAAACAGCAGTCATCTTTATAATTTTCTTCTATCGATTGAGAGCAGAAATCTGTTGGTTTGCACTAAGACTCTGGAGCGGCCTTGAAACTTTAAAATGGTGCCAGTTTCTACATTCCAGGGATTTCAATTTGACCCTTCTTAAATTATTCTCAGTAATGAGCGAGGATTATTATCGTAGAAAATTGTAGTGAATTTTAACCCTTCACGAGGACCTACATTTTAGTATGTTCGTTTTACTTTATTATTTTTGTTGTAACATTTTTAAATAATTAACATATGTCCAATAAGAGCGACTAATTTTAACTAAAAATTCATTTAAACATTTAATGAAATAATTGTACAAAAAATGTCATGTCAGTTAAATTTTTGCAAACTTGAGCGTTTAACACACCGATCATGCATATTAATGTCTTGTCATTAATAACACTCGTATTGACGTCAGACAACAGGTGTGCTACCGATATTACCGATATTACACAGTTGTGCAATGGTTCGGCGAAGTGATCACTATCATCATGAGGGTTGATTGTGCCGTTGTTGTTCTGTTGTTGTTGTTCGGTGGTTTCCCGTTCGCCGAGGGTCTCCGACCGGTGGTGGTCTGGCACGGACTTAGCGACTACTACTGCAATAAGGTAGGAGTCGGGGCTTTAGTGAATTTGATTAAAGAAAAAATCCCAGGTATATACGTACTTTCCTTAAGGATAGGGAATGATGTTGACGAAGACGTGAATAACTCTTTTCATCAAAATCTAGAAAATCAAGTGTCCACGGCTTGCAAAATTATCAAGGACGATGTTGAACTACAAAAAGGGTACAATGCGGTAGGATTCTCTCAAGGTGCTCTGTTGTTACGTGCAGTCGCCCAGAAATGTCCGGAGCCCAAGATGTTCAACCTGATATCATTGGGAGGCCCACATCAGGGTATATTTCGGATAGTAGGAACTGGTTCCAGTTGGATATTAAATAAAATAGCACGACACACCAACATTCCTAACTGGGATTTGTTGACAAGAAACTACGCCATTCTGCAATACTGGCATAATCCCAGAAACGAGAATGAGTACCGCAAGAATAACAACTTCATTGCTCGATTGAACAATGAAAAGGAAATTAATCAGGAGTACAAAAGGAACCTTATGCAACTTAATTGTTTGGTGCTTGTTAAATTTACAAAAGACCAAGTAATAATTCCAGCGAGCAGTCAGTGGTTTGAATTCTACAAGCCCGGCCAAGACAAGGAAATCCTTAATCTAAAAGAATCAAGACTGTGGTTAGATGACAGGTTAGGACTGATGGAGATGGACTTGCAAAAAAGACTCCACTTTTTATCAATTCAAGCCGACCATTTGAAAATAGAAGGAAATTGGTTTGTTGATAACATAATTCACATATATCTAAAATAGTGAACCCTGTGCGAAACATTATGTGGACAAAACACTGTTGATACTGCAACATATTTTCTGTTTTTTATTTCAAAATATAGAACATATGCATGATAATGATAATATTGGACATTGGACCTATGTGACAAATTAGTTTTACACTAATCGTAATTCAAACTTTAAAAGTGTGACGAGTAATACTATCGAAATTAATAAATGTTTAAATGTATTTCGTATTTATTACGCACCTTTCTTACATCCTTTTTACAATTAAAAACCTTGTTTTACCAATTGAAAAAAATTACAAATGTAAGAAGAAATTAAAAATAATTCTATCCTTTTTTGGAAAACAAAATTACCGTGAAAAACTGTCTAGGAGACCAGAGTGGAACATTTTAAACACCTACTTTTAATGAAGATGAATAAGTATTGCTGTATTATTTGATGTACATAACAACCTACGCTTACCTTCATATTTTAAATTTACTTCACACAGGTGACACATGAATTGAATGGTGATCAGATGAGGGTGAATTTAACTATCATGTCACTGCTTCTGCTGATGACACAGAATTAAGCTACTCAAATAATAATAATACATGTCTCTACCAAATTTGGTCTTGATCGGACCATTTTTTACGAGAGTTATCGTGTTCACAGACACACACACACACACACACACACACACACACACACACACACACACATATATATATATATATATATATATATATATCCAGGAAAATTCGTGTTTTACTGTAATATTAAGTTTAAAATCTAAAAATTTAACATTACGCTTATGGAGAATTAAATGTAAACAATACAAACGAAAACAGCTGTTTATAACCGTTTGACAGTTCTTGATTGAAGACTGCGGGGAACAATATAGAGGTTATGCACTAATATTTATTTTATGAATTAAATAAATGCAAAATTATCAGGTTACTAAACAATTTGTAAAAACTTAAGGATAACATAGCTGTGCGAAATAAAAGCAGAAAAAAGTATTTCAAAATCTTCCGTGTTTTGATAGAAAAAGTATTCGTTGTATTGCTTGAAGCCACTGTAACAAACCAATTAATTGATGTAAATTAAACTTCTCTTTTGCTTTTCAATCCTCATTCCGTTTATAACAAAATCAGATCACAGGCTAATAATAACGGTATGGATAATTAAACAGTAAATGATCGGCTTTGGCTAAAAGACGTTAAACGGCATCGCTCAATTGACTAACGTCGTAGCCGAGTTGTAGCGTGTCGGCCTCAAGAACTATAGGCCGCGAGTTCCATCCCCACCAGGGGCGATACTTTTTGTTCAGTGCTATATTAATTATGGTGTATTAAATCGGTTTTATATAAACCACATAAATGTTTTCATTGAGTAATAAATGTGTTTTAATTTTTCTAATTAATTTTTATAATACATGTCTTATTATATACGAGCAAAGCTCGGTCACCAGGTACTGTTAATCTTAAGGAGGATAGGGAAAAATTAATATTTCCCATATTAATGAATATTTTTGAATAAAACTTGATATTTAGCTTCATGTGGTTGAGATCTATCCATTTATGCTTAAAAATCATAGTTTATGTGTTAATCATGACAGCAAACCTGCATACTCTTTTCCCATAATAATCATATAGGGAATAGGCAAACTCCTTTATTTATGGACAGATGTTGATGAAAGTTGGTATAAATGTTAAGTTAAAAATTATTTATGGTAGAAATGCCTAATTTCAGTGTTCCTCACAGCAGCAAACCTGCACACTCTTTCCCATGTTAATCTTATGGGGAATAGGCAAATAATTCTCATGTTTATGGGCAGTTTTTTTTTTAAATTGTCATATATTATTTTTATATTATTGATTTGGAAATTCACTGAGTACGCAGGTCTGCTGCGACGGGGGTATTATATGTAATTTACAAATTTTTTAGATTTAATCTTTTACCATTAAAATCAGCTTAAATAATACACAATTAAGTTTCTTAAAGTTTTTCTCTATCTCCAACGGTTACCGAGATATAAAAAAATCTAAACACAGTACGTTTTATTTTGAGGCTCCAATGTTAATCTTATGGAGGATAAGAAAACATTAATATCTCACTTATTGACCAATATTTTTGGATAAAAAATTATATTTAGCTTTATGTGGTTGAGGTTCATCCATTTATGCTTAAAAATCATAGATTATGTGTTTAACATGGCAGCAAACCTGCATACTCTTTTTTTCCATGTTAATCATATGGAGAATAGGCAAACACCTTTATTTATGGACAGATATTGATGAAAGTTGGTATAAATGTTAAAAATAAATGTTTTTGAAGATATAAATGCCTACTCTCAGTGTTACTCACAGCAGCAAACCTGCACACTCTTTCCCATGTTAATCTTAAGGAGAATAGGCAAATAATTCTCATGTTCATCGACAGACTTTGACCACTTGACTTGTCATATATTATTATTATTATATTATTGATTTGGAAATTCGCTGAGTACGCAGGTCTGCTGCGACGGGGGTATTTACTTCTCCGTACAAAAGGCACTTAAAAAATGAAAATATAATATTGAGAGAGTTGGCATTAATGTTAATCTCTTCACTAATGTATCTCTCCACTCTTCGCTACGTCCCGGAAGCCCGGATGATCGTCAGTGGGCCAGTAGGATAGTCCGGATGGGACAAAAACTCAGCACGCCGTAGCGGACTCAGCAACCTACAATGTTGGCTGATGAATAGCTGGAGCCCTGCTGACTCCCAGAATACATCCGACAATGCCACGTTTAATGGTGAGTGAAATATCCTAAGATACGAGTGTAGGCAAAAAAATTGGACCAATTGTCTCTTCTCTAGGCTTTGCACTTCCCCTCACACACACACACACACACACATAGGCTATACACACACACGGGCAGACCCACATCACTCTAAATAAACACTTTTTTCATTCAGGGAATGGATCTACCACAGAAAACTCAAATGCGAGAATTCTGACGAAAACAATACTTAATCCTTATACTATATGGGGAGGAAGTAATATTTTTATTCAAGAATTTATCTAAATTACATATAATCGTTTAACCACCTTATACGTGCTTATAAAAGCAAGTGGGACGGTGGCGACGTCCTGTAATCCAGCTGCTTGGAGGTCACGAATTGTGGATAGTTGTGAGAGATGGTTGGTGGTTGGGATATTCTCTGATGTGGATTAACATCCGCACTATTAAATGCTAAGTTCATCCACAAAGACCATCCTCATAATTAGACCAGTTCGTAGTTCAGAGGCCGTGGTTCGGATTCCACGTTAAACTGTAGGTCCATTAGTTGCCATCGGCTGTTGGGCTATTAATTAACTGTCCTGTCTAAGGAACATGCCAGCCTTAGTCAGTAACAAGACTACAAGATCGCGCCACAATCATCCTACATTCATTTCTCATTCATACTTGGCTTAAAATACCTACCAGGGTAGGTCGCCATTTCAGTTAAAAAGACGGCGTCAGAAACAACTAGGATTCAGAGTGTGAAGAGTCAAGAACAGGGTTTCTCAAACTTCAACTACCCAAGGACCCCTGTATGTATCTAATGAGGACCTCTATGCCCCCCTCTATGACCCCTTACAAAACAAGGGAAAATATTTCCCTGCTCTTAGATGTGTGAAGCTTGTATGAATTTTTTAATACAAACCAAAACTGTTAATTTTAGAAATAGGTGCTTTTGATGTGAGTAATTAAAAATAAATTTTATTAGAATGTTTTCGCGGACCCCAAAAATTAGCTCGTGGACCCCTAGGAGTCTACTGATCACACTTTAAGAAAGACTGATCTAGAATTTTCCAGAAGCTGCATCGCAACAATCAACAATACAAAGGAATATTCGGTTGTTAACGAACAATCTAGAGGACACCAAACGTACTTCTGCATGTCATGCATAATATGTAAGTTACAAACATTGTAAGTTAGGATAAATTATTTAATAGGTTAAATAAGTTTAAGCATTTGGTTAACATTGTTTTAATTTTATTAATCGTGTAATTAAATATAAGCTATTTTGAAAACGACATCGTTTAATTTGTAGAGCCCGTAGGCCCGTAACAACATTTATGACTCGTATTTTAAACGATCTTTTGTATAGTATGATTGGTAAATAGCCTCGCGCCGACCCCCAGCTCGTGTCTTTGGCCGCCAAAAGCGTTCAATGGAAGGTCGGCATTATTGGACAGTGACAAAACCCAAGTTTTTGTTCCAAAATCCTCGAACGGTTGCGTTTGATATGTTGTGGTTGTGCTGGAAAATGACGACCAAAGAAGTAAGAGTTTCCTAGTTTTGAGACTCGTCGCGTATAAATATAAAGCTGATTTAGTAATATTACTGCTAATAGTAATAGCAGCTACTCTAATAGTTTAAAACCAATCCAATCACTTTGCAAAAAGTTTTAGTTTGTCAGCAATGTTTAAACCATTGATCTGTTTATTGAAGAAATCTTACAGAACGATACTGGCGTAATATAAAATAAAGATTGCATCAATATTATAATTGGGTTTATAACGTACTTCAAATCTCAAATTTCCAATGCATTCACATAAACAACTGCTGATTTAAGTCGCTAAAATTACGAACTATTAACACAAATTTTGGAATTTTTTCAAAGTTAACATTCGATGTTTAATTTTAGAATTTAAAATGTGTTGAAGTTTGAAATAAGAGATACATTTGTCATAAAAAGGTTTAGAGGCTATTATTAATAATTAATATAATTAATTTTCTGGTAATAAATAATTTATAACCCAAGCAGGGCAAGTGCAACATATGCAACATATAGCAAAGAAGGAGGAAGGAGGGCTCCGCCCGGCGCAAGTCAAACTAAAATTTCATCTTTAGTTTAGGGTAAGTTAGGTTAACAAAGTCGAACCTGCAATCATATGCCCCCCTCCCTCTCACTCTACCCCATTTCCCACGCCTCGAGACATCGCTGTCCCCACTCGGTGCCTCGGTTTGCAGTGTCTCCGACCCTCAAGGTCTCGTAAAACTCACAAGTCAACCGACCGTTTCTAATGACATGCGAGTTGCATATCCTACATGCAAGAGGTTTAGAGTAATCGAGAGCTTTAACTTATAGCGATATTGTACAGTAAAATGTAAACAATACATTACGAAAACATAATATAAAATACTTTCATAAAAATAATAACAGAAAATTAAAATATCTGCCGTTATTCTGTATTAAAATTAAGATTAAAATTCTTTATTGACACAAAAATATTACATAATGGATGCTGCTGATGCTACGATAACAGTAACTGGTTTCTTGTCTGTAGTCCTTCTTAATATCTAATACATATATATGTATATAAATAAAATATTGGCCTAACTAATGAGAACATTTTAAGTAAACATTTTTGTATTAGAAATAGATTAGTAAATGTTAGAAATGTTAACATTTACAAGGAAATTTGAGGAAATTTATTACTATATTAGACCTTAAATAAACATATGAAATTTCCTTGAATTTAAGATTTATTACTTTATATAGGGCTACCTATATACTTTTTAGTACTTAACGAAGTTTTAAAACGACCCAGAAAATATCATAATGCGAGAACCAAGAAAAAGAATAAAACCACTAATAAAGAGATATTTAATTACACATTACACATATAAACAAACAGGCGGTGTTTAAAACATATACAGGCCTGCACTTGTTAATGAAGACAGTAAACTAGGTATAATCAACATAAAAATAAACTTTGCCATACAAAGAAGACACTTAAAGGTTTTTTTGTAGTAAGCAAAACATTCTATAAATGCTCTATGGGTCACTCGACAGACATTATGTTCTACAGTCAAATTCAGCAGTGGACCTGATCAAAACAATCTTTTACTAGAGATAAACTTATTGATTTGCACAAACCATTTTAGTTTTTTAATTTATAGTGTAAATTTTAAACAGACTTCCTACCTAAACGGCCTAGAGGAGTTTTTTGAAAGAGCATCCTATGTTGTACCGCCGTTACAGTATAGTAAATTATTGAATTTTCTCTTGTTCAAGGTTATAAAATGAATTTTACCGCCACTATTCAACATTTTTAATGTAACGTGAATGAGGGTAAATGTAACAACAATAACTCCTTCACAGCGGTCATTGTTGCTCGCGACGTCCAGCTTGCCCAATGGAAGTTGAATTAGACGATGAGGCTTATCACCAGATTGATGAAGGACTAAGCCTCATGGTCTAAGCCTCGCCACTGAGAAGACCGAAATGGTCATGAGTAACGCCAAATTCCAACGTTATGCGACTTTCGTAGCCGGCGGTGAAGTACCTGAGAGTACGGCTGGATACCAAACTTACCTTCAGGGACCAGATCCGATATGCCGCAAAAAGAGCGGGGACGACAACGGCTGCTCTCAGCCGACTTATGTTGAACATCGAAGGCCCGACAGCTGACAAGCGCAAGCTCCTTTTGTCTGTCTCGAACTCGATACTCCTTTACGGTTGCGAGGTCTGGGCAGATTCGCTGAAGGAGTGCTATCGAAAGCAGATGGGTTCGGTCCAGAGAAGGGCGGCCCTGAGGATAGCGTCAGCTTATCGGACCGTCTCCTAGTCATCGTTGGTGGTTGCTGGGGTCATACCTGTAGATCTTCTGGCTCAGGAAAGGAAGCAGGTTTTTCAAACCAAATCCGATCTTGGTGTCCAGGAGGCAACACGAGTGGCGAGAGAGGCCACAATGACATCATGGCAAGAGAGGTGGAACTGGGAGACGAGAGGTGCCTGGACGCGTCGATTAATACTGGAACTGTCCGTGTGGGTTGAACTCGGGTTCGGTGAGGTCAACTTCCTTATCACGCAGCTCCTCACTGGGCACGTAGTCTTGTCTTCCGCGACTACCTCCATAAGATGGGCAAAGTCGACAGTGCAGCCTGTCGTTACGGGGATACTCGCCGGGATGATGCCTGTTGCCTGTTACACATTTGTTCAGTGTGAGTGGTGGGCAGCTCAGAGAAGAAGTATGAAACTGGAGGTCGGGGCCATCTCGCCTGAGAACATTATCTCTCTCATTACGACATCTCTTGAGAGCTGGCGACGTATTACTGCATTCGTCGAGAACGTTCTCAAGAGAAAAAGACGGAACAGGATCATGACCAGCTTAGATCCTTCCTCAGGTGGCTAAGGAGATGTTATAGCCAAGCTGTTTCACATAAGAGGCTCCGCCTTGATGTAATACCTTAATAGGTGCTTCTAAGGCGAATTTCAGCCTGAGGGAAGGGGTTTTTAATGGGTGCAAGTCCCACACACGTGGGAGTGTACCAATCTTTCATCACTGATGGTGCATCAGCATTTAACCCTCGTAAAAAAACAACAATGGGCATCATCAATACTTCAGCTGATACTTATCAGCTGATGTGAAACTGTGTGTTAGTTCAACCTATTACTAGTTTTTACTTTCTCCCCTTATACATAGTATATGGAGAAAGTATTGTTTTCGTCAAAATTTTCGAATTTGAGTTGAGGGTGGATATATCCGTTTTGGGGTCCCCTGAATCCAAAAAAGTGGGTTTTGACGTGATGTCTGTCCGTGCGTTTGTCTGTGTGTGCGTGTGTCTGGATGTGTACAGTGCCACAGACTACCCCGTTGGTCCGATTTAGATGAAATTTGGCATGTATATATATAGTCACCGTATCTCCAGGTGTTTTTTTTTTTATTTTTAAGGGTAGTTCACCCCTAAAAACCCTTAAAAAACGTGAAAAATCCAATTTTCTCAAAAACGGCTCTAACGATTTTGATTATAATTTTATACTTTATAGTGCAAAGAGTACTTAATAATTTGACACCATCCGCATATCTGTAAAAATGACGGTTCAAAAGTTATGGGCTTTTAAATGTCAAAAAAATCAAATTTTTAATTTTTCAGCAAAAACAATAAAAGTAAAGTATAACTTGACTGGTACCATTGAAACCAGCTTAAAAAACTAAACAAATTAGTGTTTTGAATTATTTGTCTACGACTAACGGTTCCAGAGAAAAGTTAAATTTACTGTCCACGATAAACGCAGTACGTTGTCTGAAAGTGCCCAATGTTATTCTTATGGAGAATATAAAAAATCAATT
Source organism: Nephotettix cincticeps (assembly GCA_023375725.1). NCBI lineage: Eukaryota > Metazoa > Arthropoda > Insecta > Hemiptera > Cicadellidae > Nephotettix > Nephotettix cincticeps. The sequence goes on along the minus strand of CM041790.1, from coordinate 24,969,692 downwards.
GCTTCCTTACTTTCCAACCGTTTTTCATGAAACTTGGTATGAAGTGTAAGGTCAAATCACCGAACAAAACCAGCTCATAAAAGCTTGGTATTACCGTGGCGGGGGGGGGGGTTTCCCCCCATACAATTTGAACAGTAAATTATTAAATGATATTTAGAATAACTTTGTAGAACATGATAGTTTTATTACAGATTGTCTTTTTTTAATTTATTTTTTTTAATTATTTTGAGGGAGAAAGTATGTGTCAGTCCACTGGTACCGTTTATTTATGTATGCCAAGACCTGTGCTAAAGGGTTTTAGGGCATTTGTTACTCATTTAAAAACATATCGCCAACGAAGCATTATACACGGTGAAGGATCAACTAGAGACAACATTCCCAGTCAAACATAACCTTAAAGCCTGTTTATGGCTCCATAACAAGTGAAAATTAGGCGCGCGGGAACGCTCTTACGCCTCGTCCGCATATGGGATTAACACGTAGTGACGTGTTTACGTGCTCCTCTCATTGAACGTGTTGCCATCATCACGGGTATAAATTATTCTGTTTTATTGATTTATAAAAATGTATACAGTACAGTACTTCATTTTGAATTTCCCTCGTCACTTGAGAAGGCGGGAAAGACAAATCCTTTGTGAGATGTTGCTAATGAGTTTGTACGACCTTGAACTTGTGTCAAAACACATTACAATACAAGCACCCCGCTGGCCACAGGCCTACATATCTGATTAAACCTTTTTATTGTTGATGCCGCCCATACAAGCCATATTAAAATCCTACGTTAGGCTCTCTCATACTCACATGATCTCATTGGTGTAGTTTCATTGTTCTTAACCCTTTTATGTGATGGTTATGGTATTTTCTATTCAATATATCATTCAATTTTATAAACTAAGTAGGCCCACTTAAGACTACTTGCCGCAGAAGGAATACATGTTGTTTCAGAGAAAAGAACTCTTATTAGATGTAAAAGTTTACATTTTTCATTATTTTGTTAAAGATAAATTTAAAAACATACCGATATCTGCAATGGTGGAAGTACACCTACCAAAACATAATAATATTTTATCCATATATCAAAGTACCATACAACAATCATTTTCATTAGAAACTGTGCTCTTAATAATTGTGCTTACTTACGCTCACCTGTTGTGAAAATAAACTCTTTATAAACTCTTTTCCAATGTTAATCTTACGAAATTAAGAAGTAAAACGTACTAAAAGCAACCCGTGTCTTTCATACCTACACACGAATCCAATTTTTAACATCTCAATCATAGAGTTTTGCCCCAATTTCTTTTCTTCATAATCATTTACAAAAATCTAAAACTCAAGCATATATGCACGCATATTCATTTGAAACCGATTGATCATTTTATGATTTTATTTTCAATCTACGGTATACGTTTTTCAATTTTATTTTAGTTGACTTGTGACTTGTTATTGATATATATCACATTATTTTACTTTTACGTATATGATGTATGATTGCTTTAAAACTATAAACAATCATCCTATAAAATGAGGATAGTTTATGGGTGATGAAAATCTAAAACAATATTTTCTATACCGTGAGCTGTAGGAAGAGTAGACAGCTGATAGAGAACAGTAGAGGGGAACAGTGAACAGCACAAGTCATAAAGTCACAAGTGAACAGCAACGGACAAGTGATAGTAGAGGGGAACAGTGGACCGCATACAATGCACAGTGGATTGTGGATTGTGGATAGTGGACAGTTGACAGTCGGCCAAATCAGAGTCCCCTCACGTATTGAGCCAGTAATGTAGCTAATGCATCTCGCTCGTGTGAAAGTGAGTATTCATCTCTGTGGACTATGACACAAGTGCAAGCAAGCCAATATATAATCATTAAAAGTGCGACTTACAACATTTATAATATATTTATTTACATTTTACACGCTATTAATGTATAAAAAGCATATATAAAAACCCCCGTCGCAGCAGACCTGCTTACTCAGCAAATTTCCAAATCAATAATATGGCAATAATAACACAAATATGGGACAAGATTGATCAATCAATACCTGTTGATAAATTTGAGTATTTGCTTATTCTCTAACATTAACTAAGGAAAGAATATGCAGGTTTATGCGTTGAGGAACAGTAAAATTATTTTTTTATTCATCTTTTATCTGACCATATACAAGTTTTATCATTTACATAATTAGGATTGATTCTCCATAAGATTACATAGATTATTGCTGTTACATTATATTTTTAGCATAAACGTATGGAAAAACACATGAAGCTAAATACAAAGTTTCATCCAAAACTAATGGTTATTAAGAGAAATAATAATTTTTTCCTTACCCTCCATAAGATTAGCATTGGAGCTCCCAAATACAATGTACAGTACTGTGTTTAGATGTTTTAATATCTCGGTAACTGTTGGAGATAGAGCAAAACTTTAAGGAGCTAAACTGTGTATTTTTTGAGCCGATTCTAATGATGAAGACAAAATTTGAAAACTTTAAAAAATTACATGGGAAAATGCAAAAACCCATTTTGTGGTCTAAATTCCTCCAAACTACCTGTTCCGATTGACCTATGTGTCTAGATTACGAACTCGTAATTTTAACGACTATTGGTTTTTTTCTATGGGCACCTAAAGACGAAAAAATAACATGGTCCCGGGCTTATGTCTTGCCATGAGACCTACGGTAATAGCTTCTTCCCTTATGGGAAATTCGCTAAAAGGGATAAATATATTAATAAAAGGCATTTTATTTATTTGTTTATATGCGAGATAGCATTATACATTCCCATAATGCTATCGATGGAATGCTAACAATATAACATATTATCTTTATCTAATATTATTGTTAATCATTTACGTATTTACGTAATTGCATTCAAAAATTTCAATTCAACATTCATACCAATTAGTTACCAACATTTGACAAGATATTCACAAGATATTGGAATTTCTATCTTGAAAAATTTTGACTCATTATCATTAACTAACTATTTCTGTGTATCACATTATGTTTTTTAAAATGAAAGCCAACACATTGGATTTAGAAACTCATTATTTATTTGAAAATATTATTTAGCTCACTTTCACTTTTAGTTTATACAAGAAGAGGTCAATCAATATGCTTTTGCACACTATTGGAATGGAGGAGGTCGAGGCTCTTATCAGACCCAACTACGAGAGGCACAACCCTTGACCCTTACCTACTCCACCTCAACAATGTTGATTTCTTCATCAAATTTGGCTAGTAAAAGTTCAATTTGAATTTAGGAGATGGTATTGAACTATAATACGTACACAATTGCACCGTATTACAATAAAAAGTAAAACAGTACATAAATACACAAGCATTTTTTAACTTCATTAGCAAAGTTATCACTATATCACTTCATTCGACTAAAATCAATGCCAAGGTCAAATTATGCTAATTATTACATTAGTTTTAACTGTTTCATTTTGTGTGACCTACATTCGCCATTATAATTTGATAACAACTGTGGTCTACGCACAGGCGTAGACGAATCTATCTGCCCATGTAGACCCTTTCTCGCTAAATTGAGTCAAAAATTGAGATTATTGGTATTTATTATTATTATTATAATCATTCATGTCAATGTATTTACTGTATGTTTAACTATTATTTTATTGGTTTTTTGTTTTTACAGCTTATTCCAAAAACGATAGGCCTATTGGGATATGGTATTGGTTTTAGGAAACCCAATAATATCACTATAGTTAATCGTCAAAGTGATTATTTTGGTTGTATACACACGTACCAGCTTTGTGTAAGCAAATAACTGTGAGATTGTATACAGTTTATTTTTTATTTAGTACCTACCACGTGTCTTATTTAACACTAGCCTTTTTAAGCGTTCTTCGCACGGGTAAAAAAGGCTGAGAGGTTCTTCTGTAAAATTATTGAACTTTATTTCTTCTTCTTCCCGAACTGTCAAAGTGTAGTGTAAACGGATGTTGACATTAGAAAATGTAAACATTTGAACCTAGGACGGTTACGGCAGCTCTTTCTTCTTCTTCTTCCTGAACTGTTAAATTTTAGTCCACAGCTGTTTACATTCAAGTAATTTTATATTTTCATTCTTTGAAAATGTAAACATTGAAATTTAGAACGTTTACGGGGCGTAGACCGAGGGGATTTTAAGGAAATGAATATGCCTACGTGTTGCATGAGTTCTACTTCTGTAAAATTTCAAACCGTTTGGTTCAGTACTTTTCTCCTTTACTTGCCACAAAAAACCCAAACATACAGAAACCAGCTCTTCTTTATAATATTATAGATAATCCATGACTACACACGGGTACTACACGTGTATTCTCAGGAGATCTTAATATGACGTGTGTGTCGGCGCTAATCCCTTGAATCAATAATTACAAACTTGTTCCTAGTAATAAACAACTAGTTCGTAATTTGTCGGTGTTACATATTCTTCTTATAGCCGCTCGAATAGGCAGGCCTTGTGTGATTCATGGAGCCTATCGTCGCCATCGTGCTATTATTCGCTCTGGCGGTGGTATGCGAGGTCAAAATAAAACTATTCTATTCACTAATTGTTCAGCGTTGATTGAATAATTGAATTGGCTGTTTTTGCCCTTTTATGCAACAATGCGCAATCCAGTGTTGTTTTGTTCTATAATAATAATTTATTCAAATATACCAAACAACCAATAGTATTAGTTTAGGCGACGAAGCCCCTCAAGAACAATGTTAGTTTTGTGACACCATTAAATGTGTTACATGGCAGTCGTCAATATAGTTGACGTGTCAAATTAAAGGTAAAATTCTAGAGGAATACATTATTTAAATGTTTATTTTACTCTCCGCAAAAATATAATTATCACGCAATTACATCCTATAATTAACATGTACTTATCATTTTATAATGGAAAATCCAAAATGGAACATTTACTTCCTAGATAACCATTTTACCTTTAATTTGACACGTCAACCTTCTTTTTACTACTGTACTTCGAGTAACGCCGTCACATACTATCTTATGGGAATAAAATCCAAGATAGCAGAGGTGCTGAAGATTCATTTCTCAATTCAATTAGGTACTTTGATTGATTTTTCAATCCCTCCTTCAACAATTAATGTGTAAAGTCGACAGTGGACTTCAAACAATTAATTATAAATTGATTAAGCCATAGATGAAGAAATGTTTTTTCTGGATTCGGTAATACAACAGACAAATTTATTTATTTTTTCCGTCGCAATACCATGTGTCACACGTACGATTTACGGTTGGAGGATTAGAAAATTTCTGAAAATCAGGCATTTTGTATCCTCAGTAAGTGATGTATACAGTCTCCAGGAATTTTCAGGGAACGGAGATAAGGCAAGGACCTCGCACTTTAAGTTAAGCAAACCATTAAAAACACCTAGGATGTCTTGAATATACGTCATATCTTGATGACGTGAAACAAAAATCAACAAAATGGTGTTTATGTGTTTGTAGTTGTGTAGTAGTTACAGGTGGTAGTATGTAGTGTTGTGTAGATGTTACAGGTGATTGTTCGAGTGGGTCCTTTTTCAGACGAAAAGTCCCGTATAAAACCTCGTAATAATACAACCGCTAAACTAAACCCTCTCTCGTGGGGCTCCTGAGTAAGCAAGAAGTATTACACACCATTGACCATTGCTAGAAGGTCCATTTGGAGTAAGGGAAAGACGACGAGCAACGACCGTCGTCACATATTTACATATTATTCTTATTTTCTTAACCCCTAGTTGATAGCATAGCTAACCCCTCTGCAATGTATTATACCTTTTGGGTATAATTATTGTTATTGCTTTTTTTCTTAAGAAAAAAAAATTATTTTACCAATTGAAAAATATTTTTCGTTAGTTTTTCATTTTACCTCATTTTCGCATTTTAATTGTCCTCATTGAATAGATGAAACAAACAATCAATTCTAATAGGTGCGTTATTGAAATTGAAACCTAGTTAAAAATAAAGCTTATAGATACGAATATGATTTCATGTAATTGAACATATTAGTCTAAAAATTAAATATTTTTCTAGAAGGTTGTAGGAATAAATTATACTTTATTGAAATGAAATCGTATTTTCTTTTCATTACATTTACCACATCATCACATATTATGTGTCGATAAAGTAATCAATAAGTATAATTTGTCATTTTTTATTTAATTTTCAAATAAACACAGATAAATAGACTACTATTTGATGATAAAGTAAAAAGTATTGTTGTCGTATGGCATGTCCAAACCTCAGATGCGAGTGAACGCATCGCTTGAGTCCTTCCTTCGGGGGACCCCTCCAGGACGATATCGCAGGACCCCCTCCCACTCCACGACCTCCGACTCCTCGGCTCAGTCCTGGACCGATCCTCTCATTGCCCGCTGGACACCCTCCCCTCCAGGTAAGCGAACATTCGACTAAAGCTCTAAGGCTTCACCACGTTCTCTTAGAACAGATACATTTGGTATGGGGAAGTACTTCCGATATTAGTTAAACCTTACGGTCTAATTATCGACTATTGCAGAAATCGTCAATCAAGCAGAAAATTTAGGCTTTTACATTTTAGATTTCAAAGATTACATCTACCAACCTCTTCGAAAGATACAGAATACTTCTCACGTATATATTATGAAATAAACATTTGAAAAATGCATGTTATAGATCAAACAAAGATTAATTTAAAACCAACTGCCATAACAAACAAACCTTTATTTTCAAATGGAGACACAAATATTTTAATAAATACAAAAGAAAGATTGACGCAAATTAAAATAATATAAACACAACGTAGCTCATTTAGTGTTCCTAAAAATATGTTATAATAGGCTAAATCACCTTTTGCAGCCTATGTAACAGTTTGGGGCTTATCTTAATTAGGACCTATCTTCTACTTCATTTATCACACAATACTAACATATATAGAACGAATTTGTGATCGGCAACAAAACAGAAAGCCACACATTATATCCTTTGGGAGTTGAACATTTTCGACAAGAACACCGACAATTTTATCAACATACTAAAATATTTTATAAGCTGTATCATAAGGTACAAAGTTTAGATTTGAAAAATATTCCAGGGTTTTGAAAAAATAGTTCTATACTATTCTGTTCTGGCTACTACAAATTGTGGTCTAAAATTTATTTAAAGTTTGACAAAAGTTTATTATTTTTACCACATAAATGTAGATTTGTTAACCATTTTTGATTCATTTCTCAATGGTTTGTGATATAATGCATTAGTTGTTTCACTTTACGTATGACCTACTTAAAATCTTTTGTGATTGACAAGAGCTTATGTAACTTTAAAAATTTAATTCAAAATGAATATATTTCTCATTGTAATTTATTTATATAGATGGAAATTTGATTGACGCTGTAGCCAGGTTGATTTTTTACAAATTTTTCATACTACCCAAATTGAATGGTAATCAACAATTTAAATTTAAAATAACAGAACGTAATTATTTTAGGAAACTCCCCTGGAGATCAAATCATTATATTACTTACTAATCATATGTTATTATTTATGAACTTACCGAATCATATAATTTTAAAGTTTTAAAACTACTTTACATTCGAATAGAAAAAACGAACTAATGAATTGTTTTATTCAATCAGAAATGTACAATGTCGAATTTTCAGAATCACTTAAGTAAAAATATGTTTTTAGATTTTTTTATACTCTGGACCAAAATAATTTAATTTAGTTCTGAGTAACATTAAATTAATTATTTAAAAAATTAATGAACATAAAAATTTTAATTAAAATAATTTGGAATACATTAAATTATTAGATTTTTAACTAAACAATAGGAATTTTTATCTTACAGACTTAATTTTTTTATACTGTAAATGTTTGCTATTCTAATGCAAGAGCTGTAGTTACATAAGGGCCTGTTCCAGATAATTTGTAGGATTATTCGCTGTCTCTTCCTCGTGTTATCACTAATGGCGCGCATACCTTTAGCCTTAAGGTTGCACAGACGCTGCGGAGCACAACTCTAATCAATAGACCAATTAAGTGGTTCTGACGTGACTCTTTATTTTGCTTTGTCATGTTATCAACTTGATAAGAATATTACTGAACAGGGACTGACAAAAGGTCAATATTTTAGGTATTTAGTAATAATTTTAGGCTAAAAATAAAATAAAATTCATAAGTCTGACATGTATTTGTTCTACTTATTACCAAAGGAATAAATAAATTCTTCATTTATTTATTTAGATAATTTTACTACATCATAAAATCACAGCACATTTTCCAACAATTAGGGCCACTTAAAATTAGGACTAAAACAGTGAAGAGCAAACTAAAAACTAACTAGCAAAATTTGTGTTTAAATTATCATACATAGAATAAACATTTACTAGCGTACCTGGCGCACGAAATCGTGCGCTGTCAAGGAGACAATCTGTCCACCAATAACTATGTTTAGAAACTAAGTTTAGATTTCCCAACAGATTTTCATTTTGGTTATGTTTTAGTTTTGTGAAAAATAAAAACTGGTGTTTTATTGCCAGCTGTACGATGATGTCTTCATTAAACGAAAAAAGAAAGAACCATGTTTAACTGTCAGATTTGATTTGTTTATTTAACCACTTCCTTAAATAAACAGCTGATTTCTCGATCGTCGGTATTTACCTCCATAAGTTTATGGGGAAAATCGCGACTTTGACCCCATTATTTTCCATGTCCACGGTGAATTTTCAACATTTTTTTAATTGATGGCAAAACTATATGCTAAGACCTTTATAACGACTCCTTGGCCATGGTGATTGGTAGCACCACCGCTCCAAAACAATTATCACAAAAATAGGCCTAGTGTATTAAATATATTTGATTCTCATCGTATAACTGGGGCGGTGGCGTGTCCTGTGATCCAGCTACTCGGAGGTCACGAATTGTGTGTAGTTATAAGCGATGGTCGGTGGATGGGATATTCTCTAGTGTGAAATAACGTCCACACTATGTTCATCCAACTCGTCATTCAACTCGGAGACAAAATGTTGGTTCGGATCCCACGTTAAAGGTCCCTTAGATGCCATTGTCCGTTGGGCTATTGATTAACAGACTTGTCTAAGGAACATGCCTGCCTTATTTAGCAGGGTCTGACAAGAATAAAAGATCGCGCCACTATCATTTTACACTCATTTATCACTCATACTTGGCTTAAAATACCTGCCTGGGAAAGTAACAGTTTTTAGCTAATAGTAAAGTAGGCCAATAGAAGGAAAATTATTTTTCATTTAGCAATAATTGTAACTTGGCGTATTTCACGGGATGGTAGTGATGAGCTTATCTCCATGGCCGTGCGAGCGACGTGTTAGTTCTGGATGGTGAGTAAGGGATCAATCATATCTCATTTAGATACAGATAGATTATGTTTGAGGACACATTTGAATAAAAATACTGTATAATGTTCGTGCCAAACTGTGTTTGATATATTGAAAGTCAAAATAATAGCTTCATTAATCATTCCCATGGTTTGATTAATCATACTTAGTAATAAAGGTTATAGGCCTATACCTTGACTTCATCGTCATCAATCCTAAAATGGCCTCAGGTGACTAGTTTTGGAATATTATTGTTTAATTTTTCTAATTCATATTTGGCTTAAATAACTACTTTGGTAGGTGGCCTTTTCAAGTGGTAATCTAATTTATAAGCCTTGTTGTCTTCATAAAATTAAATAAATTCATGGTCATTTTTGATAGACAAAAAACACTTAATTAACATTCGAAACATACATGTTAAAGTAGCTTGAAAATGGAACAATTGTGTTCAGCATCTAGTCATCGGAGACGATGTTAACATTGACAATATGTCACCCTTTTATATATAAAACGAATATCTAAGAGTTATCCTGATTAAATACAAAAATTTTCCAAGAATATAAAAACAAGTTATTTTAACTTTTCTGTATATACAAATAATTCAAGAATTAATACCTTTCTCTGTGTACATGATTCCAAAGTTCAAAAAACAACAGTGTACAGTGGTCAATGCTATTGGCTTCTTTCTTTAAGTTATGTTGATGTTTGGTGATGCGTAAAATGTTTTACAAAAACTAAACCCAAGAAAAATACTCACGGATAAAATTGTATTTTTATAGTGAGAAGAAATAGTTTTGCAGAAGTTGAATGGTTCAAAAAAGCGTTTAATTAATGTTACGAAAAGCTTGAAAATTATTTGGTATGAAACAGTAAGTCTACGGATCGCAATGTTTTTGTTCTTTAGATAATGGTTTCTGATGTGTGAGAATGTTTACTTAATGTTTATTTACTGGGAAGATAAAAAAACTAAACGATTGGTTTGTCTTAAATATAATATATAAATACAAACATATACTCACCAGGGGACTCCATGCCCTCCACAAGATCCGTGAGTCTATCGGTTTCACGGGTCTCATTTCAAGGCCTATGCATTTCACGCTGTTGCAAGTACTGTAGTCCCATCTGATGAAAACACTTCATGTTACTGCAATGTTTGCTGCAATAACGGTCCAAGCATACGACACTGCCTACTGCCTATTCCCGGAAAAAATGTGGAAAAATATTTCATTTTGACTTTACTCGTCATGAATTTACGTTTTTTGAACGAACGATTCACTCAAAAAATTTTAGTGCCCTAAATTTAAAGCACTTAAGTTTTTATAGCATCAATGTTATTGTTAATGGTTCAATATATAATGTATTCCCTAACTCTGAGGCAAGGACTTCAGGAACCCATATATTACTTAACTTACTTGCCTCGGTTCACGTCCTTAAAAGTTTTGGATAAATTTATTTATTTATTTAAATTAACAAAATATTTATTCTAACATAGGTTTTTTATAATAAAATTTGTAAAAAATACTATTAAATCTTATCAGTTCTTGTATTCCAACAAAGCAAGAGATCAACAATTTAATTTTTTGTTTTAAGGTTGACCAAAAATATGATTCCAAATTTTTCACATTGTCTTAACCCCCTTAACATGAAATTTTGCTTCATAATGCATGTGTTTTAGCTGAGACCAAGAACTAAACGCAACAGTTGTAGCTCTGGACAGAAACCAATCAGCTGATATGCCTATAGATAGACAACAACGATCAGCTGGTATTTTTACGTCATCACGTAACAATCAACCGCAATGTTTAACGACTTATCATGACATCACTTATTGTTTGTTGGAGTAGCAAAACGGTTAACTGCTTAACATTTACTCATTGCCAATATGCAGGGTGTCCAGAATGCACAAATTCAAACTTGTTTAAAGATGATCAGAAAACAAGAGTTTTCGGGTAAATTGATTCAAATTTAAATGAATCACCTTACATGATAAAAATGAAAGCTTTTTAAAACGATTTCGCTTTGGAAAGGCATAATGGAAAATATTGGATTAAAAATAACTTATTTTTTATCTAGTACAAATTTATTTATTGCTTTAACCTCTATGGTGTTTTCACATGGGTATGCCTTAGCTCAGGGGGGGGGATGTTGGCGATTTTTAAGATGGGAAATATGTACCAGGTTTCCATAGAAACCACCAGAGCTATTGTATTGAATTTTTAATGTAAAAGAATAAAAACAGCTGTTTGGATGAAATAAATAAAAATGAAAAATAAGCTATTCTGCTAAACTAGTTTACTGTGAGAAAAAAATCATTATGTGATAATGATTGGGTTTTATCATTATCACAAACACCACTACCACTGTCCGTCATCAATACATCGCCTCCAGGGTTCTGCAGACTTGCTAGTCAGATAATATGCCATTAGACTTTAATCGGTGAGCACTTCCAACCTACACCCGTTTACGACTGCATCAGCGAATCTTATCCGGAGGGGTTTCTATGTTGTAAAATGTAGCCCAAGTTGTTTTATGACGTAGGTATTTCAATGAAACGAAACAGTAAAGATAGCAACGTCATAAACAGTTTTAATTGTGAATGATTTATCTTTCTATATACAAAGAATTATTGATATACCTTTGATTTGGATTCCCTTGAAAATCCAATGCATTCAATGCTTAATGTGATTGGATCCCACCACCCATCCACAAAATACGACGAGTTACTTATTGTAAAACAGCGCCATTTTTGTTAGGACAACATTTTGAGGTCCAGTTAGTGATTGTTTTCTAATAATTAAGGTAAGAAGGCCTTCATGGGCTCCCTTGTATTTTAAATAGTAAATGGGTTTTGTATGTTTACACTATTGTATGTGTATATTGTATGTGTTACAGTTGACAAATAACCATTAAATTGTTTGTACAACAATAATATTTTTCAATGTTTAATTTTTCAAAAGATATTTTTGAATATCTTCTGAAAGTGACAAACATTTTTTGTTTAGTGAGTATTGGTACCTGCAATAAATTCATACAAAAGGTTTTAATGGTAAAAAATAACCCAAACTAAAGATACATAAATAACGTGTAAATCAATTTTTAAATATACATGAATGTACCTATATCTCGGGTTTGGGTTAACGTTTAGCTTTGAAAGTTCTATGTTACATGTTCTACTTACATTTCCTTATGAGCCGATCAAATCGTGTAACGCAAGTTATGCGATGTATATTCATAGCCAAAGTTATGTAGCCCAAGGTTTTTATAAATACTAACCTCCCCTCGAATTTAAACAATCTATTATTTGTTAACACAACTCGTACTGTTGCACTATAGGCTACAGATCCAGTCAATAGGTTAAATTTAACTTAAAAATGAAAAATTAAGTAATACATACAAATGTATACATATAAACTAACACTTAAGTTAAAAAAAATTGGCATTTACTTTCCTGTGGGAAATAGGTTAAATCAAGTATATGTCTAAAGGGAATGTTTTCAGTTTTTTTAAACAGCTGTCCGTATAATCAAATTACGTCACTAGCCATATGAGGTACCTGTTTCAAAATTTGGTCTCACAAGTTGCGCCCCCCGCCCCCCATGGGGCAAAGACATATCCATGTCAACCTCCATTTCTCCGTTAAAAACACCTCGTTCTCTGTAACACTCAATCGTTGTTACTTCACTTCAGTAACGTTAACAATGGACGGGCGATCTCGTCGTGGTTTTGTTTATTATGGAAGTGATGGCTATAACTTTCTATTGGAACGATTGCTAGAATGTCACAATCGTTGGACAATCGCTACGCCAGGAACATCCAGTTCAGGTAACTACTCCACTTTAGGTTTAAACATACATTTTGAGCTTATAACACAGTATCCTTTTTTGGTATCGGTGATTTTATTCCAGTGAAATGTTATTTTGCGTAACTGTTCATCAATCATAACTAACAGTTTGACAACAAATGCATGAGACTACGAGACAATCACGAATTTTATAGTTTCAAAATTTGAGGTTTTCAATTGATTACGTAATTTCCATTTTAGTGTTTTGATTCCATACCATTTTAATGTTTGATGGTAAAATTTTTTAAGGATTAATTAATTTTATTTAATTATTTCCTTGATATTCAGTTTAAATATATTTCCAGATTAATGCATTCGTTGAAAGACCAAAACGTAATTAAAATAAACTAAAACACCGTACTCCGTAAAAAGTTAGTCGTAATATGTGCAACTGTTTTGTTAAAGTTATCATCGAGCATCATAATTTAATCATATTTTGTCTGTTCAAAGTACGTTCCCATTAGGACAATTTGATCGTACTCCTGGTATAATGATAAATATCTTACTAACTGTCGAACAATTACCGTCCCGAAGATTTATTATGAAATTGTTTATGTTATATTTAATTTTCTTTGTCCCGTTCAAATTTTATCTATAAACCAACTGACCCGGTGAACATCGTAACGCCCACCAGTAAATACTTTAAAATTGGCCACCTTCTGAAATCGAATTGCATTACTGTACGGCTTCATTGTGGAAAATTAGATATTCTGGGTCGCGGCATAGTTGTTAATAACAATACTGAAACGATAAGACATATTAATAAAATTCCCACAATACAAATAAATCTAAGGTGATTGATTCACAATTGCCCAACCCAACTTAACCCTAAACCAAACATAACTGCAATACGGCTTTTATGCTCTATAGGAAAGATTATATTTTCTGCATCGCGGAATTGTTTATAATAATACTCGCATAAACAAATCAACCAGTAATCTATAACTTATACGTTTTTAAAACAATCACAAACATTCGCTGAAAATGACACACAATTTCGTTAGCTGGCGAGTGAAAATAAACAACACAACATCGGCTGTTGATAAACTATTCACATTATTGATGTTTAAATATAATCAAAATGCATCACGTCTTTTCCTCATAAGCTTAACGTATACAAAATTTACAGGACAGTGGGGCATATCCCTAATGTTAAATACAAAACTGAATATGCTTATAGCCTGCTCGGAGCAGAGACGAATCCAAAAAATCAAAGATCATTAAAATCGGCCCAGCCGTTTTCGAGTTATAAATGTTGTAACTAACACAATTTTGTTTTATATGTTTAGATATCGCATCAGGAGATGTTAATTGAAAAAGCCAATTTACCCATGTAAGCACTTTGTCAATTCAATAACACGAGTGCGTTTGAGAGAAGGAAAGAGTTATAGTAAACTACACATTTCACACTAAACACTTACAGAGCGTATTTAACCATTTTTAGATCATGAAGAGTATTTCATAGACCATTAAAACCAGTTTCCAAAGCTCCACTTATTACGTGTGGTTATTACGCCTATATCCATATACGTTTTTCTGATCACCGTGGTATTTCATCTATATACTTTAAAAGGAATGTTATTTGGCGTTAAGTTGTGTTGAGGATACACTTTAATTAAATGGAGACTAAACACATTACATACAATAAAAAGTGAATAAGGGACGGGTGAAACAATAAGTTGTCAATAATCTTCTAAATTTAAGTTCGGGATTTTCACAAGTAAGCTTCGACAGGTGCATTTTCTTATGTTTCGTTTCAACAGAGTGGAAGTATCTTTTTTGCACATTTTTCGATTTTCATAGACTACAGTCATTTATGTGAGTCAATAAACCAAAACTTAGGAGAAACCTCCGCCATATGGTTTAGAATGTCGTGATATACACGCTTGCAAATCAGACCAATTCGTAATTCAGAGGCCATGGTTCGGATTCCACGTTTAACTGTATAGCTCCATTAGTTGTCATCGGCTGTTGGGATATTAATTAACATTTCTGTCTAAGGAACATGTCAGCCAACAAGCACAATCATCCTACACTCATTCCTCATTCATACTTGGCTTAAAATACCTACATTGTACTATGGTTGCCATTTCAATGATCTAATCTAATCTAAATGTTTGCATAAATTTGAACACTGTAAAATTCTGTCTTCCACATGTAAAGTTTTGGATTGAATTGTTAACATTTATGATTGGCTACTACTTGTAATCGCTTGGCTAGTTTAACCTTTTGTTGTGAGAGGTTTACTGGGGTCTGGATTGAATGAACACGAGAGAAGACCTTGATAAGTTTAATGATCAATTTAATTCGATACACACTTGACTTACCTTTGCTATATACACTTGTGACACTTTTTTAACACTATTACAATACAATTGTCCAATCCTGTGCCCAGGTACGATGGCAGACACGAGTCTACCTCTCAGTGCCCACGAGGAGCATCACTTCGTCTGGCTGGACTACGGCGTGTTCGGTGGCATGCTCATGGTGTCCACCGGCATCGGTCTGTACCACGGGTGTCGTCTGCTGCGGCCTGGAGATGGTGAGGAAAGAGACACGCCCGGGGAGTTCCTCATTGCCAATGGCAAGCTCGGCACTGTGCCTGTCGCTCTGTCAATGCTGGCCAGGTAGGATAGGTATGCCTCCAATATACAGGGTGTTTCAGAACTTTTGAGTTATTGTTCCTGGGTCAGTATAAAATCCAAACGAGATCTCACGCAGCACGCTGGCGTACGTAGTGCGAATTTCATATAACTTATATTATTCCCATCATAATAATCGAATAGTACTGAGTATGCAGGTTTGCTGCAATAATGGTCGGTTTACATGGTGCTTATAAAGGCTGTTAATCAAGGAAAACACATACCAAATTCTTTGAAATGATGTTAATAGTTTAGAAAGTTATACCAATTTATCTATTCTCTATAGGAATTAAATGGGAAATGAGTATTACCTAGATTTTCTTCTGAAAGAAACATTAAATTTGGGGGTTTTGTGTCTTCAATGATAAAACTTAACAATAGGCACTTGCATACAAAATTTTGAAAGAATATTTAAGTAAATATGTGAGTTATTGATTTTTAGCTCGCTATTCTCCATCAGATTAACATTAGATAACGTACTGTGTTTACCATTACGAATATATACAGTAACCAATTGACCTAGAGTCATAATTCAAAATACTAAATTGTGTTGAAAACCCTTTTATGGGGTACAAACCCCCTCCAAAAGTGCAGTTAAGGTAGTCCTATTTCGTTGCCAAGAACTCATCCAAAATATTACGGTATAGAAAGAAACAACTACACCAAATTTTATAATAATCAGACAATGATTGTGACTGTTATCGCGAGCACACATATATATGCTTTTATATGATATAACATTTTGAATGACCCCCAAGAATTCAGGGGGTCGAGTTATGAACTTCTATCACAGTCTAACTATCACCATGCGGGTCATGTAAATAGCTCACATTTCCATAGGAAATTCGCTAATAACACATTTAAATCGTTAAGAAGTTCTCACTTTCTCATAGAGCTGACATATTTTTTTTCTCAAAAACTACGTAAAATTTTTAGATTGAATGAAAAATAAACAATATATAACACGTTTAGTGGTGTTTGGCTATTGGTGCACGACCAATGTAGGACGAAATGTGTGACAAAATAAAAACTTTAAAAGTTCTTAAAAAATGTACCTTTTAGAAAAAGACAATATGGCCGTGGTACAGTTACTGAGGATTTCCAGACGATTTAAATAAAATTTTTGATTTTATACTGACCCAGAATTAATACCTGTAAAAGGTTAGGTAGAGGGTTCAGAAACGCCCTAACTATCACAAAAAGCCAAACACAAAACTACTAACCACACCAAACATAAAAAAAATTATATTCCAGAAAAAATCCTCCAAAGTTTTTGATTTTAAAAATATTGGCTTTTACACAAAATAAAATTTTAAGTAATTTGGATGTGGGTGTTAAACAGAAAGAAAATACATCTAATTACTAATTACATCCATTTAAAATATCTCATTCATAATCTGAAGGTCACAGGTTAGATCTACAATTTGTGGTGGCTCATTACTGGATTAAGCTGTTTTTTAAGAATTTAATATCTTAGAATTAATTTACCTTAATTAATTAATTATTTAATTAATTAATTACCTTAATTTAGGAATTTAATTTAATATTATAGTACGAGGGGGTACCCAAAAGTAACCGGAATTACGCTGCCGAAGGCGTGGTCTGTCTAGTACGTATTCCTCCTGTATTTTAAAAATTTGGAGAAACCAAACTGAAATGACTTTTGAACTATTCCTCATCACAGCATCATTGAAAACAGTGCAGCTTCAACAATTAGGCAATAATGTTGAATTTGGAATTAATTTTTGATTTGTTGATTTTGGATTTTTTATTTAACTTTTAACATTTAACTTAATTAATTTACACTGTTGTAGCTATAACAAAATTAACTTAAAATAAATATTATTTGATTTTCCAATTTAACTTTTGACGTTTTTATTTCACATAACATAGAATTTTTAATTTTATTTGCAAAAATATTTAGTATCTCCCAAAACATTGACTACCCAATATTTTCATTCTTGAGCTCCCCCTGATGGGCAAGTGATATTATTAAAAGAAGCAATATTGTTTTTCTTTAGCTTTTTGTCCTCCATAACACTGATGGGCCAGCCTTCTGAAGTTTACCTGTATGGCTCTCAGATGTGGATCTTCGGTCTGGCTACATTCTTCATAGTACCCATCGTTGGCTATGTCATGATACCATTTTTCCGAGAATCAAAATATACCTCAGCTTATCAGGTTTGTTTTATTAGCATTTTTTTATTATTATTGACTCAGGAGTTTATTTTTCAGTATTTTTTAAATGTGAAAGATAATCCTATGTGTATAAGTAATTGAAATTGCAAAATTTTTATTTATTGTTAATTTTTTTGTCCATATGTAGTATTTTTTTATGTCAACACTTATTGGTTTTGCTATAAACACACATGAAATATATTATTGGTAAATTTCTTGTGATAAGCACATAAATTTTTTGTGAATGGACCTAATTTGTTTTAGCTTGACTTTACTGATAGTAGGGGACATCTCTAAGAACAAAATGTAACGAAAAAGTAAATTAAAAATATGAATCACATCACACAAATGAAATGAAAACATCTAAGCATGTAAGGAAAACAATAAAATTGTCCATTGTAGCCTCCGGATCACTGATTTTACTAAAATTAAAGGTTAAAATACCTGTAGTGCTATCGGTGATCCTAAGTTAAGGTGCTGACGACCAAGGTTTCGGACTTAAAAGTCCATTATCAAGTCAGAAAGAATACCACATTTAAAATTTATCCTCAACACTGATGTAGTGATGAGTCGTCTTGAAAACACTTACACACACACGGAAACATAGATACACAAAATACAAATACACAAAATACGATGAGTCATGACTCATCGTTCGCCGGCTTTGCCACGCTCTCGCCCTAAATTTTATAATTTGGCCAAATTTAATGTATTTTGTGTATCTATGTTTCCGTGTGTGTGTAAGTGTTTTCAAGACAACTCATCACTACATCAGTGTTGAGGATAAATTTTAAATGTGGTATTCTTTCTGAGTTAATAATGGACTTTTAAGTCCGAAACCTTGGTCGTCAGCACCTTAACTTAGGATCACCGACAGCACTACAGGTATTTTAACCTTTAATTTTAATAAAATTGAATATATGATTGATTATACATATATGTTTTTATTGTAAAAGTATAATTTCAATTTAAAGTAAGTATAATTTTATAATTCAAAGCTCTCTCATGGAATTCAAAAGAAAAATAGATAGGAAAGTTTTTTTGCTATACCTAAAACAATGCCCTCGCAAAAATTAATTTTAAATTATCCTCCAAAATAATCATTACGCTTAAACAAGATATATTCTTTAAAATTGGTTCAATGCCTGTTAATACTCAGGAAAACAGTACTGATAAGCTTGAGATTTAGTGCAGTATATGCTGTGGACAGAGGTTACTGCACACTCTCTAAATGAATAAATAAATATGGAATTATTTGATTGGTTAAAACTAGTTTCAAAATATAAATAATAAATATGTACCATATCTGGCAATGCAATGATTATTGTTTGATAATTCAGAATGGACAACCAAATAAAATTGATATGTAATTATCAAAAGAAGTCACAAGAGAGACGTATAACTGTTTTGTTTTGCACAGTACTTCGGTCAACGATTCAACAGATGGCTGCAACTGCTGGCAAGCTTACTCTTCAGTATACAAATGGTAAGGCTAAATGGCAAAGAATACTAAATGTTAAATTTCATATTAATTTACCCTTAAACAAGGTAAATTTCTGGGGGATTTTCTGTGAGGTAAACCATGTGAACCTCAAAGTCAAACGCAATACTGTATTACCAAGTCGTCTGACATCCCTCCTCCACATTCCAGCCAGTTGGACAAGCATCGCTTGGTCAGTCGAGCCTCAACCTTTGTTTTTATTTTTTATCATGTACATACATATCATGTACATGTACATATACAACTCGTTGGATTCAAGCTTTAGTCAATCATGGTGAATTGGCAATATGGCGTTTGACTTTGAGGCTTGCAAGGTTTATCTCAAAGAAAACGAGCCCAGAATATTTCACTCTGATGATGCTTTTACAAATAAAATTAAATCATTTGAGGAAGGGTTACATTAAAAGTATTTTTCCCTTCAATTAAACATTTTTGAAATGGATCTTGACAATAGAAAAGGCCACTTTCTCCCATGGAGAAAATCTGAAAAAAATAATAATATAAGTGAGAATATTTTAGGAAATCAAAATAATGCTAAACTTGTTATGATTAATAATAAGTTTATAGTTTTAAAGTTTATATAAATTTGGGCTATAATCTTATCATGGTATTCTTAGACTTGGGTGGAAACAAAATTATTCCAACGAAATACCCCAAAGAAATAAGCATGCAGCTTTCTAGATTATACACCTATGTGCTTTATTTTTAAATGTTGACTTACCAGCGGAAATTGTTTATTAAATATATATAATTCAGCAGACATATTAGTTTTATCTAATGTTTCAGGTACTCTACCTCGCCCTAGTTCTTTATGCTCCTGCTCTTGCAATGCATCAAGGTATCCAAATTAATTAAGAACATAATGACATTAGCTATCATTTTTTTAACCTCTACTGTCCTTCACCTCACCATGGACCTATGGCCTATGCAGTGAATTAAAGACAGTGAGGCACAGTAGTGGTGTGAGTCACATAGGCTAGCCCAAGGTGACTGACCGCTCATGATCTGACAGGAGTTGCCGGTTGCCACTGGTTTCAAACCAACAATCTTTGACTTACTGGGCTAGCCCGGGCCCCTTTACTATAGAATAGAATAGACAAAACCCTAAATCAGCTAGAAATATTTCTAACTGAGAAAAATTACATTATTAGCTACTCTTTATGGTGCCTCCTCAGTCTATTTATTAGAGATTATTCATAAATATCTTGAAATTTGAAAACTAAAGCCCAAACCCTTGAACCTTTGCTACTATGAACCAAAATTAACAGTATTATTCATAGAGTTGTTTTATTATATGTGTGCTAAGAGTCAGTATGCCGAATGATTATCTTGTATATATAACCTTAAAATAATATGAACTTGGTGCCCAAACTTAGGTCATCAGTTTTTTTTAAGATAGAGTTTGGATTTTTGTTTTAGTGAATTTTTTAGTTGGATTTTTCCTCTAAAACATAAGAAAACTATTTCTTGCTTTCAGGAATTTTAGGTCCTATATCTCATAGCTGAGTCAACCCTAAAGTAGATGAATTAATTAAGTAATTAATGAATAGTTAATGAAGTAATTAAGGTTGATTCAAACTGTTTCAGTGACTGGATTTAACACAATATTGGTGGTCTCGATAATGTATATTGTTTGTATCTTCTACACCACAATTGTAAGTACAAATATTAACGTTAATCATATTCACCTAATATTAAACTTGAAAGGTACTAGTATATGTTTACTTGGAGTGCTTCTACCACATTCTAGTATTTTTTAAACTATAAACTTTGTATGTACGGTATTTGTTTTCTTTATGGAGAACTTTTATGGAGAACGGTCCAAACACTAGTCTTGTTACTACCAAATGTCAAGTTTTTAGGAAGCAACATTATTTAATAGCTGAATGACACATGGCAACGGGGTTCCATTATGCCAATATGCCATTGACTGTTGGGCTATTAATTAACAGTCCAGTCCAAGGATCATGTCAGCCTTAGTCAATAAAAAATTTGCCCCACAATCATCCTTCATTCATTTCTCATTCATACTTGGCTTGAAACAAATACCAGCGAAGGCTGCCATTTAAGTTAAGAGTATAAATGTATGTCATCAGTTTTAAAGGCAGGTACTATAACCACTCAGCTACCCATCCGGTCAACATTTTATAAGATATTGTAACAAGTATGTGTTTGTCAAATGCTTTTTTGTAAATGATTGGTGTGTAAATGTGACAATTGCCAAAAAGTGGCCTCTGTTTTAACCCTTCCTAGTTGGGTGACGGATATAATCCACCACAGTCTTTGGCAATACAGGACGGGTGGCGGATATATTGCTTATGGTTTTTGATGTTCAGACTGATTGGCATGTTTTTGGGCAGTAATCTGATATTTTGCTACTGAAAACTATTTTGATAGTCTGAAGTCTTCCATTGTAATATTTAACGCATACATGTATTATAAAACACAAATAATGAAAATTCATTTTTATTTTTTTCTTATGTCAAAAATTCACCCATCCAGGAAGGTTTAATAACCAGGAAGGGTTAGCTCCAGTTGAAGATGAACGGAATATGATATAGTATTAAGTATTGCAATACTACTTAAAACTATCAACAAAACTGTTTTGGGATAAAGCAGATATTTATAAGTAGAATACATAATATTGACAATATATCTGAATGTTGTAGGGAGGCATGAAGGCAGTTGTTTGGACGGACACATTCCAAGTTGTAGTCCTGTACTGCGCTATGTTCACCGTTCTCGTCAAAGGTACCAACGACATCGGAGGCTTCCATGTGGTGTGGGAGCGCAATGCAGAGTTTAATCGCACCAACCTTTTCAAGTATGTTTACTGAAAGTAATTTTACAGTGTTCTTAAAACAGATTGGAAAATACTTCACCCTCCGCTAAGCTTACCCACCAGTGGGGGTTGGTGTCTTTTTTTACAGGAATTTTAACGGGAGATCAGTCGAACACTTTTAAGGAAAAACTGTTCAAACCCATCAAATTTCGTTATTGTGAACACACCGAGGATCAAACCCGTGACCTCTTGCACCAAAGTCGAAGACGCTAACCGTTAAGCTAGCAAGATGCCGAGGTGGAAGATTCAAGTCTTATATATGAATATGAAATGTATTACTCTAAAAATGTATTATGCTTATACGTCCAATTCCATGTAGTATTGATAAAAATTCATAACACAAAAGGTGGTAGAGGTGCTAAAAATTGGAAGGCATTTCAATGGAATATAAAGGAATACTTATGAAAACCAGATATCAAGATTAAATATAAAACAATTGTAGACTCAAAAATACCCCTTATACAAATTCAAAGTAAACTTTTTTAACTAAATAACTTTCTGAAAGAACATTATAGAATGTATTTAGTTTAATTTTTTATTTTAATCAAATCCAAATCTGTTTTTGAATAATTATTGCTTATTTTTTACTTTCATTAATTACTGTATGTATCACAGCTGGACCTGGGACCCCACGGTTCGTTACTCTGTGCTCTCTTCTTTTGTCGGCTCCTCCTTCCTCCACATGGCAATCTACGGGGGCAATCAGCTGCAAATCCAGAGATATCTCACCGTCGGCTCCAACGAACAGGCCAGGAAGTTTGTAAAATTTGGTTTGTCCGTTTAAGCATGAACTAAAAATGTTAAACAGAAATTTTCCTTTTTATAGGGATTTGCTTCCAATACAAATATACATATACCTCAATATTTAATTTATTACTTAAGTTATTTTAGATTTAATTTAATAAAAACAAAAGAAGATTTGCTTGGTTGGTTACTAATTTATGATCAATTCACATTTAGATAGATCTTTGTGCCAAATAATTGATTTTTACAAAAAAAGTTAAAAAAGTGCAATATGAAAGATAATCTATAAACTATTCTTATGCTACACATACTATACTGTACTGTATAGATACTCTTCAATTTGAAAAAAAATAATTAAAAATATTCTCTGGTGGATAGCTTTTTAATTCTTGATTACTTTGTCCGTATTACTTTTTTAATTGATCCATCCTGTTTACGACATTTTACTTCACACAGTATGGAGGTTTTCTCCCCTCAAGTCATCAATATGTGTTTGCTGAAGTTTCCTTGCAAATTACTCTCACCGCCTGTTGCAGCATGCTATGGATCAACATGGTAGGCTGGACCATTGTCGTTCTCCTTACTGCCTACTCCGGCATGCTCATCTTTGCTCACTTCTGCTACTGTGATCCTCTCTTAACAGGTGTAAGATATTTTGGATGTTTAATTTTGCTATCTTATGATTGGTGATTAGTGATGTGGGTCGGGTAAATACCCAATGGGTAGGTAAATATAAAATAGGTATTTGCCGAGGCCTGGGTAAATACGCAAAACCTGGGTATTTTTTGCAATCTACATGCTCTAAGTATGATTGTAATAAAAACAAAAGTGTTAAAAAGTCTTTATTATTGTCTAAACAACCATTTTAGGGCCTACTTCTGTAAAATATTTGGTTAAAATACGCCTAGGTCTGAAGATAGATGATTTGGTCCAATTTAGGGGATGTCTAGTTGATTGTTCCACATAACATACTCTAAGGGCTAAGGATGATAAATATGGTTCAATGTGTTTTCCACAAGGATTTTTTTTCATTTCAAAACCTTAAGCATTTTACCGTATCTAATTTGTTTTTATTCTGAATGTAACTTGATCTTTGTAAAACAGCTTGCTTAAAGTTAAGCAAGCTGTTATTTACAATCTCATATAAATGAAATTTAAAAACCTAGACTTTCAATTATTTCATTTTAAATTGAAAACCAAAACATTATTGGTATGCCATTGCAATACATTTCTTGATATTTATTCTTATACAAGACACACCGACCCAACCCAACTACATGGATATGTTAAGGTGAATATGAGTGAAAGGTGAATATGTGATGAATGTTATAGATTCATCTGACATATAGCTTTGAGACTAAAATAGATCAGCTGATTTATTTGCCAACATTAAAATATGTGTAACGAAACACTATACCGTAAGTTGTGTTTGTTAATATATCTTCCCTTTATATCTGACTAGCCAAAGTACCCGTTCTTCGCACGGGTAAAAAAAGGCTGAGAGGTGTAGGCTCTACAGATACATTTAAGTTATTGATAATTAATTCTTTATTGTTTACACAATGACAAAACACGTGTCTAAGTATATATCTAAACATGACAAAGTAAGATTTGTCAAATATTGGGAGAGGATAAGCATTAACTTAATAGAGGCAGGCATCGGGAGAAAATTAAAAATCTACCATTCCACTATTTCGAACTAATAATTCACTAATTTCGATCCAGCAGTTTATGTGTAAAAATTAACTTTATTTCTTTTTCTTACCGAACTGTCAAATGTAAAGTAAACGGATGTTGACATTAAAAACTGTAAACATTGAATCCCAGGGTATTTACAGCAACCATGTCTTCTGCTTCTCGAACTGTCAAATTTTAGTGTTCACAGCTGTTGACATTCAAGTAATTTTTTGTTTTCATTTTCTAAAAATGTAAACATTGAAACTTAGGACGTTCACAGGGCGTAGCCCGAGAGGATTTTAAGGAAATGAGTATGCCTATGTGTTGCATGTGTTTAAGATCTGTCTTTGTGTAAAATTTCAAACTGTTTGGTTCAGTATTTTTTTCGTTCACTTGCCACAACAAACCCACAAACACACAAACCCACAAACAAACATACAGAAACCACCTCTTCTTTATAATATTATAGACAAGGCTCTGAGAGCACTAAACATACAAGTAACATTACAGCAGTAATCAACAAATGCATCTACTTTATATTGTGTTTAGTACATAATGTACAGTACAGAGTTGTTTTATTTAATTTGGATATTTTAAATTATAAAATCCCCTGTAAGTCACTATTTAAGAGTGTCTACATGTGGGTTGCCTCGTCTTCGTTATTGTTACCTCAATTTATCAGTCACCTGAAACTGACTATATGATGCCAGAGCCTAATTTCTGTCATGTTTCCCAGACTGTGACAACACCTGACCAGCTATTTCCTCTTTATGTGATGGAGACTCTACACAACTACCCAGGGGTCCCAGGGCTCTTCATGGCTGGAATCTTTAGTGCTGGACTTAGGTAAAAAAGATGTAATACTCTACTCTTGAAATATTTATAAAACAATAGATTTTAAATTTTAAGAATTAGAAATCCTCATGAACAAAATAAAGAATTAGTTATAGTCATTCCAGGATAACACCACATACCGAGAAACCCTTTAAATAATACTCTCATATGATTTAAAAGCCATCTCATAGAGTATCCACAATTTTGAGAGTGCCATGTCTTCACTAAAGTTCAGTATGCTGGTGTGCATCTGGGAGATGAGAGGCGATATTTGTTAAACCATAGTTGTACTAACTTTATCTTAAGGGTTTATCTAAGTTACTTTGAATATTGATAAGTAATTAAAAAATTTATAGTTCTCGTATTTACTTCCCTGTGGGAAATAGGTTACATAGGATATAGGATAGGTTAAAGAGGGAAATATGACATGTCTGAAGTGAATTTTTTCAGTTACTCTAAACAGCTGTTCTCATAGCCATATGATGTAACATCACTGCCGTAACACTTTTGAGCTCCACAAATTGCTTACTACCCTTTCCCCATATCTTAGATAAATCTATGTCAAAATTACTAGATGTAAGTAGGCGAGAGAACAGGAAAATAATTTAAACTTATTTATCAGCACCGTGTCTACGGGTGTCAACTCGTTGGCTGCCATCTGGTTTGCTGAACTCGATGGAACCAACTTCAAGGAGAAGTTAACGGAGAAGAAAGCAGGACTAACAGTCAAACTGTTGGCTCTATTTTTTGGAATTCTCTCCTACCTTCTGGTTTTCCTTGTGCCCTTCATGGGAGGACTTGTTCCGGTAATTTACCACTATTTTTAAACAATATTTAACGATAAAACGGTATTTTTAACGATTAAAAAAACAAAAACCGACATTATGGTTCTTTCAGTAAAGAATAAGAAATAGTAAGATCCAATACTAAAGATTAGTCTTTAATAATATTTCATATTATTGAGAAGCTTAAAACAATTGCACTCCTTTAATTAGTCTATCTCAATAATTATAAAGACTATTGGATTTTAATACACCAAAAACTAATTGATTTTCTAATTTAATTTTTGTTTTTCCATTTAAATTTCAGGGAGTGACATAGATCCTCATCATGCATGGACACTGTGCATTTTTTATGAATTTTTTATCTATCAACATATACACCCACTGATTGACTGTAACTTGTTTAAACTCATTTGAGTAGTACAATTTAATTTATTATGATAAATACTCAATAAAATTTGATAGTTCAGTAATATGATATTGTAATGTAGTTATCTTAAAATAAATTTGTATAGTGTTTATATTATTTCAGGTAACAATATCACTATCAAGCATTTTTGCTGGATCACTTTTCGGAGTCTTCATATTAGGAATGTTTTTCAAACGAGCCAATACAGTGGTAAGTATATGTTAGTTTTAACAGTGAATGATATTAGTTTTACTGTAGCAGAATCTAATCGTTAGGCATATTTTTGTAAAGTGTACTTACAGTAAGGTTTTTTGTGGGTGAAAAACTTATGCAGTGCAGCTATAATTGAATATAGTAATTTTATTTAATTATTTTTGGTATGATCAAACTTCAGTCATAAGTGCTTAAGTTAGTTATTTATGTTTTTGTATGACCAGTTATATACTATGATGATGCAATGCAAAAGAATTCCAATAATGACATTATCCCTTATATATATAAACTATATTATTATTATTATTATTATATATATATATATATATAAACTATTCTTCATGATTATGCTATGTACTAAGTATACTTTGTTTGAAATTCATTATTGGTGATAGTGGATTGATATTATTTAGATTTTTATTGCGGACATTTTCCATCACGATTTTATGTAAAACAAAGTTTCACGACGTTTCGGGATATGGAATCTGATCCCGTCCTCAGGTGAACTAATATCTAAAACATAGCAAAATTAATTAACATATAATCCGGACCAAACCGGTATAAAGCTGAAAACATAAAAGTTTAAAGCAGTCAAAAAAACTTACAAAAAAACCATTCACTAACCATTAGGCCTACACACAAAAGAAACCAAACACGTCCACTCGTCACGAAGACTCAAAGACAACTGAAAGGAGTGGACGTGTCCCACCGGAACCGGAAACAAAATGGCCGCCGCCAAAACCCTAAATCCAGGCGAAACACGTCCAACAGTATTTATTATTATTATTTTATATTCAAATGCAAATCCTTCCTAATGTACATGAAAAAATTGTAGTACAAAGTTAACTTTACAGAGCAAAAAACACATTATTTTTACAATTTTATGCTTAAAACAAAAATCTAATGCCCCTTACGAGCTTTACTACGAGTTAGCATACCATGAGAATTTTGTTTCGGATTTATATGAATATCATTTACAGATACTTTATTTTCCCTATCCTTATACTTTGTTTTACATAAAATTGTGATGGAAAATGTCCGCAATAAAAATCTAAATAATATTAAGTATAGTTTTACTCATACCTTTCTGATTTTGCTCTAACATGTAAGGATTATAATTAACATAAATATCTCTATGTATATATCAATGATAACAGAATAGTATATGTATGTCAATCCTTAATGTTACAAGACCATTTCGTTATGCTTCAGCTGAATATGACTGAAGTCGGGGATAGTATTTCTAGGATAGAATCTTTATCTTGCATCTCAATCATGCATGGTACAATAGTACCTATTGCATCTGTACAACACTAGGGAGGTGCTGCAAGTAGTGAGAACTATATTCCAAATTCATTTCCAAATTCATGGGTTTAGCTGTGGTCTTGGTGATTCCTGAGAATTAAGCAGATGTTTATGACATGTTACTTTCAGGCTGATCCCCCCTTAAGACAGTACCTGTTGAAAGCATGGTATGATTGCTACTTCTGAAACTTCTCGACAGAATGTGAGAGTTGAGACCCTAAGCTGCTATTGCCCCAAAAACAGTGGCAATTTTCGATATTCTATTTCTATCTGCAGTTTGAATCTGAGAGACTAACATTGGCGTTCTCCCCTTGAATGTAAATTATGTATACCATGCTAGAGTCTCGAGATTAGTGGTAAAGCATTATTGCTTTGATTATACTCAGACATTGCTTTGCAATAAGAAACGTTAACGGTATATTGA
This sequence comes from Nephotettix cincticeps, assembly GCA_023375725.1. NCBI lineage: Eukaryota > Metazoa > Arthropoda > Insecta > Hemiptera > Cicadellidae > Nephotettix > Nephotettix cincticeps. Next base: position 24,940,969 of record CM041790.1, on the reverse strand, counting down.
ACCATTTGACTCTTCCAATTGTACAAATTGGACTTTTTACGATGAAAAAAATGAATGAGCTATCAGCCCACACAATGAAGCAATGCTTTCATAAGTCATTTCATCTGAACTTTTTAGGTTTCTAAGGGATTCTTAGTTGACAACTTCTATCGTGACGTAGCAAGTACCCCCAGTGAGATTCTAGCTGACTTTTGTCAGTTTTGATACCATTACTAGGGTGTATTAATTAAGGACTTTTGTCTCAATCAGAGAAGGTTACATAGTTGTACTCCAAGAGATAATCATTCGTTTCCCAATTGGAGAGGTTAAATAAATTCTTTATTTCTAACTAAAAATACATAACTATAATACTCTTTACATTAATATTTTAACATATTATAAAATCCCTAGAAAACTATGTACATTGTTAAACAAAAAACCAATTTAATAATCCAATGAAAAATATAGAGTTTCCTTAGGTAAATCTAGGTTGGAACCTCCCTGACAACAAATTTAAAAGAGACAAACATTACCCATTTCGTAGACATTATAGTAGATGCATTATCATTAAATTATAGCCAATAGATTTATTGAAGAAATCTTCTTACACATTCACAGTTCAAAAGAAATTTCTCAAAAAGGTTTTCAAATTCTGTTTTTGAGTGATTCTAAGAGCTAACATATTACAAAGTCTTGGAGCACTGCTAGTAAAAGACTGTTTATGGACTCTATAAGCTTTTATCGAGGAACTGGTACAGATAACTGTCTTCTCATTGACGTTCTAGGTTAGTACAGGAGTAGCAAGATTGAGTGTTTAGGGCTTGAGGCCTTGCTGGGGATCCCAGATTCCCTAGAAGTCTGCAAAGCGGGGGCTTACCTCTCTACTTGGACATACACTGGATGGATTACTGCACAGTGAAAACTTTTTCTTGTACCCAATACCTCTGTTTGTCATGATGTACAAGAAATTTATCCGGTGATTAATTATAACAGTGTTGTACATCATTGTATAACTTAACATAATGAAATTATGTTATGATGGTAGCTTATTGTTAACGGTATAAAAGAAATGATATGTAACATCAGCCGAGTCTGAACTCTTTATTGACAGTGATTCCCAATGTTTCAGGGAGCCTCAGTAGGATTATTGACTAGTGTCATCGTAGTGTCGTGGATTTGCATTGGATCAATAATGGCTGAGAAGTCAGGAAAAATTGTGAACCAAGTTCTTCCTTCTTCAACAGAACACTGTCCAGGGAACTTTACAACCATATCAGTAAATAAGCAGTAAGTGATCAAGGAAAATAGCTTTAATGAATAATATTATAATCAAGGCACAACTGTTTTGTGTGCCTTGGGGGGTTGTTTGGCTCAATGCGGCCATTTACGCCATGGTGAGGGCAATATAGGATACTATGCAGGTCATCTCCAGTTTGTCCATTTTGTAGTAAGGTAGTATCATCAGTATAGATGAAGGTCGTCTAAATTTTCTCATTAGGCATCTGATTTACAAACAGAATGAAGTGTACTAGTCCTAGCACAGAACCTTGAGGCACAACTCTTTGTACTAAGAGGGGCACTGATCGTGTATAAGTGTAGGGTGTGAAAAACTTTTATGAACCTCTTTCAGAATGCAACATATTTTAAAGCATTATTAAATGAGATAAGATAAATTGTGATTTTTTTTATGACATGGGTGTGTAACTTTGAGATAATTATAAACCAAGCTGATAGAACAACTCAAGTATTCAGTTCAAAAAGTGCTTTAATTTTTAATTCTTGTAGATAATTTATAAATATAAATTTGCAAAATATTCGGCTTTATATCAAAACCACAATTACCACTATGATTTCAAAGTTTAAATATAATCAAAGTTATCATAATTGATTGTTTAGTGTTTCAGCTGAACTGTAATTAGTATGTGTCTGAATAATAAAGTAAACCAAACATGACTCAAACTAAAATTAAATTAAATATGACAATTAGCCATATGGGTCGAGTGATGCAATGTTGATTACTTTTATAATAAAATAATTTTATATTTCACAATGGTGTTTCTTATCAACTGTAAATGTTAATGGTGTAAAACCTTCAATGCAATACTTTTCAGCATAAACCGGTATAATATCAATTTTTAAAATATTTGATTTACTTATTACTTACTGTGATTTTACATTTAAAAAACTTGTAAACAACCAACTAGTGACTGAGTTACTAGAACCTCTGTTGCTTTGTTTTCAGCAATTATTTTGCTTCTTGGAACTATAAAAAAAGTGAATAAGTCTCAGTAAATTCATTAGTTTTAAGTATGGTATGATGTTCCACAGAGTTGCTCCGGAGCAGGAGCACGCTTGGGTTATGTACCGAGTGTCCTACCTGTGGTACTGCCTGATGTCCCTCATCATCACCATGGGGCTGGGGTTGGGGGTGAGTGTCCTGACTGAGCCCCTTCTGCCCCCACCCAGCCACCCTCCTAAGCCCCCAGGCTACACCCCCGCCCTTGGCCAGGACCCGGAGGAACAACCCCTCAATGACTCTAAACCCGCTATGATCACCGCCTTCAGCAACAAACTGAGCCAACGAATATCGAATAACTTGTAACTAATAGTTGTGAATAAATTTAATGTTTTATTATTTCAGTTTTTTATTTTATCTTCTGGCTTTGTCTTACATACAATATCAACAGTTGCGTTTGAAGCTCAGTTGGCAGTGTTCTCAGTGTTGGCAGTGTAATCTTTGTTCAGATTATTTTCTACAATCAGTTTTTATTAGTACAGTTCATCCCATTATTTTTTTGATATAATCGTACATCCCATACACAGATCGCTTCTCTAAATGGACAGGCAAAGTGCAATCTTTTCTGCTCTGTTTTGTGCTTTACCAGTCTTTGAATGCAGACTTTCTCTGGGATCCAAAATTCAGCTTTGAGGTTCGCAAGGTTCGATTGAGGTACGAATTGAGTAAATTTGAACACGTAAGCCAGTTTTGTAGGGCGGAAAAGCTGTTGCTATAGGTTTTTCGTGTTTTGCCCCTCAGATTTATAATGGTTTACCTCAGATGATTAAGTCACTGAGCTTCCTTTAAATGGAGATACAAAACATTCATAGAAGAGAGTTATTAGTTTAAATTATGAATAGTGTTTTTTTGTTTGAATGTAGGCTGTGATGTAAATAGTGATACGACTTGAGTTATTTTGAAAAACAAATTTGTAATGTTGAAAAACTCTTCAAAATAAAGATGTTATTTATGTATTTAAAACTAAATATTCAATATGAAATATTTTATTTATTTAGGTAAAAGAGGCATTCATCCTCTACAATAACATATTTATAATATTAAAATGGCACAGTCTTTGACTGGAGTTATGAGCAGATATAGTATGAGTTTGTTTTTAAAATTAATACTAATTACTTTACAATGTCAAGAAAGGACATACTGAGTTGACACTTCAGGATATATTTGACAGAATGGACATAGTTGACACAAAGGAATCAAAACAGACAAATTTTACTACAACTTACGAAAATAATTATCATACACCTTAAAGATGGGTATGAAGATAATTTGTTTAAATCAATCCATAGAGGATAGTAGGTAAGAGAAATCTTAGAAGAAGTCTTAAAATATCAACTTAGAATGTACATAAAACAAATATAGGTCTCTAAATCCTAATGCCCTAGATGGGTACCTACTTGGTCAGTCAACATGTTGAGGTGAGAGAGTGAATATTGTCTGTTATATTTCAGGAGTCACGAACAGCCATTCTTACAGGTAAATAAGAGATACTGAAATATTGGAAATTAAAATACTGGATATCAAAATTAAACCTGAAAAATAGTTAACCTATTCCAACCCACCTTCAACTATCCTATAATAAATCTTACACCTGTGACCTATTATGCAAGGTCAAATGACCTAATAATGTCAAATGACTGTTGGGATTTTCCAATTTTGTAATCCTTAGTGTTAAAGGGCCCCCTTCCCCCCATTATGCTAGAGATGAGAAGAGAGAGGAATATCATTTGTGGTTTACAGTCCATGCAATTTACCATGATGTAATGTTATCATGGAGATAAGGAAACTCTACTCTTTTTGCATTTACCTTGATAGCAGTGAAGACCTACTAAGTATAGAGAGATAATAAGGGCAATTGTCTCTTTTAACTGCAACTTTTAAGACTATGCACACATCTTCAGATCTTTGTATTCATACACAAGACACTGACCCCCTGGTGACTCCTGTGCATATACTGTGTAGCTTTATTATTGATCAAGTCAACATTTTTTGCCTGAAAACTTCATGGAATAACTGATTCAAATAAAACATGATTGGAAATTCATCTGAAATAAAAATATCCTTAAATAATGTAAAAAAATGTCTAAAAATGAAATACTTGCTTTGTCAAAGTAAAAGATTTAAATATATATTGAGGCACATACATTAATCCAGTACATACAAAATCAATCATAATCATATCTGGACTGATGCTGCATAATATTGTTTTTGTTGATGAAATACCAGATTTAGTATCTTTACTCTGAGGACTTAAAACTTGATTAACAAGTCCATTAAAAACCCCGTCAAACAAGTTATTCTTCCCATGACATTTAAACACAACAATGGCGTTCAACAATGGAGGTTAATCAGCTGTGTGTCGACGTGCCAGTCACGTGACACAGGTGTTTCAACCTTGCGGAAAACAGCTGGCAGAATTATCGGCGATTCCCACTCCTGCCTACCTGACGCTGTCGGCATGAAAGTGTTATAGTTGGAGGGGGGATTTCGTGTACGTCAGGTTTGAATGGATTAGAATAAGTTTGGAAACCACTCAGTTCAGTTACCATGTGCGAGGTAGACGGTGTTTTATAAACTGTGATTTGGTACTTGGATAGTGCGACAATCCGATTGGTAAGACACTTGAATGTGTTAGTTAGGTTTAAATTTACCTTAACATCAAGGTTAGAATCATGTCAAGATTACTATATTTTCTGATTTAAGTTATTTCATTTAAATCTATAGTTTCATGTTTTGACAAAAAAATCTTAAATACACTGTTTTTCAACAGACATTCTATCATAATTGAATTCATAGTAAAGTTTAATATTGATATATTGCGGTTTTGGTTCGTTTTCAGAAGTATAAAATGGTGTATTTTTGAATTTAAATATATGTTTTTAACAAGTACAAGTATGTAATTGATAATCATATAGTAATCTGTTTATCAAGGTTTCAAATCCCCGTTCACTAGTATGTATCTAAAGTATCTATGTATCTAATCTATAATTGTAGCTTATATAACACTGATGAAATTAGGAACTAAAAGGAACGATTAAACGATTCAAATAAACATTATAAAATTTCAATTTTTATTCTCTGCTTCTTTTTATCAATATTCAAATGTTATAGTATGTATCTAAAGTATCTATGTATGTACTAATCTATTTTATAATTGTTGAAACTATGATATTGTTCCTGGACTAAAAGGAACGATTAAACGATTCAATAAAATTTGAAATTAAATTCATTTTGTTTTTTTTTTGCTTTTAATTTAATGTTTATATTAAATAAATTTTATTTTCTCAGAGAGCTGCTATATTTATATTTTATAAATAGGGCCGAACTTGGCAGATCTGATCGCTTTTATATTGGCGTGTTTTAAGCTGCCTGAAACACATTTATTCTTTAACAGAGACGATACGATCCGCAAGTACGAATGACGTATTACATACTTGTCAAACATGAAATTCGCAGCGGACCGCAATGCTCCTGCCATTTCTATTTTTTCGCAGATTTAATATTGACAAGTTTGTTCAATATTTGTCGATAAATTACAGTTTATAATTTTAAGTTAACATGAAAAGATGCAGGTGTCTGCAAAAAACTGAAAGTAATTTTACCATCAAACTTTCACCAGGGCCGCAAGCATTGGCAGATCATGATCGCTTTTTAGGGAGAAAATAAAAGTCTAATGGCGTGTTTTAAGCTGCCTGAAACACATTTATTCTTTAACAGAGACGATACGATCCGCAAGTACGAATGACGTTAAATAACATAACTTGTCAAACAAATGAAACACCCCCTTCGCAGCGGACCTGCGTCCTCGGCGAATTTCTAAATCAAATAATATATGACAATAATAATAATACATGACAAGTTTGTTCAATATTTGTCGATAAATTACAGTTTATACCTATTCTCCGTAAGATTAACATGGGGAAAAGTATGCAGGTGTCTGCTGCAAGGAAAACTGAAAGTAGGCATTTCTACCATAATCAATAATTCTTCACCATGTACCAAGTTGTATCAACATCTTTCCATAAATAAAGGAGTTTACCTATTCTATGTGTGATTAGCATGGGAAAGGAGTATGCATGTTAGCTGCCATGATAAACACATAAACTATGATTTTTAAGCATAAATGGATGGATCTCAACCACATGGAGCTAATTACAGGTTTTATCCAAAAATATGGGTTAGTAAGTAAAATATAAATTTTTTTTACCCCCTTAAGATTAACATTGGAGCCACGAGAGAGTTATCGTGTTCACTGACACACACACACACACACACACATTTTATATATATTAGGTATATGTTATAAGAACGCCTGGTCTAGGTGAAAGTGGGGTAATATTGTGCGCCGGGCCAATGCTGTACAACCCTTTAGTGGGTAAAGAATGAAAGTGAAAGATTCAGAAAATGAAAGAGGACAGTCCGACAGTCGGCGACTCTCTGCTCTAATAAACTTTTTTGTGACGGTTTTTTTCAAATTTTGGTAATCTTTCCTCATAGTATTTAATACCAAATTGAATTTAGGTAGATGTAACAAAATGTTAGTGATTATTCAAATTATTGATAATTAATAACATATATTCTGTATTGTAGGAGTTTTTATCTAACGAAATATCCCAAATGTTCTTATTTTAGAATAATACATTGTGCCATATTGTTATGGGACAATAAAATGCACCATGTGCCTTGCACGGTATTGCTCCGTGCTGAGCGATATTTTTGATCACTCAATCACTCAATTCACGCTGTAAACAGGCGATAAGTTTTAATTGTCAGTTCTAACTGATCGCCTGTAGAAGGGGGCTCTAGACAGGCTCAAAGCTGACAATCACACTAAAGTTGGCTTAGGAACAAAGCCTGATTCGCTAAAGAATAAGAATTATTTTTTTGGTAATTTTACTACTATTGTTAGTTGGTTGGTAATAGGGTTTTGCAATAATTGAATGGACACTCAAAGTAGGTTAAATATTACATTTATGAAGCGATAGAATTTGAGGAAAAATAAATTTCCTTTATAATGAGACTATCTTTCTAGTTGTGACAGGTTCCAAAATGAAATATAAAACAAAAATGTATAAATGTACGGTATTACGCCGCTTTCCCCTTCAATTTCATACATTTTAGGAATCTTTTTTTGGATAGCTTTGCAGATTGTGAGTCATATTTTGTATTTTCGCAAGACAACTATCTAAGAACTTATCTAAAATCAGCAAAATATACTACAAATTAAAAGTTACTTGCAAATTTTCCATCGAAAGTACAGTAATATGTATCCTTTAAATAATATTATGGGAAAATAAAGCTCATACATTAGTTATATAACTATCACTCGTCCAGTGTAACTCATACCTTTAGTATGATATAGTTTGCAGGAAAGGCTGTTCCAAATTAAATATTATTATTATAAACTAAAACATCTTCGCAAGAGAAGAACATTTCAACTTTCATTCTCATGAATTGGGCTACAAAATATAGTGTAGGCCCTAAACATATCGTACATTTCATGTGTGTAGTATAGTTTTTAATACATAATTCTACTTCATAAGGGCTTAAAAATAGAAGGCAACTGTCAACAATAATTGTGGTATCCGTATAGACAACTACTATCGACAACACCACGAGATTGTAAACAAAGTGGTTAAATTTTCCTAATTGTGTTATTAACTCAAAGAGTCTGTAATCTCGATAGTTGATTGTATTCTTAAACTTAATGTCGCACCTTTGTTAGCGGGACAGCCTGTAGGTACTAGGCTAAACGTTGAGGAGACCTGAGACCTTGACCGTTATACGATGTGGTCCTCGCCGAGCTAAGGAACTGATCTCTCACAGGTGGTTTGTAACATAATATAAATACGGATGTTTAGACATTCAGTAGAAAATAGATTAGTATATACTGAAATCGAATCTAATGTCATACCGATACTTTTGTCATTCAATTCGATAGTCACTAAGCAGTGCTACTATTACCTTAGTTAATTATTCCAATACGAGATGATGTCCCTAACAACCAAGCTAGCTTGATAGGCTATTCAATAACCCATATAAATGCGTAGAATAAATACTTATCTGATATTTACATGAAAAAACCATTAACTGTAATACATTGGTCTGCTGATACAACTGGATGTACTCAAATAACTAGTGACACCATGGGAAGGCCTAGTCAGCAACACACAAGGTTAATATGCCAACATTAGACCCATTAGTAGATATTTTGAATTATAGGCATATATGTTAACAAGGAAGTTATGGAAGGAGAGTGTTGTTTAAAGGTGATGACACAGACCTCTTATAACTTAATTGAGATGAGAGTAAAATGTTTATTATAAGAACAATCCAGAAAATCTAGTGATGTCGTCTTGTAAAATGTCTATTAAGTACCCTACATGGACTTCTAACAAATTTCAGGTAATTTTCGCATATATGAATAAACGATCATTTCGTTTATCAGTAGTTCAACGACTAATGGGGTTAGGTGATGATTCTAAAATACAGATGAGAAAGATGTTGGTAGGATTTTTTACGAATTACGGTAAATTACCAAATGTAAAATAATTAGTTACATCCTCAACAGTCAAGAAAGACGCCAAAGTCGAATTTGGAAGTATAGTAATACATTGGTGGTTGGCAATTCTTTGTCTGCTCTTAACCGACAAGTAGCGATTAGATTATATTTTTTTGAAATGGCGACCATACTACAAGGTAGGTATTTTAAGTCAAGTAAGAATGAGGATTGAGTGTCATATGATTGTGGCGCGATCTTGTAGTCTTGTGACTGACTACAAGGCTAACATGTTCCTTAGACAAGACTGTTAATTAATAGCCCAACAGCCGATGGCAATTAAGTGACCTACAGTTTAACGTGGAATCCAAACCACGACCCCTGAATTACGAATTGGTCTAATTATGAGGATGGTCTTTGCGGATTAACGCAGTATTCAATAGTGCGGACGTTAGTCCACACAAGAGAACCCTACACCCACCGACCATCGCTCATAACTAACGATTACACAAACGATAGATTTCAAAATCAAAATCGTATATTCGTTAGATAAAATCAGTCGATTTTCAACCGAGTACCTGAATATTTATTATGTATCTATCATCATCTTATAATTACACTCGTAACCGTAACACGCTTTATGACGTAGGGCTTAAGCAGGTTGACCGGTCTTGGTGGATGTTACGCTCAGAGCGTGTGTTACAGTTACAAATTAATATTAATCATCATAACTAATGAAGTGGGTACTATATCCATTTAACTACCTGGGACAGTTTAGTTTAGTCCTTCGTTCGACAAATTTTTCTATAAGAGACACGTAATACTCCTGTGTTTGTTAAAAACATTTTACCGGAAATAAAGTCTTTTGGCAAATTTCCCGGAAGTGCGATCAAATTATAATGAGGATAGTTAATTATCCTCACCTTCTTAAAATAATAACATATGCTTCAGCCTCTGCTCATTAACATTTCACCAAATATCGAACATACATTTTACAAAATATTATAATTGAAGAGATTGATTAAAATTAACTACCAAGAGAAGTGCTCGTACAGATTTAAATTAAAACATTAGCCAGGTTATATAATACCCAAATCTGACTCACCGACTAATCACAGTTTCTCAAAAACTACAAGGCTTTGGAGCTTCAAATTTGGAATACAGATTTTATTTATGGTCTAGATACGTACTAAGAAAAGGTTTTTCGAAAATCCTAAATAGCTTTGCCCTACAAGAGGGTCAAAGTCCCCATTAACCTTAGGGGGCTACAATTAAACATTTCTAAAGCTACTACAGTTGTTGGTTTACTTTCCATTAGAAATGTAAATTGCTATTAAATGCCTTTTGTATCAATCGTCAATTTAAAACTATCAAGTCATATAGTCCGTGTCAATTTTTCATATATGTTTGATGTTTTCATGTTTCAAGTCCTACATGCATACATTCATTTCTTATACATAATTTGTCTTAAAATACGTGAGAAACCACTATTTTACCACCATTCATTTCATATTCAACCTCCATTTTATATTTGCCGTTCACACGGGAAATGTGGAACAGAAGTGTGACTCATTGTTTAGGTTTTGAGAACTTTATCAATCTTATCATTCAGACGTAAGCAAAATAAAGGACGAATATTATGCTTCCTAACCTAAACAATCAACATGCACAAGAATTCCATAGTACGAACAAGTTTAAAGACTCATAATATTACTGTACTTGAAAATTTTAAAACAAAATAGGCAACAAATTCAATTAACTTTGGTACTATTTATTCTAGAAAAACGTGCAAAACGGAAAGTATAAATGGTACCGGTTCATAGTTGTTTATAAAATTGGCTTTTACAGCATATCCAGCATAATCTCTCTCTTATTGAATTATAAAGATGTAATATTGATTTATTTTTATTTCATCTAATGCCAAAAATTATTAAATCCACCATTATCAGTTGGTGATATCGGTATTCGTTCAAGTGTTATAGAGAACCATTGAAATGGTAATTACCTAACATGTTCAGTCGTTCAGTCTCAGATTGCTGGGTTGACAATTACATTGTACCTACTGTAGAGTGTCTCATATCATGGCAATCCACTTAATAACTTGTACTTGTTCACAGATAAGATGTCAGTTGTGAATGAAGGTTTTGTGAATGAGAGAGAAGGAGAGCTGACTCCACATTTCGCCAAACATGATAACGGGACTGACTGGGTAGGTTTTATTGGTTAGTTTTTGTGTTTGATGAAATGTGCAAAAAATGGCGATGAAAATGGAGGTATCAACTATGAGAGCTTATTTGAGAAACGCTTCAAATAATGTGTAGGCCTAGATGTTTTTGTAGGAATTTCATTTGATTTTAAAAGTGCAATTTCAGCTGAATGTTGATAATGTGATGTATTTGAAATAAAACATTATTATCATATTATTACAACAGGTATAGAGATGCAACAGACCAGTCTTGGTTGTTGTCCTTAGGTTTCCTGCACCGGGTGACAGGACAGCATCAGGTAGTAGGCCCCAATCTAATGTTGTCGGGGGACAGAAAAATTATGACCGAGTCCGGTAAGGGGTTTTTACTGTCACGTTTCTAGTCTCGTGGTGGGAGACCGCTGTATGTTTTGATACCAGTTTTAAGGTGGTGGTTATGGAAGGAAGTTGTCATCTGCATCATGGACACTATCACGTCAAAATCTGCGTAGAATACTCTATATATAGTAGCCCATTCTTCCCTCTTCTTGTACTCCACACAGCTAGGATCCCATATTAAATTTTGAGACTTCACAGCAATCAATCAAAATTTCAACGTCCAATCCTCTGTAATTTTGTTCCGTACACCTCACAAATTGAAAGGAAACTAAGATAAGTTCCTTGAGTTGTAAACAACAGCCAAAAACAACCCTACACCTACATCCCAAGAATCCTAGTTTGACTGCACCTGTGGAAAAGTGAGCTTTTGATGTCAATGTGTAAAAACGTCTTCATGTGACTCAATCTAGGGTATACTCGTATTTAGAGGACTCGGGCAGCATTTTTTACTGCTGCGTTTCCTAACTCTGTCGCCAGACTTAAGGAAACGTGTTGTTTCACCGATGACAGCGACAGTGAATAATCAATCTTGTGAAACGTCGGGCGACACGACCTTGATACTGCCTGTCACTGTGCATAAAACGCCTTAAAGCGATCATAAGAATACACAAAGTTGCTGAATAAGAAATACCGTATGAAAAATAATACTATATAAAAAAGACTGGATTATTAATTGGACCGGGTACTATATATTATAACTTAAACTGAATCATGAAAGGTTGAACAAAAAACAAGGGCTGCTTCATTGGTGATTTGTACGCCATCACGAGTTTATTTTGTCTTAAAAATTCCTTTTCCTGGTTTAATCTTTACCTTGATCATAAAATTTATTCACTACAGTTTAAGCAGTGACATAATACTGCTGGAATACAGCTTACTCTTACTCCCAGGGCCATGCATATTTAAGTAGATACTTGGCCGCACCAACAAAGCCCCTCCATCTCTCTCGGTCTTCTGCATCTTCTTCTACTGCTTCTATCCGCTCCAGATCTCCCTTCACCTGATTCCACCACTTTGTCGTGGCCTTCCTCTTGGCCTTCTTCCTTCAGGATTCCCTATTACAACTTGTTTTAGGTTGTTGTCTTCACTCCTTCTAAGAACTTTCCCAGCCCATCTAATCCTTCTACATTTATACTCGCAAACTACAACTGGATCTTTATACAAATCTCTTAATTCCCTGCTGTCGTTTCCTCCACTCTCCGTGATACAGATCAGGTTCTATAAAACTCAATGTTGGAGGTGATTTTCCCTGCACTACTCCCAACCAATTAAATACCCAATGTACTGTAACTTATTCTTCACTCAAAATAAATTTGTTGAAATTTGACATGATTTAAAAGTATAAATGTACATTATTAAAATTATGAAAAACACTTACTTAATAGATCTCACTATAACATTAGAGACTACAACCAGTATTTAGCCTTTTTACTTTTATGTTCAATAATCTTAATAAGTGCAATCTTGACCGAAACCATAAACGGTTTGATTTAATGTTTCTCTTAATTTTGACCAGAGTTTTACAATAAATGGAAGTTTATTGAAACATAAACTTGGAGTTTATATAAAAACATATTAGATATTATTTTTTAAATTGGTATTTGATATAATGAGGTCTATTTTAAAAATTAAAATATTATTTTACAAACTGGTTTTAATCTGTTGAAGATTAGATAGTGATCACCATATGTTGTACTCACACAAATCACGCTGTGAAATCATTGACTCTTCACAGTGTAAGAAAAGACTATGGATAAAGTACATGCTGTAAGTCCAGAAATTCAATAATTTATGATTTTTGTGAGCATTTAAAAAAAATAATTATTTTAATATTCTTTACTTCTGTACCAGATGACATTAAAATTAAAGTTAATAAATTTTGGTTCATACCATCATTCATTATAGACCTACCATCTTTGAATAAGTAATAACATAATTTTTTTATAAATTCTCCACTATATAGGCCCTATGTATTGTATTTTTAAATTGTCTATTTTCTCCTTTTTTCCAGGTAGGACCTGAAAGTTTTGAGCTACATAAACCAATAGACCTTATGAAAAAATATAAAGAAGAAGAACTGTTAAATAATGAATCTGTAAGTGTAAACTATAAAGGATTATTTTTTATTATTTGTATAAATAGTAGCGATCAAACAGTCATATATAGCCTAGATATATATAATGTTCTAATCAACATTTGAAAAGTAATGCGTTATGTTATTAATTGTAGTCAATTGTATATAATATAATACACTACCTGAGCCGATGTCCAATTAATTTTAATGCTGCTAGTTTTACTGTTGCCAATTATTTTTTTCTAATCAGCTGTAGTTCTAGTGTCAAGTGAGGTAGAATATGTTATAAATAAAATATAGGTTCTAGTTTTAACTTTTTCCAGAGAGAGAATAATAATGTCAATTATTTAACTAAATGTTTTGTACAATTTAATTCCATAATTTAAATAAAGTCACTCACATATTAGAATAAAAACACACATAAATCATACTTACTCTTACTTCCATGGCCATTGGTACCCTAGAAGGGGTTTGGCCTCGCTAGCAACTGCTCGCCATCTCTCCCTTGTCAATTGCTGCTCCTGCTCTTGTGATGTCTTTTTTCACACTGTCCCACCATCTTCTCTTGGGCCTTCCTGGTGTTCTTCCTCCATTCGGCTGCCCTTCTCCTACTTCCCTTAATAGTGATCCTCAAGACATGCCCCACCCATCTCAAACACAAACGTCTAGTTCTAGCACGGGCCGTGATATCATCATTACTGTACAGATTACTTAACTCTTCATTGTGTCTGATTATCCATTCTCCGTTTTCTCATACTGTGTACCAAAGTCTTTCTTAAAATGTTTGAAGGAAAAAAATTAGCCTGAATAATACTAATTTAACTATATCTTTATTTATGTTATATTTTACTATTCTTGGTATAAATCAAAGAAAATCCCTAACTCTGTCAAATTTTGAAAACTTAAATTTTTTAAATTTATATTTATATAAACTTAAAACATCTTAAATAAATGTACATCGTACAAAAAGAGAGGAGTTTTGTCAAGGTTAACATACAGGAAAAAGGTAGACCTATACATCAGTCATTTAAATGTTGGTGGCAATATTTAGGAGGTATTTCAACAGTTATAAATTTTAATATGCAAAAGCCAACAGTGATAAAACTATAACATAGCACATAAAATAATTTATTTTAACGATAATCCAAGTGACAGTGATTTTAACATACCAAAAAATATTTGGGTTTCATTCTACACAAAACAATAACAAATACAAAACAAGTACAAAATATAAAAATATACCAAAGACATACAAAATATGACATGAAAGGATGGTGTTGTATAAGGATTTATGAAACGAATGTTAAATGGAACAAAACCAATTAATTATGGTTACTTAATTTTTCTTTATTAAAAAGTTATCAACAATTTTATTTGTGAACATCTTAGTATTTATTAATTTAATTTAAAATTGCTTGAATTGCAGACAAACTTCATAGCAGTAGGATTGCAAAGATTTTGGAACAAAGTCGATGATACACTTGAAGAGCATTGGGGATTTTTTAAAAGGATAGGCATTCTGACTGTGATAGTATTGCTCATTATCTACATTGGTGCTGTTATTTATCAGTTTCACTTACAAGGTATATGTTTACTTTTTCATTTGTAGTGTTTACTCGTAGATTCATAGAAAAGAAATGCTTGTATCTACTTCCCTATGGGAAAATGGATATGTATAAAGGGAATGTTTTCAGTTCATTTAAACAGCTGTTGTTATGTTTCAAATTTCGGTTGTTCAAATCGCTAACACTGCCCCAGAGCTGAGACATATCCATGTCAAAAATTGTGAAATGAATGAGTTGATTAAAAAAATTGTTTCATTTGAACAACAAACTCTAATTATAGTTCATTCAGTGGTTTATGACTAACAAATTTTGCTATTTTTAATCACATTCATTTCAATAATCTAATCTATATAAATAAAAATAGACTTTTATCTGTACATTGCTCAGAATTATTTGTTAGTTATTTTTACGTTTTGTGTGTTAGAGAAGCTGAAACCAGTCTTATCTCAATTTGTGTCTGTTTGTCTGTGACGCTCCAGGAGGCATTTCATCGGCCTCTCCGAATAAAAAACGGGAGAACTGATAACAATGAAACTTATTTCATGCATTCTCTACATGCCAGGGAAGTTTTATCAATGCTTGAAATTGTTCGCTACTCCTTGAAAAGTAAATAACAAGCATTTAAAAACCCACTTTTTACACTATATTAGTCACATTTTGCTTCAGTTTCAATGAACCACCTATTGGTAATAATCAGCTGTCTGTGTACTTTAAGAATTAATAGAAAGAAAAACAAACAACTGTCAAATCAATAATAGTTAGTTTATATTGGTTATTGATTTAAAACCCATTTCGAAATCATACTATACTAACCCTTTAAGGGGTAACGACATTTTAAAACATCATTATTTGAGAGCTGTGTCCAAAGCCTTGTAGTTTTTGAGAAACTGTGATTAGTCAGTGAGTCAGATTTGGGTATTATATAACCTGAATAATGTTTCAATTTAAATCTGTACGAGCATTCTCTGGGCAGTTAATATATTTCAATCAATCTCTTCAATTGTAATATTATGTTAACCCTTTAAGGAATAACGACGTTTTAAATGTCATTATTTGAGAGCTGTTAAGGAGTAAGGGTGAAAACTCAAAACACACCTCAAAAGAATAAAAATTTTTAAATTTTCACTAAATTACATTGCAACATGGAGTAAATATAGTTAGAAACGTTATTTAGGTTCTAAATTTCCTAAAATAAACATTTTAGAACTTTTTTTCAATCAATTTTTCAATATTTAAGCCTTCAATCAAAGTAACTAAAGAAAGCACCGAGTGATGTCTAGCAACCAAATAACTCTCAGCTACTGAGATACAGACGTCAATAATAGGGTGTGTAGAACGCTATCACTTTTATTACCCGCTGAACCTTCAGTGCTATAAATAACAGGTCTAATAAAACTTCATGCCGCGCCGCCACTTTTTCCGCCGAAACTTCCCGCCGCAACCACCCCGCCTAAGAAACCCTCCGCAGATTACACATAACCTACCGAATACACCAATACACATGTTCCGCGTATCTACGGGTCTTTAATTATCGATTTATAGCTTAGGAATCAATCTGTGTCGGGTTATATATATATATATAACCCGTATATATATATATATATATATTATATATATATATATATTATATATAAATATACATATATTAGAACAAATTTCGTCAAATGACGTTTTAAAACGTCGCTACTCCTTTTTGCGGAACCATTAAAAGACGTTTTAAAACGTCAATACAATTTTTACGCAGAATACGGTACTCTTTAAAGGGTTAAAAAGTTATTTTAACGTATAACTAATTATAATAATGGTATAAATGTTCTAATCGATTTAATTGTAAAGTAATGCTAAATAATAAAGCTGGTTATTAATTTATTTTCTTTGTATTGATTTGTTAAGGATTTAAGGTTTACATTTTGGTATGACAATCTTTCTTCTTTAAACTGAATCCAACAACCCGTACAAAGGACGGGCTTACTAGTAGTCTAATCCAGGGGTGCCCACAGGGGGGGTCTATGACGCAGACTGCGTCATTGAAATTCTTGGGGGGGATTCCAAAAATTTTTTTTGAAGGGGGTAAAAAGGATTTTAACAGAGTTTAAACTGATGACATTCAAAAATATAATTACATCAATAATAAGAACGTAGTATATAATTTAAACATAGTTTTTTCCTTCTGAAATGTATAAATGGCAATGACAGAGCTCGAATAATCAGTCCGTGATTGTGGCGCAGCAGCGGAAGGTACCGGCGAGTTTCGTTAGTACTTGGTTATCTTCGTGAGTCGTGAAGGTGTCAACGACTAGACACAACTGCGCGACTAGGTTAATTGATCGTTGCCCTTGCGTCTTTCTGTTTGTACCCTTTCCAATCTCAAACTAATATTACCACTGAGTTTAATAGTAAGTTTTGTTAAAGTTTTTTATTGTTTTACACTATTAAATTGCCCCAAAAGCAAAAAACTTTTTAAATAAAAATGTTTAGAGTTTGTTTTGCAATGCTAAACCGTTTAGGCATGTCACAAATGTGAAACGAACACTGTAAAAAAATAAACATCCTTATAAGGTCAAACAACAGTTTGGAAGTGAAATAAAAAGTTAATGAGTTTAAATGCAGCGACAAAGCAAGATGGAACCCTATTTAAAAAGTATTTAAAACCCTATGCCGGGTTATTTAATACCTTATAAAAATCTTCTTTTAGTTTTAAGATAAAATAAGGGGTGGTTTACGAATATTATTTTACACCTTTGTTTATGGTATCGGGTGCCCAACTTACATAGGGGGGCTGGTTCTAAGTTTGGGGGGGTGCTTCATGAAGCTTGGGGGGGTGGGCACCCCTGTCTAATCTAACCTAATCAAATGATTAGATTGTAGAGAAGATAAAGAACTTGAACTGCTAGGAGTGTGGTTCGCTTGATGAAACTGCCATAAAAATGTCTTCACCGATCACTTTGTTGAACTTATGTAGCAATTATGTTGTGTGCTAAAAGATCAGTAATCAATCTCTATTTATTTAATTCTTTATCTACACATATATTACATGTTTTTTAAGCTCAATTTAGTAAAATAATGAGTCTTAAATGGAGAGTATTAAAAGAGTATAAAATAAATTAGCAAAATATTGAACTTGAAGAGAAAATAAAAATGCATTTTTTTATGTTTTGTCATAGAAAAAATATATTTGTTTTGTATTGTATAACGATGTGTTGTCGGATCAATGTAAAACAGATTAATGTGAGATATATAGCTATTTATTCACTTTACATAGATGACAGCTAAATTGTTAAACACAGATAATTGCTGATTATAACTAACATCCACATACCAGACCATATTTTGAAATAACTTCCCATGCCAGAATGTAATACCACTGTGGCAGCAGACCTGCATACTCAAATTTACCAATCATTAATATTATAATAATAATATATCACAAGTTTTATCAATATTTGTCGATAAATTAATTAAGAATAACATGGGAAAGAGTATGCAGGTTTGCTGCTGTTAGGAACATTGAAAGTAGGCATTTCTAGCATAAACAAATTTTATTTTGACCATTTATACCAGTTTCATAAACATCTGTCCATACATAAAGGAATTTGCCTATTCTTCATCTATATAAATAAAATTAGAGTTTTGTCTGTACATTGCTCAGAATAATTCATTTTTTAGTTATTCTTACTTTTCGTGCGTTAGAGAAGCAGAAACCGGTCTTATCTCAATTTTTGTTTGTTTGTCTGTGACGCTCCAGGAGGCATTTTACGCCGTCTTCTCCGAAAAAACGGGAGAACTGATTACAATGAAACTTATTTCATGTATTCTCTACATTCCAAAGAAGGTTTATAAATGCTTGAAATCGCCCGCTGCCCCTTGAAAAGTAAATAACGAGCATTTAAAAATCCACTTTTACGCGATATTACTCGCATTTTGATCCAGTTTTCAATGAATAACCTACTGCTAAAAATCAGCTGTCTTTGTAGTTTGACGATTTAATAGAAAGAAAAACAAACAGCTGTCAAATCAATATTAGATAGTTTATATTGGTCATTGATTTTAAACCCGTTTCGAAATCATACTATATAACAAAGTTATTTTAACGTATAACTAATTATAATAGTGGTATAAATGTTCTAATCTCTTTAATTGTAAAGTAATGCTAAATAATAAAGCTGGGTATTGATTTATTTTCTTTGTACTGATTTGTTTAGGATTTCAGGTTTACATTTTGGTATGAAAATCTTTCTTCTTTAAACTGAATCCTACAACCCGTACAAAGGATTGGCTTACTGTTAGTATGATATATTGAAATATTGATTGATATATGAAATATTAATTTTTCCTTATCCTCGTAAGATTAGCATTGGAGCCCCAAAATATGTTGTATTGTGTTTAGATTGTTTAATATCTCCGTAACCGTTGGAGAAAACTTAAAGGAACTAAATTATGTAAATTTGGTCTCGATCGGATCGAGAGAGTTATCGTGTTCACAGACACACACACACACACATATATACATAAAAATTTTAACAACTATTGTTTTTGGCCTCTGGGCACCTTAAAACAAAAAAAAACCATGGTCCCAGGCTTAAGTCTTGCCATGAGATCTACGGTAGTAGCTTCTTCCCTATGGGAAATTCGCTAAAAAAGTATAGAAGTTAAAATTAGATAATAATTATTATACTATGGCAAAGAGGCAAACTAGATATAGGAAATCAAGTATTATTTTTTAATTGAAAGCAGTGTCTCATTATTTTACAAACCATAATATTCCCTGTGGATTCTTCAGGACAGCCAATCAAATGGTGTCAAGGGTACGGACTGGCTTTCATCACATTCTGCATCTTTGGTTGGGGATTCTCGTACTACCTGGTCATCTCACCTTTCATTCTCCCTCCGATTTTGGGTGTTTTTCATAATAAAGTTGTCGTCATCACTTGGAGGTAAATTCCTGAAAATTGTTAAGCTAAAATTATATGATTAAGGTGAATAAATGTGATGGATAAGAGATACTGCACTTTCCAATGTTTCATCATGATTGTCGAGCAATGGGCAATGGTGATTGGTATGACAAGAATAAACTGAGCCTGATATGTATTGTACAACAAAATAGACTACAGTATTGTACAATAAACATTTATTTTAATTTGTGCAATGTTTCTGTTGTACAAACACAAATATGAAACTGAAATATTACTATATAGATCATTAAAAAATTTACTATCACCATTTATCTTTTTTGTCTTTCCGAAGTCGAGTGTGTCCACAAAACCATTTTTAGTTATTTCTTTTTACCAAAATTTAGTTTTATTCACATTTGGAATGAAAAATGGATGATATAAAAACTATATTATATTTTGGTAATGAATTGTTGTTATACAAAGGAACATGTCCCAATGCCTTACCACTAAAAAAATTGTATTTATTTCCCTGCGGGAAATAGGTTAGATCCATATCCATATGTCAAAAGGATTTTTTTTCAGTTCCTCTAAACAGCGTTATAACCATATGACGTTTAAAATTTTCATCTTACAAATTCATCTTACAACAAGTTGTTGTAAACACTAGTTTTTGTAATCACCGACCACAATGGAATCTCAAACACATACAGGCCTCCCTTTCAAGTTTTTGGTCACCCAGTCTATTGCCAAGCCTAGAGATGACAGTTTAGTCATTATGAGATCATGGCCTAGGCAGTCGAATGCTTTGCTATAATCTAATGAGACAGCTGAGACATGCTTGTGTTCCTCTAAACAAACTATTATTTTGTCCTATGAGCTTCGTTAAGACTATTGTGGTGGATCTCCCGTTAAGGAAGCCATGCTGATTTTTTACCATTAACTTATAGGTTGTTCAAGGTAGCTCAGCATTCTTGTTAAAATGATCTTTTATATTATTTTTGAAATTTTTGATATAAGTGTTACGAGGCAATAGTTATCTAGTTTAGTGGGAGATTCTTTTTTGTGTTTTGGACATATCTTGCCTATTTTCATCAAGGCATGAAACCACGCCTATGGGAATGCATCAATTGGGAAGGCTAAAATTAAGATGGACTTTTCAAGTCATGAAAGACATTAGGACCTTGAGTGCAGACTTGGCAAAGGACGGCATAGAGTGGAAGAGCCTGGTTTTTCGGGCTGAGGTAGGCCGCACACCAAATACTGCTGCGCCGTGTCGAGCCCAATGGTTATGAGCAGCATGCAGCTCAGCACCGCGAACCCAGTCTCTCTCACTCTCAGTGGATTGAAGAAACCTAACAAACAAAGTTGGATGTTTGATGAAGTGATATATTATTTAGATTATAAGGTTATAATCTAAATAATAATACATTATAATTATAATAGTAATAGATTATTTAGTTCAGAATCAGTTCAGTTAGTTTAGTAGAGATAGTTTTTAGTCTGTGCCAAGTGAAGATGAATGCATAAGAAGAAGAAGAAGAGGTGACTATAATAGCGTTCTGGTACCTAGTAACGTCAATAACTAGTTCGCCCCAGAGACAAAAATTTGGGTGCATCCTATCAATGAGAAACATGATCTAAAATAATTCTAAACTAATTGTGATTTATTCACAAACGTAAAACAACTAACAACTACACACCACTACCGCTACCACTCAACTAGTGCATATACCGGCACAAAGCGCCTTACTGCGCCATCTTGCCACGCTTCGCCATGCCCGCTGCAGTGTACGGCACCATTTGAACCAACGCAAATCTGATCACATGAGGCTTCTTAAGGCAAAACAACGTGCCGTGCCTTATTGGGTGTGCAGCCTGTCTAAGAATCAACTGAGATTTATGGAATCACGGCAGTAAAAATAGCAGTAGTAACATTTTCATCAAGGAGGGAAACTGTCCCAAACTTAAATATTTATTTATTATAGTTACTAATGGTATCAGTTGTTTTGAACAATTCATTATTAAGCTACACAGAAAAAATTCTTTATTTGTGGAATTTCATCTATTCCAAATGATTGATGGTTTAAAAGTGGCTATTGTAGTATGGACTTCTTTAATTAACAGTTATTGATCCTATGTTCATTGGCTGAAAATTATCTTGTGAGGGAAGAATTTGGTTAGTTATTGTTAAATGTTTTTAGCCGGATGTGGTTGCGATTATTCGCTTGTGTGGTGTCTGCTATTTATGAAAAGTATTTGTTGAGATGTTCGGCAATATACACAGACTGTGTTTCCTTCAATTATTTATGTAAGCAACTTTGGCTCTTCTTTCTGTTTTGAACATTTCTCAGTATTAATAATGTCCCAAAAGTAGCTTTAGACTTGTTTTCTGCATTGTTAATATATTCAGTAGTGGTATATAGTATATGTTCAGTATATAGTTTTAAGTTTTTTTCTTTTCCACTATTAATTTTCTGTCATTTTCATTTCTGGTGATTCCATATGCACAAAACAGTAAGAGAGTCTTCTCTTAGAGTTTTTGACTCATCAAAATGTACCATGAACCTACCCATCTGTCTTCTTCTGACTTTTTACTGAGGAATGTGTAATCTAATATTTGTATATTTGTGGTTTGGAATGCATTGTATGGCTCCTCAGTATCATGGGCAGTAAGCACCCTTTCCCAGTTTTCTTTACTAAATTCATCCCTCAGGCTGTTAAAAATTGTTTGGAAAAAAATTTCTTTTGTATGTTTTCTTTTTTTAGGTTAAGTGTGATCTGATATTCCAGAATTAACTATTGTAAATGTTACATCCTCTCAGGCATGTTTGTGCAAATGCAATCGATAGATGTTTTACTGTGATTAGTTATTCAGGTTGCTGGAATAAGTGGACTTTGCCTGGCTCCAAAAGTTGACAGCACGTCCTTAAAATGGTAGTTGTGTGTCTTTGCAGTTAGTCAGTCTATGTTAATATCACCCATTAAAAAAAGGTTTTTAGTTCCACCTTGGAATGAGGAAAGTATGTCTGAAACACCATCAATTGCTTGCCTTGTCCTCTTGTAAGCCAAGATGGTACAGTTTTCATGAGAATATTTCAATAGTTTATAACTTTAATGTTCTTTTATACACAATAATAATTATAATTAAAATACACTAAAATTAAACATACATATTTAATTTCTGTAAGTAGTATTATAAATTTTTATCAGCTGTTTCCCATTAAGTTTTTATGTGGGAGTATGCAGTGTAAAGTATACATTGTTATTATATTTTTCATACATCATTATCCTGTTTTAAGGATTATACTTATTCTTACACATGATAATTTCATTATTTCAGGAGGACTCGCTCATTTCTAGCTGCAGCAATAGTGATTTGCTTGGCTGCGTTCCTTATTTGGGACACCGCAGAGAATCGCCGCAGGCTCATTTCTGTTGCAGGTTTGGTCACGTTTATCGCTTGCGGATTCATCTTCTCCAAACATCCCACCAGAGTTAGTTTCATTTTAAATTATTCAGGGGATTTCATAATAGTGTCATTTTAGGGTTAACCAAAAAGTTTTGCAGCGGATACATAAATTACATATTTACAAAAATATATTTTTGAGATATTTTATAATCTCTGATTATAGAGTTTATTATTTTCTATCTCCAAATAATTGTTTAATCAACGTACTGTTACATAAAAGTATGGTTACATTATACCTTGTTTATCTACCAGTATAAGTATATGATATTTTAAGCTATTTTATCTTGGCAAAATAGTAAAAATCTTTTTTGGAAATATATTTTTTCAATGATAATTATTATTATTATTATTTGCAAATAAATAAAAATAGTTACTAAAGTACTTTATTGCACATCTTAATTAAGGAATGTATGCACTATAATGCTGCTAAGTTATAATTTCCTTTGATAAACCAGTATTAACACTTTAAGGCGGAGCAGGACAGCTAAAATCCTGAGGTCAGCACTAGTGTCGCTTATTCATTACGCATATGTGATTGTTTCATATAAGCTTCCTAAGCGACCTGCTTAAGATAACAATTCTGTTTTTGTACATTTTCAAACATTTTACATCTTCAAAATGACATATTTTAAAGATT
This sequence comes from Nephotettix cincticeps, assembly GCA_023375725.1. NCBI lineage: Eukaryota > Metazoa > Arthropoda > Insecta > Hemiptera > Cicadellidae > Nephotettix > Nephotettix cincticeps. Next base: position 24,916,974 of record CM041790.1, on the reverse strand, counting down.
ATCAGATCAGAAATAGAAATATTTTCTGTAGTACTGGCTTACTTTTTTTACTTGTTTCAAAATTCCACATAGGTTAGATAAAAAAGGTCTGTTCCCATCCACATTCCAAAAATTTCAGCTCATTAGTATTAATAGGTTTTCCACACTCCTTGCAAGAAAACAAAAAAAAATTCCAAATTAATCGCCCTGTAATCCAAATACAGTAGAACTCCAATTATCCGAACTCCGACTATCCGAATCGCCGATTATCCGAATCACTTTCAGAAAAAAATTTGTCCAAAAAAGTCTAAGTGCGCTATTATTCTTCCCCGCGAAGCCCGAGTGTGACCACTTGCAACTGCTTACCGTCAAGCGAATGCGTGACCTGGCTCCCCGAAAACGGATGAAGACCGCAAAACAGCTTACATTGACGGAGATTAAAAAAAAATGATTTTTTTATATTTAAAACATGTGAAAATATCATGTTTCTTACATTTAATTCAATAAAAATAGTACAATATCAAAATGTAGTTTTTTTTCTCTCAAATGGCATTTTTTTTAACTCCGATTATCCGAATATTTGATTATCCGAATGGGTCCCAGTCCCCATTAATTCGGATAATTGGAGTTCTACTGTAGTTATAAAACTTTAATAAAATTATTCCAAAGCATTTTTATGATACAATCAACCAAAATAAATTTTTTAAGATAGTCGATTTTTTCACTTGCACTACCTTAATACCAATGTATATTATGATAACACTGTGTTACCATGAACTGTTTACCAACTAGCTGAGTCAAAGTGTGGGAAAATGGACTGTTCCAACTAACAGTGGTAGGAAATTTCAAATTGCCCACTAATTTCTAAGGTAGGCCTAGTGACATATGCAATGTAATTTTATGGTCATAAAAAGTTTAAAGTGAAAAAAGGGTGCTTCTAGATGTCAAACGAGGCAATTCAACCTTACATACACCATCCATGGTCATGATTCTCTACCTATACTAATATCACTATGGTAATAATAATAAAAATAATAATTTTGTCAATTACTTCATATTTAGTGTTGTAATATTATTTTCTTTGTTAATTTTTTTATTTTGACTACATTTTATAGAGCAGAGTTTATAGGCAGAGAGGGCGTGATAAATAAGATTTATTTTAATTTTATTATTAATTTTAATTTCAGCTGAAATCCTGAGGTCAGCACTAGTGTCGCTTATTCGTTACGCATATGTGATTGTTTCATGCAAGCTTCCTAAGCTCCAAATGCTTAAGGATATGATACAATTATGTTTTCATACATAATTGATATGGATTTATGAAAATACAATATTTATTTAAAACTGCAACTTATTACATACAAAAAATCCAGTTTTATTAGAGAGGCTTTTAAGCTTCTTTACAATTTGACAATCTATTGTGTAAGTTCATATCATTGTATGTCATCAATGCTTCTGCCTATTTACAGGTAAAATGGAGAACTGTGTACATGGGAATTATGATACAATTTTCTGTTGGACTTTTTGCAATAAGATGGCAAGTTGGCCGTAAGATATTTGAATGTATTGGAAATCTAGCTGAAGAGTTTTTAGAGTACGCTTACGTTGGGGCCTCATTTGTTTATGGAGATCTTCTTGTAAAGAAAGAGGCCATCTTTGCATTCCAGGTAAATATTTAATCATTAATATTGTTTTAGAAAATGAAGTATATCTAAATATTCATGAGACTTCTCAAGAGGATTGGAGAAAATCAGTGAATGGATAACTTAAGAGTTCATACTTAAAGTGAATATATGCATATAAATTTTAAACAGAACAAACTTTATGTAGTGAAAAATAGTTGTGGTTAATGTTCATGGTAATTATTTAACTCGCCGATGGTCGAGGGGTGTGCACAGTGCTCATTTTCCACTTTTAAGTTTCTACAAAACATGGAGTATGTAATATGGCCTGAAATTTGGAGTACCTGTTATTTGGGGTGTCAGTAATGGGGGGGGGATACGTTGGGGGAGATTAAGTGACCTTTAGACTGTCTTGCACCTTAGTTTGTGATGAGTTAGAGTGCAGTAAGTACAACTAAAAAGACCTTTTATTTAGTAATAAATTATGTGTTTTATATATTTATTTGTAGTTGTTATAATGCACTTAGTATTAGAAAAAACATTATTTTTTTTTGTAAAATTAGTTATTTTTAGTTTTGTATATAATTAAACGTTAAAAAAACAGTTGAAAAAAGTGGCATGATATAAATTGTTCAACATTTGTGAAATATAAATCATTAACAATCAGGCTCACCCCTCGACCATCCTCGTAACACAAATTCTGGCTCGTTTTTATTGCACTCACAGAGTATCATTTACATGGTTTTTAATTTTTATAGTCAATGTCGGCCATCTTCTTTGTGAGCATGATCGTGCAAGTCTTGTTCTACTTGGGTTGGATGCAGATCATTTGTGTGAAGCTGGGCTGGTTCATGCAGGTTATGCTTGGCACAACTGTCATGGAGTCTGTGAATGCAGTTTCTAGCGTGTTTCTAGGAATGGTAAATTCTCTAATGGATGAACTAAAGACATAATTTCAGATTGATAGCAATAGTTGATGAATGGTAGTAGTGATCAGTGGTACACTCATGGGGATGTGCTACGGTTAGTACAGCACCCAATGTGGTTTTTTTATATAGTTGAAACATAAAACTGTTTTTACAACTAAGATTGCTTTAAAACCATATTGGTTTAAAGTGTTTTTACAAAAATATTGTGAAAAATGTTCTAATTATATTTTTTCCATTAAATTTTAATGACACATAATATAGCCTGTGATCTATTACCCAAGGCTAGCACAGTGAGATGAGAAAAGTTGGCAAAGGGTGCTGAGACCCCCTTAATCAGTTTGTTTATTTTACAAAAAAGTTTAACTGGAACAATGGGATTATGGAACTGTGCCATAGTTTTGATATCTAGTTTAAATCTGGAGAAAGCAATATTTAAACTTAAGAAATTGGGTTAAAATCTTGTGTCTCTGTTTGATGTGTAGGACATTGAAACTATTATACCTGTTAAGTCGTTGGTCTATTATAGCAGAGGGATGGTAGCCTTCTGTTTTTACAACCAATAATAACCCTTTCACAAGTTGTGCTTAAAACAACATTTTAGTAAGGATGTTATATGACGTACTTAGTAAATAAAAACTTCTTTTAATAATACAGTATTTAAAAGAAAAATTTTTTTTATGATTTTTAGGCTTATTTTTTGTTTTAAATAAAGTTTTTGCAAAAATATGATTTTTTATTATTCAATTTTTTAGATTTTTAACATTACTCCTCTGGGCAAATCCAAGTTAGACGTCATATGACGTCCACACTCAATTAAGGTTTTACGTCTTTATGCTGGTTTTAGGAGGCCTAGCACATCCAGTCAAAATCCTGAGTGTGATAGCTTTAGTGATAGTATATCCCTTACTCCTACTAACATACTTCTCACATATTCTCATCTCCTTCCTTTTATTAATATTGTTTTAAATTTAGAATTGTATTATTTTTGCTTCTTATACTGTAACTAAACCTTGTAATAATTCTTTGTTGATCTCATAACATTTTCTATTTTTAACTATTTTAAAGGAAGTTGATTATATCGGGGTTTAAGATAACAAAGATTTTACTAAAATGTCAAATTACATTAAAAAGTTATCATTATGTTCATAAATTTCCATACATCCATACATTCTCTGTTGGGGCAATAATTTAATGCTGACCCACCACAGATTAGCTATCTAAAAAGTAACTAAAGTTAGGTACTTAATACATTTGAAACTGATTACGAGCTCATATTTCTGTAAAAGATAGTCTGAATAATTAAGGTTACCAAATCTTAATTTTAACAACAATCCATACTATTTGCTTAAAATGTCACATATAATGTGTAAACTGTCTCATACTTTGCATTTCAGACAGAAGCGCCGTTGCTCTACAAACCATACATAAAAGACTTGACCTTATCGGAAATGCATGCTGTTATGGCTGGTGGATTTTCCACTATTGCAGGTACCGTAACAATAATTAACTCCTCCCTTCATCAAAAAACTTTAGTCGTTTGTCAAATGTAGAACAATTAATATTGTTACCAAGTTAATAATACTGATCGAGGTGAATAAAATTAACCTCTCAGTTTAACCCTTTAAAGAGTACCGTATTTTGTGTCAAAATAGTATTGACGTTTTAAAACATCTTTTAATGGTTCCGCAAAAAGGAGTAGCGACGTATTACAACGTTTTTTGACAAAATTTGTTCTAATACATTATGTATATATATAAACATATAACCTGACACAGATGAATTCTTAAGGTTCTTTAGTTACTTTGATTGAAGGCTTAGATATAGAAAAATTGATTCAAAAAGTTGAATCAAAAAGGTGATTTAAAAAAGTTCTAAAGTGTTTATTTAAAAAAATTTTGAACCTAAAACACGTTTCTAACTATATTTACTCCATGTTGCAATGTATTTTAGTGAAAATTAAAAAAATTATACTCTTTTGAGGTGTGTTTTGAGTTTTTACCCTTACTCCTTAACAGCTCTCAAATAATGACGTTTTAAAACGTTGTTACTCCTTAAAGGGTTAAAACTAGAAATTCACTATGTACATCATATAAGAAGAATATAACTTTGAAAAACAATTTTTACATGAGAACAGGTTTGAAACGAAATTTCAAAAAGAGTAAAGTTTACAGTAAAAACTTATTTTTGACCTGGATATGTCTTAGCTCCGGGGATCCATATAAGTTCTACATACACAAAATTCAAGATTGAGAACTAAAAGCCTCGATTATAAGAGGTAAATGAGGTTATGGTTTGTTCAAATAGATGTGTTAACAGGAGCGGTGTTTGCTGCTTATGCATCCTTCGGCGTGGATCCAGCCAACATTATAACAGCATCCATCATGACTGCCCCAGCTGCTCTCTGCTACTCAAAGCTGGTCTACCCAGAGAGCACACAATCGAAAACTGACGCCAAGACTGTCCAAATATATAAAAGGTGACAACATTAGATTATGTTTAAACCCTTTGAGGAGTGTGGATGTCATATGACGTCCAATTTGGATTTTCCCCGAGGAGTAATGCTGAAAATCTAAAAATGACTAAAAGAGAGTGAATTAAAAAAATTTTACAATAAACTTTTATTTAATACAAATAACTTAAGCTTAAAAATCATAAAAAAACATATTTCTTTTTTTAATTATTAATAACACCTGTACCGTGACATAAATTTCTTTTTTGTAAAACGAGACATAACGTCAAACTGACCGTTCTTACAGGTTTTTACTTCGTTTTCAATGTTTGATTGACAAACGTTTGATGACAAAAAAATTGATTTGTACATAGTTCTGATAATTTTTCTGATAAAACATACATGATACGGTACAAACTATTCAGTTTTTCACAAAAAGGTCAAATTTACCATTTTTAATTTTGTATTGGTATTCTCTGGTACATCTTATATCATATGAATATTTTGGTCTAAAATAATAAATGCTACTTTTCAGGTGGCTAGAACTTGGCTGATCCAAATTTATTCTAAAAGTAACTGGTACGAATGAAAAATACGCTAAATACACTTCTTCTACACCATGACGCAAAACAAAACTGATCCGTAACTCACAGTAAATCTGACCAGCCGTAATTTGAGAAGCACGTGCGCTAGGGTAGAAGCTGTCACGAGAACTATCCGGTTTTGCGGTAGATGGTAGGAAGGGTAAGGGAAGGAAGGTACCTCGTGCGGCAAACTCCGTGGTCAAGCAATTTTACCAATTTAAGACCAAGAAAATCCCAATCAGTCGATTAGAAGTGGTAAGCTTTTTACTCTTAACTGTGAAAAAAAATTACTAATATCTTCTTGAAATATCAGTTTAAACAAAGTTTAAACAAAAAAAGCGTAAAACATGCCCCCCGCCCTTATAACCACTAACCACAAAAGCAAAACAGGTGTCCACTGCAATCCCAATTAAGCCTATAAATGCTGTCAACTTCCACCCAAGTCGGCCACCGTTTATTTAAGGTAGGCCCCCCTCTCCGCTTTACCACACATTTGCAAGCCAAATTGGGATTGCTCACGGTCGGGATTCGAACCCTAGCACTTCCGAATGGCTAGAACGTTACGCTCGTCAGCGTAGCGCATTAGCCGGTTCAGCCACTCAGTGCATAGGAGTAGAAAGCGTTTACTTGGTTATAGACCTGCCCGGTGGCAGTCTAGTGCACGACGAGAGCAGGTTCGGTTGCTTGCCCCCTGAGAGCAACACGGTCACGCAGGCGCTAGTTTTTAACAAGTTCAGTAAACTGACGACAGATGCCTCCACCTGCCACTTTACGATTTACGTGAATTACGATTTTGCCAGTTCTAGGGCTAATGATCATTGAGTTTTTGGATTCGATTTTGGATGTTAGATTATGCAAGTATTATTATAAAAATGCAGCGATTCAGATTAGGTTGGATTAGAAAACAACTGTGAATCGATCCACTATGATTTATTTGTTTATTTTATTTATTTGCTAGTAAAATATAAAATTTAGGAAAAATACTTACTGCAACATACTTATATTTTTAATGATACCTCTGCACTCTTATTTTCAGCCTCCACCTTACTTCATAACTTCATACCATACTTCATACTTTACTTACCTTACCTTACCTTTTACTTTACTTTACTTTACTTTTTTTCCGTCATACTTTATAACTTCATATAGAACTACTCTGTTTTTACGGTTTGCTGTAAAATTGGATTTTTTTCATATAAACGACCCGACCTGTTTTTTTAAACTCTTCAAGATATCAAGCGGACATTTTTACTGTGTATTAATTAAACATAGTAGATGCCACTGATCTACAATGAAGTTTTTTGTTGAAAACTACCTGTTTTACAACAGTAAATAAATAAAATACAGTATAACCTCGATTAACCCTCACCCTCGGGACCGGGACCATGACGGATAACCGAATAGACGGATAACAGAAATAATAATAGCGCCGATATAACTTAGCACCTAGACAGTGTTTGGCATGGCTACATCGCAATTCACTGCCTTGCATGGTATAACGGCGCTATTTTAAGTCCTAATTAATTTTCATGATTGCTGTGCAGTACAGTACTTAATATGAATTTGTTTTAAATGAGACAAAACAATACTATGCCAGTTCAAATGAAAAATACTTTATTAAGAAAACAAAAAACTGTACATGTACGTACTTTTACTCTCAAAACTTCCGTTTCCGGTATTTAGTTTTTAAAATAATCCGTCATTTTCTTTTGTTTCTTTCCCCGTCGAGCTTTTCAGGCGGTATTTTTTCTAATTTTTCCTAGAAGAAGCACCAGCGTTTAATAATTAATTATTTATTGTCGAGTCCCAAAACTACACGTTTCCGTTTCTCAGCCATAACAGAAGAGCGTGCACTAATGCGTATAAACAACACTGTCAACAATAAACCATAAAGCACGTAAAACGCTAGTAGGCATTGTACTCGAAATCGGTAATAACTTCAGTTCACTGTAGTAAGTCACACACCACACTGAACTGAAATGAAACAGTAGCAGTAGATTGCAGAAGACAGTGTAAGGGATTAACCAGCTGGGTCACTACCCTTGTCACCAATGATTCACGCACAGTACAGGTGTGCAGTACAGTTGTCTCAACTTATCATAGAGCCTCAACAGACGATCCGGCTCGGCGCTGACGCATAATTCTTTTTGCGGTAGGGGGTGGCGGTTAATAGAGACTGACGGTTAAAAGGGTGACGGTTAATCGAGGTTCTACTGTAATTGTTATTTTTAACAAGGGTTTAGGAAAAAATCACAACATTTTTAACTTTTGCAATCTATATAAATAAAATTAGAGTTTTGTCGGTACATTGCTCAGAATTATTCATTTTTTAGTTATTTTTACTTTTTGTGCGTTAGAGAAGCCGAAACCGGTCTTATCTCAATTTTTGTCTGTTTGTCGGTTTGTCTGTTTGTCTGTGACGCTTCATGAGGCATTTTACACCATCTTCTCCGAAAAAACTGGAGAACTGATTACAATGAAACTTATTTCATGTATTCTCAACATTCCAGAGAAGGTTTGTAAATGCTTGAAATCGCCCGCCGCCTTTTGAAAAGTAAATAACAAGCATTTAAAAACCCACTTTTACGCGATATTACTCGCATTTTGGTTCAGTTTTCAATGAATAACCTATTGGTAATAACCAGCTGCCTTTGTAGTTTAAAGATTTAATAGAAATAAAAACAAACAGCTATCAAATCAATATTAGTTATTTTATATTGGTCATTGATTTAAACCCATTTCGAAATCATACTATATTAAAAAGTTATTTTAACGTATAACTAATAATAATAATGGTATAAATGTTCCAATCTCTTTAATCTTTTAATTATTTAATTCTAATCTATTTTTAAGCTGGGTATTGATTTATTTTCTTTGAATTGGTTTGTTTAGGATTTCAGGTTAACATTTTGGTATGATGATCTTTCTGCTTTGAACTGAATCCTACAACCCGTACAAAGGACGGGCTTACTGCTAGTAAATACATAAAAGTAGATCAGCAGATCTACAAAACACAACTTAATAAATGATGAACATTTAAGCTTTGTATCTTTCGTATCTTCAGAGTAAATGGGGCATAAAGTTTACATAGTTTAACATATGGCCTTATGGATCGTATAAGTTCCCTTAATACAAAAAGAGATACTTTAAGCATAACAGTAAAAAGCACTCACTCAGCATCAATATGGGAACATGAGAATAGGATTCTCCTTCCTGAAGAATGGTAATTAATTCTTCCATTATTATGATATAGGATAGCATAAGACTGTACTTCGTTATGTGAAGCATTTTAACTAATAAGTGAAGCTATGTGTAATTAATTAATGAGTTAAGTATAGTAATTATACTATAAGTTGTTGTTAACTATATTTTTTCCTTTTCAAGTAATTTTAAATTCACTAACATAATGTTTCAGTGAGGACAAGAGTGTGATGGACGCTGTGATACAGGGGGCGCTTGTGGGAATAGGAATGGTGCAGGGCATCATCGCAACCATCATCGCTTGTGTCTCCTTCGTAGCGTTCTTCAACGATCTACTTGCTTGGCTCGGTCTGCTGGCCGGCATCGAAGACTTCACTCTTGATGTAGGAGTACACCCCATTTTAACCATTAAAACTCCAATAAGGTCGATTACTATTAAAGTTCTTGTAGCATTTTCATAACCATTAATACCATAACATTAATTTTTACTTGTTTCAAAGAGGAATTCCCAATAAAGAGTCTTATTTAGCTCTTTAAATCATTAACTGCAACAGGTTTATAACAATGTTTATAGACTATGAAGGTGACGTGTCTTATAATCTAGCTACTTGGAGATCGAGAATTGTGTATAGGTATAAGCGATGGCCAGTAGATGTGATATTCATTGTGTGCATTAACAATATTAAATACTAAGTTCATCCATCATCATTGTAAGACCATCTTCTTAATTAGACCAGTTTCTAATTTGGAGGAAAAATTGTGGTTTGGATTGTGGTTTGTGGTTTGGCTATTAATCAACAGTCCTGACCAAGGTATATGTTAGCCTTATAGTCAGTAACATGACGACAATATCAAGCCATAATCATCTTAGACTTATTACTCATTCACACTTAGCTTAAAATACCTACCTGAGTTGGAAAGCATTTCAGTGAAATGTATCAAAAGCATCAAAGTAAGGTAAAAAAAACTTTAGTTCTCTACCAGATTTCTTGAACTAAATGTATAGTAGACTTTGATGACCCCTTTTATACATGCGTTTTCAAACCGACGATAAAAAAACTAAAGTTTCTAAATACATTGGAAGATAAAGGTGCTTTTATGCACTGACGTACATCTTAGTGTTGTGCATTTCTAAATCATGTTGCAGTGCTTTAGAAATAGACACAGAGCTCTAAGTACATGGTAGTATATGGGCATAGGTGGAGTTAAGGGGGCATGGGGGGCAATGCCCCCAGACCTCTTAAGTGTTTGAATTTTTATTACCAATCAGAACAGTTCTATTATAATTTTCATTTCACACAGATATTTTGATGAGTTTTTACTTGGGTTTATATCAGTTTTGAGCAAATGTTTCTTTTTCTTTATTTTTAGACTATATTTTGATGAAAACTAAAAAACTAACTGCCCTCCCCACCATCAAGTAACCTCTGATTCCGCCAATATATATGAGAGCTTTCATGCATCTACACAACAAATAGATGTTTCCAAATCCAAGCAGCAGTGCTACCAAACTCTCTGCACTTGTTTCCCCAGAATGTTACTTGATCATGTTGTCTTCTCTATTGTTTTATTTAAGAAATTAATGTAGAAATATTAATTTACGAAATTAAAAAAAGAGAAGCAATCTGGACCACTTCAGAACCTTTTAGGGGCTAAATAATAACTAAAATAAATACTAAAGAAGAACCAGGGTTCAGAGCTCTGTGATCTATGTTAGGTTATAGTTTTGAAGATCAACTAGTACAGTAGCTCACTGCCAGATCCCCTCTCTCAATCCTTTCCAAATGCACAACAGAAAATAAAAAATTGTGATAAAAAATTGGAATGGACAACACAAAATTAACTCTATGTTTTCCATTGTCTGTTCTAAAGCGTATGCTTTTTAAATGATTGTAACATAGCTGCCCTCACTAGGGGTTAATGACTGGAATCAAGCCCAACCTCTCTGTCATCTGAATTTCATTTTCAACTTATCAGGACATACAGTAGTGAAGAAGAACCTTTTCTTCCTACTAGGGCATACATACTCTGTGGAATCTATAGGTTTCTTCCTCCAACAAAAAATGCATAGCATAATTGTTGTTTTATATGAAACCATAAAAGTTCTGACCTACTATTGTATAATATACTGTCAAATCTTTATTAAATTAGAATATTGATTAGATTAGATTAGATCATTGAAATGGCAACCATACTACAATGTAGGTATTTTAAGCCAAGTATGAATGAGGATAGAGTGTAGGATGATTGTGGCGCGATCTTGTAGTCTTGTTACTAACTAAGGCTGACATGTTCCTTAGACAGGACTGTTAATTAATAGCCCAACAGCCGATGGCAACTAATGGACCTACAGTTTAACGTGGAATCCGAACCAGGGCCTCTGAATTACGAATTGGTCTAATTAATTATGAGAATAGGCTTTGCGGTATTAACGTAGTATTCAATAGTGCGGACGTTAATCCACACAGAGAACCTACACCCACCGACCATCGCTCACAACTATCCACAATTTGTGACCTCCAAGTAGCTGGATTACTGGACGTCGCCACCGTCCCAGTCAAATTGTTCTAATGTAGAATAAATAAAATAAAAATTCAATTATCTTCTATTGAATAATAAACATCCTCTTAAACCATGACTTATGAATGTTCATTTAAGTAATGAATAATCTAAGGATACTCATTGAATCATTAGTAATATATGATAACTAACTAATAATCAAATAAATAAATAAATACAAATACAGTTTATTATAAAATCAAAAATTCAAAAATTTTTAAAATGCTCTGAGATACTGTAGATTGTTTCCTACATACCAAATTTCATGAAAATCAGACTAATAGTCTCGTCTCTAGGCTTCTGCACATCCTTAAACATACATACACAGGAAGACACACAGACAGACATCACTCTAAAAACCACGCTTTTCGATTCAGAGGGCTCTTAAATGGATATGTCCACCTAAAACTCAAATTTGAAAATTCTGACAAAACCAATACTTTCTCCTTATACTATCATATAGGAGGAGAAAGTAAAAAATTATTTAAATAATAAATAACTCATACCTATATGAAACTCCAAAATTATTAATCCCCCTCAATAAGAATAACAAGAATAAACCTTAAACATCTACATCAAATTATGTGTGCAGTGTTTATGTGCATGGTTGGGGTTATGACAGGTACAACAAGGTTAGGCCTAATGCACTGACCTGATGTTTCTTGTGTTCTCGCAGTCGATTCTCTCATACGTCCTGTTCCCCGTGGTGTGGCTGATGGGCGTAGAACCCTCACAGTGCCTGCTTGTCTCCAGGCTCATCAGTATCAAGATCACTGTCAACGAGTTTGTCGCTTATGTAAAACTAGGAGAAATTAAGAAAACAGGAGTCTTGTCGGTAAGTGACAGTATTCGAACATTTTGTTGAGAACACTTTTTTACACTTATTTATGCAACAAAATAATCTTAAACTAATTCTAAATACTAATCTGATACTCATCTGAACATTGTAATGAAGAAATAACATTTTAAGAGTGATGTGATTGTTACAGTAAATGATGAAAGTAGCCTGTAGTTTTTAACAACTTTTATAGAGTACAACTACAAGTTTTCACAGCAATACTTTACTACAAACAAGTATATCATCTGTTTCCAGCCACGCACGGATGCAATCGCCACCTACGCCCTGTGCAGCTTCGCCAACCCTGCATCAGTTGGTATCTTGATCTCGACTCTCAATACGCTCTGCCCATCCCAAAGGTTTAACATCCTGGAAGTTGCCTTCCGAGCATTTATCACTGCCATATTCATCTCCTTCTTGACCGCTTGCATTGCAGGTAATAATTAGCCTGATTGAATATGCCTGGACCGGGTGGCCCAAAAAGAACACATGGATTTGTAACTAGTATAATTTGCTTTATTTTGGTTATATACAAAAATTACCACCATCAATACCATATTTAGATTATCCAATTTATGATTTGTTTATTTATTATTCTCTTTGTCACTGATAAGTTTTGAATATTACTTCAGACAGACTGTGTTCATGCAAATAAAAATTCACGTAGTATTTTCACAAACCGTTTAGAGTTCACGGTTACATTAACACCACCTTTTTAAAACGTGTAGCACCCAACGTTTTCAAAACTCCACAAGAAACACTTTTGCACTGTGCAGTGATTTTTGGTCCAATTCTTTTGGGTTTTCTGCTGCCTAGCGACAGTTTTGCTTATTAACATATGTCAATTATGTTTACTTTAATTCCATACAAATTAAATAATACAAACACGTTACAAAAATACTTTGTTTGAAATTTTTTTCAATAAACAGACTCCTGAATTCACTTTTTTCATATTGGCAATACTGTCCATGCAAGTAGATAGGAAAAAATTCAAAACCGCTTTCTCTGTGCTGAACCTCTAACATAAAAGCATCTAAAACTCGTGCCAACGCCAGTATGCATTTTTTTCAAGAACAAACAGCAGAATTATATCAAATTATTAAATTGAAGATGGAAGAGAATTATTTATTTTTAAAAAGGGGCTCCTAAGAGATGAAGAAGAAGGTATAATTTGTTTTTTAAGAGAAGATATATTTAATTTTCAAACCATGATGTATAGATTAAGTCAGAGATTAAATTAATTCTAGCAATACAGTCCACTAATTCGAGTGTCTAGTTTATAAATATTGTGACAACATAGCAGTCTAAATGAAAGTGCGCTTCATCACTCATCATTAACCAAACATCATCAGTGGCAATAACATCAAGCGTTCTTTCGCAAAGATGCTCATAATTCGTAATCACAACGAAGTATTGTGTTGCGATCAGGTAACAAACTATTTCGTGATCCAGGAAGAGTCAAAACTGCAGTATCTTAAACTCTCTACGGATATGGATACATTATTTCCCATTTAATGGTTCTAATCCAACAACTTTTTTTAAGGATGTATATAAAATTAAAGCCATGATCCAGTGGATTGTTGCTGGAGGGGCTTGTATCCGTCTTATTGCCTCCTCAATGGATCTGTACTCTACATTATCTAAGGCTCCCTGGATATCCATAAAGAGGCCGACAAGCGTTTCTCGGTTTCCCAAGGAGCACTCTATTTTTTCAACCAGACTGCTAAGAGCGGGGATAGTTGATTTACCTTTGACTTAGGCTACTTACCTTTTTAGTTGATTAACATTACCCTGCGCGACCACTTTAAATCCATATTATTTTACTTATATTGATCATTGGTTTTATACCAATTAAAATACTATACTAAAATAAAATATTATCTCAGTGTATACAAAGTCTTACTACTGATAAAAGTTTTATATTTGTATCTACGCTATGTAACAATTTAAAACTAACTCTAGATAATTTAGCTGATGATTTCTTTTTTTTTGTTTTTGAATTCAGGTTACTATTTTGTTATAATAATAAATATCTTGTTTCTTAATACAATGAGTCATACCAGTAAATAGAATATAACTATTCTGATAGTATAACAAGTAATTAGCTTATCTTAAACACGATTATTTATACAAACAAATTCGAAAAAAATATTTAGGTTGAAAATAAAAATATGATATTCAGTACCTAATTATTTTTCCTTAGGTGCTCTGATGCCTGAGAATGGGTTCTCGTAGTGAAGATTGAAGCAGTTCAAAGTGTAACAACTCAGTGAAAACTTCCATTGTACCAAAACTAGTATTATTAAGTAGTTTAACACTCGCTTATACGAGAGTACATTTATAAGCTATTTTATACTTTATTAAGGAATTTTTATTTTTAGAACTTACTCTATATTTTAATTGTTGGTCAAAAGGTTATTATGAATTTTTTAAACTCCGTTTGGACTGAAATCCCATTGATTACTCCTTTTTAGATTTTGTGAGGATAATGAGATAATAAAGGGTTTATTGAAAGAAACAATGGTATAAGTGAAGTTTGTATTGCTCCACTAAATGTACAACACAATGTTTCATTATTTGAAAGTTCCATGGGAAGGAAAATGTTCAATATAGCAATCACCTTCCTCACTGTTGTAAGCAAACATGGACTCAGGTCCCGATAATAGTTACATGCCACCTTAAAGACAGTCAAACAAAAAAACCTTTGTGATTACGGGTAACCTAATTAGAAATATAAAAGACTTGCGGTAGTAAATAGTGTTTTATTTTTATTTACAGTAGTTCATATACAGTGTAACAGGTTTTATATAGTTTTCAATGTGGACAGCCAGTTTTAAATGGAACTTCTGGAATTTTGAAACCCTTAATAAAATATAAAAGGATCGATATATTTATAGAGATATCATCACATTGTAAGATATATTGTAAAAAAGTTGCTGTAGTGATGAAGAAGGAATAATAATTTTATATAAAAATTAATTGTTATATAAAGTAATTTAAGTTTCAATAATACATATTAAGAAATGTAAATAAATGCTTAATAAAGTCACAACACTAGTATAAGGAATGTATTATAAGCCAATGTTTAATGATATTTAAATGTAAAAATATAATGTTTGACATTATTTTAAGAAGAAAAAAATAAAACTACAGTATTACATATATATTGACTGTTTTACCTTTAAGTATTATTTGTAAATATTGTATATAAAAATATATATTGAGTATTGTTACTAATGATTGTATACAACATTTTTTTACCCTTGGCGGATTTCCATTAAATTAGGAAGAAGTGGTAATTGACGATAGAAAATTTAAGAATGTGATTAAGAACCTCAAGTGACATTCTTTCATGTCAGTTGTTTTTATAATAATTATTTTTTAAATGGTTATTGACTTTATGTCCTGATAGTAAATTTGTAAGGCTTTAAAATTCCTAATACAGTAATTCTCTAAAATATCTCCTCAAATATGTGGTAATCATATTGTACAGTTATCATTGTCGAAATGTGTTGCAGAATATAGTTTTAATAATCTAATCTTTTGAACTCAAATTTGTTCTTGAGATATGTAATGCCATAATATATTATCTTCGTCATGTTATTTTGGATCTCATTGGAGGAAAACCTCAAAATTAAAGTCATGGACTACTACTTATTCCAATAAAATTACTATTTTTAAACAAATTGATTTTGTATTTATATTTTTACCACCAATATTTTTCTCTTTGAAAAAACTACTGAGTTATAGGGTAAGAAATAAAATGAAACATAAGAGAACTCAAATTATTTTTAACCCGTGATCACTCTCGCTATTCGCTGCTACACCGTTTTACTCTTGTGTTCGATTAACAAATGGGAAAATATTTAAAAAATACTTCAAAGTCGTAAAAACTCTTTTTTATTTTAAAAATAGCTTGAATAAATACTAGGAGCTAAAAATGTCAAAATCAAGCAAAAATGAAATAGGCCAATAATTTTCTTTGTTTAAAATTTAAATTTGAATTGTTTACAAAAAACCGAAACATAAAGTATTATACAATTGAACTTCAGATATAGAGTCATGTAAGATACAATGGTTCAAAAAGGTTATTTTGTGTTACTTTAGGCATATATTGAAACATTATTATGATTTCTAGGCTTGATCAGGCCTGTGCACACTCCCTCCCCACCCAAAAAAATCACACACCCACACTCCTTTTTAGCACTCCTTAAGCAGAACATCAACATGCTGAAAACATTTCTGAGGATTAGACAACCTGGTGGATGTCGGGGGAAAAGTTCTGTAACATTTTTAAGTTGTTAGATTCAATCTAACAGCATGAGTAAGTTGAGAGTCAATCTATTTGAACCCTACTTCTTTATGTGTAAATATTAAATATTGTTATAACTAAAAATGAATAGTAGTAATTATTATTACTAATTGTTTTAAAAAATATTTCTTCATAAACCATTAAACACGTGAAATCAAGAAGAAAATAAATAAAATAGTTCCACTAAGACTGTTGTTTTAAATGTGGATACATTTTAAACTCAACATTTCTTACAAAAATGTATTTTACCATATTATAAAATTCAACCCCAAGGTATTGGAATTTAGTTTCATTATAATGTCGGAATTTATAAATTTTGTACAAATTTGAATAAGCCTCGTTAATCTACAGTTAATTGAAAACGTTATATTTTAAACTGAATCTACTGTCATTTCCGTTTCCCCTGCATTCCAAACAATCTGGGCTCTGAGTGCCACTCAGCTGGCGGACACGGAACCCAGTGATCAGTGACACCAACACAACAGACGAGACGAGAGATACCCATCACCAGCTGACCCCTGCCCATACCTCCCGGCCGCAGAGATAACGAGCCATTCCTTCTGTCCCGTCCACTCTCGCAACATGGCTCTACATTCGCTAATCGTTCTTTTCATTTTTGCTGGACTAGGTAAGTTTTAACATAGAAATTATTTATTCAATCTTCAAACTTATTAGACGTAGAATTAAAAATCCTCTGAATAAAGTTTAGTAGTTTATATCTCAGACGTTATTTTACATAATAAAGATAAAGTGAATAAAAAGAAATAATCAAATTTTTAAACTAGCTAAAATTAATACCGTACTTTGAAATTTAAAGTTTTAAAAATTCATTCAGACTATAACATTACTTTTAAATTTAAAAGATCCTTCACAAATTTCAGAAAAAAGGGGACTTTTTCCATTGTTTTTTATATCTGAAGGACGATATTAGGTCTACATACTAAAAATCATTTTTGAATCATTATCGCAGAATAATTATTATAATTAACTCAGAAGGGCTTTTAATATACATTGATTTATTTTATCAAGTAACTAATTTTATTCTTAATTTTGTCTTCTCATTCTTTGTCCGATTCACACTTAAGGTCTTGTTATTTATGTAAACGTACATTTTATATGGACTTTATTATTTTTGAACTTGTGAAAGTTCAAGACATATTTTGAGTTTTCCAAACCTCTCATGGACCGAATAATGTTATATTTGTTTAACAATGACAATATAACGTCCAAAACCCCGGATAGCCAAGCAGTGACAGTATAACCATCAAAGAAATATCCGTTTTTGGATTTAAGGTTTTTGACCTGATTTACTCGTAACTATAAATGTCTGGTTTTAAATTTTGATAAATAAAAATAGAAGAATTTACTAAAAAGCTAATTGTAACAACTTAAATTCTTGATAATCAATTGTATTTTGAAATCGATTGAATAAATGGATACGTATAGGCCTACATATTACGAATTTGATTGAATTTCTATTATCAGTTTTCATTTATTTACAAGTAGCTTATAATATGTAATATAATAGTTTTTGCTTGAAAGTCAAGTTCAGTTAAACCAAAACCTCTTTATAATTAACTCTTCAAACTAAAAATAATTCATGTGTACGTTAAAACATAAAATAAATAAATTTATACTGTTTATACACCAGACTTTTTCCCTCTAAATATTTTTAACAAACTATACATACGTATCTCCTACATTTTTCTATAATTCTCAAACTTCATTTACCAACTCAGCACACGTGGAAGATAATTTTATGAATGGTTTGCGTTCGAAGCAGTGGAACATCGTTTCTGGGTTAGATATCTTGACGCGGACAAGGCTTGGGGAGATAAGAAGACCGAAGTTCGAATAAACATCGAGTCATCAGTTAGCTTCATTTGCATTTTGTGACGCACATTATTATACTTTACAGTTATTATACAGTACTCAACTGCCAACTCATATGCACAGACTCCACCTCCCACCAAAAGGATATTAAGAACGACTTTAACCCTTTTTTGGGTCAAATAGGGTTTTAGAATTATTCATATTTGAAGCGAAGCCAGATTAACACCAATGTATTGTATTTAAGATTATTACAGTTTATAAGTTAGTTATTTTTAATATTTACAGGTTACCTTAATGTCCATATAAACTAGAGTATTTAAAAAATAATAGTGTACAATTATTGACTGGCATATTACTACGTCTTAAATATTATTATGTTATGAACAATAATTACGACAGTTAATCAAGCATGCGCAAGTGGGTTTACACTGCAGTGCTCTTATAACTCTCTAAAATATCGCTATTTGAGAGAAAAACGTATTTGTAGTTTACATGCAGTTTAAATTATTTTCTTACATTAAGCTTTACCTCCAAAAACAATATCCATTTACTGTTCTACATTAAAACTCTACATGTCTTTTTAATGTGGGTATTTCCATTAACACAACATTAAATAACAATAAATAACATGAAAGTAAATAAATAATAAAGAGTAAATAACAATAAATAAACTATTATATAGATTT
Organism: Nephotettix cincticeps; assembly: GCA_023375725.1. NCBI lineage: Eukaryota > Metazoa > Arthropoda > Insecta > Hemiptera > Cicadellidae > Nephotettix > Nephotettix cincticeps. The sequence goes on along the minus strand of CM041790.1, from coordinate 24,897,982 downwards.
AATAACGGTCTACTATTACACAATCAACAAACTTACGACTAAATTATAACAAACCATAAACTCAACAACAAACTTAGCAACACATTACATTTATATATTCTATATTCCGTCCATGCTATAAATATTATTATCAATATTCTTTTCATTTGATTCACAATCTGTTCAGTTAAATTGAACATTAAGTATGATGATCGGTGAGAAATATATAAGTTCCAATACCGGCACTGACAAACTAGGATGATGTGGTAGTGTTAAAGACGGTAACAAAAAACTTAAAATTTTCTTAATATTTGGATATCAAGTCTAAAACTCTGTACGTCTGTACGTTTGTTGGCTGTTTTCTGTCCAACAGATTCTGGGCGAGAAAGTTTATGTGATTTTCGAATCTGTCATGACATATTTGATGCTAAGTTTTGAAATTTTTTCTTTGACTTTGAGTATTTTTGTATTGTTGTGTATAATGTCGTTTGTGATGTACTAAGGATTATTATCAATACGAAATAGCTTTGTTTCACAAACAACACTCGCTTAAACGTGAAATGTATAAACAAATAGTGTGGACATGATGAAAAGGCCGTGGCTTCGTCGCAGGAAGTTCCAATTACAAAGATCAATCTGGCAGTGGCAGTGGCAAGTCCTACTTCCTCTCGAATGAAATAATAGGCTTGAATACAGTATCTGAGTCGGGATGTATGGATATTAAAACGTATTGTATTTCATGTTCATGTGTTATCTAAATCAAACGTGACCTAATGACCGATGACTGATAAGCAATAATTGAACATTAAAACTGAATTAAACAGAACTTGAATCAATTTTAATTACTATACTATACCTAGAATAAATTTGTAAAAAGTTGATAAGACGTAATATCAATTAATTGTGCTGTTTAGTTCTTATTTCAGTTTTGAAAACAGAAAAAATAATACTGAGAAAAAACGATAAAACATAAAACGGCCTTCAGTGTCGTTTTGGGGTTTGAATTCAAGGAAATAGTTTGGAATTAACCGTCGGAAAACTAACGTATGTCAATTTAGCTTCCTTTATTCCTACTAACTATTGTAACTCATTATTTTCCTGTGAATCACTTCCTATGTTTATATTGTTATGTCAAGCAGTTCTTACACAGAGCACAGGTACTTGTTTTGTCTACCGCGGTTGTTGACATATTTACTTCATTCTGATAACAATCATTTTATTTCTCCAGTCTCAGATAGTTTTATGAAAACTCGTTTTGAGTGGTTACTAGCAGAGTAAGAGTAAGTCATAGTGCTTCCTCTATGGCGACGTGTTTTAGTCCAAGCTATATCCAAACACTTCAATAATATCTGAATAATACCATCCCTATATACTCACTGATAATACCAACTAGTTCTGAACCCATATTTGGCAACGTTTTTAATCAACGTATCCTATCCGTACAATTTTTTATCTAGTAATTTTCAATTTATTTATTTATTGTATATAGTAGGTCTAAGGCTGATACCTTGGCAATGAACAAGAATATAGAATAATAATAAGAATACAACGAAAAAAATCGTTAACGTTCGGAGGGAATCTCGTCTAAAAAATTGATGAAATTTTTAAAAATTCTCTGACTAAATTTAAAAAATAAATTGTCACATAAGTTACAGAAAATAATAATTACCTAACAGAAAATATTTATGTAGATGCTACGTATTTTGTTATTGTACTGAAATCAAATATATTATATTCAGGAATATTCTATCATAGGATTGCATAGCATCTCTCTGGCCGTAACATGTTGATTTGATAATTATTCTAATTTGAAAAGTGCAACAGAATGGAACCTCCGTTATAAGATTTATTCTGCATGTGTTTGCTAGTGTATTACTAAAGCCGAATGATGCAAGGAAATTAATTGATGTGGCCTACTCACGTAAATGACTCAAGCACTACAAATTACTTTGACTTACTCAAAGTTTGTAAAATAAATAACTGTAGTGTATATAATAGTTTTTGAGGTAAAACAAAAAATATCGTGTTTAGTCCAGTCAGTGACCAGATTCCTGTAAAATGAATCACATACAGCACCGATTTTCATAAAAATTTAGATTTTGTTTCTATCTATATCAAAATCTACCCTGTGCCGGGAGTTGCTTCTTTGCAGTTGTTGAATGCGGTCCCTACTTAGGAGGTGAAAATTCCGCTTATGGAAATAAGTCCAATAATCGATAGATTAACTAGTTTTAGACAAATTTTGTTCGGTGAAGTTTTTTTCTGAAACTCAGTACTTTTCGAATTTGCGAGTAAACGTTTCGGGTTTTAAATAGTTTTTAGATCGTTTTCGCGAATAACAGGACAAAACTTCATTGGAAAACTTATAGCCTACACACCAACACTTTAGTTTACAGAAATACAAAACGTATGTTGTAATTATTATTTCAAAAGGCTTAATGCAAATCGAACTGTTGCAGTAGGTCTAAGGCTGATACCTTGGCAAAGAATAATAATGCAGAATAAGAATTAGAATACACCGTAAAATCTTCGTTAACGTTCGGAGGGTATCTAGCCTAAGGAATTGATGAAAATTTTTAAATTTCTCGGACTCAATTAAAAAAATAAATTGTCAACATGAGTTACAGAAAATAATAATTACCTAATAGAAAATATTACTATAGATTGTTACGTATTTTGTTACTATTTTCAAATCAAATTTGTTATATTCAGAAATATTCTATCATAGGATTTCATAGCATCTCTCTGACCGTAACATGTTAATTTGATTATTATTCTAATTTGAAAAGTGCAACAGAATGGAACTTCCGTTCCAAGACTTATTCTGCATGTGTTTGCTAGTGTATTGCTACAGCCGAACGATGCAGGGCAATTGATGTTGCCTACTCACGTAAATGACTCAAGCATTACAAATTACTTTGACTTACTCAAAGTTTGTAAAATAAATAACTGTAGTGTATATAATAGTTTTTGAGGTAAAACAAAAAATATCGTGTTTAGTCCAGTCAGTGACCAGATTCCTGTAAAATGAATCACATACAGCACCGATTTTCATAAAAATTTAGATTTTGTTTCTATCTATATCAAAATCTACCCTGTGCCGGGAGTTGCTTCTTTGCAGTTGTTGAATGCGGTCCCTACTTAGGAGGTGAAAATTCCGCTTATGGAAATAAGTCCAATAATCGATAGATTAACTAGTTTTAGACAAATTTTGTTCGGTGAAGTTTTTTTTCTGAAACTCAGTACTTTTCGAATTCGCGAGTAAACGTTTCGGGTTTTAAATAGTTTTTAGATCGTTTTCGCGAATAACAGGACAAAACTTTATTGAAAAACCTGTAGCCTACACACCAACACTTTAGTTTACAGAAATACAAAACGTATGTTGTAATTATTATTTCAAAAGGCTTAATGCAAATCGAACTGTTGCTTGTTGAAAGTTTATTTGTATTTTCAAACGCCAAAACGGAATGTTTATGCAGAGAACAATGTCCATTGCTATTTTTTCGTTAAAAATAAATAGTGATAACATCACCCTCCCTTCTACCACATTTACAAAAATATTGCCACTTTACAATCCGCTATTTATGTTTTTATTACATGTTCAGAGTGTAACAGTTTAAAATATGTATATATTTTAAGAAAATTGAGCTTGAAGTAAAAAAATTATCTTCAAAATAATTCGAAAACTATTCATGGTATGCATAATTTGTTTAGTACTATACAAAATTATTGGTTTTTATTTTCAAAAAGTTTTATCGATTTAATGCCTTCTATGACATACAACGAGTAAGATACTGCTGTGTAAAGTTTTCACACAAATTACATTTTTCGAGTCCTGTTACATTTAACCTTTTTTAAAAATAAGCCTTGATAAAAATATTATTTACATGAGCTTAAAGCCCTTTAATTGCTTTTTTAACTTAATTGCTTAAAAACCAAGCGAGTTATAGGGAAAAAGGAAAGCATTTTTTGTACAAACATTTGAAATATATTAATATAGTAAATACCAATAAATTTTAAACAATCAATAATAATTCGGTTTGCACTGTTTCTTTTGAAACAATAATACACCATTCATTTTTTTTATAAAATACAATTTTGGTCTCTACAGGTTTTTCAATTAAGTGAATTTTTTCAAGATTCGCAAAAAAACTATTAAAAATCGTGTTTTCTTTTACCTGAAACCGACAAATTAAATCGCGAATAAATCGAAAAGTATTGAGTTTCAGGATCAATTTCACTGAACAAAAGTTGCTTAAAGTTAGCAAATTTATCAATTTCCGAAATTATTTCCAGTTAAAAATGTTCACCCTCAAGAAGGGGGGCAACCACACAATGGTAACATCAACACCCTGCACAGGGTAGATTTTAAAATTAGAGGGTAAGTAGAACCTAAATCAAAATTTTAAATCGGTGCTGTATGGGATAAATTTACAATTTACACTTGTTTAGTCTCACTGATTAGACTAGTTTAATTAAAGCTTAATGCAGCTGGGCTTTAGGGTTTTAAATCTATACGTGTTATACATACTACAGTAATTGGGGACATCCGACCAATACTAAATAAAAATTTTGAGCTCTTTTAGAAAACAACATTATAAACAATCTATACTTCGACTAAAATCGAGAAAAATGTGTTCAAAAAATATTTTTAAATCAAATCCAAACTTGACCAACCACTTTTGAGACCACATTTAAATAAGATAAAATAAATTGTAGGATGTGACTCCACTATTTACTAATCTCTCTATATGTAATTTGTATTGTTATAATATACGCTTTTACACTGAAAAGAAATTACAACTTTTGCAAATTAGATACAACTAATAAGAAAATCGACACATTCAATTTGTTTTACGAAATTTTGCGTACCGCCTAGACCAGTGCAATATTTAGTTAGGAACGGTCCAACCCCTTGCTTGTATAATTGGGAGTGATGACGTATTTCTACTGTGCAGGTTCTCTCTGCCTAATGGCCCCAGGTATGTGACGCCTCGCCGGTAAGCTTTGCCTGCCTTCCAGTATTGCAAACATGTAACCAACTTGTCCTGCATGGACTAACGCATGCTATTATAGTAATTTTATTGTAGTCTAAAATGTTTTGTTGAAAACAGATTTTGACATTTTAAGAACATTAGGTTATGTGAAAGGAAATTAAAGATTAGGATATACGAGACCGAAAGAAAGACGGTCTTTTGCATAAAACCAATTTATGCTCTTTAAAACGCCTTTTCTGTTCTTTTTGGCTTAAGGGGAATGTTTTTAATTGCGGATAATTTTTTAACCAATATTATTCTTCATTTTTTTCTACATTAAATTTTTTTCTCAGCAACTAATATTTTAATGTAATAATTCTATTACTGTAGCTTGGTATTATTTAGTTATACATGCATAGAAAATTTCAATTCCCTATATCTTACAGTTACCTTAAATTACCCAAGAAAAGTGTACCTTTGTGCAAAAAAATCACTTATCGGTTAATGAGCCATCGAACCTAAAACTCGAGACATACTATATTAATTTATTTAAAAATATACTTAGAATCATTATACAGTACATAAAATGTAAGAACAAGTCCTTAAAGAGGAAGAGTGCTTCTTTTAAAACTACATTAAAAACAGAAAAAAACTGTTTACCCTGCCCACTCCCCTGCATCAGTGGTAGCCATCTTGAATTTTAGTGCCGTAAGAGCAATGTTAAATTCTGGCGGAACATACCTTCACTTTGGTGTGTGTAGTGGCGTTAATTATCAAAGTTGATGAGACATTGATGAGATGTGGCTCAAGGGCATGATCTTTTCAATATGTTCAAAAATTTAACTTGATATAAAAACAAAAATCCAGGAATATTTTACAAAATAAATCATTATTATTTTTTTATTGAGAGCGAAAATAAGAAGTTCTGTAAGGTGGTGCCCTGAAGGACTGTAATACCTTTAATTTTACACCTCTTCCGTTAATTTATGACAATAGGTCAAGGAGATATAGGCGCCAGAATTTAACATTGCTCTTCCAAAAATCCAAATAGCTAAAATCCAAGATGGCTACCACTGATGCAGATTCTTATACATGGGAACAGGTAGTTTAGGCTTAGGCCTACTATCCCCAATAGGTCTCAGGGCGAGGCGTCAAGGAGGGACTCGATCCTTCGTGAGAAAAAACTTGTAAAACCAAGCCTTCATCCTAGGATACGTTTGTTTTTTGTCCTGGTGATGGCTTTTGGATTCAAAATGACTCACTTAAACGATGTTCTCAAACTGATTATATCAACAGGAAGGGGTGGAGCTTCATCGGGCGTAGCTTTTAAAACATAAACATAACATAACATAGACACGGATTGACTATCGTGACATATCCTTCACGATTTCCTTTCATTACGTCGATCATACCAAATAGATTATTTCCATGCTTATGTTTTTGTCTTAGCTCGGGGAAAGGGGTATTGGCAATTCGTCAGACCAAAAGTTTAAATGGAAAAGTGACGTCATATGGTCAGTAACTTTAAGTGGTTATAAGGACAGCTGTTTATAGGAACTGAAAACAGAACCTTTAGACATAGCCATGATCTAACCTATTTCCCACAGAGAGGTAAATAGAAGCGTTATCTAGGATTATATTATAATCTTAGATAACGCTTCATTTCGCTTCCAACGGTTCCAGCCAATTAGTCTTTTTTCAAAATTCGAATTCTTTATTAAAACATTCTTTTCTATACAAACAATTGTAAAAAATTATTTTATTTAGAGTGCCTTTAAACATCATACGAAATAAAATGAAAAATATTTTTTGTTTTAAAATTATAGTGGATTGGTTTTGCAAATAATCAAACTAATTTAGGATCGCTTTCATTTTTCTTTCTAGGAGAAATCCAACGTATGTCGATAATGTCTTAAATAACACAAAGTAATATTATTCAAGGGCCACTTCCTCTTTCCAAAAAATAGCATGAAGTCAGTTTTGAGTCTGTTAGCTGAGGCAGAGCAGAGCGCACATGCAGGGAGAAGCGGAAAAAATACGCACACTCATCGGGTAGGTGCTTCGGAGATGATTAGCTACAGTTAGTTCGGGAAATGTCCGCTCACCGCTCGTAGCGCTGCTAGGTCAGTGACCGCGGGTAACGGTTCCTGACGTCACAATATTATCGCTCCACGTTACCTGTGAGGTGTTATAAGTTTGAACTAGAACTTGAGGTGTGTGTGTCAAGGTGCGATAAGTGCGGGTGGTGAGATTCCTTGAACTGATAGAAGATTTCCCTCTACTGTTCAGTTTCAGTTTCTCTTCCAGTGAAGTTTTTATGTTTTAGTGAGTTTAGTTTGTTTTCTCAATAATAGTCGCGACCGTCAATTTTGGGGTGTATAGTATTAAAGTATTTAAAGTACTAAATATTACGAAATACTCATTCAGTAATTAGTACGGTATGTTTTGTTTTGAAAGCGAAATGTCTCAGTTTGAATACGTGTTCTTAGATTTATTTCTTAACAGTCAGAATGTGATGTAATTTTAATGTATAATAGAAAAATGTTTGTTGCGTTATTTATTTGTCATCGTGTAGTATTGTTATTGCTTTATTACTCATTTTAAAATGTAACATTTATTTAAACCCTGGTAGAAAATATACTGTTTAATTGTATGGAATATAAAATTGTTTAAAGTAGCGGCTAAGTAATTAGGCGGGTGGGTCTTTAGTGACAGCTCTGATGAGTGACACATGCGTAGTCATCTGGCGACATAAGGCAAGACAGTCGTTCAAATTCTTATGCATCGTGAAAAACAATTCCATCCGATTTAATAGAACTGTGAATAGTGGTATCGCGCGACTCAAAACGCCACAGGTTATTAGATTTTATAAGTAAAATACGCCGGCCCTTAACCAGACACATTTAATGTTAAAATTTGTTGTAAAATTACAGTTTAGAAATCTCTAAACTAGTCTCAGAGCTCTAGCCTTTATTATTTGGGATTTTCAACTGAACCCAACAACTGGTGACCTTCGCGTTTGTAACGGTCAAACATGAGGCAGAATCAAAACATTAGGCCCATGTGGATAACGAATTACATATTGTGTTGGACAACCAAAATACTATTTTTATTTCGGAACATGGATGTTAATTCGGCGCACTCACCGGTGGATCAAGTCGGTTAGTAATCAACGTAAGGATGGATGGAAATCCAACAATTGACTTAGTTATTTAATTGTTGATTAGGTGAACTCCCATTAACTATGTTATTGACCGATGACGCTAGATAGTTTGACTGAATACGACCATTAAAAACAAAAATAAACAAAAAACAAATATATGTATTTTAGTAATCATATAAATTGGCGATATAAAGGCATAAGCAGGCACATTGTTATAAGATATTATTCATTGTTGCGAAAATATAAGTTAATTTTTAGATACTTGGGAGAATCCCATTTAACTTTACGCTACTGACCTGATCCACCAGTGTAGCTGAATAACACCAATTCCTGAATCCATAATTGAAAACGTTTGCCTAATTTGTTAGCCGCTACTTTAATGACCTCATTCAAGGGTAAGGGAGGTTTACGTACCTCTCCCAAACGATTTGCAATCCTTACTCTTTCAAAATAGGGAAAGCATACAGAAACTACCCCATAGTCTTTAAAAGAACTTGTTGAACTGTCGAGGAATGTGAGTTGTGTCAGCATGTGATGCGGGCTGGTCCCATGGCGGTGTTGTGTTGGAGCTGGACCACGCTCTGCGTGCTCTCTGGTTACGGGTTTGTGTTGCTAGCGGCGGCCGGCGGGTCGCGTCTGTTCGAGCCCACGTCGCAGCTGGACTACGCCTACGAGTCGACGGTGCTACTCAACGAGCCTCGGCCCGGCGCCGGGAAGGACGTCGGCTACCAGGTGACCGGCAGACTCAAGGTGGAGAGTGTGTGGCAGGCCCCTGGTTCTCCAAACAGTAGGCTGCTTCAGCTCAAGGTGAGAACGTTGACAATAGACCAACGGTACTCTGGATGAGATACATGTGAATACAGTCTACTTCTAATTATACAGTACTAACCGAAGTACGCTTGTCCCATTTGTACGGTTTTGTACCTCCATTCAGTTGATGGTGTGAATGTAATATCAGAAACTATTGGATTATCCACCTATCGGATTGCAATAACTCTAGTAATTTGTACATCACACCTGTATGGTGTTTCTGTCACTACAAGGTAGGCCTACAACTTACGTCTACATTGGCCGAGTGGAGGAACAAAACCCGTATTAATTCCTTACAATAGCATGGGTCATAAACTATATGGATAATAATTGTACCAAATCTATGAGAGTGATTTAAGAAAGAAACAAAGAAAAGTTGTGAAGTCAGTAGGCCACAATACTAGTGATCTATTTTTCTGCTCATATTATCCCCTTGGGGAGTTAGAATACTTATTTGGATACAAGCATAGTTTATGGAGCAAATAGAGAATATCAATAATGTAATGAAGCATGCAATCTGTTATACAACTTATTTTTTGTCCAATACCAGTCTTATCATCTCTAAAAATCTTGAACCTCATATCTACCTCTGTAAACAATAAAAACTAAATAGATAAAGAAATTATTAACTATCTCAGTATCATTTTTTATCAGTCTCAGTACAGTCTTATTTTTGGGATGTAAACATATGAGGAGAGGGATAAGGCATACATTGTATAAACATTGTCAATGAAAATAACCTTAGTGGATGTCTTATTATCAGCATAATAATTAGCTGTTAGCATCTTTTACTTTATGATGCTAGAGATCACAGGTTTTCAAATCCTGGGATTACAAAATCTAGGTTTGAACAGCTTATCCAAAAAGGGTATATCACTCGATAATGTCATTTAATTGAGTAATTAATGTAACTCTAACATTAATAGAAACAAAGAAAACAAGTAACGGCATCCTTGTGTGTTTTGTTATAGCTAGAAAATCCAAAGTTGTCAATAAAATCAAGAAAAGCGCCATCACCAGAAGGATTTATATCTCATGCTTCCAAACTAGAGGAGCTCAAGAACAGTGTGTTCCTTGTTCACTGGAACAATGGGAATGTCAAGGCAGTTTACATCAACCAAAATGAAGCCATATCTTTGGTTAATTTGAAGAAAGGGATTGCAAGCTTTTTTCAGGTGAGGGCGACCTTGGTGAAAGGTGAAAGGTCAAATCAGTAATCTTAGCTATCCATGTTTTATTTCATAGCACAAATAACTCCAACATTTTCACCCTTTACGTATTTATATTTAGTTTAAATGAGGATTTAAAACTTAAAAGTCATTAACTTATCATAACGATCATCTTCAACCTCTCTTGAGTGTACAATAAGACTCAATACAATAAGAGTGTACAATAAGAAAAGGGTCTCAATGTTTCTTCAGCTCTCATTTTTTAGTTGAAAAGGAAGCTCTGTTTTGTTACTCTCCTGCTATAATTCTGGAAATGTAAATTCTAAGTGTATAATTCACAGTTTCTCAAAGTGCGGTCCACAGGCCCCTAGCAGGGGTCCACGAGTAGTTTTTTTGGGTCTTTGCGAAAACATTCTAATGAAATTTATATTTAATTACTCACATCAAAAGTCCTCTATTTATGAAATTAACAGTTTTGGTTTTTAAGTTCAAAATGCATACGTATCAAGCTCAACACATGCCTATGAGCAGGGAAATATTGTTTTCCCTTGTAAGTGTCATTAGAGGGGTAGGGCGTCCCCATTATACACATATTTTTACAGGGGTCCTTGAGTAGACAAAGTTTGAGAACCCTTGGTATAATTAATTAATTGATTTCTATACTAATTATATCTCAGTCTCTCATCGTAAATTACCTTTAAGATGTTCCTATTTCAGTTCCAACTAGTGGACCAGGATACAACAGAGGTGGATGCATCAGGACGCTGCACAGTCCAATACTCTAGCTTGGACCGGAACATGATAGAAAAAGTTAAAACCAACTGCGTGCCTGATCCTCCACTACCTCATATTCAACATCCTGATGAGGTATGTCACTTATAATGGAGTAACATTGTTTCTTACACATTGTTTAGTATTTCACAATATTTCATATTTTTACTATTGTAAAATTTATTCAACTACCCTCTCTTCAATTGAGTTAAAACACCTGTAAAGTTCTGATAAAGATCTCGTTATCAGATGTGGAGTGCTGCTATATCCTCCAGAAGAAGGAGTGTGATATTGCTCTCGGAGGATTTGGATGCTGTAGCAAGTGTGGACACTGAGGAGGCTCACGAGTTGCGAGTTCCGCTGAGGGGAGAAGCCGGTGGAGCCATCATCTCTCAGCAGCAAATCAAACTGATGGGTAAAATTTCCTTTGGTTCCTATGACTTAACTAGTTTACAATATTTTTGATAGGTACACTAATTACTGATCCAAAGGGATTTAACAGTTTTTCACAGCTAAAAACAATTTGAAAAGTGTATAAAATTATGTTGAAGATAGTTTTGCTGTTTCTAGTTTCTCTATTTTTAATGTACGAGAGTTTTTAAGCTTTGTGGGTTTGAAAGTCCATGTTTTATATTATGTTGGTACTCTTGCCCCTGAAGTAAGGAAAACGTTTCAACTGTTTTCATTGTAACTTTTCTGAGAGAGCTACTTACGTTAGACATAGACATTTTATAAATTTATCGGTTTTTGTCATATAGGAGAATTGGATCAAAGAATTTGTGTATTGTGTATTATAAATTTTTTTTGTAAAAAAATGGAAAAAAGTGTTTGAGATGTTAGAAAAGGCCTATCGAGACTCTAAGAGTAAAGCAAGTGATGTAAGCATTTCCAAGAAGTCTGTGAAGACGTTAGATGAAATTAATGCCATGGACGCCAGCACGTTAGATGAAATTAATGCCATGGACGCCAGCACATCGACAACCGCTAAAATCATAGAAAAATAAAATAATGGTAGGGTTTGATAACGTAATCACAATTAGAGAGGTTGCTGATGATTTTGGTATGACAATTAATTGGATCTTGACATTGTTTTTTTCTAATTTTAAGGGTATGAAACTATGGCTCAATCATCACAAAATAATGGAGACATTCTGTTATGACAAGACCAAAAACAGCTTGACAAGTAGTGGGGTTTCACACGATGGTCATGTTCACTGTGTTTTTTTTATTTTAACGGTGTATAGTACATCATGAACTCGCATCATCAGGTTAAACAGTCAAGAAGAAGTACTACTAACAACAATTTCAACCCCGATTGTATGAAGCAATCTGAAAAAAGTGTCCAAATTGGAGGAAAAACCAATTCATGGATTTATCACCACTATAATGCAGCAGCTCACAATTTATTGCTTGTTCGTGAATCTTTGGCCTAAAGCAATACATTAACGTCACCACAGCCTCCATATTCAGTAGACATGGCTCCGTGTGACTTTTTCCTATTATCTAAAGTAAACAGGACCATAAAGGACTGTTGTATGGCTGTAGATGTCATTAAATGTGCATAGCTAAACGAACTAACGGCCTCTAAGATTGAGTCCGAGAAGAGTTTCATCAGTGATTGGAGAATACACTGGCACTTGTGTATAATATATTTGTGTCCTTTGAAACGTTTTCTCTATTGTTCTGCATTTTTATATACAATCACAATCTGTTTGTGTTATTGTTACACTAAAATATTTTACATCAATTAACTGTCACCATTGTTTCAGATAGATCTTCTGGAGCCTCGGTAATCCAGGAGAATACTATTGAGGCTGCGATTAGCAAAATTGAAAAGACAACTGGTCAGTCATTCGCCAAGCACCCTCTGGCATTAACCAAAGAAGACGACTCATGCAATGATGGAACCTGCCCTTCGGTAAGACACTTCAAAAAATAATATTTTGTACTTATTTTTGGTCTTCTACATAAATGCATCAGCATAAGTTATAAATAAAAAAGTCATTAATTAATTGGTCTTGATATTTTAAATTAGATGTCTATGAGTAAAACGTTTGGTGGGTTTTCAATATATTTGAAATATATCAGAATGTAGTGTATGATACAATACCATAGTATTTTCTATTTGAAGTAGGATTGTAAAATATCATTCGTCCAAAAACAAATCAAATTAATCATATTTCTTAATATTGTCTTAACGTTGAGAAAGAATATCTCATTAAATTGGAATGGCTATCTATAATATTACAAATAATATAACATATAGACGGATAATAAGATAGTTGCTACTTTAACAAATAAAAATTCCGTAAAAACTGGAACTTTTTCTGGAATTAAAAAATTTGTCTGGTATGACTTTACACTGGTTTTAAAAATTAAAATCTTTTGTAAAGGCACTTCATTCAATATCTAGAGGTATCAGTCTATGTCAAAATCTGTTTATGCTATGTTAGAATTAATCCTTTTATTTTCAGTTTCATTCGATGGTGAAAGAAAATAGAGAAGCCATAAAGAACGAAAATCTTGGGACAATTCGTTCTGCTTCAGCATTCATTAAACTTTTGAATATTGCTCGGGATTCCAAAAAAGACGACTTGGTGAAAGCTCTAAAAAATTCAAAGAATAAAAATGTCATGTAAGTATTGATTTTATAATAAATGATTTTATGCATTTAAAACAATATTATCATTACTGGTGTTTGGTTAAGCCAAATCCAAGCTCTTAAAGCCAAATTGTCTATGAGGTCTCTGAGGAAAGCCAATAATTGAGTAACACAGGTAAAGGGGTAAACTCTAATCAGATTTATATCCAGGATTTGAAAAGTCTCTGGTTGAACATTTTTGGCTGTAGATATAATTAATACCTACATTTTTTGCAGGTTTCAACTCTTAGATATATTGGCAGCTGCTCAAACAATTGAAGCACATGAAGCAGCTCGGAAAATACTAAATTTGCAATCCGAAGAATCGTTGGATATTAATGAGCGATACCTCTGGTCTTTATCTTTTGGCTCCCACCCTGTTAGTGGAGTTATTAAAGGTATTTTCTTTAACCTTCTTCGCCTTTAGTTGAGGTCACATGTGTTACGCGAATGGTCTAAGGGTGAGCACCACTCTCATGCACCTTCTTAATTAAATGAATCCTTAATTAAGTTAACGATTTTATTTCATGAATTTCAAACAAATTATACTATACCACTTTTGTTTAAATATTTTTTTAACCTTTAATTATATATACAACTTAAAATAACTAACTTCACAATAAAAAAAATTAAAAATTTTAAAACTACAAACTTTGTTATAAATTAATTTTACTTTATTCAATTAATTATTTAAAACACAGGACGCTATTAAAAATGTTTTGTAGGAACTTAAACTGAAAATTAAGTGATGTGCTCACCCCTCGACCATCTGCAGGTTAAAAATAATTTGTGCTCATTAACATTGATTACATCGGGGCCTAGATAGCCTTGCAGACTACATCACCAGTCTAGAGAGCTTGAGATTGTGGGTTCAAATCCCACCTGTGGCAGTTGGTAACAAACATGCAATCTCAAATCCTCCGGAGGTCATGCAGCCTCGTAAGGATATACAGCTTTAGTCACGTATCCTGGCCTAGAAAGCTGGCTCTAACATGGTGAAAAATGAGCTATGGTGGACACATACCATTCATTGTACTGAAACGTACAACAAAAACCGTGGATAGCACACAAAATTCCTAAAAGGGATGTGAATTCCATATGATTATTTATTATAACATTGATTATAGGTTAAGGCTTTCACATGTAGGTTAGGAGCTTTTTAAGGCCATAAGTTTTAAGTTATTGTTTCTTTATTTATCAGGCCCTGGTTCAGCCTTCCTCAGAAATCTCAACCCTCCTAAAAGCAACTATGCCATGGCTGGGCATAGCCCTGGTGTTAGGTAATTTTCGCTTCTGGGTCAAAGAATCGACCCATGAATTAGGTACAGTACTGGTCTGTTTTGTTTTGTCCTTTTCTCTTGAAGTATTTTCTGAATCGACTGAATCCAATCGTTCAAAGATGCTACATGCAGACTGTTGTTACTTTTGTTGAAATTTTGTATAAGACTAATTTTCTTTCTATCATGATAAAATAGCACTTTTGATTGTTTCAGTCCTGGGAAGCTCCCGAAGAGCTTGTGTTCAAGGTTTCTTTGCCCTTATTTCCAGATGATCTCTCTGTCTTTGGAGATTACAACCAGAGGGGGATTCTAGACTGAGGAACAGAGACTTAGAGCCTTTTATTGCTCATTTCACAGAGACGTTTCATTTCCATTGGAAAGAGAATTCTTCCATTATTATTGTAGTAAATTGTTAGTTTGTGCTGATTAACAATATTTTCAGACTTGTTAAGCACGATGCAGTCGGGACCGTATAGTGAAAAACTTGATGAAACACTCGTGCTTACCATAGCAGCAATGACAAACAAGTTGCGAAAGTATAATGCCACTGCTGATGAAAAGGTAACAAATTTATTACATGCATAAAATAAATATTTATGAAAAACCTTTATTCTCATATTTTTCCCCACCATCTTCAATCAACAACTGTCAAACGTTTATAAACAGATGTTTTGATTTATATTGTTTACATTTTGATTCTCCATAAGCGTAATGTTAAACTTTTAGATTTTAAACTTAATATTACAATAAAACAAGAATTTTCCTGGACATATCTAGAACTTATTTTCTACTCAGAAATTAGTTATTTCCAAAATATAAGGAAATTCCTTAGAGCCGTTTTCGAGATCCGTGTGCAAATATATATATACTGTATATACACAAACCTTGCTCGTATTATAGTACTGGATTTTAGTAAATGTACATTTTGTAAACATTTTTACATTTTTCTTAATTTTTTTTACTGGTATTGAATTTCTCCAATGTTTCCTTTTAGACAGGTTTTGTTGAAGAGAGTAATAGATGGAATATTAGTTCACACTCAATTCAAATTGTTTCTTCATTTGGTTCATTGTTTCATTTGGTTATTAGCCGTGATACAATAGCTCAGCTAGTAAAACTAATTTGGTTGGTGGTTTGTACTAATCCTGTCATAAAGTAAAAGAAAATCAATATTTTATCACACTTTTATTTGATATATTTCTGTTATACTTAACAGCTAGTGAAGGAGGTGCTTCAAGTAATAACACAAAAGCTGAAGGACTGTAATCCAGTCAACGACAGCTGTTGCCTCAAATACGTACGTGCTTTGAAAAACTTGGCAGCTACAGAGTCAATCCCTACACTTCTGACTTTTACTTCGATTGGGAGTAAGAAGTAGGTATAAGGGGATACCAACAACAACAACCAATACAATGATATACCATATTTTTTCCATTAACTGTAATCCTATTCACCAGTGACTTTTTAATTAATTTTTAATGTTTGAACATGAATATTTACTGTTTTAATTATCCATTCGATAGTCTTACAACCTCTTATTCACATTACGTAAAATAATCATCATGAAATAACTCAAATTTTTTGGTTAAACTTAAATTTCAATTATTATGTTTTTTTATGTGAGTTTAACACAGTTTAGTCTAAGCTTTTTTGAAGTGGTATTTGTGTTTACCTTTAGGATAGAACAATAACTAAACATTATGTCTACTTTATATTAAAAGTCCATGTACACCTGAATTAATTAGTCTGAAGAATCAACTGGAATTCAAATAAATTTAATTGCTTAAATTTCCCGTACCAATTTGGATGAACAAGACAACATTTTAAATCATACATGAACTTATCTTATATGTATATTAAGTACTGCATTCCAATTCCACCAGTGCATATTATATGGCCCCTCATATAATATCTTCTCTACTTCCAAGTAAAGTCATACAAACTCCTAATCCAAAGCTCCTATCCAATACCTATCCTAATTTCAACCTCCTCTCAAGTTAATACTAAACTTAGTAGGTAAACTAAAAAGATTATTCTAGTTGATGTTTTATTTTTTCAAAAGTAACAATTTAATTTCCTATTTCAGAGTGATTGTGGCTGCAATTAATGCAATACATTCTTTCCACAAGGACTCTTGGACGGAATATGTGCTCAAGAGAGCAAAAACAATGTTCTTCCAATTGGACAAACGCTACGACAGCAGCGCTCGAACCTTGGCTCTAGACATTCTCCTAGAGAATGGCCCAGATGAAAGATTACTGTCAGAACTTCTTCTATACCTACAGAGTCCAGATCCTGCTTATGAGGTAAAAACATATCTGCTCCAGAGACTTTCGCAGCTGGGGGAGAGGTGAGTTGTTGCAAAATGTTGGTTATAATTATAAAAATATTTCTAAGTTTTTAAAAATAATCTTGGTAGAATTAGTCATTATGTTGTTTTTTGTAATTTTCCAAAATGTTTGATTTATGATCCGTGGTAAACACAGTAAGTTGGCTAAAAGCACCTATTACTGTAATATTATTGTAAGGAACAGTAAAAAATAGATAATTCTTCTTTTCTGAAACAATATTTTTTTAAATTTCAATCTATATTTCTCCAAGAAATTTTGTACGTAGCTTTATGGTTACAACATCTTATAAAACCCTTTCAAAAAAAGGTTTGCTGGTAATTACTAACATCCACAAGATCAATTTTTGGGGGAAGTTTGATATCTACCCAAAAATCTTAAACTTGTAGTAAGGGTGTAGGTGTGTAATAAATTAGATTATTTTTCATAAGCATCTTTAAGAATATCTATAATAGTTTTACTAAAAATAGAAATAATATTTTAAGTTAATCCTTCTTTTAAAGCCGGAAATTATATGCCAATAGAAAATAAGATCAGGTTTTATCTTTTAAATTACAATGCTCAAATCACAATTAAAAAAAGATGAATATTCCTCAAATTAAAATTAATAATTGATGTTTTTACAGTAATAGAAATCTAACTTTAATGGTGAAATCACTATTGAAATCCTTGAATCTGACCAACTACCATATCTTGGGACAGAAAGGACTTTCGACAGCTTTCACCAGAAGTTTCATGAAGCATGCCAATGCTAACGGCTCACTGTCAACAGTGCAAGAGATGTTTGGTGGGATTGTCAAACGAGGGACTGTTGACGTCATCATAGACCGGGAGGGATCATCACAAACTATATTTTCGGTAATCATTAACTAAATATATACTTTATTCTCGTATGGAAAAATACTATACACCAGATTCTAGCCAATACTGCAACAAATCTGACTGGAGATATGAAGACCAGAATCAGTATTTTCATGTCTCGATGACTTGTTCCTAAATGGTTTTATGACTGTTCGATTGAACTTCAAACGAATAATTGGGCACAACAACATGTAGTTGTCATAGTATTGGTACAAGTAAGTCATTTTGCTATCCAAATTATCAGGTTCCCTTGCATTTTTTTGTTCCTCCTTGTCTCTTTTAGGGCATACAACAATAGAACTTGAATACTAATTCTGAATTCTAGTATTCGTTGGTTCACTCTAGGGTGGATGGGTGTCTACTTTGTGCTTGCTTGGTTTTTTATCAGTTCACATGAGTATGACACACCAGGTCCTGGGAGCTGGTAGGGCTTGGAGTTGTTGCTCTCGCCTTTCATGATCCAGACTGTCCTTTCCTGGCTCACCAATCCTCATGAATCCTTTCTTTCCGGGGGCCAGAAAGACTAGTTAACTAGGTTCAGGTCAGATCATGCTGGATTATTAGAGAAAATTAAAATCAATACAACATTAGTTTTATTGAGAGTGTACTGATTTACAAATGTATAAATAGAAGAAAGTTAACAATCAGTGGGTTTGCAATGAATTTTTAGAACCTAATGTTTTTACTTTTTTGAATAGATGTATTTTTTTATTGCAGTAAACAATAAAGATGATACATCAATCTATTGGGCTTTCTATTTAAAATTTTGGGTTCCCAAAAAATAACTCATTTTGGGGGTAAGTACAGAATAACAAAATAGATATGTACAAATCAATTTTTCATCATCAAATCAAAATTCACAAACAAAAAAAGTTTAGTTCGCTGGTCAAAAAATAAAACTAAAAAAAATACTGACCAATGTAGCCTAGAATGTGTATTTTATTTAATTGGGATTGGTTATAGAATTTTGCATTTTGTATTTTATTTTCCTAGTAACCAAAATGTATGTATTCATTGGAAAGACGCTGATAAGTATGTGAGTCGGCTGTAACATGAGTTAGGGTTAGATCACACCAAATGTACACCACACCAGATGTGACGTATTGAAAAAAAATTATTTTCTGACAGCTTGGACTGTTTGCGGGAGGCCTGAGTTCATTCCTGGCTTCAGACGACGCTCCAGCAGAGGAGTTGGAGGGAGAAGAAGAAGAAACAGCCGTTGCAGGAATGGATCTAACCGTAATGGGAGTTCAGGTAGTAGAAAAATGTCCATTTAGAAATTTCATATAGTCTACAATAACACTAAAACCGTTGATCTATAGATCAGAATATTTTGAATTTGTTCCCACATATCTATCATTCTATTAAAGGAAAATAGATTCATTTTTTCATGTGAAATAATTCAGGACATGCTAAGTGGTTTTAATATGGATCTCATAACAACAGTATTAGCAAAGGATTTAAATGTCCACTAATATGAATGAACAAATTTTAATTATACATATCTTAAAGCAGTATACAAGTAATTTAGAATGCTGAATCTTCATCTCCGTATTTACTTAAGGGAGGTTATTTAATCACGACTTAAAATTGCAAAATTCAACTTCAGGTTCGACCGTTTGTGTTCTTCTCTGGCCAAGGGGAGTTGATGGGGCATGTTTGGTTTTGGGTTCCCAAAAAATAACTCATTTTGGGGGTAAGTACAAAATAACAAAATAGATATGTACAAATCATTTTTTCATCATCAAATCAAAATTCACAAACAAAAAAAGTTTAGTTCGCTGGTCAAAAAAGAAAACTAAAAAAAATACTGACCAATGTAGCCTAGAATGTGTATTTTATTTAATTGGGATTGGTTATAGAATTTTGCATTTTGCATTTTAATTTCCTAGTAACCAAAATGTATGTATTCATTGGAAAGACGCTGATAAGTATGTGAGTCGGGTGTAACATGGGTTAGGGTTAGATCACACCAAATGTACACCACACCAGATGTGACGTATTGAAAAAAAATTATTTTCTGACAGCTTGGACTGTTTGCGGGAGGCCTGAGTTCATTCCTGGCTTCAGACGACGCTCCAGCAGAGGAGTTGGAGGGAGAAGAAGAAGAAACAGCCGTTGCAGGAATGGATCTAACCGTAATGGGAGTTCAGGTAGTAGAAAAATGTCCATTTAGAAATTTCATATAGTCTACAATAACACTAAAACCGTTGATCTATAGATCAGAATATTTTGAATTTGTTCCCACATATCTATCATTCTATTAAAGGAAAATAGATTCATTTTTTCATGTGAAATAATTCAGGACATGCTAAGTGGTTTTAATATGGCTCTCATAACAACAGTATTAGCAGAGGATTTAAATGTCCACTAATATGAATGAACAAATTTTAATTATACATATCTTTAAGCAGTATATAAGTAATTTAGAATGCTGAATCTTCATCTCCGTATTTACTTAAGGTAGGTTATTTAATCACGACTTAAAATTGCAAAATTCAACTTCAGGTTCGACCGTTTGTGTTCTTCTCTGGCCAAGGGGAGTTGATGGGGCATGTTTGGTCTGGAACTGCCTCTGAGAGAACCCCTGCATTTCAGGTAAATCTTCAAATAAAATTTTAAACATTGGTATTAAATAAGACTTATATTAAATAAGATTAAATTAATTGCATGTATCAATATTATTCTATTACTTTGACCATCTTTTTTTGGCTAACACACTTCATTTTTGTGTCATACACATTTTTTATAGCAATAACATTTTGACATAGATATCTTTAAGCTTTGGAGGGGAGGGTGATGGCGATTTGGGTGACGATGAAGGAGTGACAGAAGTGATGTCATATGGTTATGAGAACAGCTGAGTGGAGGAACTGAAAACATACCCTTCAGACATATCTATGATCTAACCTATTTCCCATGCACAGGGAATAAATACAGTAAAACCTCACACACTCGACACCTGTAAGCTTGACAGTTCGTATAACTCAACAGTCAATCAGTATACAGTATGTATCTTACAGTACTAGAGTGTTTGACTTTACAAGATCGCGAAACGGCTGAACCGGGCTGAGGTGGACAGTCGATCTTTAGCGCGCCTGTTGACTGTTTAAGGTCAAGGACCCAGGTATTGTTGGGATTAGGGTTGCTCGCTATTGTTTACTTATTCACAGTAGAACGTTGAATTATTGAAAGAAAAACAATTATCAGTTAAGCATTTTTAGGAACATGTATTTTTAATTATTGAATATTTGACATTTCTTCAAAGGCTGTTTACTTAGCAGGTAACAATGATACTCATGTATTGTACTCTAGTAACTTTATATGTGAGACTCGAGTCTCACATATAATGAAGTACTGTAATTAACACATTCGCTGGGATGTCGGTGCAGCATGGTATTTCCAATTGGAAAAAATGACCATACAGAAATAAATACTAAAAGAAAGCTGTATAGCTCAGATCCCAACAGGTTAACAATCAAAATCGCCATTCAGTGTTCGGCACACTGATTGCCCCACGGTTTATGGTACACACAACGTGTTAATTAAAAACCATGGAAAATTGCAATGTTCTTGATAACTCGACAACCTCTTAACTCGAAGACATCTTGGTTCACAAAGTGTCGATTCAGTGAGGTTTTACTGTAAAGTCAATTTTGACATGGATATATTCTGGGGTAGGGGGTAATGGTGATCTATCAGACCAAAATTTGAAACGGTGACGTCAAATGGTTATAAGGACAGAAGTTTAGAGGAATTTAAAAAAATCCTGTAAGACATATCCATGATCTAACCTATTTCCCACAAGGAAGTAAATATGGTACAATAATTTTTGGCTACATTTTTTATACTGTTTTAAACTATAGTTTTACGTACTAAACTATTAATATAGGTACCCATGACTCAATTTGATTTACGTTCATTCTAAAAAACATTGTTTTTCATTGTTGTATAAAGAGGTTTATAAGATATAAAACTTTATATCTGGTTTTACATATTATGCTGATTCACATTAATTTCATGTTCATATATGTATACTTATGGACTCATGATTCACATTATGTACAATGGACAGCCAAACTTTACTACATACAATTTAAAAATATACATTGTATCACAATTTAAATCAAAATATAATTAATAAAAATTGCAAATTAATAAAAAATTATAAACATGGGTATTTTTATTTCTATTAAAGATTAACATAAAATGTCAATGCTGATGTGAGGAACACTAAATTAACTTTCTACATAAAAATTTTTATCTTATTTAAACAACTCATCAACATCTGTCCATAAATAAAGATTTCCTACAAATTAATATGGGAAAAAGTAATGCAGGTTCTGTGTAAACACATAAACTGTTTTTCATAAATGTGTAGATCCAACCACATGCAAAATCAAGTTAAAAAATATATATATGAAATATTAATTTTTATACTCTAAAAACATTGGCACAATAAGACTGTTTTAGTTTTTTTTATATCTCAACCGTTGAGATATAGAAAAACTTTAACTTAATTGTGTATTTTAAGCTGATTCAATTTGAAATATTAAAAAATTTTAAAAAATTATACATGTAAAAACTAAAAAGTTTTGGGGTACAAACAAATTTTCATACCATATGTCTGGTTTAACTCTACATTTTACACTCTCAACTTGTTAAAGATTTAAAAATTTATTGCTACACATATAAAAATATCATATATACTATATAATTTATCATATATATTATTATAAAATTATAAATTTTCATATTGTTTTTATTGATTAAAGAAGTACATTATCTTAACTCACATGAGACAACAAACTTTCTACATTTTAAAAAAAATTAAAAATCTATATTTATTTTCATTTTTCATTTCATTTATTTTTATCTAGGATATCACACTATGAATTAAAAAAAATTTAGTTTCAATTTTAATAACTAATTTATTATTTTATTAACTGTATGTGCGATAGCATTTTGATTCAAGCTTTAACTTAACTTCCAGGCTTTGACCCTGCTACAAGATCATCTCCAGTTCATTCCTCTGCAAGCAGGCTTCATTGCAGAGTCGAACCTCCAAGGTGGCATTTCATTTGATCTTTCCGGTCAAGTCTCTCTCAGCATTTGGAACCGAAATGCAGAGTCTCTGGTGGAAAAAAGGTTGGCATCATTTTCTTGCCCATATGAAATGAAATTAAATAAAATGATTTATTCGTCACATTTTTCTATGTTTTTATGACAAATAGACTAAGTTAGACAAGACATGTCATCAGATCTTTAACATATTAGCTGCTAAAAAAACACAAGGCCACACCCGAGTTGTCTGGCTCTTTGTCATTGTCAAATGAGTGAATAATCTCTTCTCAAGGAGTGTTTGGACAGGAATCACATTAGTTAGTTTAGGGTATTAGATTTAAATCCATTACCAAAAAGCACTATTTTAAAATAATTGGCAAAAATATACTAAAAGTGATAGGAGTCATAAACAAACACACATTTCACAACACTGAGATACGTCTCGAGGAGTGGCAGCAACACGGTCAACTTGGCTAAAGTGCTGAAAGGACACTGAGGCTATAAAAAGACAATAGAGTGGAGGCAGGGATTCCTCCCTCCCTCCAGGGATAAATCCCTCAGGTATTTATTGTATAAATATAATTAAATATCAGCCTTATCTTGGAAACATTCAAAATCCATTTTCTTGACATTGTTTAGCTTGCATCTGCCGTAAACAATCGAGCACTTAACAATTTATAGTGTATCTAAAATTTGAAGCTTTTATGTAACTCATGCAGATCTTTCCGTCCATTACATATTTTTAACATCATCAAAGTAATAAAACAATAATAACTATGATGGTTTCAACATGAAACTAACATAACCATAGGACCTTGAATGTCTTTCTCTCTCAAGCAATCTCATCCAAAATCTACATAAGTTATTAATCTGTCAATATATTACGATGTTCTCCTGTGTTCACAGTGCTGGCGTGTTTGTCAACGGGGGTCTCCGAGTGAACACGATGTTCGTCCATAGCAGAGTGCAGTTCAGTTTGGCTACGGAAGTCAAGCTAAGGCTCGCTTCCAACATTGACTTCTACAGCACCATCGCGCTCTGTCTGCAGCTGCAGCAACCAGATTCCATCATCAAGTAGGTCACAAATAGATCTTGAAACAAATTCATAATCAATTTGAAATAATATATGAACTAACTCTCCGTGACACGTGTGGCAAGGAATCTCTGCTTTCTTTGTTTTTGTGAGTTTATTCTTATGCTGCGCAAACCAGGCAGTTGTGAGTCAGTGACATCCATAACTATGTTACACTCCATCTACCGCTACGCGACCTTGTAACTTATTAAGTCATCTATTAACTATCAATCAATATCTATCATGCTTTTTTTTAGTGAAAACAGGGATTCCCCGCCTTGTGTGTCATCGTATTACAAAACTTGAGTAGAATCTGGACATACTAGTTAAGGTTATGTTATGATTTTCCCCCCAAGTAAAAATCGAAATTTTGAGTTTTAAACTGTTTTGTATTAAGTACTACCAGGTGACCGAACCTTTCTCGGATAGAATTAGACATGTATCATAGAAGTTAATTAGCAAAATTAAAACACATTTATTACACACTGAAAACATTTTTGTGGTTTAAATAAAACTGATTTAATACACCTTAATTATTACTTTAGCATTAACAGTTTTTACTAACTTGCATCAAAACTAAATAAAAATGTAGTGTCCCCAGATGGGGATCCATCTCATAACCTTCGGCATGTGAGTCCTATGCGCTAGCACTGAGCTGTGGCGTCTACCGATCTTGAGATGTCGTTAAAGGTCTTGTAGCCATCCTCAATTGTTTTAGCTGATCATATGCTGTTTATTTAATTATCCATATAGTTATTACTAGCCTGTTATCAACTGATTTTGTTAGAAACAGAATGAGGATTGAAAAGCCAAAGAGAAATTTAATTTACACCAGTTAATTGGTTTGTTACAGTGGCTTCAAGCAATACAATGAATATGTTTTCTATCAAAACACGAAATATTTTGGAAATACTTTTCTGTGATTTTATTTCACAGAGCTATTTTACCTTTAAGTTTTTACAAATTGTTTAGTAATTTGATAATTTTTAATTTTTATTACATACATAAAATAAATATTTATGCAAAAAAATCAAATTGAGGGCCTTATGCGTCACCGTGTAGTTTTTTACGTATGTCACGGGGTGTTAAAAATAACTATTCCTATGTCACAGAGTAGACTTTGACTAATCCTAAATGAATTACGGCATCTCCTAAGATTGGATGGTGTGTTTGGTCTTGTTAAAGTTTATTCAACCCTTGAATGTTTTAATATATTTTATAATAAATATATTAATTTTTTTCTATCCCCTATTTAAGTCTCTATATCTCAGTAACTGATTGACATGGAGCAAAGATTTATTAAAATTTTAGGGTCCAAACCCAACCTTGAATTGACCGATTTGCCTGGGTTTTTAATTTGCTGGAATAATTGCACATATACTTGACTTTACCAAATATGTCATTGATATATAATTGTCCCATATACACATAGTCTCATGTTATGCTTTTCAGTTAATAATTAAATGAGGAATGAGATTAAAACCATAATTCCTACAGAGATAAAAAAAACATTTACCAAATATTAAATATGAATTAATACTTATTTTTGTTTCAGACACAATGTGCATAAAACAGAGCGGATTCCTGGTAGCAAACACAGGCTTAGAAAATCCAAATACAAAACTATTCCAGTATCAGGCAGGACCTATGCATTGAATCAAAAGAACAATGAGTTGTGCAATTTAATATTTTCATAACATTAAATAATAACTAAATATGTGCAGAGGTTATATTAACTCAGATGTTGGCTGTGATTTTAACTTATGTACAGTGTATTTATATAAACTTTGTCAAACAATTTTCAGTTCATCCATTTATGTGCTACTAATATACATTTTTAGTATAAACTATGTGAACTTTTATTCATATTCCTCGTCACTAATCTAAGATACATCTCTTCATCAACAATAATGGCTCTTTTTGACATAGACCCTAAAGTCAAAGCTAATTTAGTAAATACAGGGCAAGTTAGATTATTCCTAAGAAACCACCTGACATTAGAAAACCCTTTGACCTTTGCTGCTGGCCTATTTCATAGATAAACTTGAGTGCATTAGCTGTATGTAAATGTGCTTCAGTAACCTAGAATGTGGTATTAGGAGGAGGGCTCTTTTGAACAATTTTCCGATTTTATTTTTGGTAAATTCTGTACAACCTTTTTGTTAAATAATGACTGATTCTATACTTAGTTCAAAACATTTATATCGAAAATTAAAATTAAAACAAAGTTTCCCATAATAAACAGTTTTTAATACCTATATAATTTTTCAAATCAGGGGTAATTTTGCACAGTGCAGGAATAGAATTAAATAAACCAGGGGTGGTTTTAAACGTGCATATAAGTTTCATGTTGTAAAGTTACAAACTAAAAATACCCGTGTCACAGCAGACCTGCGCACTCAGCGAATTTCCAAATCAATAAATAATAATATATTATGACAAGTTTTATCACTACCTGTCGATAAATATGAGAGTTATTTGCCTATTCTCCATAAGAATAACATGGTAAAGAGTAGGCAGGTTTCTTGCTGTGAGGAACATTAAAAGTAGGCATTTCTAGCATAAGCATTATAGCATTTTATTTTGACCATTTATAAACATCAAAAGTTTCATAAACATCTGTCCATAATAAAGGAGTTTTCCTATTCTCTATATGATTAACATGGGAAAAGAAAATGCAGGTTAGCTGCTATGATAAACACATAAACTATGATTTTTATGCATAAATGGATATCTCAACCACATGAAGGTAAATACCAAGTTCCAAAAAAATATTGATTGTTAAGTGAAATATTAATTTTTCTTTATTCTCCATAAGATTAACATTTGAGCCACAAAATACAACCTACTGTATTTAGATTAAAAGTATTTAATATTAGTTAGTATTAGTATTATTATTTAGTATTGAAATGAATATTTTTTCTGTACATTGCATTTTGACTTATAGTTATTTTTCAACTAGCAGTAAGCCCATCCTTTTTAGTGAATTTCCCATAAGGAAAAAGCTATTACCGTAGGTCTCATGGCAAGACTTAAGCCCGAGACCATGTTATTTTTTCTTTAGGTCCCCAGAGACACGATAACTCTCGTTAAAATGGTCCGATCGGGACCAAATTTGGTAGAGACGTGTATTCCTATATTTGCTCGGATAAGTTCATAAACCAGACATATTGGTCAATGGGAACGAGTAGTTTGGGGGGGTTTTGTACTAAAAAATTGGATTTTTTGTGTTTTACATATGTAATTTAAAAAATTTTTAGATTTTATCTTTTACCATTAGAATCAACCTAAAAAACTACACAATTAAGTTCCTTAAAGTTTTTCTCTGTCTTCAACGGTTACCGAGATATAAAAAAATCTAAACACAGTATGTTGTATTTTTGAGGCTCCAATGTTAATCTTATGGAGGATTAAAAAAATTAATTTTTCACTTATTATCTAATATTTTTGGATGAAACTTGATATTTAGCTTCATGTGGTTGAGATCCATACATTTGTGCTAAAAAATTATAGTTTATGTGTTTATCATGGCAGCAAACCTGCATACTCTTTTCCCATGTTAATCATATGGAGATTAAAGTTCCTTAAAGTTTTTCTCTATCTCCAAAGGTTACCGAGATATTAAAAAATCTAAACACAGTACGTTGTATTTTGAGGCTCCAATGTTAATCTTAGGGAGGATAAAGCAAAATTAATATTTCACCTATTAACCAATATTTTTGGATGAAACTTTACGTTTAGCTTCATGTGGTTGAGGTTCATCCATTTATGCTTAAAAATAATAGTTTATGTGTTTATCATGGCAGCAAACCTGCATACTCTTTTCCCATGTTAATCTTATGGACAATAGGCATATAATTCTCATGTTTATCAACAGATTTTGACCAAACTTGTCATATATTATTATATTATTGATTTAGAAATTCGCTGAGTACGCAGGTCGGCTGCGACGGGGGTATTGCGGGTTGTAGGATTCAGGACCCAAATGTAAACCTATAATCCTAAATAAGTAAGTACAAAATAAATAAACAAATAGGTACCCAGCTTTATTATATAGTATTACTTTACAAATTATTAAATAGATTAGAACATTTATACCATTATTAAAATTAGTTATACGTTAAAATAACTTTTTAGTATGCAGTAGTATGATTTTGAAATGGGTTGAAAATCAGGACCAATATAAACTAATATTTATTTTAATTTGATTTTATTTTAATTTAATCATTATACTACAAAGACAGCTGACCAATTACCAGTAGGGGATTATTTGAAAACTAAAAGCAAAATGTGACTAATATCGCGTAAAAAGTAGGTTTTTAAATGGTCATCATTTACTTTTCAGGGGGCGGCAGACTATTTCAAGCAATGAAAAACCTTCTCTAGAATGTAGAGAATGCATGAAATAAGTTTCATTGTTATCAGTTCTCCCTTTTTTCTGAGAAGATGGTGTAAAATGTATTCTAGAGTATTCTGTATGTCTAGAGCGTCACAGACAAGACAGACAAAGACAGACACAAATTGAAATAAAGACTTGTTTCGGCTTCTCTTACGCATGAAACGTAAAAATAACTAAAAATAAACGGTATTAGTGGACTGACAAATACTTTCTCCCTTAAGTAAGTTTAAAAAAGACAATCTGTATTAAAACCATCTTGTTTTTAAAAGTTCATCCAAATATCATTTAATAATTATTGTTTCAAAAATAATTATCCCATTTCTGAAAATAAAAACAGGAGAGAAAAGGTTAAATTAATTGTTCGAATTGAATAAGGGGAACCCCCCCCCCAGGTAATACCAAGCTTTTTAGAGTTGGTTTTGTTGAGTGATTTGACCTTACGCTTCATACCAAGCAAGTTTCATGGAAAACGGTTGAGAAATTGTTTTTTTTAATATTCTCCATAAGAATAACATTGGATGCTTTCAGAAACGTACTGCTGCGTTTATTATGGACAGTAAATTTACCTTTTCTTTGGAACTATTAGTCGTAGACAAATAATTCAAAATACTAATTTGTTTAGTTATTTAAGTTGGTTTCAAGTTATACTATAGTTTCATTGTTTTCGCTGAAAATTTAAACATTTAATTTTTTTGGCATTTAAAAGTCCATAGCTTTTGAACTGTAATTTTTACAGACATGGGGGTGGTGTCAAATTATTCAGTACTCTCTGTACTATAAACTATCAAATTTTAATCAAAATCGTCAGATCCGTTTTTGAGAAATTTGGATTTTCATGTTTTTCAAGGGGTTTAAGGGTGAACTACCCTTAAAAATCAAATATAAAAAAAATTGCTGGAGATACGGTGAATATACATCACATCAATGCCAAATTTCATCTAAATCGGACCAACGGGGTAGTCTGTGGCTCTGTACACATCCAGACACACAAACACACACACACACACACACACGCAGACAGACAGTCTCTGGGTCAGTAACCCAGAAAAATAAGAATAAGATTTTAGGTGATAGAAATTCAAGGTGGACTAGTTGACTCATTGCCAAGATTATTATAAAAGTTTGTAACACGATGACGGTATTCAAAGGCAATTGGATCTACTTATGCACAGCATTTATTTATTAATTTTCACGTCGATCTGGTTTAGTCAAAACTATTTTTTTTCATATCAGAATATTTCTCAGTTTCTTGGTTTCTAAGGGATATTTGGTAGTTGGCTACCCTGCTAGTTTGTCAATAATATGAGGAATGAATTGATAAAGAAAGAAAGAACTGTTGACAGTTGCAGACGACAATGGAGGATTTCACTTAGTGTTGGTAACAACTTCGGTGTCCTCCTATATTTAATTATATATACCTACAATAATTGTCGGGAGACTATTTTTAAAATAAGTGATTTTATTGCTTCTACACGTGTTGGTTATGGACCTTCTACTTACCACATTAAATCTTGTCGTTCTAGGAGTCATGGTTAGTAGTCAAATAGCTCTTCACCAATATAAGTTAACCTAAGTTTGTTATGGCGATAGACTTCGTCGGCTAGTCAAATATTATGTATTAGGAAAAACAATTTTACTGTAAGAAAGAAAATGGACGACGTTCAGTGGAGATTTTCCAATGGAAACAAGGTAAAGACAAGAATTCTTTGCTGTCATTTATCTGTCATTAGCCTGTCCTTTATCTGCTTTGAAGCTTTCATTAAATATTTTATGTATAATTTGGATTTAAAACGGATAACCCTAACCGATTAAAATAATGATGTGACTTTATCATAGATCTTGGCCCATGAATCTTGCCTTTAGGGGTAAGGGAGCTCTTTGCTTAGGTTTAGGGTTATAAATAACTTATGGGTTAGTCCTAGGCCTTTGAAAGATGTTTCTATAATACCTTAATACTGTCTCTTTGTTTCTGAACAAATTACTCGATAAACTGTGCTTTTGTTACATTAAAAAATAACTAGATAAAACATATATTTTAATATATAAAAATACTTCAAGATGGCGTGGTCAAGTGGAGAGGTGGCAGAGGCCCTTCCATGTATTCTTTTATGGAATAATAGGCTGCTCTAGTTAGCATTCCCTTTATCTCCCTCTCAAACTATTAGGTCCAAACTTCTAATACTTTCGGGTACCCTATTAAGCCTATTTCGGGTCACATGTTTATGGACTTCACCTCTAGTTGTTAAAGCCCCATACGTTTTCTTCACATATCGTGAGGAGAATGTGTAATGTCCATATACAGTGAGGACACCCAGCGCCTGAAAATGGGCTTACAGTGTGCCAGCCATAGCTCTAGTGATAGATACTGATTCTTGTCACTCAATTTGACTTTTCCCTGGTTCCATGGATTGTACCAAAGACTACCAGATAGTACAAATAGACAGCCCCTTTTTAGTGACTTAAGTGTATAGTTTTTTGTACCTTCACTCTAAAATTTGTCTGAAGAAGAGAGCCTGTTCTGGGAACATGGCAGGAACTACCTATCCTAAAATATGTTTCAAATTTAATATGAAACAGGTCCAGCCATTATTAAGATTATTGTTTTGTTTCCGTCCCATTGACTATGTTAATTTTAACTAACTTAGTTTACTTAGATTTAGATAATGACTTGAAGTATGTAGTTGATACAGAAGTAACATCCTTTCAAAAGAAGAAATATTACAGTTAAGAGTTGATTATCCGAAACAATAGGGGAATATGTGTTTTCGGATAGCTGAATTTTCCTATAACAGGTCACAGACAGGAAAATGATATTCAGTGCACATAATGAAGAAAAAATATTCCATTTGATTTTTTTGCAATGAAATAATCATTGTAAAATTTACCTTTTTTTACATGATGCATTGGCTAATAGGTACCCTACATGTTTTATTTTTTAGTAAATCAGCCCCTTTTCACCACCCAATCATCCCCTGTCTAAGAGGGTAAAGGAGTAATACTGTTTGTCAATATAACATAAAACACACACATTTGACACTTATGGATATGTTCCAAAACCATTCATTATATCAGCTTTATCTATTCATTTATTCACTATGTTCTAAACAACCCTTTGGCAAACGTCTGACTAATGTTAAAACTATCTGGATGGAAGTGAGCTACTTGCTTCTAAGAATGCTCACATAGCTGGAACAGTTTTTGATTCATTGATTTTCTAATCTGTTTTGCAAGTATTTTTTGATAGACTGAAATAACTAAATGAGGGATTATTAATTAAACTTCTTTTTCTTCTTAAATTTTAGTGTTTGTGTTAGGTTTAAAATATATTTAAGCCTACATTATAATTTATTTTAATAGGTAGAAGCAAAGTACTGTCCAATAGAAATTGATGGAGATGTTAAGTATTACATGTGAGTATAAATTTATCTTGATTTTCAATTGCATATTACTCTATGTTATCCCATAGAGGTAGGAATCCTAAGTGTCGACTGGGGCAACTCCAGCTGCACAGCTGTGTCAGTATGGCTATGAATTGTACTGCTTTAAACATGTAAATAAATGAAACGCATGAAGCGACCGGTACCCATAAGTGTGACAGACTTTATTTATTATTATTGTAGTGGTATTAGTATTAAGAAGAGAATAATAACCGTGAAAGGTCTCTTTTGACACCTCGGCACATTGGTCCAATAACATGCGAAGCTCCACTTACTTATGAGTTATAGTTGTGGACTACATCCATACAGAAAGACTAACCTCAGTCATTACTTAGGAATTCTACCTCAGTTGTGAATATGTTTTACTGATTTGTTTTGATTATTTCGGAAGTAAAACTACAAATTTTATTATAGCTGTACTTTTTATATTTATTTTTAGGAAATGCAGTAGTATAAAAATATGATGATTTAAATTCAGCTTAATCATAGGTTAAATAAGGAAGTTACATAAATTTACTTATTCTCCATAGGAGAATTAACTTACATATTAACATGGGAAAAGGGTAAGAAAGTTTGGAGCCTAAAAATTAAAAGAGTTTAGATTTTTCAACCTACAATACTACAGCTTAACTAGATGGAGCAGTGTACCAAGCTGTATGACAATATTTCTACTAATAAGTAAGATGTTAATTGTTTTCTTTTCCCCATAAAATTAACATTTGGTTTTCAATAGACAACGTACTGTGTATCCAGTTTTTATATCTCAGTAACGTATTGGCATAGAGAAAAAATTTAAAGTACTAAATTATTTGTTATTTAGAGCTGTTTTCAATGGTTCATTCTTAATAAAAAACCATTTCATTCTTAACCCTAGAAGTGGCAAGCTTTTTACTCTTTAACTGTAACATAAAAATAATTACTAATATCTTCATGAAATATCAAAGTTTACCAAAAAAAGCTTAAAACATGCCCCCCCCCTTAATACCACTAACCACAAAAGCAAAACAGGTGTCCACTGCAATCCCAATTAAGCCTACAAATGCCGTCAACTTCCACCCAAGCCGGTCACCGTCTATTTAAGGTGGGCCCTCCACTCCGCTACACCACACATTTGCAAACCAAATTGGGATTGCTCATGGTCGGGATTCGAACCCTAGCACTTCCGAATGGCTAGAACGTTACGCTCGTCAGCGTAGCGCGTTAGCCGCCTCGGCCATCAGTGCCTAGGAGAAGAAAGCGCTTACTTGGTTATAGACCTGCCCGGTGGCAGGCTCGTGTACTACGAGAGCAGTTTCGGTGGTTGGCCCCCAGAGGGAAACACGGTCGCGTAGGCGATAGTGTCAAACAAATCCACTAAACTGACGACAGATGCCTCCACCTGCCAATTCTTATTGAATATGTAAATGCGTCGTAAATTACGACTTTGCCATTTCTAGGGTTAAAAATACAAAAAATTCATTCTTTAGTAAATTGTGTGGACAGATCCCAAAACCCTTATTTTGGGACAACAAAGCCTCCTTCATATTAATTTATTGATGTCTGGTTTTGAAACTCAACCTAATAAACATAGGAATAAATAAATAAACATAGGATAACCTAATAAACATGGGATTATATAGGCCTATCTCTGCCAAATTTGATCTCGATCGAACCATTTTTACTAGGGGTATTATGTTTACAGATACATGTGTGTGTATCTATATAAAAAATTGTTGTATATGCTTCCCTGTGGGAAATGGGTTGGATCATGGATATGTCTAAAGGGAATGTTTTCAGTTCTTCTAAACAGCTGTTCTTATTCTTATTTACCTATATTGAAAATACAATATAAAATAGCTGTAGTAGTTTCTATGGAAACCAGTTTCAAATTTTCATCTCAGAAATTGCCAACACCCCTCCCCCCAAAGAACTAAGACATATCCATGTCAATAAAATTAGAGGTTTGTCCGTAAATAGCTTGGAATTATGACTTTTTATTTTTACATTTCATAAACCAAAAAAGCGGAAATGGATTTTATCGTGATTATTGTCTGTCTATCCATCTGTTTTTTTAAACGTTACAGAAAATAAATAAGGTAAGAATACTTCAGGAGGTTTAACCTTTTCTTAAGCCAAATTTTGAAAATCTATCCTGATAAAAGTTGAGATATTCTATACTACAAGAATAATATATTATGGTAACCAAGCGGTGAGAATTACAGTATTATTAGAATACAGTACATTAATTAATATAATACAGTTACTAAAATAGTTATATGAATTTTCATATATTTTTCATTTGAATGCTTTCTTTTTAATAGGCTTGATTCTAACAATCTGATAGTTTGCTATTTAATGATTTTACTATTTACATTTATTTATAAACTATTATCTTTAACGTTCAATAGATATTGTTAACATTGTTGTTAACAATGTTAAATTTCAGGTTATCAAGTTTTAGGTAAGTTGAATAATATAAATGGATTTTAAATTCATACTATTTTGCATAAGGTATTTTATTCAGCACAACAGTATATTTTTTTAAATGAATACTTACATGTGAATATCATACAGAAGGAATAAAAATTGTTTGTGCTTACTTCCCTGTGTTAAATAGGTTAGATGCTGGATATGTCTATAGGGAATGTTTTCAGTTCATCTAATCAGTTGTTAAAACCAAACTATGACGTCTAAGCACTAACCAAATGACGTTATTGTTTCTAATTTTAGTTGTGCAAATTGCTAATACCCCCCCAGAGCTAATCCATATCAAAAAGCTAGGAAGTGTCTCTGGAAGCAACCAACTGCGTGTGACCAAAGGGAAGCTCTACCTCGAAGAATAAAGTTAATGGTGTCAAAATAAATCTAACATCACACACTCTAGCCATACTGTATAGACATATTATTCACCAATACATTTTCAAAATTGTCCTATCACTAGCCTGTTGAGCAGTAGGGGTATCAAGTTTTGAGTGTTTCAACTGCATAAAATAAGCTAACACTTGTGTATGTTTAGTTGTCCTCGTAATGAGATCTGTTGTACGTTCGGATGCTGCATCTCGTCCAGCTTCCACTTCTATCAGTTGTGGTATTACTGGCTGATGGTCATCCTCATGTTTCTACTG
The DNA here is from genome assembly GCA_023375725.1 of Nephotettix cincticeps. Lineage (NCBI taxonomy): Eukaryota > Metazoa > Arthropoda > Insecta > Hemiptera > Cicadellidae > Nephotettix > Nephotettix cincticeps. The sequence continues at coordinate 24,862,908 of CM041790.1, read as the reverse complement.
TGCTCAGGGGGCACTTGGTGGTACAGGTCAGTGTACATTAATGTTTGAAACGTTAACGTAACATAATGTGACATATCAGGCAATAAAAAATATAGTTGAGTTGGGAAATTAGCGAATTTATATTGTTTTTTCTTTGATTTATGTTTCAAGATTCAATATCGCGTAGCATTATAAAATATACTTTTACACACTCTTAAGTTTTCCCCATAGCTCATTAACCCTTCAGGTGCCACCCGCTCGAATTCGGGTGGGCTTTTATGTGCGTACGAGTGCCACCCGGCCAAATACGGGCGGGTTTACAAGTTTGCCGTTTCACTGGAAAAAAATTAACGTGAGATCGATCAAAACCCACATATAATGTATATCAAAATACTCTTATTTTTGTCTACTACATATTACACAACTAAAATAGCCATTTGTTGTAGATTTCCCTTGGTTTGCGTTGTATTTTGTCAAGTGATGTTCGTCTGCGCTAACAATCGCGTCCCTTTGTTGTTGTGGCGGTTTTTTGTGTGTTTGGTTTATTCATATTAAAGTTTATGGATAAAAGTCTGCATATATGTATATTTTATTTTTCTTCATGAAATGTGGATCAAAATGTATATGCAAAAATTTGTATATTTGGTAAACCAAAAGTTCTATGGTAGTGGTTATCAAAAACTATATATTTTTTATGTATATATACTTTCGGATCCAAACCCCTGTTGGAAATCCCAAAAATGAGGTAAGGAAAAAAATATTTTCTGTTCATCAAACTTATCCCTAGAAGTGGTAAAGTCGTAATTCTTGACGCATTTAGGAATTCAATAAGAAGTGGCAGGTGGAGGCATCTGTCGACCGTGTTGTCCTCTGGGGGCAAAAAATCAAACCTGCTCACGAAGTGCATTAGACTTCCGCGGGGCATGTTGTATAACTAAGTAAGTGCTTTCTACTCCTATGCACTGATGGCTGAACCGGCTAAAGGGCTGCGCTGACAAGTGTCAGACAAGTGTGACATTCTAGCCATTCGGGTTTGAATCCCGACCATGAGCAATCCCAATTTGGCTTGCAAATGTGTGGTATAGCGAAGTGGGGGGGCCCTCCTTAAATAAACGGTGGCTGGCTTGGGTGTAAGTTGATTGCATTTGTAGGCTTAATTGGAATTGCAGTGGACACCTGTTTTGCTTTTGTTGTTGGTGGTTATAAGGGGGGGCTTGTTTTATATATTTTTTTGTTTATACTTAATATTTCAAGAAGATGTTATTAATTATTTTTATGTTACAGTTAAAAGTAAAAAGCTTACCACTTCTAGAGTTAATAATCATGAAATATACTTCATGAAAATATATAACTTTAAATATATTCAAAACTAAATGTTTTATGAGCAATTTAATAAATCTCTAAAAGTTGTGTGGCACTGATAACATTTTTACACGGCACCTAGAGAGTTAAATCATATGGTTAATGATTATCTTATAATATTTTTTTAGCATGGATCAGGAATTTGAAAGTAATTCTGAAAACAAAAAATGATGACACTAATTAGTGTCATCATTTTTGATTACAAGGAACTTGGACGAATTATCAGAAATATTATGTAATTTATACAATGTTCTTGCAATTGTATGGGGAAATAGAATAGACAACAATTGTAGGCTCCTTATTGCTGATTCTTTTTATTGGTAGGTAGTGCTTGTAACAAAATATAACTAAAACACCATTATTATGTAATGCATAAGATAATGAGTTAATACTTAGCACCATTATGATAATCATATAATGATGTACTAAACTTGGAGGAAAACCAGTCAGCAATACAAAGATTTGGCTAGTGAGATAAAAACAAGAGAAATAATCACCTACTAATAATGAGCAAAACTTTGTCATATCAATATGCTCGAAATAACTTAAATACACTTTCCCTTATTTAGTAAAATTGATGGTTTTACTACTGAAGTTTTTTACTATACCTATGTACAGGTACTGGCTTCACGAGGGTCACTACCCCAGTCCGCCCCCTCCACCTCACCGCCCCCAGCTGCGCCGACCTCCGCCCACCAGAGTGGCTTACCACGCCGGCCGCAACACTGTAGTGGTTCAGCAGATATGGAAACCACCAAGTGAGTATAGGATTGAGTCATTAGGGTATCCAGAACAAAGCACATTCAACTCCCGATTAAACGGAGCAGTGACTAGTTGGATGATCACTACCACACATAGCTTCAAAACATGGTTAAAATAAAAGGAATCTAGTATAATTGCATACAAATAAGTATAGTGTATAATGTCATGGGGGTTTGGACCGTTCCCCATTAAAACGTCAAAAAATGCCGACAGGTGTAGAAAGACACATGCAAAACAGTAGAAGAAACAAAATTACATGTTTTCTATCTTAAAAATCGCCAACACCAACCCCCCAGAGTTAGGATATACTCATGTAAAAACTATTATCTATTACACTATTATTTTAAACCTAGACTGTTTTGCCTTAAAGTATTACTAAAATTATAATCAACCAATGAATATTTTAGATTTGTTAAAAAAAAAACTGGAAAACAATCAACACTTTCAGTCAATCAATCAATTACATCTGAACTCAATTGACCTAATATGAGTTTATCGCAGACAGGTTAATTAGACTATGCATGGTACGGCCTACAAAATTAATTTTATTTTCATCCCCTACTATATCCGCATCCTAAGTGAAGCTCAACTGTACAGCTTCAATGTGATATTATTAATCAGGCAAAGGCTGTCTGCTATACTGTAAGTGTTCTGCTTTAAAAAAAGTGTACAATTATTGTGTTTTTGTGTGAGAAGAATAATAAAACTGTTAGTTTACTAAGAAATTTTTATAGAGAGTTATAGTAAATTGAAAGTGTAACATGCTCGTCGTACCTAACCTTGATCCAACTAGAATTAGACTTCACCGCCCCCAGCTGCGTCGACCTCCGCCCACCAGAGTGGCTTACCACGCCGGCCGCAACACTGTAGTGGTTCAGCAGATATGGAAACCACCAAGTGAGTATAGGATTGAGTCATTAGGGTATCCAGAACAAAGCACATTCAACTCCCGATTAAACGGAGCAGTGACTAGTTGGATGATCACTACCACACATAGCTTCAAAACATGGTTAAAATAAAAGGAATCTAGTATAATTGCATACAAATAAGTATAGTGTATAATGTCATGGGGGTTTGGACCGTTCCCCATTAAAACGTCAAAAAATGCCGACAGGTGTAGAAAGACACATGCAAAACAGTAGAAGAAACAAAATTACATGTTTTCTATCTTAAAAATCGCCAACACCAACCCCCCAGAGCTAGGATATACTCATGTAAAAACTATTATCTATTACACTATTATTTTAAACCTAGACTGTTTTGCCTTAAAGTATTACTAAAATTATAATCAACCAATGAATATTTTAGATTTGTTAAAAAAAAACTGGAAAACAATCAACACTTTCAGTCAATCAATCAATTACATCTGAACTCAATTGACCTAATATGAGTTTATCGCAGACAGGTTAATTAGACTATGCATGGTACGGCCTACAAAATTAATTTTATTTTCATCCCCTACTATATCCGCATCCTAAGTGAAGCTCAACTGTACAGCTTCAATGTGATATTATTAATCAGGCAAAGGCTGTCTGCTATACTGTAAGTGTTCTGCTTTAAAAAAAGTGTACAATTATTGTGTTTTTGTGTGAGAAGAATAATAAAACTGTTAGTTTACTAAGAAATTTTTATAGAGAGTTATTATAGTAAATTGAAAGTGTAACATGCTCGTCGTACCTAACCTTGATCCAACTAGAATTAGACTCATTTGTAACAAGCTAAAAAAGGAATGCTTTCTCAGGTGATTCAGGAGTAACTGGGTATCATTATCATTATACCATTATAAATATTATTTTTTTTAATAAGTTAAACCAGGCTATCTTTTTATTTAGTAATTTTTGTTGTATTATAGTATGATGAAGTTTTTTAATTTTTTATGTTTTTAAGGTTATTTTATTTTTATTCTAGTCTGACCTGGCAAGATTTTTTATTTATTTTATTTGTATGTATATGTATGTGTATTGTTGTCCAAGAGAATAAAATCTATTCTTATTCATTAAACTAGGTACCGGTAATCCATCAGAATTTAATGTTTTAAATTTGTTTTTAAGGAATTTTTATTCATGACTGTGACATACCAATCAGAAAGACATACAATATTTTGATGTAGGTGGTTTGATAGGCTTTTACAAAATATTTATTTGTCAGGAAATGGACCAGGCTTCCCGTCACCACCGCCGCAGTACAGTCATGTGCATATTTCAAATGACCCTGTGGTTGAGTCATCTGCACGACCAGTGGACGGCGTACCCACCCACCTGGGAAAGCTGAAACCGAGCTCCTTGTACTACCAGATGTATGGTCCACCCCCGAGCTACGACTCTGTGATTGGTGAAGGTCAGAGCCAGCAGACGGAGGGAGGTTGTAACCCACAAAACACCGTTGACGAACTGCATGCTGATGAAAGTGAGCAAGGGGTGAGCACAGTCAACCAGGTCACGCAGACGCACAGCACAGTTTCTCATGCGGTACAGTCAACCTCGAGAAGTCAATATAGTGACACTACCACTTTGCCTAAGTAGTATCAGTAACTCTTTTGAGTATTCTTAAGTTACCGTTTTTATTAGTTTGTTAGATTTTTACATGCGAGTTTATAATAGTGTGTAATAAGTGCTTTTATATTGAGTTGAAACTTTATTGGGGAATTCCCCTAATGAATGAATTATATGAGGGGAAAAGTAAGGTTTTACAGGAGTAAATAATACTTCTTGAAGGATTTAATCATGTCTTCATAAATTTTCAGCCGGGCTACTGGTTCCTTTAGAAACAATCCCTTGGTTACCGTTTCCTTCAGGGAATTGCAAAAATAACTATAGCAGGTGATTGCCATTTTCAGTAATATAATAAAGCAACTTTTGACCTACAAAATAATCATAAATTCCTAAAAACATATCCCTGAAGTTTTACTATTTTTTATATTTTCATAAATGTTGGAAGTACAAGTTCATAGATATGTTAGGAGTCCATGATGGGGGTAAATATGTGAACGGTTATTTAAGCTTTTAATCTACTGCATAGTAAAGAATGAATTCCATATTTATAATGGATCCTAAAAAAATATATAAGTGTGGAGTAAAAATACCTTAGAATTTGGTTTCCTTAAATTCACTGTTTTCTGATAAGAGCTGTGAAAATCCCCTTATACTCCCATGCCAACACTGAACACTAGCACTACTATTCTGAAACTTATATCAATTACTAAATTGTGAGGATATTGAAGCAGCTCAAGTATTTAGTTGTTTTTATATTCAAATAATTGTTCTGTTCCTGACGGTCCACATTTCCGAGGATATTCATTTTTACTATTCAGTTTTTTACAAGTTCTTTTATTTAATTTTAAATGATCTAAAATATCTTTTAATGTGGTTTCAGGAAGCCCTGATTTTCAATAAGTTATGTAATACTTAAAGCTTATTTACTGTCTTAAATAAATAACAAGTAGGCCCACAAAACTGAGCGACATGAAAGAAATAAGTATTACCACAAGGACAGAACTCCCTTTCTTACTCAATAAAAAGTTAATTTCACTTAAATAAAAAATATACTTCAACAACATCCCGGAAAACATTTCACTATCCCAATCTAAATTTGATATGCAATCCATCGTGTGCCATATTCCATAAAAACATGTGCTTTCAAATTGACTGTGTTACCTTCTGCTCATGTTGTAAACAAACTTCCCCAATGTTAAGTTAATAGGGGAGAATGATCTTTGAACAAGGATTGCACACAGCAGAAAATTAGTTTTAAAACCTTACAGTAAAAATCTAAATTTGATCTAAAACAGTTTGTTGACACCTGGACGTCAAAATTTATTTGAAAATAAATGTATAGGTGTTTGCAACAAAACTACTTGTCGTATTGTATACTGTAAGGGTACAATGGAAGTTCTTTAAGTCAACAAAGATGACACATTTGAAATACATTTATAAATAAACAAACTAGTGTTGTGTCGATACCGAAACTCAAATCTCAAAACCACCAAAATTAAGTAAAGTTACGGTTTTGAGTGCTGCGATTTTAGCGTCATCCTGAAACTCGAAAGTGTCTTAAATTTTGTGTCATTAATGTTGTTTTAGAGGTTATAACTTTAAAGGGTAAATATTGAATACTTTGATGACACAAGTATTATGCCATTATCATCGGTTATACTGGTGAAAAAATTAAACAAGAATTCTCATCAAAATGTAGGCTAGGCTACCAACCTAAAAGAAATTCAAAAATTATTATATCTTCTAATATTGTAGGGTAACTATATTTGATTCTTTTTTTGCTGATCTTAAATGTTAAACTAGAAAACACTAAAGAAGTCTGTTAAAAATAGTTTTAAAATAATAATAGAAAACATATCATTACGTAGTATATATTCTAATAATTTCAGACTTAACATATTGACTGTAGCAGTTTCCCTTTGAACTTGACGGGCAGTAATCAATGTAGGTGTGGTCAAAAATAATATTCCTTCATGGCGATTAACAACGATTCATTGTGATGAGACTTATTCAGTGTAGTTCTTGAGAGCCCCAACAGGGAGCAGCACTGACCGATACTGCAATGTAACAAAAACATGGTACAAATCTGTGTTTGTGCGGGAGAGCCGGTGCTGAGCTTTAATGTTAGGGTCAGGTTTGCAGGAATTCCTGTGTGCTGCATTCACTATGTTAAGCTATAACCAGATTGTTTTGTTGGGACACTGAGAAACTGTGTTAACAATATTAACTTTGCATAATGTGATAGCTTCATGTATATTTACTTATCTTTAAATCGAAGCAATTGTAAGTTTTTTGTTATTCTTCACATTCAGTTTTATACAGGTTATTATTTACAGGTTGCTGTTAAACCCATTCCTGTCTAAGGACGTACATTGTACGTCCTTGCATGTCGGTAGACAAACGACTAAAGACGTGCAGTGTACATCCTGAGTGGATCAGAACAAACAATGTGCGTTGCCTGCTTATATTTTGATGTAGTTCTTAGTTCTTTTTCCCACATTAGGTGTGTTAGTTTCTCATCCGATAGATGGTGTTGCCGTCTTCCTTAAATCCTCATATTTATATTTTTTCACTTGTGTTCGATGTTCTTGCAGAACAGGGCTCCATTTTAATTTAGTTAGGAGGGCTTCAGGTGTCTCGCGGGAATACAGACAGGAATGGGTTAATGCCTTAGTTTTGGCTACATATCATCAAATCTATCGTACTCATCGTATTCATCTACCAATCATACTATTCACCCTGATATATGTACATGCTATGTTGCATCACTGTATTGAATATGATTAATAAAGCAATAAATTATCATCACTACAGTTGGCTTTGTGCACAACAGTTTGTACAAAAAACTTTCTGGTAAGCTTCCAATATATTATGAATAGATCCAGAAAGGTTTGCTACAGGCCTAGTATTAAGCATTAAAATTTATCCTAATGTGATTTGTTGAATTCTCTATGTTAGTGTCATCTACCTCAATTATTATTTTATCCATATACTGTATCATTCCAGATTAACTTAAATTTTCTTATATTATGGTACTCTGTTATATTTTTAACTAGTTTGGAGTAATTTTCAGACTATTTATATTTTTAATAACTTACATATACATTAAAAATGTATAATAAAGTTCTCTTTTCGTTAGAGAACAAAAATAGGTAGGTTTTGACCTTTACCACTGATTGACGTAAAATTTATTTTCCCACTTCCCTACTGTAATGACAATCTGTAATTCTAGCAATAAATTATGGTTATACAAACTGTAATCAAGTGCATTTTGATTCAATGTTTGTTCATCAGTAAAAGGTTTTAAGGGAACATTAGTATTAAAAATTAGAAATCCATAAATGCATTTTTTCATAAATTTTGAGAAGTGGAAAAGTAAATTGCATGTCACAGTCACAGTGTAAATCAAGTCCATCAGAAATCATTAATAATCTGAAAACATTAGCCAATTAAAATTTATTTATTGGGTTTGACTTTTGTAAATTTCTTTGAAATATAACATTTTTCTTCAAGTTTTTTAAACCAATCTTGTAAGATCGTGAATGATTTTCAAATTTATTGATGTTTCCAAAGTGTTCCATGGACATATTACCTTAATTGTTTCACACAATTCCTGTATCTAATCCAGAAAGAAACACAAAAACACTTATTCTAAGTCTGTTGTTTCAGTCCTCCTTTCAGAGTACAAACTGTATTTGTAAATAGTGCTTCCGAGACTGGTTGGTTTTGCTATTCCAGTACCAAACATTTTGTTCATGTATTTTCACAGTTGTAATTTACTATTCCTGTCATGATTTATTTCCATGCTCATGTGAGAACCCTAGCTTTGTTTAGTTATAAGGACGTAAATGTTTTATAATTTCTATTTAAATTTTTTTAACGTAACATATTTTTTATAAAAGTCTTGGAACTCGAAATAAATCAACTGTGATTTATTTCATACCAAAAAAATACTAAAAGTGATTTTTTAGTTATATTTTAATAAAATGAGACTGTATTAAGTTTATTTTACTTTTGATCTTGTTTCTAAACAACAAAAACAAATTAGTATGTAAGGTGTTTTTGTATTCTTTTGTTTATTTTGAGATTTACAATTAATTGTTTATGTGATGTCATTGATCATTGTGTTTAACAATTCTTTCATTGTCACGTGAGGTAACTATGGTAGCGCCCACAGGATTGGTTATGTGGTGATTTTGCATTATTACCATGTTTGATTACCTACAGTTCATTAATTCGTGGAATTTTTGAATACTGTGCACAGGGCAATTCTCAACCCTTAAATACTCTTCACGATTCTCAATATCTTGTGTTAAAAAATGTGCATAACAATATACACATAATTTACCTTTATGGAATGATCAATTATGTGATGTCACTTAATATAAAATGTTGTTACTTGTTAGTTTAGTAGAACTCATAAATTATGTCATCTCTACTCTCAATTCATACAATAGTGACATTAAGTGTACGTAATCCATCTTATTTGAAATTTTTTTAATTTTAAGAAGCCTACATCAGTCTTTCACTATTCTGGATTTGCTATAATTTGTATAATCCCAAAATATACTATTTACAATTTACAGATTTTTTGGACTGGCAAGAGTTTATTTACACAATTTCTCGAGTGATTTTTTTTACTTCTTGGTATTTAATAGTGTGCATTAACATACAGTCGACTCCCTCTAATCTGGACACCCCGGAACCGGACAACTGTCCGGATTAAAAAAATTCTGGACCATCCAGCGGTTTTTATAAATATATAAATTACAGCCTGTATTAGCATACAGTAACTACAATTCTACATAAATCATATTTTAAGAAGATTTTAAAGCGTACTTTCTCAAACATTACAGGTTTTTGTTTTTAACTCATTGGATCGTAGTTTTTGTGACGTTGATAAATTAAATGTGTCAACATAAATATGAATGAACATGAAATTTCAAAGCACCGCAAATTGCACCTTTACAAATTTATTTTATAGTATGAAAAAAATGGAATCCTAACTTTACATAATAAGGGCTTTATATTATTAAGATTATCTCAAACGCATTTACTGTAACCTAAGAAGAATAAAAATCTTGGATTTACTGAACATATTAGAAATCTATTATTTTCTTCTGCTTTTTCGCTTAAACTGTTTTCTTGAACGTCAGTTCCCCTCATAAACATTACAGCCACAGCTGATCTATTTCTCGACGTAGAGCAACTAACTGTAACTGCGTAGAGCAACTGGCGACGTTGTTACCAGTTCCAGTTCCGTATCAAACGCTATTGTAAACTGAACTAATGTTTGTGATGTTATTTATATATATACCGGAAATAAACTAACACTTCCAATCCTGTTGATTTGTGCCTTGAGAAACTCGACCGCGCGCTGATGACTCATTTCCAAGAAGTAGTCTGGACCATCCAGCGTCCGAACCATCCAAGTTCGGACTACAGGGAGTTGACTGTAAATGGATTTTAGTTTGTGTTAACAATAATAGTATTATGTAGGATTTTTGTATTTCTGATATAGTATGAAGGATGTCCGTAAAGTAAGGTTCCCAGTGCACTACAGTCGTGAAAAGTGCTATTACGGTAAATCCTGCGCTGCAGCAGTGTATCTTGGTTCCCCCACTCCAATTCCCATCCTAGCGGGAGCCTCCTACGGAGCATAGTCTTGGCATTACAGCCATACATGATCCGCCTGTCGCTTTGCCTACCAGGTACGAGCTGTGCTCAGTGATCCAAAACCTGTCTGCAAAAAACATTCCGGCGGTAGAAATTCATTCCCAGCTATGCAAAATCTATGGAGACAAATGTATGAGCTACAACACGTACGCAAAAAAAAGTTTCAGGAAGGGCGTACTGACGTACATGATGAAGACCATCCTGGACCATCCTGCCATCTGTTTCTGAAGAAACAATTGCAAAAGTGGACGAAGCGATGCTCTGATATCAATAGTGACGGTTCATAAGCTCCGAAATGATCCTTGAAGTCAGCAAAACCTTATTGACAAGGTTTTGATGAAGCATCTATGGTTTGCCAAGGTTAGCGTGAGGTGGGTTTCGAGAATGTTGACAGAAGACCAATTTACGATTGTTTCGCAGAAAACTGAGCTCCGTAGTTGGCTCGCTAGGGAGGGGATTTGGAGTGGGGGAACCAAACCAAGGTACACTGCATCAGCTTGGGATCCACAGTAAGCGCTTTTGATGACTGTAGCGCAATGGGAACCTTACTTTACAGACAACCCTTGTAAAATGTGATATAGTAGTCATCAAATGAACTGTTTTCCTTAAAAAACAACACATACTTCTCCACTAATAGGAAAAGGTTTTTTTTATTATACATTTATTGCCAAGAGCTAACGCAAAATCACACACCAGCCAAATTTTTGTAGCTGCTACTTTAAAATTTTTTGAGTTCTCATAAAATATACTTTATTTAGGCTATTTGTGATTCTGTAATGTCCCATTTTAGCTTTCCAAAATTAGGGCACGAAAAATTTATCTTTAAATCTTTTAAACATGTTTTTTTAAACTATTTTTATTCACAACTAATTACTAATATACTTTATTTTAGCTACAACGAAAAATATAAGTTTTGGAACATTAGGAATGTGTTATTTAAATTTATTGTTGTCAGGTGTTTCCTAATTAAATAAAGATAGAAACAAAGTAATTAATTTAAAAAAATCAAATTAATTCCATCAATGTACATCACTGTTTTACACTTGGTATTCTTTTCACAAAGTATTTCTTTGACTGTCAATCATATTTTATAGAATTTTCATGAAAAGCCTTTTTCTTTTTGATGAAAACTCTTATTAGAATAAATTATAATTCTTGTTAAAACAAATGATTATATTTTGGAAACGAGATAAGATCATGTGAATGGTATAGGTTATAAGTGTGAATATTATGATTATTTATTATGAAATTTGAAGCTTTTACAATATTATTTATATGTGTTATAACTTTTATTATTATATGTATTATTTTACTAATATGTTTATTTATACATTACAGATCACAGTACTGACAAACAAAGATGCAGGGGGGGCATTTGTTTGATCATGTATTTAGTATTTTTGTTGTTGATTAAAACATTTTCTATACACTGATTATCATGATCAGTTTATTCAGTTATTGTTTTTGTTATAGTTCTTTAAGACTAGAGATAGTATCAATGGGAATAACCAAAGTACAAAAAATTCAAACTTTCTCCCCTTACCACATTTGCCTAAAAACAAAAAATTTTTTAGATCTCATATTATGAAGACTAATATTAATTGCCGTTGGTATTTTTATTTATTTATTTACAATTATTAATCATCTTCCTCGTCATGTAAAATATTATTTTATTAAAGAATAACTCACAAATTTATAATAATTTTTCTATAAAATGAATATGCAAAGTTATTTTTAAATGAACATTCCGTTTTAGTATGCATAAGAAAGAATCTGAATGTGTGTTAATTATAAGTCTGAGTCCAAGGCTGTATTGTATAGGATGATTGTGCTGTCTGTTTATTTTTGTTAAAATACAAGAATTTTAAAAGTTTTTCTATTTGGTTTTTATGCTATCCTAAATCTGTGTTATAACAATGTGTAGATCATCTAAACTTATTATGTGCCATAGAGTGAATTTTAAGCCCATATTTGCTGTAGTTTTATATTTTCACCAATTTAAAATCTTAAAGAATTGAGATAAAAAGTAATAATACCCCCTTTGCAGCAGACCTGTTCTCAGCAAATGTCCATTGATTTAATAATTATTTGAGATTATACAAACTAAGCGGAATGATGAGTTAGGCCACATACCAAATGTTAACAGTGTGTTTATAAATAAGGAAGTTATATCATTTTACGTATACTCCACAAAAAAATGGGGAATGAGTAAGTAGGTTTGCTGTCACAGCAAAAAAATAGATTTCACTTTATACATTATCAGATCATAACTGTATGAAGCTGCATGCAAAATTTTACAATAATATGTCTAATAATAAGCTGGAAATCAATTTTAACCTTTTCTCCACGAGATTAACATTAGAGCTCCAAAATCAAGTAATGTGTTTAAAAACCTTCATTGTTTGGTATAATAATTCCAATTCCAATCCCAATCCCTCTTATGGAGCCCTTATACAATAGACCATTTGGCTGTATTTTGAACCTGACCAAACAAAAACCAACACTCACAAGCACACCAAGATTGTTATACAAAATTTCATTGAGATTCGAGGATTTTGACATGGACATGTCTAAGCTCTGGAGGGGGGTGTTAGCAGGTTTGTGTAAAGCAAAACAAAGTACAGAGGAAGTCGTTTCCATAGTTATTGTATTAAATTTTTAATAAATATGAATAAAAACAGCGCTGTTTGGATGAATTAGAACCATTTCCTTTTGACATATTCATGATCTAACCTACTGTATTTCTCTCAGGGAAGTAAAAGCAAACATTTTTATTCTAGTTATTGAGTGTTCACACACACACACACACACTCAATACTGTTTAACACGTTCGGGTACACGTTGCTATGCACTTTGTTAGGGCTCTCTGAAACTTTTCTCTGGGAGATTGTGATTTTCTGTGCATGCCTGCTTCATGGTTTATAGAAGTGATTTGATTAAAAAAAGGTACCGTACTGGTTTTCTTTAAGTATGACTGATAGAAATACTTAATTTCAATGAGGGCTGCTTGCAGCAACGTCGTGAACTAGTTAAAATACGATATCAAATGAAGAGTGTTTTCAGCATCTGAGGACCTCAAAAACTACAAAACTTACCTAAAAACAAAAAACCTTGATCCCAGGTAGGTCTTGTCATGATAACACTAGTAACAACTTTGATTTTCCACAAAAAAATTGCTTAAAACCCAGCAAAAAACATCACAGCTTTAGTCTGAAAGACTGCTGTTAAAAAATTCTCTGATCTTTGCATAGAACTGAAGCAGGAGAATGTTACAACTAACTGCTCAATATAGGCCTAATTAAGTAAGATATAAAATGTTAATGCGTACTTGTCATTCCTCATGACGTGTTTTTTTTATTTTACTCACGGGACCTCAGCTCTGGACTAGAGACTGTATCGATAGCCTAACGAACAAGAATCCTATCGATGTTAATGTATGTTCAACTCAAACATATTTTAATTGGGTTCGAAAAGCACATGTTAACAATTAAGCTTTTCAATACTAAACTAAATTTTGTTTACAAGCAACTGATAACAGGTTTGAAATGTTCTTTCTAAAATTAATGTGTTGTGTTACTATGCATCTAAAATGTTAATCAGACAATCAAGTTAAATATTCGATTTAAAGATAACACAATATAAACTTGAAAATAGTATTGAGTTTGTCACAGCACGTTTTAAAACGTGTTTTTAGTTTATTTGTTTTAAAAGGGTAACGGTTTTAGAAAAATGATTGTTTTTGAATTTCGTAACAAAATCTTAATTTGCTAATTTTTGTTATTGAAAGCATTATCCGATCGATTGAGCAGAAATTCAATTAAATTGAAGTGCAGCTAAGGCGTTGTTTACGCTTTCTGATTGGCCGATGGTGCTGGGAAGCCATGATTGTTTATCAGCGGAACTTCTGAGTTTATTTCCGTCGTGTGCGCTTGCCGGCCAGTCCGCCGTATTGTCTGTGGTCTTCGCAGCTGGTACAACAGCTGCTGCCAGGTAGGTCAGTAGCAGTGGTTCAAAATAAAAAATTAAAATGCACACCATGGTGTTTAACAGAGTTATTCTATTTTATCTCTGAAATTTTTTGAAATTTTTGTTTAGAGCAAAACTCATTAATTTACTCAACAAAGCTATACTATAGGCTACTAAAACTATATTTTTGTTTTACAGAATACTCTGTTGTCAAATTCTGTTTTACAAGTCCATAAAACATATTTTTAGTTTCGTTTGTATTTCACTGTTATTTTACCGATTACATAGCCATAAGATTATTAGGTGAAATATGTGATTCTGTCCTCCAAAGTTTCTTCCAGTTGCTCCAAAATTGGCAAAGCCATAAACCCAAAAACGAACCGTTACTGCTCCTGTTCGACAATCATAATATTTTTTTATATTATAACAAAAATGATTAATGAAATTAAAACTAGTACTATAGATCTATAGTGTCTAGCCAGATACGTCCCCATACTTATACCGTACATTTCTATAACATAACATGTTTAATAATGTTCAAGCAAAATGCTATGTATCTCAATGTAGACTGTCTGAAATAAATATCGCATTTGGCACTCTCAAATTTTCTTTTATTATAAATCTATCATTCAAACTAAACTATTTGTTTCTGAGGCTTAGAAAATAACACAATCGTGCCTTTCCCGCCATTGGAGTTGTCAGGTAAGTATGCTGCAAAGACCGACCCTTATTTCTTCACTAGTATCCCTCACAACCTGAAACATTTACTGTACGCTATGGAATTACTGATACATTTTAGCGAATTGCCCAGAGAAAAGAAGCCCAGGACAATGTTACTTTTTTCGTTTTGAGATACCTAGAGACCTAAAACAATAAGATATTCAAATGTATATGTGGATGTGTGTATGTTTGTTTTGTATATGTATGTGTCTGTTAACACGAAAACTCTCTTAAAACGGTCTGGTCGAGACCTCTCTTGGTAGGATGTGTATTTCTACGTTTACTCGGACGAGTTCGTAATCCAGACATATCGGTCAATCCGGACGGGTAGTTTTGGGGAAGTTTCGTACCTCAAAGGATTATTATCCGTTTTTCATATATGCTCAAAACCATAAACAATTTAGTAGTCAACAGTTTTGCTCTATCTCTAATGGTTACCGAGGTATTGAAAAAACTAAACACAGTACGTTGTATTTTGGGGCTCCAATGTTAATCTTATGGAGGATAAGGAAAAATTAATATTTCACTTGTTATCCAATATTATTGGATGAAACTTAGTATTTACTTTCATGTGGTTGAGATACATCCATTTATGCTTAAAAATCCTTTTTTATCATGACAGCCAACCTGCATTCTCATTCCCCATAATCCCCCATGGAGAATAGGCAAACTGCGTTATTTATGGTCAGATGTTGATAAAACTTGGTGTATGATCAAAGTAATACCCCCGTTGCAGCAGACCTGCGTACTTAGCGAATTTCAATAATATAATAATAACAATATATGACAAGTTTTATCAATATCTGTCGATAAATATGACAATTATTTGCCTATTCTCTTTAAGATCAACATGGGAAAGAGTATGCAGTTTAGCTGCATACTCTTAGCTGTGAAGAACACTGAAAGTAGGCATTTCTAGCATACAATTTTTATTCTTTGACGTGGAAACGTCATAGATCGTGGTCGCGGAAATCCGTCATACCAAATTTGAAACGGAAGTTACGTCATATCGCTATAAGGACAGCTGTTATATAGGAACTGAAAAGATTCCCTTTAGACGTATCCATCTAATTTATTGACATGGATATGTCTAAACTTTGGGGTGTGTAAGCAGAATTGTGTAACGCTTTATGAAAACTTTTTTTCGAAAAGTGCAGCGAAGTGTTTATATCCCATTTCCATGGAAACTACTTCAGCTATTGTATGGAATTTATGGTTATAAGAACAGCTGTTTAGACGAATTGAAAAAATCACTGTCCATGATCTAACATATTTCTCACAGGGAAGTATGTTTGACTGGGACGGTGGAGATGTCCTGCAATCCAGCTACTTGCAGATCACGAATTGAGGATAGTTGTAAGCGATGGTCGGTGGGTGTAGTGTTCTCTTTTGTGGATTAATGTCCGCACTATTGAATACTACGTTGATCCACAAAGACCATCCTCAAAATTAGACCAATTCGTAATTCAGAGGCCGTGGTTCTGATCCACGTTAAACTGTAGGTCCCTGAGATAGGTATGCCATCGGCTATTGGGCTATTAATTAACAGTCCTGTCTAAGGAACATGTCAGCCTTAGTCAGTAAGAAGACTACAAGATCACGCCACAATCATCCTACACTCATTTCTCATTCATACTTGGCTTAAAATACCTACCTGGGCAGGTTGCCATTTCAATAATCCAATCTAATGTTCCTTAAACAGAACTGTTAATTAATAGCCAACAGTCAATAGTATATCTAAGGGAGCTACAGTTTATCGTGGAGTCCAAACCACTTAATTAATGAGATGTTACACAGATAACTTTATTATTTAACTTTCTCTATAAATTATTCAACACTAAATTAGAACACATCTAAAAATAGGAAATTCATTTATTGCGTTTCGGGCTACATTTTAACATACAGCAGACTTTAAAGGTGTCTTTTAACAATGCTAAAACATAAAAATGTTTACAATTTAAAGGTTTAACAGATCGTACTGTGTGAAGTGCTAACTTCAACTTCAGTTTCTGTTAAATCCAAGTAGAGTGACGTCACCTCGGCTCTGGGTCTGGCACACACGAGCCGTTGTCACTGGCAGTGATAAGCCTTTAGTGATAAGAATATCACCCTCCCCCCGTCATCGTCAAAGTCTAGTGGTAGTGTATGTGTGTTTAGGTGAGGAGTGAGGACCGCCCGACGCCGCCGCCGCCATGGGCAACAGTATCGCTGCCTACCGGGTAAGCCCGCAACTATTCTATTCTATATAGTGTATTTTGTATTCCAAATATGTTTCTTACGATTTGGTAGGGAAAGATACAAATGCATGCCATTTTACTAACTACTAATGATCTGTTATTAGAAAGAGAGCGAAATAACCAAAGCGCTCTACTCAAAACAGTGGCGTATGCATGAAATACCCAATTCGAACCACAGAAAAACCATGTTCAACGAATTTACAGATCACGAGGTAGCCTACAATAACCAAAACATAAAACTAACTCAAAAATAAAAGGAATAAACGCAGAGTACAATGTGGCCTCATAGTTTAACACCCGACCGCCTTTTTAAAGGCAAAAGAAAAAAATTAATAATTGATGAAAATGTATTATAGTGTAATAAACTTTAATTGATTTTTATGCATTTGAAACTCTATTGTTAATACCCACAAAATGATGGGTTGGTTAAACGAGCTGTGCAATGGCTTGGTCTGATGTTAGGTAACGATGTTGGGTTTTATCTCTTTATGTTTGGTGTGTAAACAAAACATAGTTTTTCAAACAGACAAAGAGCAATAAAACTATTTTTGTACCTTAAGCTCTGGTTAGGTAACGAATTGTTGTTACATTTGATAGTATTTTCGTTGAAATCGTTATGACACAGATAAATTATCTCGACTTGCAGCTACGCGCATACCGCCGTATCACAGCTGATGGCTGATGACCTTGACGTCCATCCCTGTGTCAATAATACACGCGCCTTGACGCAACACGCTCGCCGTCACCGGCAGGGGACCGAGCTTTGCTCATTACATATTAATGAAATATGTAACAAGAAACAATATATAGCCTATAACAAACTAACCAATTGTGTATATAGGGTGAATCACGTAAAGTGTCCAATATTGATTCCAGACTGCGCTGGTTCTATAATGATGAAATCAAATTATTTCCCACTAAAAACCCATAGGAATAACGTAAAAATATTTTTTTTTAAATACGGGGTGTTATAGAAAATAGTCACTAGTTCGAATCTCGGAAATATCAAATACAAAAATATTTCATGTAATGTATCAGCTAATAATACATACTAATACATATTAATACAAACATTTTGGCGCAATCATTTTTAAAAACCCTGTATTTTCTACAAAAATGCAGATTACTCTACTCTGATTTAACAATGAATTACTTATGAGCTAAGCTTTATTTTGATATGCCACACTACAACACTAAAATACTATCTCGAAAACAAACATAAAAAAATTGTTTTTAAAAATTTGTACATAGGCCAAAACTCAAACATTCCTAATAACATCATATGTCAAATAGCATATCATTTTAAAGTAGACTATTAAAAATCCAAGCAATTTTCAAATTTACATTTTATCCATATCTATTTTAATTTTCGAATTATCAACAAAAAACATGTTTCTCCCATAACAAACGTATGTTAATTGTTTAACATTAAATTAAATTTAATCCATAGGGAAACTTAAATACATATTATATGAGATATTCAAAATCTGATCGTGCCAAAATGTTTGTATTAGCGAAAGCTTTAATATGATACATAACATGACATATGTTTGTATTTGATATATCCGAGATTCGAACTAGTGACCCTCATTTTCTGGCATTAAAAAATTAAAAACATTTTACGTTATTCCTTGAGGTTGGTTTAGTAGGAAATAATTTTATTTCATCATTGTAAGACCAACGGTTTTTCTGGAATCAATATTGCACACCTTGACTTACGTTATTCACTCTGTATATACAGTATAATTAGAGTTTTTTCCACATTGCTAGGAGTTATGCAATTTTTTAATTTTTTAACGAATAAAAATCCTTTATTTATACAGGCAAAGTAAAGGAGGTGCGTGCATAAAAATCGACTATCATAAAAAACCTAATTTCAACGTTTATTTGTTGATTGTATCATATAATAATGCTTTGGTACAATTTGTTTTCAAGTTATTAGTTTAGTGTTAGTTTAGTGTAATTTTTGTTTAAGTTATTAGTGTTATTAACCTTTCGAGCTTACAGGGTGATTAATTTGGAAATTTTGCGTTTTCATGTAAAAGCGTGGGAAAACTACTTATGTTTTTGAGCAGGAATTTTGAATAACAGATATTTTTCACGTAACCTATGTGAAATATTGAAATAATTTCAATTTTATTCGATATTTTTATAAAATATGTCATTTTGAAGGTCTAAAAATGTTGAAATATGTACAAAAAACAGATTTGTTATCTTTGACAGGTCACTCAGGAAGCTTGCATGAAACAATCACGATATAATCGACACTAGCGCCGACCTAGCGGATTTCAATTGTCCCTAACGCCGGTCGGGCCACATTCTTACACACTAAACGTGATTAAAAAGATATTAGTACTGACATTCAAAAATTACTGAAAAATAAAAAAATAAAAAAACAGGATAAAATAAAATATCACATTAAAAAATAATCAAGAAAATAATCTTGTCAAATTTTGTTTTATCGTAATTTCTACCTACCAGTTTATGTGTCTGTATATTAACTAATGCTTAAGAAGACAATTATTGAGTTTGACTTCTCCACGAAACCTAGACCTCATATTACTGTGACCTTTTCATTCTTATGTAAAAATGAACCTCACCCTTTCAAAATAAATATGCCTAAAACTGTTCTGAAAAATATTTGACAACTTTGAAAGAGTAGCCTCGACCTAAAAAGTGTTCAGGACTGCGGATTTACTGGAAATGCAGTTTAATAAAAAGAAATAATCAAAT
Source organism: Nephotettix cincticeps (assembly GCA_023375725.1). NCBI lineage: Eukaryota > Metazoa > Arthropoda > Insecta > Hemiptera > Cicadellidae > Nephotettix > Nephotettix cincticeps. The sequence continues at coordinate 24,842,981 of CM041790.1, read as the reverse complement.
GTCATGGTAAGCTTGTTATAAAAATAAGTATTCATTTACTTGCATTGAAAATAATTTTGATTTCAAGTAACAATTTTAAGTTACTTGATCAGTAACAAGACTACAAGATCGCGCCACGTTCACAGTGACTGAGAATTTTGTTTTGAAGAACTTGAATTTTTTGGACTTTATGATATGGCTAAACCCCATACTGTAGAAGCGTACATCACGGGGGTCTAATACTAGTTTTATATAGTACAATTTGGCTTTTAATGAACACTTTCGGTTTATCAATAGGAAAAGATTGGCGAGTCTTGCATAACCTTAAATGATTTCGTATGAATCAAGCTGAGTCGTCAAACGATTACGAACGCGGTGATTTTTTATTAGCCTATAAGATTGAAGAGTAGAGATATATTTAATCTTAAAATTTTGGTTATAGAATTTAAATAGATATCATTCTATTTATAAATCTCTATAAAGTAAACAATATATATTTAGCTGATCGTAAACGAACTATTGTGTAATGTAGCAATTTTTATTTTTGGCAATATTTAAAAATTTTTAAGACAAAAAATGCAAAAAGTCCTTACAGAAAAGATTTGTCAATTATGGTATTTTTAAAGCTCTTGATTTCATCCGTAAAAGTATGTATGGATTGTAATCTTGAGATCGAAAATAAAAAAATATGAATTATTTAATAATTCAAAATTTCCCGAGTATTTTGTTAGTATTCAGCAAAATTCCCCAGCCAAGAGTTTACATAAGCATCTTCGGCCTCCAGGGTCCAATGTGTTAAACTACAGTATTTAAAAAAAATACATTTGTTATATTAACAGAACGAATTTTACAAACAATAGAGAGAAAATATACTTAATACACTCATAAAAACAAAACTTTATATAATAAAAAAAATTGTCAGATTTATCTGACATTTTTCTTTTATTTTATTTCCCTTTAAGTTCAAACCAATATTTTGTCGTAAAAATCTCTTGTTTCCTTATTTTAAAGTTATCCATCTGTTTAAAGGACAAGTAGGCCTTCACTGCTACTAGTGCTACTAGTTACAAATAAATATGGCCTAATGTTGGATCCTGACAAGTGAGAAATAAGTTTTCAAAAGTATATTTTTGTGTCTAGATGGGCTTTGTGGAAAAGAGTGAAAGATCCGTGTAGGCCTACCAACCATCAAAATGGAATGAATGGGCATCACTCGATAAGTTCGTGGAATATTAACGATTCCTAGAATTGAATAATAAATAATTCATTAGCAAAATTCCATAAACAAGTTTTGTTGAGAATTAATCGGAAATGTTGAGTGGGAATTGTGGCCATGAATGGATTATATTTTGCGCGGAATACTGGATCAGTTGTCTGGAGTTCTGGACCAGTCAACAAGGACATGCTCTGTTTTCTATCAGCTGTTCTGTTTATTGTCGCGCCGCACGCCCTACCACTGGATGGCGAGGCTCATCTCGTTAACTCGGCCAAGGTCTGCAATATTTATAGCGTACACCAGACGGATCGCCTCCCATCCAAGTGCTATGAACTTGAACCCAATCTCACCAAACTGTGGCAAGACTGGCAAAATTTGGACGAACAAGAAACTATAAAAATGAATTTCTTTAGTAGTATATATATTATGTATTATGTAGTAAAATATATTATGAGTGTCGATTAATACTTAGTTTCCGTAAGCGTCTGGCTAACTGGTTAAATATTTTGCCTAATGGCCTATAAAAACGATGCTAATTTTGTAACAGGATTACAGGTTACCCCTTGTTCGTAAAAATATGGCTCTAACGTTAAACGAAAAGCAAAGTAATTATCTAGGGAATTCCATTATTAATATTTTTTATTGCAGAAGAAAGCAATTAATAGGCTATTATATCTGATAGTTAAGAAGGATAACTTTTTATGTTGGAAAAATAGAACATGTAATTTAATAGATATCACATTAGTTTTATAACATTAACTCTCATGCCACATTATTAATATTTTTACTAGGGCTACTATCATGTCAGTTATGATGTCACAAAATCAACATTGCTGACATTAAAATCCAAAATGGGGAGGTATTCTAAGTTTCTCACAGCAAATTTCTTCCAGCATTGGTCGACTCACGTTCAAAAGACATTTTGTAGTTAAAACTCTACATTTCTTTATTTCAAAGAGTAAAACTGTAGAATAAATTCAATGTTATACATTTCAAAATAAACCCATATAAATGAAGGTTAAAATGAATGTCATTTAAATGTATTCGAGAAAACCCTAAGAACTTATAATTCTAACATACAGTACTCATCTACTTTATTAATCTCTTGACCTCATTATCGGACTTGTGACTTTAGTCACGGCTAGGTTAATTCAACGTGAATGTAATAATAAATATTAATTTAATTACACAAATTTTAATACAATTCTACTTATTATTTCCTTAAAATGGATCGAATATTAAAATAAAAACTTTTATTTTTAGGGATTGTATTGGACACCGCACCTTTGCTTCGATTGGCTTCACAATAGAGCCAATCACAGCATATTGAAAACTCTCAAAAGAAAAATGCAGATGATAATCTCCTGAATGAATCGTAATTTTGACTCAACGCAATTTTGACAAAAATGCTTTAGAATGTTTAACAACCATACATAATCTTTCAATCTCTTTCGTCTATTGGACAATCGCAAGATAACCACAATCACACTCAAGCTCAGCGGATTGTTAAAGTAGGCCATGAAAGAAAACCTTATCATAGGAATACATTTATTTTGAGTGTACAAGTAACGAGATAATAAACTTTCCTCTTTCCCTACACTTCCGGCGTGATATAGAGGTCAAACTCCCGAGGGTGAGAAAGAGTCAAGGCGATAAGGGACCCGTCACACTGGACCATACCAGTTTCGCGACAGACTCAACTTCGACTTAAAACAAAATATGTCATTTTGACATGGATATATCTTAGATCTGGAGGGGTGTTGGCGATTTTTAAGATGGAAAACATTTAACAGGTTTCCCTAGATACTACCAAATCTATTGTATTGAATTTTAAAACTAAATAATGAGAACAGCTATTTGGATGAACTGAGACCATTCCCTTTAGGCATATCCATGATCTTACCTATTTCACACAGGAAAGTAAATACAAACAACAAAAATCCCTTGAAATCTAAAAAAATCATATAAAAATGTAAATGTGTTCAACATATAGTACAAATTACATTAATAAAATTAAGGTAATGATGGGTCTCTAACGATGCTAAAATTCTTTGTTAAACTTATACAATGAATTTCCTTTATTTGCCAACAGGGATCACCACCATTGTTTACTGGTAGACCTACAACACACTGAGGAGAAATCAAAAAGTGTTTCCACCAACATTCGAGATAAGATCAATGAATCATCCAGAGATTTCTATGATCTTTTAAATATTTATAAAACACAAAAATATTTTAAAAACAATTTAAAAATATTTTTAAAACTGTAAGAGTTAGTATAGATTTATAAGTAGACTTTAATCTGTCTTAAGAACACAAAATCGACCAAAATAATATGGAAACTCCATCCTCCCTTTGTAGGAAAAAATATTAATGAAATTGGTGTATATATTATATTCTATGTCTTACCACATAATGTCCACACACGTGTTCTATGTTCTATGGCCACATAATGATGTGGCCATCGGGAAGAAGATGAAATGCGCAAGTTGCATTTTATCTATACGTTGTTCAGAATTGCAAAAATTTTTTGTTTTTAACAGATTACACCGCAGAAAATCCGAGACGGATCTTAACCCATATTATATTGATTATATTATATTAATGGTTGCCTATGAAGTCAGAGATTAATAACATTTCTTCACGCTGGATCAAAAATACGTCCCGTTGTTAGGAAAAATAATGCTTTAGTTTAATGATACCATTTTTATCTCATTTTCTGCTACAGCATCAATCTGAAGAACTATTTTTACATAACTATAGTAATAAATAAGCTGTCTATTTATAAACATATTATTTTATAAAATGTTGCTATTACCTGTGTTGTCTGCTGGGAACTCAAGTTCATCTTCGATGGTTTTCCAAACTAACAGAGCAGTACGTTTTGATTCTAGTAACAAAAACAATATCGTCCAAATTATTTAAATCCTCAACTCTTTCTCTTATCCATATAGGTCGACGAACAATATACTCTCCATAACCATGAATTTCAAATGCTAATTCGTACGCTCTTCTTCTAGTATTTTCTTTTATCATAAGAACTTTAGATTAAAGTCTAAAAAAAAACTACATAAATGAAAGTATAATATAAAAATAATATGGAATTGTGATGTAATAAAATAATACCTATAAAATTTAAAATACTAAAACCTCAAATTAATAATTTTGTATTAACGTATGGCAGACGGTTGCCAACTATTATTTCTTATTATATTCTACTATTATATTCTTCCCTTAATCTGAGATTTAAAGCTCTAACTGGTAAAATTTGGGCGGTTAATATCTAACGGCAGATTCCACTCTAACGGTGTGTGGTGAAATTCGATTTCGCCAGTTACAGACAGTGGCGTAGATACAGTTTTTTCATGGGAGGGGATATAAATACCCCCCCCCCGCGAGTGAAAACCTATTTAGAGTATGTACTGTAGGGTACATAAGGGACATTTCGATGAGTCAAATAACATATAAAGTAAATACCATAAATTTTTTTTGCCGAAATTCCCTATCTTCATTTTTTTCAAACAGACAAAATAACAATGACATGTAGTTAAAAAAAGGTTTATTTATAACACTGTTATCATTCTCACAATATTAATTTATTTCCTTTATATCAATGATAATTTAATTTGTATAGAACATAAATGTTTCAATGCTTTATTACTTATTTGAACAACCATTTTTACTAAAGACAATTTATTCTAGCTATTCTGTGGACGTACAAACACCTTTTTCCTATCGTTACCAATGCCACAATAATCTAGTACTGTCTCGACTCGAACAAAGTCACCGTGAAATTAATTAATCACTTTAGGGGTTTCTTTTAGATACAATTTACATGACTTTTTTGTGTTTACGCTATTTATTACTGTATAATTAAACAAGGGAAAAGTAGACAAAAAACACGAATGCCGAACACAAAACGTAAAGATCTCAACTGTTTAGTGTTTAGGTTAGACCTACAGTATACGTTATAAGATTTTGCGGCTGAGCGATCTTGATGGCGGGAGGGATGACCGGGAGACCAGTCGGGGAAGATCTCTTAATTCGAATACTCTCGTATACTATATTTCTACATGCAACATACAGTAACAACAACGCACTTCTTTTTCTATTATTTGTTATTCCGTGGTGGTATTTCTGGATATTTTTGTTTTGAAATTATTAGTAAACGTGATCGTTATGGGGGGGATATATCCCCCTTATCCCCCCCGTATCTACGCCACTGGTTACAGGGTTAACCGCAGTTAAAGATGTGTTAACGGCGAATTTCGTTTTGATGAAATTAGCCCTGAAGAGCTGTTCTTGTAACCTAACTATGACGTCACTGTTTTTAATTTTGGTCGCGCAATTTGCCAGCACCCCTCCAGAGCTAAGAAATATCTATGTTGAAAAGGTCCTTAACAACAACACACTTAGGAGGGCTGTAGGACGAAACCCGGGGTTTTCCCTCCCTCGAGACCTGCTCCAATCGATTTCTTTTGGTCAAAAAACCAGACCTCTTCCACGAAAAATATTAAAAATCCTTGGACAGAAAAAGGTTTGCCCGGACAGTGCTTGTTTTACAGAATAATACGGATAAGATATAATTAAAATTTTCTGTTAACGATTCTTTTTCTTTTTATTAATTTGTTTTTGGTTTCGGATTAATATTTCGTAATAATAACAAATATATTGCTTCTTGACAATGTATCATAAAATCAATAAAAAAACAGGATTACTGCTGGTATTAAATATTATGAAAATTAATAATTGGTATAACGATTTATTTATAAAACATGCTGAAGTATAATAATGTTGGCAAGAATATATTGGTCAGATATTGGAAGCTTGTCAGAGTTGGTAACACTGGTTTCATCGGAATGCTTATATTGCAGTCCTCTCAAAGTATTCTTCTGATTAAAATGCGTTAAAACTTGGCATGAGTAGTATTTTAAATGCATAAAAGCCAAATTATTTTATTGAAATGTTATGTTAGAATGTTTTAAATATTTTATTAATACTTTTTTGTTATGACAAAATCATTGTAAACCCTTTAACATTATAATTCAAGAAAGTAACGATAGTTCGTTTGAATATCTCAGTAGTTATAAATAATAATGGATAAGTGAATTATTAACTGGTCTTATTTAACATGAAATGAGGTATGAAAACAATTATCTTAATAAAATATTATTTGATAGATTAAATTTAACCTTAGAGCAATACGTAATGTTATTTAAATCCCTAGAAGTCTAAGCATTTTTACAGTTAATATTTCATTCGTAATATTATACATAAAAATGTATATTTGGATGTAACATTATCTGGAAATGTCTCAATTAGATTTTATTTACAACATTTATGGTAACCCTTTGAGTACAAAATGGATACATGAACTTTAAAAATTACCCAACTTTGAATAATTCATAGGATATCCGTAAACTGATACTTAACTTCATCAAGATCGGCATCGTTCCTGTCTCTACCTTTATAATAAAGTGTAGGACAAAATATATTTCATGTCTGCAAAATGTCCCTGGAACATTGTCACTTGATGATGATGAATGATAAAAGACATTTTCAAATAAATATCTTAATCTTTTCCAAAGTTTAGTTTAGTGTTTAGTATTATTTCTTCTGCATAGATATCAGTGCCTCTAATAGAGCAAAGCTAATGTTGTTATCGTAAATTACTAAATAGCCTGTGAATAGGGAGGGAAAAACAAAGAAAAAAATGTTTGTATTTACTCCCCTAAGAAAAATAGATTAGATCATGAATGTGTCTAATTGAGAATATTTTAGTTCCTCTAAACAGCTGTTTTTTTAACCAAATCATGACTCACTAACCATACGACGTGACTAACCAAATGACGTCACTGTTTCAAATTTTGAACACCCCTGTGTTCAAAATTGTGTTGACTGTGCAGTACTAAAAATATTACACTACCATGGTTAAACCTAAGACTGCTGTGGATAATGATGAGTCATTAAGGAATGATTAAATCAAGAAATATGGTTTCCCTATTAGTTTATATAAACATTTATAGTTGAATAGGAATATTATTCAAGATGTTTTGGATAACATAGATTTGGATAACACTAAATAGATTAAAAATATAACAGTGATAAACATATCGCAATTTATTTACGTGTATGAATTTTAATCTGTATACATATATTAAAATTGGAAATGTTATCCATCCATTAAACTGTTATCTTATTGTAAATGTGTTATCAATAATGGAATACGGTTCCAAGTAATTTTTGAAACTTGTGTGCAGCAGATGACAAACGGTTCGAGGATTTCCATGTAAATGACGCTCGTTTGGCTAATATAAGGGCAGGCTCAACGAGCCTCCCTTCAGACTACGTTTACAGCCTGCCTTTTATTGGGCAAACCGTTTTTTATGCTTCAACTATTTTGTAATTTTGGTTGAATGAAATAGTAAAGAGATTTTTACAATATTTATAGTAAAAAATACAAAAAACTCTCAAGGTTTTAATTTAAATTTATCAAATAAAAAAAATGTATATTAAATTGTTTTGTGTTAAAAAGGTTGACTTTATTTTACAGTTGCTTGCTTCTAAACATTTCAACAGAACTACGTACAATGAGATTTAACTCGAGCTTGAAAGTTAACAATGTAAACATGTTTTACTGAGAGTCTGCACTAAAAACAGCGTAAAATCTTATCGTGGTAACATCGTGTACTCAACATCATATCTTGTTTGTACACATAAAAGCCTGTACGTATAATATTGACGTTTAAACTAAAACGTTAATTTGACAGCCTATTACTGTTTTAGTCTTATTTCTGTTAGTTACTATCTATGGCTATTCAAATGATATCTCTTAAATTTTGCAGTTTACTGTTAGGGAGGAACTTAAAAGTTATAGTCAATAAATTATGAGTTACGCAGAATCAATGAACCAGAATATGCTATAATGAATAAATTAAGTGGGACACTCGTTTCGTCTATTGAAGAAGTTTAACATTCTTCCGATCAAAAATTCAAATATTTTTAAAATATTAAGAACTCTTTATCAAATCTATTAGGCAAGTAATGAACAATGGGCTGCTTTTACAGACAAACATACGTAGTAAAGAATGTATTGAGGGAATCTATTATAAGAGATAATTTTTATATAAAATAGAGGCTACGTTTTTAGAAATAAAAAATAAGAGTTAATTAACTTTTAAATGTTGGTACTCGTGTGCGTGTTGCTAAGCTTGTTGGTGAAGTGAGTAACTAATAACACAAGACAAAGGACTTGTAGTTGCCAACAGAACTGGTGAGAACGGCAAAAATAATTCAGGGATTGTTATTATATGATTGAAGGAATAAACATTTCATTTTCATTTTTTTATGAAAATAGTCACGGTATTTTTACCCCTTCGGTAAACTAAGAGCCCCTTCGGTAAGGGCCGCCCGTGAACGCCCACGGCCAGGGGGCGCCACAAGTGACAATACACGTCTTTTTCAAATAATTTAGGCCTAGATGTATGCTGAACTATGATGTATAACTGAACTTCGGATATTATAGTGTACTCTATGCATTTATTGAACAAATGCAATTCACACCTGTAACTTTATATATTTGATAATGATTTTTTTGCCCGTCCGTTCGTCGGCCGACTTTGGAACACTGACTATGGCAACGCAACCCAACACCTAACATCGTACAACGGGTTTAAGCTTTGCGGGATTAATAGATAATTGCGCCTGGCAATATCTCGCCCCGAGTGCAAAAAAAAACTAAGCAACGACCTTGGGTAAACCTTTTTGTTGGTTTGACTGCAGTCATTGTTAAACAGGGAATAATCTTTTAAAAAAATAACGACTAAGTGATATTCAACGTAGAGATAAGTTAAATAACAGTTAATTTTCTAAGAAAAGAATATTTCGATTATTCTGGAATCCTAAGAAATACTGTAATTTGAAACTACTAATTCACTTTATCTCGGGTGCTGTAAACATCCCTTGCTCCCATAATAGTTCTCTCCTCCTCACGTCGAACGCTAATTGGCATTCCAGATTACACGCAGTAAAGCAGCCTCAATGAGGAATCTACAGCCAGCTATAACGGCCGGTTTATCGGTCCAATGTTGTCGTAATCTCCGCCATATATCGTGGTTTAATGATACTTGGTCTACGACAAAGAACCTACTTTTCAGAAGCACAATGACCAGCTCTATCTTCAACGTCCATCCGCCCCAATAAACGATTTTCTGGATTTTCCAATAAATATAGTAAAAGATTCAAGTTTTAGTGACTTGTTTTTATTCAAGAGGTTGGTCATAAACTAATCTTATACTATAAAATAAGCACTATCCGGGGAAAAATGTTTTTCTGTACAAGGGTTTATAATTTGTTAATGAAAAATAGGGTATTTTGCCACGAGAAATTGATTGGGGAAGATCCTAAGGTAGGACAAAATATGTTTTTCGTCTTACTGCCCTTAAAAAGATCATGTTATCAGTCAGGACATTTTTGATACGGATATTTCATAGCTCTGAGGGGGGTATTAGGAATCCGGGGGCAGACCAAAATTTGAAACGGTGACATATATGGTTTATAAAGACAGCCGTTTAGAGGAATTGAAAATATTACTTTTAGACATATGCATGATACGACCTATTGACCACGCAGGGAAGTAGATACGATTATTGACATGGATATGTCTTAGCTCTGGGGGGGTTGGCGATTTTTAAGATGGAATACTTGTAACAGGTTTCCATATAAACTATCAGAGCTAAAAAAATAAAAAAATATGAACAGCTTTTTAGACGAACTGAGACCATTACCTTTAGACATATTCATGATCTAACCTATTTCCCACAGGGAAGTCAATACGAACATTTTTAGACAAGGATATGTCTTAACTTGAGGGGATGGGGGTTGCCAATTTTTGAAATAATGAAGTCATATAGCTATAACGACAGCTGTTTAGAGGAACTGGAAACATTCCCTTTGACATATCCATCATCTAACCTATTTCCCACAGGGAAATAAATACAAACATTTTTTCGTAGCTGCAGTTAACCAAAACAGCTTGGTAAAACAGGTTAGTTTGAAATTTTGTACACAATGAATGTTTTATTTGTAGGTTAGATTGAAAGAAATGTTTTAAGAAATAGTTATTCTAATTTGTAGATATGTTAAACATCTACTTACTATGGAGAATTACTCAAGTTTTTATTTAAACCATATAAACTTCGTTTAGAGTGATTACATAATAAATGTGTTTTAATTTAGCTAATTAAGTTATCTAAGGCATGGTCCCGGTACTATTTTAGTCATACAATTAAGCAGTAACATTCCTACCCAACGTTAGTAGTTTTATATACTAACCGTAGACCAATACAGCTAATGACAGAATAGACAGCTTTGCTAATACATACAAGGTAGGGAGTAGCATTTGATAAATTAAAAGGAATTACTAACAGTATAATTTTAAGCATTTGTTTGGCAATGGGATAAGTCTCTTGTGTCACTTAACACTTTTGTATCATGACATAAGTCTTTTTAATATTATTCTGAGTGTTAAAAACTATTAAAACCTAATTTAGTTTAGGATTAAATAAAGTTGGTATAGTTGCACTAAGAAAAGTGGACAACAATAGAAAATTATGTTCCTGTTTTGTAAATATAAATATTCCAAATACAACCATGCTTATTTGCAATAGTAGGGCCTATACTCTTCCAAATAACATATAAAATGACGATTTAGTTAATTAATTTGCTTAGCATCAACACAAAAAAGGCAAAAAATCTATAAATTATTTACTTTATAGTGTCTGTATTTACGATTAAATAAATACTATACGCATCAAATATCATACTGTTTTTTTATTACATTTTAAATCATTTATAGCTTAGTGGTACTTTTAGAATCACTCACAATTATAACTATATTTTTGAAATAAAGTAATGATTAAACTAAAAATATAAAACGGAGCTTCTTTTCTATTTTTGCCTACACTAAAATACTCGGGGTGTTTTAAACATAGTCTAATAGGTTGTTAAAAGTTTAGTGGTGAACGTTATGATGGACCTCTCAGTAAGTGGACTAGGATTGTTTAGCCACCTCCCCCCCCCCGGCTGGGGAAGACTCTAATTAACCCAGATTTATGAGGCTGTTTACATTGCCCACCCCCATGTGACCAAGGATCATAATGTAACAACCACCATGGCCCATTGTCGTTTCCACCAACAATGAAACTGAAACTTTTGCTGCACAGTAGAAAGTAGAATTATAACATTCTTGTATTTATAACGAATATAATTTTCTCATCCGAGAATTTGTCGGGACCGATGAATAAACAAAATCAAGTTGTTTTTGAAATTATTTACATGTACAGTAAGTAGTTTTAACACAGAAATAAATTGTTACAAATATATTTAAAATTCCTGACAGACGGAATTTTATACCTGTTGTTTTTACTCTTGCGTGCCAAATAAACCTTTCGCAAGAAAAAGTAAAACAAAAACATAGATTTTCAAAATATAACTCTGGCTCTAAATAATTAACGAAAACCTTAACAAATAAATTAGCTTAAGCTACTAATGATTTTACAAATTTGCACGACTATTTCATATACACTATTTATCCATGTTAAGGCTAAATTATGGAATAAAACGATCCCTGGAGTTGATAGCTAGCCGAGTCTTGGTAATGTACTGTAGATAGGCTGTGCGGCACAGCTGTTACCAGACCCGGCGTTATTAGAAACACCGGCCCTGCTCTACCTGTCTCTCCCAGAAAATTCAAACATAAACTAAAAATTAACATAAATACGAATAAACATAAAACATGAAATGAGAACCCTAATCATTTTTGAAGCAACCACAAAATAGAGAACTGCGAGGCTGCATGTTCTTTTGATTCCTTAGCCTGAAAGAAGAAAGAAAAAACATAAACTATGGTATTCGAAAAATGTTGAAACGTGTATAGTACGTTAATAAACGGTATCAGTGGACTGACACGTACTTTCTCCGTTAAGTAGATCTCGTACCAAGCAACGAATCGTTGAGTAACTTCAGGAAGAGTACATCTTATAAATGAATAGACTAAATGATATCAACACTTTAAATTTACCTGTTTTCAGGGAAAAATTGAAAAAAATATTCATGTAACAGGAAAAAAATAACAACGGATATTTTAATGTTTTTATTTATCTGTTGAATTGGTGCTATTTTCTAAATATTGTTATTATTTGTCGTTACTATTTTATTTCTGTTATTTGTTTACTCAAGTTGTCCTGAAAAGCAGTTTTGTAACTGAGGAGTGCTTTAAAATAAAGTAGTTTTTATGTATTATATTGATTTACTTACACTTTTTGCAAGTCCTACTTACTGGAGAGGCCACTCGTAGGCTACTTCAGTCGCCACTTCACCTCATCAACACAGTCTGGTCAGTAGAATCCTCTTCCTCGAGCCCTAACCTCCTCCTATCTCTTTAGATCTGGTCCCACCATCTTGTTTTGGCTCTTTCAGCTGGTCCTCTGCCTCCAGAGTCTTCTTCACCTTTTTTTGTAAAAAGGCTATTAGTGCAGTTGCCATCCGTCAGCCGGCCGGCATTTGAGACGAAACATGTTATTTTAACCCAGCTTCGGACGCAGTTTTTCATCAGATTTTCTTGAAACTTGGTAACGATGTAGTTTAATATTTAGTTATATTAGTTAAAATGAAGAAAAAAATAGTTTTGGCGATGTTTATAATTAACTCAATTTCCGTTACTTTTAAGATTTATTCGTACTTACCTAATTGATTTTTTCTGATATATCAGCTATCAGAACTCGAGAACCAACATATTTGTTAGACAAAAAAGGTTTTAACATTACATCTTTACTCATTTCACCTGGAGCAAGGGAATACCGAGGCATGTTTCTCGTATTTCTGCAGAAGTGAGGAAGACTCTTCAGGATTATTTGTAACGTGTTTGTCACTTATTAAGTGCTCCTAAGTTTATCGCCTTTTCTCATAATGTGTCCAGTCTAACGTAACGTAACGTTTCGTAAGTTATACATGAATGAAATAGAATATTTCCAAAAATATTGTTAATATTACTAATGGATATTCAATTTTTATAAATATAAATAACTCTTGATCTCAGCTATTGGTTGTTGGTTAAGTCAGATTCATTGTTAGATAACATAACGCAATTTTAACCAGTACTGTAGTATTGTTACCTCCTTACTATATCAGGCCTTTATGGCGTTATTTGAACGGACAATGCAAACCGGATCATAAACTTGGGACTAATGTACTTTGGCCGCTTTTGTCCCTTTTTTGTTCTGTACACATATGCACTAATTGTCGTTTTGAATACACCCCAACATTAATATCGTAAACACGTACAAAGTTAGTTTGTTATCATAACAGTTAATAATGTACGACAAAAACATTATCACTCGTATGTTGTAGGACATAGGAACTAACAAGTTAACATACAATGAATTTAAATAAGAACAAAGGTTTTATATTTCAGGGTCTTAATACTTTTGTGTACATTTGAAATGGTGGTTCTTAATTTTCATACTTTACGGTAAGAATGAAAATAATTTTACATATTACTCTATTCTATTCAAAAATAACTCACAGCACATTTACCACGAATTGATTTTATTTGTAATCACAATACTTTGCACTTTAATATATTTATAAATAAACGGGATTAAATAATCATGGACCGTATTTTCCCCCTACATTGATATGGTTCAGTAGTTAAATGTTCCAGTATGGGATTTATCTAGCGGAAAATTATGCTGATTTGATGGCGAGGCATGCATAAGAGTTATTATTACTGGTGTTTGAGAGAGGAAGGTTATGATTTATATGACGGTGCGCTGCCGACATTTGTGATATACTGTGTTCTACGTCCACGCCACAGTTGTAGCTTTGCTGTGTAATGGCCTCCGTTTCGTTAAATGTAAAAGCCCAATTCACACAGAACAGATGTATGGCGTAGACGTGGCGCGAACGTGGTGGCAACACACACAAGTGGCGTGCCAGCGACTTTCTTTGGACGTTTTGGTTAAAATTAACAACATTTATTCGCAAATATTTTATTTTAAATGGTTTAGTTCAGTGTTTAGTAATGTATCCGTGAATAGTTTTTCGTTTAATTTTTGTAAATTGGTAAGGAGTTACCTGTGCAATTCAATATTTATGCTATTTTCTAGGCTAGGTCTTGCGCACTTCTATCTGTACTAGTGTTATCGTACATACATGGAAATTGTTCAACCTCCACACAAAATATAATATTAAATTCAATGTCGTCTCGCATGATCACAAGGAACATGTCGCTTCCAATGCGCCACGTGGGACGTGGAAGCGACGTGGTGCGGGTGAGAAGGCGGCAGACAGCGCTACGTCGCTTTTGTGTGTATTTGGCGAATACTTTGCATAGAGGGGACGCTGAAGCGACATATGTCCGCGTCCGTCCTGTTGAATTCTTGATGGTCGGAGACTCTCTCTCACTCATTTTCCATAGTATAAAGGTTAAAACTGATAAGAAGTGCATAAAAATAATGCGGTAATTTACCTTCAGATAATTCTGTTACCTTCAAATGTGATGATTCTGTTGGTATTCTCGTGTGAACGTCTTAGCTGTAACCTTAGTTCATTTTCCTCAGTTCCTTTTCCTTACACCAGGGGCGGGACTTGACTGCTGGCTGAATCTGCACCTTCACCTCCTGTGTTCGGAACCATGTGACATCCTTACTGAGAAAAACGTTCTTCAGGTTCCCAGGGTAGATTCTTCTGTTGTTTCGGGCATGTTTAAGAGGTCATTGGTTCGAGTAGTGAGACGACCAGGATCAAAAACATAATTGAGGTAATACGCACTTGCAACGTCCGCCATCTTGGATTACTAACCATATTAGAGCAACGTTAAAATACTTAAACTTGTCTCTCTGCAAACATTTCTGAAAGAAAAATTATTTAAAATGTACTTTCAAAAATATGTACTTTTATTTAACATTTATATAATGATAACAAAATACAATAATCTTTACGTAATTCGCCAATATTGTGTTTCGTAATGCTGATAGTATTTTTTAATTAAAAATAATAATACATTAACCATCTGCTGAATAATTTAATCTAAATTTTTATTCAGGGTAGCTTGCTATAGGTTATAAACTTTTAAATGGCTTTACGTTTTTTCTAATAGAAAATCACGTTACTGTGACTTTAATTTTAGCATTGATCTTAAAAAAAAGAAAGTCAGAAAAATGGTCTAAATCTGTAAAAATCTGTCCAGGAAGATTTAACTTTGATGTGACTGAATAATGCTTCAAAATCAATTGCTAGGCTGCAGATCAAATACGATTTCATTTGCACAGTGTACCTTACGTAATGTGATACAAATTAATAATTTTTGTTTGCAATACAGTACGGTAGCAATGTTACTTGCATCGATGTGGTTTAGAACTAGATAGTAAACATTAATATTGTATTCACTAAATAATACTTACAGAAAGCTACAAAACAGTTTACGGAATACAAAATTACTTTACAAAAAGGTTTAAGTATTTCAGTAAAATAAGTTGAAAAACTGTTTAAATTGTGTTCGTGAAATTATTTATTAGACACCAACTAAGATTATTAGTCTAGTGTGTTAGAGGGCATACAGGTATCTGCATCGGTAGTAAAAGATGATTTTTATGGATATGTCCTATCTCTGGGGGGGAGGGGTGTTTTGTAAGTTGAAAATTTGAAACAGGTTTCCATATAAGCTACTAGATTTATTATATTGAATTTTAAATATATAAGAATAAGAACAGCTGTTTAGAAGAACTGAAAACATTCCCTTCAGACATATCCATGATCTAACCTATTTCCCATAGGGGAGTAAATACAAATATTTTTTCATACAAAACATAATTAAAAATTATTAGCACGTGTGTTATCCCTCGTGTTGCCATAAATCTCAGCTGTGAGTGTGAAATATTTAACACAACCGGTGTTTTTACGCGGCAGTATTCGTCCCCGGGCGGCACTGCGGCGCAGATGGTCCGATATCAGCTGATTTCAATTCAATTTCGTTTTCCATTGTGGTTTAAACCACTTTTACAAACACAACCACACCTAAAAAGGACTTGCACTTACAACCGACTGATTAATATTAATGTCATAAAATTTCTTTGAGAAAGTACTTGCTGGCTATCAGAATCAATGCTGTAACAAAAGTTTTTGATTAAAACAAACACCTACGCTTTGTAACGTTTCGTTAGATAGTACCCAAGTTTAGCCACTACGTTTTTGACTACTTTGATTACAACTTAATTTTTCAATAATTTATTTTTATTCAAAACTTAAATAATATCAGGTATATATTTGGAGCTCAGAGTGTTTTATAAGTTCAAATAATTTAGGTATTGCATAGACCCAAATGCAAACTAATTTGTCAATGGGATGTTAATTGATTAAGCCATCAAGTAAATGGTTGACGTTGGGGGTAACATAGTTTGGATATTCCCCTTTGCATTTAAAGATTAAATGTTTCATTTTCATAGAAATATTTTGCAGCTTATGAATATCTTGGACCCTCTGACACACATCTTCACATCTTGCCTCGTCGACAGAGAATCATATCTCGTTAACTAATAAATTTTAATGTAAAGTATAATTTGAATGCCATAATAATTGAAACCAGCTTAAACAACTAAACAAATTAGTAATTTAAACTATTTGTCTATGACTAACAGTTCCAGAGATAAATAACTGTTAAATTTACTGTCCATGGTAAACGCAGTACGTTGTCTGAGAGCGCCCAATGTTATTCTTATGGAAAATATTAAAAAATCGATTTCCTCCTTATTTTCCAACCGTTTTCCATAAAACTTAGTATGAGAAGCGTAAGGTTGCATTAACCAACAAAAAACTCACTCAACCAGCTTGGCATTACCTGTTCCTTCAAAAAGGTCTAACAATTAATTTAACTTCGTTATTCTTCTTGTTATTTTCTGATTTATGCCGATTTTTGTTTCTTTTTGAAACAATAAATGAGTATATGATATTTAGATTATCTTTAAAGAATATGATAGTTTTTTTACAGATTGTTGTTTTTAAATTTACTTAAGGGAGGGGGAAGTATGTGTCAGTCAACTGATACCGTTTATTTTAATAATATGCTTTTGCAAACCTCCCTTAAAAAGTAATAATATTATAGGATAAACTCAGAATTCTAAAACGTTGCAATGAGCTGCAAAATGTGTTTAATAAGTGAAAGATGATATATTGCTTTGAAAGTATTGAGATCCAAACTATTTTAAGAATATGACTCAATAAGACACTTGATTAGACTTTTACATCTTAAACATAGAAAACCCCCTATTAATGTTAAAAATTAAAACTGAATTCCACCAGAAAATATTACATACAATTAAATTGGTACGTCAATTTAAAAGATAAGATTTAACAAGAATCCATTGTCCAAAGTCCATTGCCTTGCCATGCACACTTCGACAGAATAAAAAGCTCCTTTTCATAGAAAAATAATTTAATTTAATTTTGAAATCCTGATCATTTATCAGTCTTACACCTTAGTGCTATTAGTTTATTATGATATAAATAGTTAAAATAATGTATTCTTAGTGGAGCAAACAATCACTTACAGGATTCCGATAAAGCTCGCAGGTGCAAGATGTCAAACCACCTGAGGTCTTGAAATATCTGCAATAAATTGCAACCACTGGGACCCCTCTTCACCAGGACGACTTAAAAGCCTCCTGCCGCACTATTATATTAACTTTAGACGGGACTTATGTAAAGAACATATAGTATGTATACTCTATTTTAAAATATTATAAAAACCTGTATTGCATTCTTAATAAAACATATTAACATTTTATATTTAAGGTACAGGACTATTTTTAACTATTTTTTTTATTATCTTGTATATTTTCTATTGCATTATCAGCTATTTTAAAACTAACTTATCTACTTCGTTATCGTACAATAATTACGACTTATTATAAAAAAATACTTAATTTCATAAAAAAATTTAAGTACAATTTTAAAAACAATTTTAAGTTTACACTATTAATATAGCTCATTACAACAGGTAAATATACAGATATGGAGTGAATCTAGAATTAACAATATTACCTAGATTAAATAATGTTTCACAATTATTAAATATAAATCAAATTACACTAGTATAGATGAGAAATGACAAAGAGTAAATTAAATAAATAATCTGAACCTGATGCGTTCTAGATGCACCGTCATTGATTTCCCCAGAGACGTTCAGTCTTTTACGCTGCATTCTCAAATATCATTCTAGCGTCATTGATCATTAAATGAATACACGTGAATATGAGAAAATGATTAGGTTTTCTGGCATAAATATGCCTATGGGGGAGATTAGGTTAGCAAATTGAGAGATGACATCATATGGTTATGAGAACAGCTGTTTGGAAAAACTGAAAATATCCCCTTCAGACATATCCACGATCTAAGGTTTTATCCGCCGGGAAGTATATAAGTGAATAATTTAAGATCTTTGAAGTTATTTGAGCAAATTATAAAAGTAATCATGGTATTTTTAGTTTAACTTATAGCTAAAAGTGTTTGTCTAGCCTCAATTTAAATTAATTTTAATTGGAAGCGCTAAACAATTGGAGTTTTAAAACAAGTTTTTTATATTTAATATTCAAGCACGACTGTAAACGGTGAGTTTATAAATATTTTGTATTTACCAATGCTATAACCTAAATGGCTAAATTAACCTTATGTATTGTGCACTGTACCTCTTTGAGTTATTTTTAATCCTCATTATGTCCTAGTAGCTCTCTGGGCTACATTAGGCTACAAGGGGTAGTTATAAAAATTTTCCACTCCAGTTACAGTTGTATTCCCCAATATTCAGGACAAATGTTCAAAATGTTAAGGCATCTACTAAAAGTGACTAAATAATTCAGTCTAAAATTAAGTTAGTAAAGATATTCATTGCTAGATCAGGGTTCGATTTCGCTCAGTCAAACAACCGAACCATTTGTATGATAACCACGGTACACTCGGGTAACAACAATGTAGACCTTCCTCTGGCCATGTTTGGAGGACTTCCAGAAGTGAAAACGAGTTAACGAAAAGTTTAACGATAAATTGAAATGATTTTATAAAAATGATTAAAGTATTTTGATATACATTTTATGATTATTATAAGTTTTTTTTAATATTTATCTTAGTTTTAATAAGCTAATAATTTTGTGATTTAAAAGATCCTGTTACAGCAAATGCTACGATCTGAATAGCTTTGATGAAAATTATAAAATAAATCTTAGTTTTTTTATTATTGTCTTCCTACTTCATGAAATTCAGTGCTTTTTGATAGGAGCTCATCCAAACCCTGATCTAATCACTCGTTACCTATCTTTATGAAGCTGGTCAATAGATAAATGACTAATTTGAACAACAAAGCAAACCATTCCTTGACTTTATTTTTAATTTGAATCTTAAAACGCCTTGGACATTTTAATCGGGGGTCCCATGATTTATTTTTATCTTGAAAATGGTAAAAAAATTATGAAATATCAATTTTAAAACTAGTTCCGACCGATTTTAGGTATTTACATTCTACCAGCGCAATAACTTAATATATATAATACCAACTAGCAGCACACCCGTACTTTGTGCGGGTTGTAGGATTCTGTGTTAGGGGAATATATACTTATTACCATGACAAAATTAATTATATTAGATCAGAAAATATTTATAATTGTTAAAATTCGTATTACGTCAAGATAAAGTTTTTAAATAGTTTGATTTCGACGAGAATTGATTTTAAATTGATTAATGTAAAATTGATTTTAATCAATGATCAATGTAAACACACTAATATTCAATTTAATTTGACAGCTGTTTGTTTTTCTTTACATTAAATGTAATGCCTAATGCTTAAACCATTTAGTGTTAAAAACTACAAAAAAGCTGATTATTACCAGTACGCTAGGTGATTCATTGAAAACTAAAAGTAAAATGTGATTAATATAGCGTAAAAATTGGAGGTTTTAAATGCTCGTTCTATACTTTTAAACGGATGGATGACAATTTCTATAATTAAAAAACCTTCTCTGAAATGTAGAGAATGCATGAAATAAGTTTCATTGTTAACAGTTCCCCAGTTTTTTAAGAGAAAACGGCGTAAAATGCGTCCCGGAGCGTCACAGACATAAATTGAGATAAGTCTTGTTTCGGCTTCTCTAACGCATGAAACGTAAAAATAACTTAAAAAATTAGTAAGTCTGAGCAATGTACAGATAAAACTCTAATTTTATTTACATATATAAGCCATCTATTTTTCATTCACAGGCATCCATTAATGATCAAAACACTAAATTTATTAGAACAAACTTCAAACACAGAACGTAGAGCATCGATTACCCGGACTAATTAATTGGTGCATGACAGTGTACGGATGACTGATTTAAACTTAATTTTACGTAGCTCAAAAGTGGAGACGTAATTAAAACTTTGAATTTAGGCCTACAGAGTTCAGTAATATGTTTTGTATGTACTGTAAAATGTATTGTATACACTTATGTTTCATTCACATTCTACAGTAGTTAAAATACACACTGTGTTATGTAGTTCAATTTGTACAGTAACTCAAATCCTTTATTCATTAAAATATCGTACTGTACCTTGGCTGCGGTGGACCAATTAACCGCTTGAAATACAAAATAGGTTTGGTAGACCAGCTCGATTCACCGACAGGCAGCAGCACAAATCAGCCAATAGCAGAAAACAGCGCAGTATTACCAAACAGAGGAAGTAATAAAATACCATACAATTTTACATAAAACCTTCATTATGTAAATTATAGCTGTACAGTACAGCACATGGACTATAGTATTAAGGATTCTGACAAAAGAAATCAGATATTTGTTTCTGTTTGAGACCACTGGCACGTTTTTGCTGCTAAATCTTTTAGTCATTTTAATGATAAGAGATGAAATGTATAACATTTAGCCTGACGTTTCCACCCACTTTGACGGCCGTGAAAGATGATGTGTGCTCAGCGGCTAAAGCCTGAAATGCAACAAGCGCTCCAATTGGCTAAGGCTTGAAACAATAACCAGGGCACGCGGAAACGCGCTGGGCGGAACGTACCGCGAGGGAAATTTAAAACATTAAATCCTTGTACAGGTTTTTCAATATTATTATTTCACCCACCAGACGTCCGGATAACCGGCCATCCGGATAATCGATGTCCGGATAATCGATGCTCTACTGTAAATAGATATGAAATACATTACTCTATGCAAACCTTTCGAACCATCCTGGAAGAAAGAAAACTAGACAAAATTATAGTAAGTAATCGAAATAAAGTTTATATACTATTAGATGAAGTATGTAAAACTAAGGTAAGAATTTTACGCAAACGTTTTAGATGCTTTACATTTTAGCAAATATTCTAAATAGAAAATAGGCTATAGATACTACAGTGGTCGCCATGGCAGTACTTCTACCCTGGATTGTGTATACTTGTGTATGTCTTTAAACACCATAAACCTCGTAAAAAACTCAATCTCCATGAAATTTGCCGCAAACGTGTAATGTTAAATTATTTTATAAAGTTCAAAATACAGCAAAATCTTCTATTCGAAGTTGGTTTATTGATGGGGGTTTGTGTCCTTAAATGGGGTTTAATGACGGGGGTACAGCTTCGTACAGTTAAGATATACTTAATATACAAAATCTTAGTTTACCATCTATCATTTTCCATGTTATTCTTTAGGAGTTGGCCATACATAAATAGATACAATTGCCTCATTAGTAAACACACTGCGATAAAATTCTGTATGAGGCTTAAACTGTGATACATCTACGTCTCTACCTCAAATAAACTATAAATTAATGGAAATTTGGAGAACCTGCAGATCTGCTGCAACGGGGATGTTTTTGTTTCCAACGGTAATGTGTATGTGAGATGGCTGTGTAAATGGGTGAACAGTGAACACCTCTGGGAAATCAATGACGTAGCATTACCCAGGCTGCAGCTGGGGTTAAATGTCATCCTCTTCTAGGATTTGATCCGTGGGACTTTTCACCTGTGTAATCTGCGATTACGTATAATTTTCATAACTATCGTACACTATATTATAAGCACAATGTACGAAAATCAAAATATGCTTATTTACTAACAATACAACATATTTGTTGCAAACTGTCCTCAATTATTAATATTATTGTTGAAATATTACAATCGGGATCATTATGAATGCACTTATTTACATTTTATGACAATGAAAACTAATCTATGTAGGAAAAATTGCATTCTATAGTTGATTGATTGACATTTTTTCAGTGTACGGTAACAAAAATAACATTTTGCTACGAATAAAAAGACTTTCCCAATAATCAGTCAGCTCTTTGGGAATTGTTTACTTTTAATTAAAGTCTTTTGGCATGAAAGAACTTTTGTGATGCTAAACGACAGTAATACTTTGACAAGTTTGACACGTTCAACGTGAATTTAATATCTCTAATCGTGTCATCGATAAAGTCTCTTTAACGTATTTTCCTTAACAAGAGGGTAAGCAAGAATCGGTAATTTACACACTTTTTGTAAAGGGTGTAAATGACAGTTAGTGGAAATTTATTAGTTTACATTACTCGACAAGCAGTGCTTAAAAATGTTTATATGTTCTTGAATATTAGAAAAGAAAAAAAACATAAAACTACTAGCGTAATGTTACAAATATTACCCTGAATGTACATGTTGTATGGTTGCTATACAGAGTGACAATTACCTCTAAGGACAACTTAATAACTTTAAAACGAAAAAAGACATCACAACGAAATCTGTCAAATTACCGATACTGCTCATAATTTTACTTTTTATCATTTGATACTTTTTAAGATACCTTTTTTGTACATGTTGATCGGATATCACCTATGGAGGACGGCCCATGTGGAGAAAGTTGAAAATATTAGCAAAGTAAAGGTGAAAAAGTAAAGATATTAAAGTTAAGTAGTATATGCACATCAAAGTGAAGCTATTGTAGAACTAAAATCAATGTCATAAAACCGACCTCAAAATTTCCGAATTTCCGTGAGATAATTCATAACCTTGATTTTCAAACCACTGTAGGTTTAATCCCTACAATTTATATAATAGTTGTCACTAAACAGGTGACTAAATTTAAATACAAGGACACTATGTAAACAATATAGAAGTTTCTGTTAATTTTTGAGAGGTTGACAAAAATGTTATGAAAATTATGATTTTATAATTTCTTGATTTTATAGTCTTTAATATGGCACCTAACTTAAAAAACCGAAGGGCTGGAAACAATTAATTTTATTCGAGATAGGTTTTACTCAAGAATTATAATGAGGATTTTGACGTCACGATACCAGAATCAAAGATGTTTGGGGAGTCGTTTTTTGAAAAAAAACTATGCATTTTTTTTAAATATACACTTATCTTAAGAACCACAATAGTGACACAATAACCACCTCATAATTTATTTTATTTTATTCCTTAAAAATATATTATTCTTTATTTTTAACAGATTTCATTACTGTAACCAACAATTATTACTTCCTGATTTATAAATAAGTTATCGTTTACTTATTTTTGACTGTATAAAAACTTGTACTACATAATTTCATAAAACTGTCACTCATGCTCATTTATGATTTAAAATATGTATTTACATATTTGAAATATAAAATAACATGTATTTTTCCAATTGTTCATTTATTAGGGACAAAAATAATTTTTTAAGGAGAATGATATCTTTTTTGGTTCTTAAGATATAGTATTGATACTCAAAGTACATGTTTTGAATGGATCAATATAGGACAACTAACTCCCCTTAGACATATTACAGTTATTTGTCTTAATAATATTCCAATATTTATAATATTCCCATAATTTTAGTTATTTTGGTATGGATATTTCATAGTTCTAGGTGGGGGGGGGGTATTTGGAATCCGTCAGACGATAATTTGAAACGGTAGTAATGTCATTTAGTTGGCGACAGCTATTTAGAGGAACTGAAAACATCCCCTTACACATATCCATGATCTAAGCTATTTCCTTAAGGGAAGTAAATACATTTAAATGACTTAACGTGTGTACCAATTTCATTGCTTATCCGTATAAATCGAACAAAATACGTACTTAAAAATCAGAGTCAATACTGCTCATGAAAGGTATATTAATATTCTGAAAACAGTATTTAATTTTAATCTCCTAATTATATGAGATAATTATTAATTATTGGCTCTTGTTAAATGGATTTAAATTGAAACAATCAAACCTTTTTAAAACTTGTATATTATTACAACGCAAAATGTCGTTTACAAAGCAGTCAGCATATGGATTAACCTAATCTTTCCTATTTAAAAAGTGTACTAACAAAACGAAAACATTAACAAAAACATCTTCGTTAGTTAAACAGTAAACACCTAACACGTAAACATCTTTCTTTGAAATAAGACAAAGCCGAAAATAAGTTAAGCTGCAATTACGGAAACTAAACAAGGTTAAACTTGTTGAGCCGAAGTTAAATTGGTTCTTGTAAATTTTGGGGAACGTCAACAGATTGTTTAAACTTGTATGGGTTGGCTCGAAGCTAACACGTTTACACTGTGAAACCCATATTGTCTGAGGTTTCAACTACAAATAAAAACCATCGTCTACCAAACTTACTAGGATTCCCTAAGCTTTGTTTCGCTGTCCTATCTGTTTAAGAAACCGTCAACTTCCACTGACTCACGTAACCTTAGCGCGGAGAGCTTACAGTCCTACTGTACATAGTTGAATGGTTCACTGAACTTGCTTACTACGCCACTTGAGTACCAATGTATTTTTCTAAATATTTTAGTTACAAAAAAGATGAATACTGGTAAACAAAATAGTTTAACCTATCGAATAAAATTTTTGTAAACGTAAGCGAGAATAGTACACTATAAATACTCTAGAAAATTTGTATTTTTATTTTTATATAAACAACTCAATTTACTCTTTATTGTTTTTTATAAATATCATTCTAACCGTGGTGTTCTTCCAAAGTATCGTTTACCCATTTTTAAATATATTATTTATTTCCTTACCTTAATTACTTATCAAGAAGCAGACAACTGGATTCCAAATCAAAACGGACGGACCCATCGAACGGATCTACGATTAAGAGACTTAGCACCGAATAATTCAGTAGCAGTATCAACAAGCTATGACCTGCCTCTTCCTTATTGTTGTAAAGAAATGTTAAATGAACTTTTTATGATTGTTTTTGATTAAAATTTCTCCTGCTCTTTAACGATGCCTTTACAATCCCAGGGTGTTATTTATGACATTGCTTTTTTACGTGTATCTCCAGTACATTTTTACGTAAAAGATTTTTTCTGTCGTTTCGTACAGACCGAGGCGTGTTGATAGGAAAAGAACGTCTATAAATCATATCTTTAAAAAAATACAGCATATCTTTTACTTTTTTAAAAAACATTTCACAATTGTGTTTTGTTAGATTAACCTTCATTGTTCTTAATATAATTCATTTAGATTCTAACGAAATGGTCTCGCCTTTGAATTTTCATCGTGTTAAACTACTTACTGACTTAAGTTATTCATAATATTACTTTTCGTTTAAGTACGAGTGAAATGTGCAAGATTTATTATATTGAATGTTATTAAATAAATAATTGTATGAGATCCTTCATAAGTTCCTAATAAACTTTCCAAATGTATAAGTTCTGTAAATGAAATCAAGTAAAGTGGAAGGGTGGTGGGGAAAGGTGTCCCCAAGGTAGACGAATGGGTCTGTTATCTTGTAAACGACACTCATTTGGCTTAAATAAGAGCCAGACTAACAATATGGCGCTTTAAAACATATAAAACCTATCTCTTATTACTGTTGGGTTTTCAGCTGTATAATGTTTTACCAGCTAGCACAAAAACTCACAACGTAGCGAATCATGTAACAAAACTACAATCCTCGAAAAAATGGCATGTATCATACAATATAAACTCATTATAAGATCAAATAATGAGGTAAACTCATTATTTGATAAATGCTTTTTGTGTAAAACTTTGTTTACGCTCGTAATTGTAATAATGTAAGTATGTAAGTCATTGTAGAGCAATAACTGCCATTTTTATTGAAAAAGAATCAAAGTTTCATTAACATTTTGCCGCAGTATTGTCAAAGTTGTCATTACCTCGCTGTGTTTTATTCATCACGCAAATCCTAGCAAGACCCGGGGTGATTTTTTTTGTAAGAAGAAGAAAAGAGAACAAAGGACCTCTTAATAGTATTTCAAAGTCAATCATTTGGACTTTTTGAGATAAAGATACAACTTAATCCATACCATATTTCTCCTTGGACACTTTTAGCAAAACCGCTTTGTGGAACAGCAACTAGCAGGGAAATATTACCAAAAGACAACTTTTGAATATTACAATGATGGACTAAAATATCCACTGCAAATATGTACACTTATCCTCAATATTCATTTTTAATAGAAGTTTAGAACACATAAACTCGTAAAAAGCTATATAATGATCATTCATAGGCCTAATTATCAAAGACTTAGATAAAGTAATGTTTTATCGTGTGGGTTCATTGGTATTCGTAGTTTTTTTTGTAAAAAATATTTCTTAATGTGATGTAAAAAGTAACCATTTTGATGTTAAAAGAAGATTTTTCGTTCTGCATGCTGGTTTTTGTTGAACCGCTTCGTCATTAAAGCCACACTCTATTCATGGTCTGACAAACCGTCTGTAGTATTATAATGTAAATATAGGTCGTTTGGCTAATGCAAGGAAGTCTCGACAGTAGAGACGTCTCAGTTACGAGTTTGTAGTTTGAATTTAGTATCAGTTAGTATTTAGTTTGTTGTTTGTAGGTGTTAGGTGTGTTAGATGATAGTAGCTATTGACTTTTACAATTACAAGTAAAGTTCTTAGAATGCATTATGTCATTTAGTATTGATTTTTTTTAAAGTGTCAGTACTTTTAAGGAGGTCAAGTTATCTTTTGTTGTAATAAGTCGAAGGAGTTTGTCAAAAAACGTGGTTACAGATTGAAAAATAGTTGAAGAATAATTTAAAAATCTTAAATTCTAAGAAGTTCTGAAATTTTAAGAAATTACCGGAGTGGTTCACAATTTAAAAAAAACAACCGTAGTTTTACATGTAGCTGACGTCGCAAATCGTAAATTCAATTTAGTTTATGACAAACACTAAAAACTTATAAGTTTCCCTGTCAAATTGCTTTTATTTGTTGTGAATTAAAGAAAACCGGTCAAGCTTGCCGGACTGATAAATTGGCTCTTGTGGTTTTGGTTGGTTTGAAATGCTTGGTTGAACTTGATGTGCAGTGACTCGTGTTTTTAACATAAACGTCACATAATATTCCTTACTCCCCTCGCAATTTCCTTTTCCTTTGATGTCTTTCTTACTAAAGTTAATTTATTTTTTGTTCTTTTTACGTGTGTCCAATTCGGATCAGTTCATGTTGTTAGCGTTCATTCGCCAATAATAGATTTTTTTAATTTTAAGCTTTACTTTAAATTGTAAGCTTTGATTGGTTAATGACATTAACAAATAACTGCTTCTTCTCGTTCGATAGGATTTGGTTATTTGGTAAAATACAAAAATAATGCCACACTTTCAATAATTTTTCAGTGCTAATTTACTGATGAAATGTATACCAGCCAAAAACAGCTGATTACAAGGGTTGGCTTTCTGCCACTTAGTACCTATTGTTGTCAATATATTTATATAAAAACGATAAAAATGGTAAATCTGAAAAGAAAGATCCAAATGTGCTTTGGTTTTCTAAGTTCGAGTTATTAATTTATCTGGCTCGAAGCCACTTTCCTTCAGTAATGAGGCTACTGTCACGCATTATGACTTTTTTATGTAAATAAGGTTCATATTTGAAAAATTGAAAATTATCTTATTGTTTTTTTATAAGTTGAGCACAAATTTTCAAAGATCAACGTTTGGTGTGCTTTGACACAAACCCTGACTATTTTCTTTGCAAAAACAATATTGATATCCTAGAGATATGCGCACTCTTCTACAAATTTAGGATAAATTGGACGTTCCATCAAAATGAAGGCACAGCATAAAACTAGGCAGAGATAGTTCGAAATTTTTCGACGGAAATCTTCCTAATAGTCCTTGGTCATGATCGATGGTCTTTGGTCTTGGTCGTTTGGTCTTCTTACTCGCTTGTTAAAAAGGGTTTACTTTGAGAATATGTTAGATATGAATCACGATGTATTTTTTATATATTTTAAATCAGTATAAAATCTTAAACTACTTAGCAAAATTCAATCCAATAATATCATAAATAATAATTTTCATCCAATAACAATCAATCCATAATGTCCCTGTAACAGCAACACCGTCTTAAAGTTAAAAAAGAAATTTATAGTTGCTATCACTATAACTGCAACCATTTAAAATATCAAACAGCCTAAACTTGTACGAAAGAAAAATAATACTAGGCCTATATTTTTAGTTTTAAATATTTTGTACATAATCATTTGTATAAAACATATTCATCTGTACAATATTTCCATTTTTTCTTCGTTTAAGGTGAATATTTGGTATTCATTACATCCGGACCTGAAAAACTTAGAACAATTGTTTTATTAAAACGAAATTTTAAATTTTCAAAGCAAATATATACACAGAAAACTTACATTCAATCAATGATTTCCCTATGCAAAAGGGAGAAAGTTTGTGAAAGACGAGACTTTATCGAATTGCTCAACAAAGCTCCCCAAGAGATTTACCTTTCCAGTTAGACTGTCGCAATTCACACTGAGGGTGACAGTTTGCAACGTGTATCATGTTTCTCTCACATCGTGTACCAGGAACTCATCGTCTCAATACCAAAGCACTTACACTTCACGAGAGTCCGGGCATCCATGTTTGAAGCGTGGTCTAAATTTTCCCCTACATAACACAATACATTTTAAAAGTGTCCAGTCATGGTTGCCCGCCATCAAGTTTAACCACACAAAGCAATTTTCTTTGTATTGTTTTAGGGATAATGTAAATGTTTATCACTTATAAACTCTACATGTATCGGGATGAAAACCAACCGTCTTTAGTTTAGGAAAACATAGACAAACACATGACCAGGGAACTTTACTCATGCATGTAGTATAAAAATGTACGTAGTTATTTACATGTACGTATTACTAATTATAATAAGAGGATGTACAAAATAACCTAAAATAAACTAATAAGCGTAAACTTAAGCGAAAACCGAAAGCTTGGTCATCATGGACAAATTACAACTAAACATTTATCAAAATTAATGACTCGCACCTAATAGACAAACTTGTAACTAATGATCCAATGAACTAAGCGTCCGTTTAAAACACCGTACAGACAATGAGTAGCAATTAAATTTCTAAAAATGTGTTACAGGTAAAATTATTTTGGAAAATAAAGTATTTCACTAATTGAATGTTTATATAGTCAAAAAAGAAATTTTTTATTTATTAAAATTTTCAGCCTTTCTGCCCCAAAAGGGGAAGTTTAGTGGTAGTTCTAAATTTTTAAATAATAACTCTAGCTATGTAAGTATTATTTTTAAGACCTTAATAAAAATTGGCACAAATTAAAGTATTCACTTTATTTTATTAAATGGATTTGGGATGGGTTTAATAAATCTCATTTCTTCATTATTTTCAAAACTAATAATTTTATAATAACTGTTTTAAACGTTTGATAAAATAACGTCTCTTCTTATTGATACCTTTAAAATTAAATATAACAAGCTATAGGGTGTTATTTAAAAAAAGTTGGATTACCCCAAAACTACTCCTTTGGGGGGGGGAGGAGGGAGAAAACTTGAACACATAAAAAAGATTACTTTTTCGACTACATAAACGTAAAAGTTTAATAAGAGTAAGACTTTCATCTCCAGTAGTAATAAAGTACAGTGGGTGGGATTTTTTAGACAGGTACATGTGTATCATTTGAAGAGCAGTTAAAGAACAGATACTGTACAGAAAAGAATAAATGTGAATATATAACTGTACTGTATACAAAAACAGCTACACAACGTTAACACAACTGTTGTTCTGAATATCGCAGTACTCCGTGCAAATGCGAAGACGTAAATCACCTGGCAATACAAACGCTAGTAAGTTATGCTTTCCTGTGGTTACCTCGTTTTTCTGTTAAATTCACTGATGGAAAACAAGCCCAAGTCATGGAAAATGTTTCTTCTTTGACTTGTCAAGCTAGATTAATTGTTTAACTTGTTTCTAATTAGCGTAAAGTTTTACCCGTCGCCGTATTAAGCTTTCTCAAAGTCTTCTGCCCCAAAGTTGTGTTAAGTTTTATGTGCCTGAGTATAAAGGTGTTATTCCTGAGAGAATTTATATGTTAAAATAAAGAAAACTACTTTAATTTTTATATACAATTGTGTACAATTTTTATCAATGGGGTTAAAAAGGCAAAAACGTGGTGTCATACCACATAAAAGAAAGTTATGGATTATCCTACTTTGAGTAAATTTCACGTACTAAAAGAAAGCTAGCGTCTAAAACTGTTTACTTCAAATTTTATGAAAATAATATTTGTGAAATCTAAAAACACTGTAAAACGCTGTAAAATAAAAATATTTTAAAGACCATTAACATGTCACTCGGAAGAACGATAATGTTATTGAAGTGCGAAAAGTACCAAATAGTATGCCATCGCCCGCATGTCTGTAAAAATGGCGGTTTAATAGTTAAAAAGTTGGTCAATTAATGAGAACAACAAAAATGTTCAAGTTAACTGCCAAAACAAGAAAGGTAAAGTAAGTATATTTTGACTACCTCCATTGAAACCAGCTGAAAAACTAAACAAATTAATATTTTGAATTAATTGTCTGCGACTAACGGTTCCAGAGAACAAATCAATTCTTCCTTATTTCCTAACCATTTTCCATAAAACTTGTATTTTAATTTTCATTAGTGCCTATTACTACTAGATAAAGACTTGTTTCTAAATTGCAATAATATAGAATCAATGAGGTAAACACACTTTAGACTCCTGTAAGAAGATGTATAAAGGTGAGATAGATGGGAGGTCTTTAAATACTTGACCATAAATATTAGAGATGGAGTGATAATTTCAAGAAGGGGTTTGAGTTATTGCAATGCCCTACTTCCCTGGACTATAAATACAGAATGTAGTTGAGACTAGGAACTTTCATCGTTTATAGGAATTTCACGAAGAAAATGTGTGTTAAATGCACTTCACTTATTTGTGTTAAATCGTATACAACTCTATATATAGCTTATCCATGTCAAATTTAATGTTTTGAAACGTTATAGGCTGTATTTTACTTTTAAAAGTTTGAATTGAGTATTCCAACAAAATTACAAAACATATGTTTCGGACATTATGCTGTTTATATATATTTTTTTCAAAATTATGTATATAGATTTATTACACACAATTAAGGTTAACAAATGATTTCATATGTGAATATTACATCTGATTACAGTTAATAGTTATCATAGTAGACTTATATATAATAAACATAATGTTGTCTATATTAGTGTGAAACAAGTGATTCATCCCCTAGGCTTACGCTCGTCTGGGATGAACTTCTCAAAATTTAATATACTAACACACTCAGAGAGATAGGACCGCTGTCACTCAAATAAACGTAGCTTAGGTTCTTAAATACAATTTATTACTTCTTATGAAGGACCAAAGTACACAGGACATAAGAGAAATACCAATCCTAGAATATGTTAATATGTTATATAAACATCACAAAACCAGAATAAGTGGAAAAAATTTTTAAATCGTCCAATTGTACCACAACCTTAACACTCGCCCCTTGTTCTGTTCTTAGAAAGATTTTTCCACCTCTGACCCAGAGATAAGTATAGCCTTTTTCATTCTTCGTCTGACGAGCAGCATACAGAAGGCGGCGCCTGGCTGGAGATCAACTTTCGTTTATGCAAACCACCTCCGCTGGTGCCGACGTCAGCCCTATGTCGTAAGTGTTGAGGTTCCTTTTCACTCAACGTTTTTGGAGCAGCATCTCAGGATCCAATCTGCGCACCATCTTCACGATAATACCGGGAAATTCCCGGACACATCCCTGGTTCACATCGATCATGGAATCTTCAAAAGCAAAGTTCAAAGCTCGACCCACATCCTTAACAATATTAACCACATTCTCCCCTTTCACCATAGGAACACCATGTATTTTTAGCGTGTTGTGGCGTGAGTACTTTTTAGCCTCGTCGACTCGCAGTTCCATGGCAGCTTCAGGGGGGTGAAAACTTGCTTAAGTTTTCACTTCTGAGATCTTCAACTGTTTTCATCCACGCTGATATCTCCTCACTGATGATTCTTTTGATGTCTGCGATTCCTTCATGACAGGAATTGAGTGAAACTCCAAGATTCGTTTCTACTCGCACAAAATCCGCCTTGAGTTCAGTAATGAGGTTTAAAATGTCGTCATACGACAATTTTATTCTCAAGCACCAAACTCTTTCGCTGCTTCTAACCGCAAGGGGTACAACGCCACACGTCTTTCTGCCCCAACAAAAAATTGACGTAGTCAGCACTCAAATTAACGCACTTCCAATGGAAGCTGTTCTTAGTCAACAGTATTTCGTATAGCTTACTGTATTTTGTAGGTCTATTGTTGTAATCTGCATTGGTTTCTTCAATAATAGTGTAAAATGAATTTGATCTACAGTTACACTTTCCATAGTCTAAAAACTTCTTATAAAATATTTCCAATAAGCTATTTCTTTTGAAATATTATACACTATTTTAGCGTAACAATTTCTAGTAAAAATAAGCAAAAAATATGCAAATAACTACACAGTTATTCGTGTTTTTTATTAATTTATGTTAACAAAATGTACAAGAGTGTAAAAGGGCGCAGTTTAACAAGCTTCTTAATTTAAAACTTCGGTTACAAACCAAGTCCTAATGAAGTGTTTTATGAAAAAGCTACAAAAACAATTTGGTTGAGGTTTCCAAATGAACACTACCTATGCAAATGTAGCTGGTTTACCTCTGTGCTTTATTATATGTATAAGTAACTGCATAAAACCTTTGCTTCCTTCAAGTAAAACACTAAGTTTTTTACCAGTAAAAGGCTTTCATGATTCAAGCAATATAGAAGTTGCAGAAAAACTAAGTTTAGAGATACTTGTCCCATTACAATGATTGACAAGGATCTCCCTGATGGCGGAGGAGTGACTCCTGACTAAACAGCTCGTGGCTGCGGGCTCGGCAAAGGGATGAATAACGTTTTACAGAGCCTTCACTAACCTTAACCTTAGAGAATTACCTTAGATTAATTACCTTAGAGAATAACATTAACTTAAACATTGCAAGATGGCTGAGGACAATCAAAAATATACATCATTTTAGTATTAATAGTTTCGGTTACTACCAGTGAGAGAACAAATGATTGGTAGGGAGCAAATGTAACGGAAATATGTAATGTATAGGTTGATTATTTTTAAATCTTGAAATTAATTATAAACTAAATTTTAGCCTGAAGTAATTGCACATTAATAAATATTAAAATACTTTCAAAGGATTTGTTCGTTGTAACGTCACTTTGTTTTATATCTTATCATCATAGTTTTGAAACTTAAATAATAGAAATTATTTGTTAATGTTTCTGAAAACCTCGTATGGTTAATGTAACTACTATTGCGTACACAGTATGAGGTTTTATTGATTGAAGTACGCCAATGTATAAAAATATAATGAACATTTTGAAACTATAACTAGAAGAGAACTCTTAAGCTGAATGACGCAAATGCATATGGATATTACAAGCACTCATGGTGGGCATGATAAACAAAAATAAACGGCCCAAATGAATCAACGTAATGAAAAACGTAAAAAATAATTGGAAATAAATATTAAAAATGATTGCTTTTAATTTGACAGTTAAAAGAATTAAAATATAAAAAATAAACATTCTACACAAAGAGTTCGTTTGTATTCGATTCACTGAAGTGATTCGTTTTTGTTTATAAGCACTGCCGTGTGTGCAGCTCTCGCAGAAACCGTGCGAGTGCATATGCATTGGTAATGCTAAGTGAGTGCGTGTTTAATGTGTTGAACAAACATGTGTTTAGCGACACTGATTTCCCTCGGGGTTTAAATTTCAGTTCAGCTGCACTTTCGACAACATCCCAGTCTGGACTGGCTGAATTTACTAAATAAAGTAGAATGTTTACCAAGGTAGCTTGATTAATGTTTTTCATGATTTGAAACCATATTGCATTACATGTGTTAAAATAATCCTTATAATAATGGTTGAAAAATAAGAAAATCTTATTATATTTAAACAAATACGTATTGTTACTATCATACTTGTCAGATATTTTATATGCTTATAAAGAAATATATTACACTAGCAACGAAAAATAAATTAATTTGAATCGTTTAGTTGTTGTGTTAGCATTAGATTTCATTCATAGTAGACTCGTTATTAATACGGTTGCTATCTAAAGATTTTCTTGCAGCTAAGTTTAGTGTTATTTGAAAGATATTTAATATATTATAACAAAACGCATAAATAGAAAAAAACGCATTCTGGAGTGCCTTGATTCAATAAAAAAAGATAGTCATTAAAGGTAAAATAAATATAAAATAAAATCAGGCCGTGTAGTAAAATCTTACTTTTACTTACTTTTATAATTAACGATTGTACATCCATAACAATTATTCATCCAAATTATTTTATTGTTTATTTACAATTTATTTCACAATAGTGATGATTACCATACATAATAATATCACACTATACATTTGTATACACATAATTTATATAGTATATTTCAATTATTAGATATTAACCTCTTTAACAATTGCTGTGTAGGGGGGGTATCACGGGATAAATGTGCAGTGTGCTGACACCTCCAATTGATAGCGTATGAAAAAAATAAGAAGTAAATCATACAATTTATAATAATTTAATGCCTATGTATTTAGATAAACTTATGAATATAATTATAATATTTTACAACGCTTATCACAAACAATTAGAGTTAAATAAATAGTTTAAGACAGAGTAATTAAAGATATGAATAATATTTATTGCACCCAAATCATATAGAACCACAAATATTCAGTTAATAAAAAATATAAAAACAATTGTTGTTTTTTGTGATTTTCCGAATGTTGTATTTTTAGTATGTCGTGTTCCTTTTTGGACAAACACTTAAAAGGTGTTACGCTCTTAAATTTTCCTTGTAGGTATAACTAAAATACATTGCTAGAACTAAAGTTTAGCTAAGGATATGAAACGGTAAAAATAAGAAAAACATACGTTACGTAACGTTTTCCCCAAAATTTAGAATAGTTTTTTTAACTATGGTAAATATAATGTATTTCCAAAGCTGAATTTGACAGATTCCATGTATGTAAAAATGTCTGATATTTCAAATAAAAAAACAAAAGTAAGCATAGTTAACATAGCAGGTTAACATTTAAAGGGATTGGGGGCACCGACTCCCTTAACACTGAGAGAGGGCGTAAATATTTAAAAAAATCAAATTTACGATGAACGGTATACGTATAACTACTTTTTGAGACATGTTCCTTCCAGTAGTTCTTCTGCTATAATAAAATCAATTCATTATAAAACGGGAGTATTGGAAGCGTTGTTAGCTTGGCTGGCGCATACCTGACTCTTAAACGTTTAATCACTACATATCTCTTAGATGTGGAGTTTCATACAATTTAAGCAGCTGTCACCAATTAAAACTGTATAGCTATTATTAAAATAATTATTAATAACAAAAATGTAAAATTTTTGATAAGGTTACTATTTGAACAAAAATAACCCATCCAAGCCGATCCATATCGTGTAGGATCCTGACAAACTGTTGAAGCAGACAGGAACAGACACGAACAGGACTATCAGATTTTACGTTTTGTACTTTATATTGAAATAAAAAATCTATTCCTGGAGGATTTCTTTGTAAGGAAACTTTCTGCTTAAAGTCTTTATCTTTTGTGATCTGTAACAATAAAATACACCCCATATTATTAATAATCAACCATATTAAATCTGACACAACGTTAATGATTGAGATATATCCTTTACTCAATCTATAATATTATAAAGAAGAGGTGGTTTTTGAATGTTTGTTTGTTGGTATATCTGTTCTGGAAACTAAACGTGAAAAATACTGAACCAACCGGTTTAAGGTTATACACAAAGGTTGATCTTAAACTCATGAAACTCATATGCATATTCATTTCCTTATAATCCCCTCGGGTTACGCTCCGTGAACGTCCTAGGTTTCAATGCTTACATTTTTAATGGATATCAACATAAAACTACTTGAATGTCAACTGAGAACACTAAAATTTGAAAGCTAATGAAGAAGAAGGAAGAACTGCCGTAAACGCCCTAGGTTTCAATATTTAAATTTTCTATTGTCAAGATCTGTATACAGTACACTACATTTTTGAAAGTTTGAAAAGAGGATGAAAGAAAGTTCATTTTTACATCTGCTAAAAAGAAATTAGTATTGCCAAAAATGGATGCACTTCGTTTTCAGATAATAAATAAATTATTTTCACAACATAAAGTGGCTCATTTTAAGGGTAAAGTTTAAAATAGACATGAGAGTGTAAGGAAAACAAGAATACAATTCTTTGATTCTGTTTATTTCTGCTGAAGTTACCAATTAGATATTTTACAATTTGCTGTATGTCCTTTTGCCGTTTAGAAGTCCAGATTTATCGTTCAACTGATTTATAATTAGTTAAACTTATCCTGATTTAGATTTCTTAAAGAAGTTTGTTATCAAAGAGGCCCACAAAAGGAAATCGTTTTGATAAAAATCATCTTTTGCATTTGTAAATTTAATTACAACGTAGTTTACGAGATAATGCCGATGACTGTATGTCGGCACTATCTCGTAAATTACGTTAACTTTACTTAGTTAAGTTAGTTTTATTTTTATTTTTATGTCGTTAGAAATTACCTGATATTGATCCTTTAAAAATGTCTCGACAATAATATGCTACTCCTGTTTGAAATTCATGATCGCTGATGATGGATTTATGCAATTCAGATTTTTAATCTGAAGTAAAAAAAAGTTTTTGAATCCGCAGTAAAAATCTGAATAACAATAATCTGCTACTTCCAAGAACCCCGATGTAAGCAGACAGTGGATTTATGGGTGTGGTCGGTATAGCCAGTATATACAGGAACTTAAGTTCGAAAATTCTGACGAAAGCAATACTTTTTCTTTATACTCGTATAGGGGAAGAAATTAAAAATATGCACCGAAAAATTATGAAAATGTTGTGTCCAAGCAACAAAGGTTTTTTACAATAAACATTTATCCAGTTTTAAACATGTTGGCAATAACAGCCTATTACAGTTGTGTACTAACAATAACTCATCTGTTATATTGCCACTTATTCGCACGTGCTCTGTGTCGTGGGGAACGTGTCTGAACTGTCAAACCTGAAGCCTATCGTAGGGGAGTTGTGTCGTACAGGTGACTTGTTATTATGTACAGCGTATGAAACACATATAATCTCTAGTTGTGTGGGAATAGAATATTTCTTAGCCGAATTCCCTGTTGTATACCTACAGGTAAAAAGATTTCGTAATGGTTTACACATTTTTATTGTAAATCATTTACAATTCATTATCAAATACGAATAAAATTTGATTTACGGTTCTCATTGATTATAAACATTTCAAATAAATTACCAGAAGTTCATATAGGTGAATGTTATAACTGTGCTTGTAGATCCATCTGATGGTGACAGGGAGATTGACAAGAAGAGGATTTAAGTTAGCGCAAGCAATCTCCGCTTGGTTACTGATTATTATTTCAGATGAATTGCAATTGTGTTACTATCTAAACACCCAAGGTGAAGGTCAATATAGTTTCATTTTAAGTAGAAGAATCAATCGCCTATGAAATAAAATCCAACCCTAAATTAACTACATAATCAAATTGAATACCGGTTAGGAGACTCATTCGCAGTTTGCATGTTACTTGATTTCATAGCTTCTCCCATGTAATGAATACCTAACAATGCTCTACTTTCTCATACGTCAGTGAGTTTTGCGCCCTGCTCTCAAATTTGTCCTTGAAATTCTCAATGTACCTATCAGTATAATTAACTATTTTATTTATTATTTCTTCATTAAAAATGTATTCAAAGCACTGAATATGTGATTGGGCATTTTTTGCTAAACCTTTTGGACCGGGCTGATGAAAATTTGGTATTGCATTATGTGACGGAGTCCGAGATGTTTGGGATATATGTGGTTCTAGATACTACCCAGTTTTTCTATCCTTTCCAATATAGAACTCACGATTGTCCACTTCTCCTTCATCCTCCAGTTCCATTCCTCCTCCCCCTTCTGGTTCCGATTCTCCATCTTCCTGTTCCATATGTTCAATATTAATATCCTCAGCTCCCTTGGGGTCTTCTAACTACAAACGTAACTGTTCATAGTGACGGTTATCCATGGCAAGACTTTTAAAATCCATAGAATAAAAAAATAACAGCATTCAATCAAGAAAACTCGTGACGCGAATGGTCGTGCGGGCTAAAAATTACTCTAGATGCTGCAGGCGTCTAAAAAGAAACCCTCAGAAATAAGCATTCACTACAACGAAAGCTGAAACAGAACTGACAGGTTGCGGAGGGGTTTGAGGGAATGTACTGAGATACCCAAGGCCAACAGGGCTGCCAACCAGCAATGTCGGCAAAAACAAACTTGCTGGTGTTATATATTGCCTCTCGTGACCACTGGAGTGTTAATTAACTTTCTAACAACTGGCTGAATTGATCAGCTTTCGGACTGTTCAAAATCAAAACGTAAAAAATACAACTGGGATTTAAAAAACAAAAAATATATGTTCAAGATTACATAAGCTTTAGATAATAAAGAAAACTAAAAGGGTATAATCCTTGTAATATAAACATTTTTATCAGAGTTGTATTTAGTTTTTTACTGACTATTTGAATAGTTAACAAGCGGATTTCCGCTGTAATGTTTAATGTTTGAAATGCATTGGCTAAACTTCACCGGATAATCTCATTTCCACGAAACAACAATATAGTACTGTATTTATACATCGCTTAAAAAGCTTAAGAGTTAGGGAACAGAAGTGAATTGTTTATTTACAGAGTGGTCACCAGAGGGCATCATCGTCCCCTGTGAGAACAAAGGAAATGCATTATGCATCCTTTACTTCACCAACCATCAAAGCAACATCCAAAATAATTTCCTAAAACTAACTCAATTCATTTTACTTAATGTTATCAGTCAACTTTGGCGTCCACTAGCAGTGAATATAAGCTTATACATCATTAGTGAAGCTATGTTGAATAGGAAATAAAAAGTGATTTTGTCACAATGAAAACACTGCAATACCAACGTAAATTTTCCAAAGCAACATGTTTGTTACTTGTTGTTAAAATGTTTTAGGTGAAGAGAAGGATATTATCGGTATCAATTACTCGTAGATCAATTAGATAAAAAAACAAATCGACAATATAGTGTCTTAAACATTATAGGCAACGACGATTTAAGTGTGGGGTTCATTTTCGAAGTAAAATAGCTATTAACTCTGAAAGGTTTTTTTTCAAATTGAAAAAAATGTTCAATATTTGTGTATGTTACAACACCAAATAAAATTGATGCTTAACCTTTTAAACTATCAAATTGTGAAATCAATTGTTTAGCGTAATGAGCTGTACACAGTATTATTGACAGTGACTTGTGACAGTGACAGTGACGGATTTATAATTTTTTATTTGGTCTCAAACAATATTCACATCTACAACAACGATATATACGAGTTAATCAACTCTAATTATCTTTAACCCAAACGAAATTATGAAAGTATTACGTAAATTGCAAAACATGAACTCATATATAACGAGTTTATTATATTGAGAATAATTATAAATGAGTGAATAATACTAAGACTATTTGATGTTTGCAAACAGTTTTACAAAGAGTTACATCGATGGAGATATGTGCTGTCGCTATGGTGAACTCAGATCCCAAGGCCCTCGGCGATAGATTTACAATCGAACCCATTGCGATGTGATTGGCAGCGAGGAACGATAATCGATGTCGGAACCGATCATTCGGATGCCAAATCCCTGTCACTTTTCATTGTTACACGGCACAGACATACGTTGCGATGCGGTATCTTTTAACTGGAATTAAAATCTTCAAGTGGTCAATTGAAAAAAGTGAAATGGGAAAATTTCTATGTGGTTTAATTTTAAGTATGGAGTACTGCATGGTAGTGAATTAGTTAGTTGATGCGAATTTTTTTCTGGATTTTAAAACTTAAACCAAAACGAAATACCTGAATTCTTTAGTTATAGTGATATAATTTGTGGTAAATGACAAAATATTTTTTGGAATTTCACATTTAAAATTAATTAATTAACGTGTTAGTACCACGATGGTTTATCAACTATACAATCACACCTGTAAAACTGTACGAGACTTTGTAAGTAATATCATTTGCAAGATATTACTTTACAGTTATTTGTTTATAATAAAATAGCTCACTCGGTGAACTTTGTACCACAGTAATGTATGTCGTGTTAACGTTTAAATAATTTAATATGATTTTATTAATGTAATAAATTTAATTATATCATTTCAAATCTACTGAATCGTGACAATTTTTATAACAATACTATCATAATCTAAAAAAAACGTAGCGTAAACAAAACAAAAAAATACTCTGGGACAAACAAATCAACCAGTAATCTATAGATACGTTTCATTCAAAACAATCATAAAATACGCAGAAAATGACGCAGAATGACGTTAGCTGTCGACTGGTAAAATTAAAGTAACACAAAATCAACTGTCAATATAATATTAAATAATTTATGTATGCATATAATAAAAATGCAACACGTCTTTTCTTCATAAGTGTAACATATAGAAACATTTCTTACCAGTGGGGTTTAGCCATAAGGTTAAATTAGATACAAAACAGAATATGTCTATGTGTTACTAGTAGCAGATACGAATCCAACAACTTGGCTGATAGCATCCAGAGATAGCTTACATATATACTCTCTAACAATAAGAGACTAGTCATTAACAGTTTTTTAACGATCCGTTAGTCATCAAATCATTTATATTAATTTAATCAAACCTAAACATTAATTTATAAGTTGCTATACATAAAAAATAAATTCTTCTAATCTTTAAAACTATAATAATATAAAAAAAAATAGTCGAAAAATAACATGTTTAACAGTTTCAAACTATCGTGTATACTGATGCTGACGACTTGTTGTCGTTCGCCTCGCTGTCGCAATCATGACATGCCAAATCAATTCTTGCGTATTTCTTGTTAATGTAGTAAAACACCATCATGTTCGCGCGGTCCGTGGATACATCCAGATAGGCCATGTATACACTCAACGCTAATAATAAAACAGGAGTCACACAAGGTTAGTCATATT
Organism: Nephotettix cincticeps; assembly: GCA_023375725.1. Lineage (NCBI taxonomy): Eukaryota > Metazoa > Arthropoda > Insecta > Hemiptera > Cicadellidae > Nephotettix > Nephotettix cincticeps. The sequence continues at coordinate 24,801,331 of CM041790.1, read as the reverse complement.
ATCCCCAGCTATTTTCCCGTGCTCGTTAAAATATTGTTTTAAATTCTACTAACTTCTGTTTCTATTACTTTGATAATATAATGAAAAAATAGTCGGCATCGGATGAAAAGTTTAACAGTGTTTCAGTATTATATACTATACTGGGTCGAATCGTTTTTTTGCACTCGATTTTCTGAGTCGACCAATCGATGTCGGTGTGCGCGTGCGCCGGCCAGATCAATACCCTGTCGTCTGCTAGGGGGTGTGGCGTAGGTGAAGGTGCCCACTAGCCCACTGCCCAGTGTATCATGTGTCGCGCGTCCAGGTGTCCGTGAGGATGTGGTAACGTGACCAGCGGCCGGCCATGTCCGTCAAGGTGGGTGATAACACTAACAGCAAGGCTCACGGAGTCACACAAGGCGCTGCACTCGCACCCCCGCTATTCCCCGCCGGGCTCGCTCGTGGTTACGGTTAAACTAATCGTTTTCAGATTTTATTGGAAATTGATTATACGCTTTGGAAAAATGTTTCACCTTATTTATTCCATTTGGAATATATTATTAATCAAATATTACAATTAGTAGGTTGTTTATTATTAAACCAATTCTTAGTACAACATTTAGTACTGAGGTTGGATACAAAGCGTTCTAACTAAACGCACCGGTATTTTGCGAAACACAAAATGTGATTCTAAGTTTAGCAGCTAATTTTAATTCTATAAAAAACAAATTAAAAATGAATTGAAACACAAACGATAAAACAAAAATTGAAAACAGCTCATCCAAAAAGTCGCAGGTGTGGTGTCAATAAAATAATTATTTAAGATAACTATCATTATATTTATAATATTATATATGTACCATAAAAATAGTGTAACTAAGTAATATAAATATAATTTAACGTTTCATATATTTTATAGTAAATCAATAAATAAAAAAGTAGTGGATAAAGACAAATTAATTTTTATTGAAAACTAAAGATTCCTCCGCATGTCAGCAAAGTGCAGTATAATCATCGACAGTTTTCTGACGGTCGTCCGCTTGACATAGCAGGATTACAATCATCGGGCGATAATTAATTGCATCATTATTAGCTTCTGATCTGACCTAATAGGTTTATACTGTAATGATCGATGTGTTTATGTAATAATGACATTTAGCTCGTTATTCATTTGAGCTGCGTTGCTAAATTATTTATGAAAATACCAATTTATATTTTATAATTTGTTATTTTATTTTCTTTTGTTGCTTTTGTATTTGAGTTGATCGAATGTTGATTGTGGCACTTGATCTATTATGTATCCCTTCAATTTATTTGCTGTTAGTTGTCTACAATACCAATATCACTTTGTTTAATATATAAGCTTCTGGAAAAAGTGGTCAATGAATTTAGGACTTGGTACTAAAAAGTTCTCTTTGTCGAACTGCAGATTAACCTATGTTCATCAGCATTTAAAAGATGTTTCAATCACAATTTTTTCTCAAAAAATTATGATGGTAAAGATCCACAATTTTGGTAATACAATCTTATTTTGTATTAACTCATAGGTGTTTCAAAGTATTACATAAACTATACAAGTATATTTGTACTCGTATCATTTAGGCCTGCACAACAACCTTTCTGAGTAATAACATAAAAGTTATATATAACTATACAGTATTTTATTTAATAACTAGTTATGAAAAGCTAAAACATTAACTATGATAAATGATCACTTTTCATAAGTTGCTAGCATCAAAAAGAGGTGTTACATTGAATCAATTGAATCACGTGGTGTTACTTAATAGCATAAACACTGCAGGGTAATATAAAAAGCCTATTTAAAAATCTCTAGTTCAGTTTTCCACTCTAAAAAATTCATAAAGTCTTGCCATTTATGAAACGTGCTTATAAACGTGAAACGTGCAATAATGAACAGCACGTTCATTATCATAACTGATGGTGGACATCAACAGATTAACGCGTACATTTATATTTCACTGCTAAATCAAACCGTGATTCCAATCTTTTACCAACATTGTACACACGAATTTGTTGAAGTCTTAATTTTGTGAAATACAGGAGGGTAATTAGTGTTAAGGTCTTAATTAGTTATAAATATTAGTATTATTAGCGTGAGTTAATGATTATGAAATACAGAAAAATCTAATTTTCAAATACTATTAATTAATCGTGGGTTTTTGTTGCAATAGGAAAGTTGATTTGAAAATTAAGCTAAAAAATAGTTGAGAAGATTTACCAATTGCTACCTATTATTGCTATTTAATTACCTATTTAATTTTTATATAAAATGTTTGAGACACCAACACTTTTTTATCTATTCTTTATAGGATAACAGGGGCTTTTTACACCTAATAAGTAACCAGATTAGAAAATAAAATAAATGTCACTAATGATCCTAGTCCATTTACAGCTCATACGGTAGATGAGGCTTAGGAATATTTTTTTACTTGTTATCTATTTTTTTAGATAATTTTTTAAAATTTAAACCTTGTAGTGGTAGCGGCACCCTTCTGGTTTCATTAAACACGTCTTAAAAACCATGCAGATTCCGATTCCGTGTTGGTATGATAAAACCATTAAATTCTTTATACTATGGTACAATAATGGATTATTTTCATTATATTGACGGCCCACTTCTCCTTCCGGTGGTCTACAACAGTGGAGGCCTATACAAGAGCTGACCTCGTCCCTATCACGGTCTAACAGCTGTGGAGGGCCACCCACATAATACTCTCAAGGTTCACACGTCCAAACACGTGAGAAAGGCTTGAGACCATCAGGTCTGCAGACACAGAATAAGAAGTATTAATATTAAAAAAAATTGCGTTATTGATATAATATACGGTAGAAGCATCTGGCTAAACTGATGATAATTAAATTATTGATTAACAAAATAACATATATCTATTGTTTTAGTATCGTGCTCGTAAATTTCCCTCGACATTGCTTCGCTCTAATTGCCCTCGAAATTGCCTAGCCCTAATCAACCTTGACATTGCTTAGTTCTAAACGCCCTCGTCATTGCTTAGCTCTAATCACCCTAGACATAGCTGAGCTCTAATCGCACTCGAGATTGCTTAGCTCTAATCGCCCTCGACATTGCTTTGCTCTAATCGCCCTCGACATTGCCTAGCTCTAATCACCTTTGACATTGCTTAGCTCTAATCGCTCTCAACTTTGCTTATCCCTAATCACCTTGACATTGTTTAGTTCCAAGCGCTCTCGACATTGCTTATCTCTAATCACCCTTGGCATTGCTTAGCTCTAATCACCCTCGACATCACTTAGCTCTAATCGTCTTCGACATCGCTTAGCTCTAATCGTCTTCGACATTGCTTAGCTCTAATCACCTTTGACATTGCTTAGCTCTAATCACCTTTGACATTGCTTAGCTCTAATCGTCTTCGACATTGCTTAGCTCTAATCGTCTTCGACATTGCTTAGCTCTAATCGTCTTCGACATTGCTTAGCTCTAATCGTCTTCGACATTGCTTAGCTCTAATCGTCTTCGACATTGCTTAGCTCTAATCGTCTTCGACATTGCTTAGTTCTAATCACCCTCGACATTGCTTAGCTCTAATCGTCTTCGACATTGCTTAGCTCTAATCGTCTTCGACATTGCTTAGTTCTAATCACCCTCGACATTGCTTAGCTCTAATCGTCTTCGACATTGCTTAGCACTAATCGTCTTCGACGTTGCTTAGCTCTAATCGTCTTCGACATTGCTTAGCTCTAATCGTCTTCGACATTGCTTAGCTCTAATCGTCGTCGACATTGCTTAGCTCTAATCGTTCATTGCTTAGTCTAATCACTAATTGTTTGTAACGTTGACATTGCTTAGCTCTAATCATTCATTGCTTAGCTCTAATATCGACATGCTTAGCTCTAATCGTCTTCGACATTGCTTAGCTCTAATCGTCGTCGACATTGCTTAGCTCTAATCATCAATTGCTTAGCTCTAATCGTCTTGACATTCTTAGCTCTAATTTATTGCTTAGTTTAATCATACATTTTAGCTCTAATTTTGACATTGCTTATTAATCGTTGTATTCTTAGTTAATCGTCTTTAATTGCTTAGTTCTATCATGAATCTAGCTAATTTTCAATTGATTTTATCTTAAATGTATAATGTTTCTAATTCTTATTTTTAATATAATTTATAGAATTTTGACATTATATAATAATTTTTATTGTATTAATGCTTAATTTATAATGTTTGACATTGCTTTTAATTTATTATCTTATCATAATATTGCTTATAAACATATTTTTGCTTTTTTTCTATACAGGTTTTATGTGAATGACAATAATTTTGTTTTTTAAATTTTTGATTATTAATGATTTGCATTTTGTTCAGTTTCTTTAAATTATATAACTATAATTTTGACATGTGAAGGACTTAAGTAAATTATCTTTAATCTCATTAAAATAGTTATCATATTAAAATAATTAAGTAATGCTATGACTAATTATCTAAAGTATTCATAAGTATGACACTATAAACACGTTTTTTTGGCAACTCAGACCTTCTTCAATAATACAGTAGTTGTTTGTCATATTATTTTTATTACAAAGAGAACTGGTTTATAAACATCATAATTTTGAGTCGTAGATTTTCATCAAACTCTTATTTAATGTGAAACAAAGGAAGTTGTTTCAAATCTTTTTGATTCTCTCACGAGGAGGGGAGTGAATTCTCTTGACATTTCTTGTTTTCTGGTAACATTATGGAATTGCCACTTTTACTTTGCTTTGTTAATTTTCAAGTCTTAATATGATTTTGAATTTGTTTTAGCCAGGTTAAAATCTAAGCTTTGTCCTAATCTTACAAATAAAAACAACAGAAAAATTAATTTTGCTTCATTGTTCATTATATCTAAAATATTTGTTTAAAACTTTATCAAAGAATTTTAATGGTTATGGCAATGATTTAAAGTTTTCAGAACTCCTGTGATAAAACGTTATAAAATAAAATAAGGAATATCTAACAAAATATTTTCAACTAAGGGCTGTGTGATTTCTATTTGTCGAAGATGTTATATTGAGTATCAAAATCGACGATAAATATTTAGCAACTCGGATACTTTACTTATTAGGTTAACATAATGTATAGTCATGAAATTGACCTGCGCATATCCGAATCCATTTGCCCCACACAGTTGGCCCCCTCCCCCACCCGCATATGGGGGGGGCGGTGATGGACAATAACAACGTTATCCGTCTATAGTGCTCCCGCTCCAGTGTTGCGTGTTGTTAAAACTCAACGACAGATATTTTATTCACAATACGTGTTCTTTATTCACGGATGCACGTCCCTACGACATAAGCTTTAGGAAGTAATGTGCTGGTTTGTGTTGTGGATTTTACGTGTTTGTTTTTAATATGAAATCACCGATAATGGAGAAGAGAACGGGGAAAGGATGTTTAGCGGCATTTTCGAAGGTATGCAGGATTTGATTTACACTCAGAAATAACTCATTTAACTAAAAAAATAACATTTAGGTTTACTTTATGTTTGAATAGTTAAAATTTGAAGAGATTTTTTAAATTGTCTCCTGTGTTAGGGGTGGGTATTCACTTGTTTGGCTTAAAACCTTAAAATTGTGTGGAATCAAAAATAAGCTTTTAGGGATTTATAAAAATTTATTGAGCAAAAAGAAAATTTCATCTCTTAAGAGGAAAACAACAAACCTACCTTTTTACTCCGTGAAATGGTATTAGGAATTAGCTTTATAAAAAAGTTAGTTTACATATATATCAAATATATTATATTTGGGTATGATTATGTTCATCGTGCAAAATAGTTTTACATGTGACGAAGCCCAGAAATTCTAGGCCTAATGTGATTTATATAGGACTACAAATTGTTGAAGTAATATTGATCGCCTACTACTATTTTTTGAGTTAAATTATAATTTTTGTGTTAAATCCACTAAATCCGGTTTATCAACCTCGTTGGTTATTGTTCATTTTCATTTAGGTTTTTTGTACAATTGCATGTTTGAAACAATACAAATCTTTCTGTAAAAGTAATTGACTTCTCAGGTCCAAGATCATCGTCAACCTTACAGTTTTGTATCACACAACCTCAATATAGTTTCCTCTGGAAATTATTTATCTTTGAAAACGAAGCGTATGTTATCCTGAAGAAATACAACAAAAATAATGCATTTTATAATGATTTTGTAATTTCTTTTTTTATTTTACGTTGTTATATGTTAAAGGGTTACTGAATGTTTTTTTTAATTTAATATTTATAACTGTATCGTTGGAGCTTAGAGCGCTTCACATAAAAATTCCTATGCCATTTTGACGTTATAAATAACAAAGAAAATATTTTTATTCATCTCTCAAACACATACTCAAGCATACTTTTGTGCCAGTAATCGCGCAAACGCAGAAACCCTCTGAGACACGCCATTGGAGACCACTTGCCCAAAATAGAGATTTTTCAGTGTCACTACACACTGAGGACGTTTTAAAGGTATCTGATATTTAAGGGGCATTCAAAAGACGGCAAGCGGTGATAACAAAAACCCTGTCATATCTATGATGTTGTCACATGATGAGGTACGAGTATACGCAATGTAATTGAAGAGGAACGTGAGGTAGATTTAGGTGTATTCTGGGGAAAAATGTTCAATTAATTTTACAATAAATGTGGTTACGTTATAATTATGTTTAATGTATTGGGATACTTTTCCAGTCACGGTCTATCATTGAGCTACTGACGCAGGAGTTTATGTGGGAGTAATATTCTGGGGATATATTCTATACCCCGGCATAGTATTCTAAAAATCTGTAGAAAATAGTTTTCTCTGGTTTGAATATCGTGTGTAAGGCATACGCCCCTTTTGCGAGAGCAAGCTCTGGCTTTTTGTTCTCTGCAGTTCTACGTATTCTTGAACAGTTTGGTGCCTAGACATTCTGCAACGTGGAGTGGTGAATGGTCCAAGTGCAGGAAGTTGTTATTGAGCCGAGTCGTGGCTAATGTATGAAACGAACGACTTCCGTACCTTCTGCTGACGCATTCTTCACTTCTCAGACTGTTATTTTAAATCACATGCTTCTAAGAAAAATAATTTAAAATAAGGAAAAATTATAATTTCGTTACTAATCCGATAAAGCGCTCTTTGCTAGTGAAAATTTAGATCAAGCTACGGGAAAGGGGTTTTAACGAGGATGGAACGATGCTTTTTGACCTACTAAAACGATTGTATTTACTTCCATGGGAAATAGGTTAGGTCAATATGTCTAAAGGGGATGTTTTTAGTTGTTCTCAACAGCTGTTCTTATAACTAAACTATAACGTCACTAACCATATGATGTCACTGTTTCAAATTTTGGTCGTTCAAATTGTCAACATCTCCCCCAGAGCCATAAGGCATACCCATGTCAAAAAGCCATTTTATTAAAAACAATAAAAACATTTTATTCTAGAATCGAGTTGTAACATTAACTGGAGATTATAGCCCCCTACGTATACAGATGATCAGTTTTAACTGCCAGTTAGAACTGCAAATTCGGACTGTGCTCAAGCCAAAAAAACTTAACTGATTAAATTTTTTAAATTAATTGGTTAAATAGACTTATGCCAGTTAAAACCGACATTTGAGGTGATTTGACCATTGAGCTTCTCAAACTGATCGGAAAAAACTGTACGGCCAAAATAGGATTTAACGTAATGTAGCTAATTTTAGCAGTCACATAAGAAGTCATCGGAAGAGACAAATAAGAAACATATTATATTTAAAAGAAATATCATCAGATGAATGACTCATACATTCTATCTTAGTTAAATAAAAAAACTACAACATTTAACTTTAACATAAAACTATTCTTAGTTAATGCAATAATATTATTTAAAGTTTATCAAAGTTATCAAAGGACGACAACAGAAAATAAGTTAAAATTATTAATAGAAATTTTTTGGGCGTCCCCCCACCCGAACAGATAATACTAATTTTTTTCATTGGGTTTTGCTGGGTGATATGACCCAACACTGCACAGAAAGTGTCATGGCAAAGGTTGGGAAATAAGGAAGAAATTAATTTTTAATACCTTTAATATACTTTTTAATAACATTTGGATTCAGTGGGCCTTAAAACGAATGTACCCACTATCAACTCATATTCGAAAATTTTGACAAAACCAGTACTTTCTCCATATACTCGTGTTATGTATGAGGGAAGAAAGTACAAACAAGTTTCTAGCCACATTTGTAACTTCTAATACTTAGGAAAATAACTCCGGCAAAAATAAATGTTTATCTAATCAAAATGTTGCTAATTTCAGTGACCAGAAAAGGTGAGAAAAAATGTTTTTTAACGAAAACATGTAATTAAAAATTTTTGCACGCATTTTAGTAGGCTTATCACAAAAGATCATGTGTTTCCGTGCAGTACGACGAAAACTTTGATTCTTAACTGAAAGAGAATTTTGCTATAGAAATGCTTATGAAAGTGCCAGATTTATTATAGTTTATTAATTTAAAAGTTAAAACAAAACATATGAAGGTGGGTTTACTATTTATTGATTAGTATCTATATAGATAAAACTGGAACTAAAGTGATAAAAATTTAGTAATAATTACTAAATTGTATAATTACTGTAAAAAATTAATTAAATTACCATAATTAATTTAATTAGGGCTAATTAAATGACCAAAACTTGCAATTATTGTTAATTTCGGTTAGTGTTGAAAAATGTTTCCTGGTAGGTCAAATACTTGGAGAACTGACATTATATTTTAGTTTCAGCTTTGATAATTTTATTTTAAAACCTTTACAAATGCCACGATGAAAGTAAATTGAACTTACACAAAGAATAATAAAATGTTAACAACGCTTTGAATAAATTTAAAAGGGGTAGAGATCAATAAAGACGTAGAATCTTGTGATAAGAAGAGAAGAACTCGTCTTGATTATTGAGGTAGGAATCAGTAATAACACACTCATATTAAATTAAAGTATAGACTAGTTAATTAAAATATTTTTTCTTCCTCTATAAACAACATAATGATCAAGTCACAAGCAGTCGTATAAAAAAAACATGAATAAGATTTATGCTTAAGAATGTAAAGTGTATTAAATAAATATTGACAAATACCGATCAGAATCCCATTTGAGCAGAATTGCGCCGGGACTCTTAAATGGATTGAAGCAAAGACATTTTCCTATTTTCCTTATTGACTTAAAACTGTTTATTGAATAAGAAATATCTTCGTTATGACTATAAAAAATAAGTGTAGTTTTAGTGTGTTTAAGTATTTAAACAATGCAGTATACATTACACGTACATGTTATAAAGGTTTACAAAACTTTAATGGTCTTTGTTTTCCCCCTTTTTTGTTTTACTAACATGAATCATGTTTACCGCGATAAAAGACTATTAAGTGTAGTCAATTTCTTTAAACTTGCCCAAAGATAAATTGCACTAAACCGAATTGGCCTTTGGAAAAGTCATTCTATTTGCGTTGTTTAATGTAAATGAGATAGGCAGCAGTCCCACTCACCGACCATACTTTGTCGCATCTTCTGTTTTCCTGGAGTGAGGAAATCCCCTTAATAATTTCCTTTAAAGCTAACTAATTGAACGTTTTAAAGATAAAAAGGTTTGCCTTACGGGTAAAAGAGTAATTATTTTATTTTTTAACTTGGACAGATAAAATTATACACTTTTAAAATTTACCGTACAATAAAGTTGCAGTTTTTTTTAAATTAAAAATATTTAGTTTTTAAAATGTGATCAGTTTACATAAAACACTTTATCGGTAAAAACTTGAAATTAAATAAGTAAATTATAAACTATTCGAACTTGGATTGTTAAAATAAACTGAAATCTACTTTATTAATAACTAGCTGACCCGGCGAACTTCGTAACGCCTCACAGTAAACACATGTTAACTTTAAGATTGGCCATGTTCTGAAGTCGAATAGCAATACGGCTTCATTGTGAAAGGTTATATATTCTGGGTCGCTGCATAGTGAATAACAATACTGAAACGATAAATCATATTAATATCATTCCCATAAAAAAAATAAATCTGAGTGGATTAATTCACAATTTCCAAATCCAATCCAAACCCAAACGAAACCTAACTGTGATACGGCTTTTATAGGAAAGATATACAACAGCTGATTATTATAATAAACGTAATAATATAAACATTGTAATTATCATATAAACACGTGACTTTAATCAGACAGAAAATAAAAATATAAATACATAATCCCCCAAAACTGTTAACTATTATCGTGGTGAATAAAGCTGTTCATTTTTTACAGTACACATTTACTTCATAGTTTAACATTAATGAATAATTCAGATGGCATTGGATAGTAAAGCATACGGTATTGCTAATGGAAAGTAAACCAATCAGCTGTAGCTAAGAAATCAAATGTTTTCATTGTAGACAATTTGTAAACAAACTTACTCTCCATAAGGTTAACATTAGAAATTTAAAACGCCATAAAATGGAAACTTATGGGGTTTTCGAAAATATTTTTTCACTAAAACCTTCCCGGACACATATAGAGCAACTTCCAAAAATTTTATGGCGATCGGATGAGTAGTTTGGCAACGCATAAAGGACATACATACATACATACATACAGACAGACATACATTCAATTTTATATATAGAGATAATATTTACTTAGTAACAACACATGTGATAGAATTTAATCCAGTTATCAATTATAGTTTTAAGTTTAGTACTCATGTCTTCTATTACATTTTATATGACTGGAAGCTTTTTCTGTGTCTTGGAGTAACTTTTAATATTATAAGAAATGATCGATGACATTTTGATTTTGGAAGACATAGTGGATTTAGATACATGTTAAATATCCCACCGACCCCATCGTTGACGTCTGTATGTTGTATAGAGTTAGGTCCAGGGCGGAGTGATCGGTTGCTAGGCAACGCGAGTTGTCACCGGCGTTGTCGTTACCAGCTGCTATTAACGTGTTACTGGGCTACATCCGTTACTTTACCACACTCTCGTGGCTTGCGGACCGCCTTTGAACACCGACGCATAAAATAGTGGCCACCAGCTGGACTGAATCTAGTGTGATACTACAATATTCCAAGGAGGTATGCTCCTGGTGCAATTAAACTTGTGTAATATTCAAGATAAGGATAACTGTATCGCTGTCTTTAAATAATGTATAATAACAATGTGTAATAAGCTATTTCAGTGCCTTTACGTGTTAATTTAATTTATAAGCATAGTTATCCCTGTCATAATAAATTTTAACAAAATACAAACATGGAACATAAATCAGTTGCCAAATATCACTATTGTATGAGTATTAATAAATTGAATTATTTTACAGTATTGTTGAAAACAAATTTATATATAGCTGAATCATTTTAGTAAAACCTCAAGTAAATATAGTAGTTTCCTAAAGTCATGTTTATCAGAAAACCTTCTAATTCAAAAATCCGTACTAAAATTTGATATGTTCTATATAAATACATTCGGGGTGCTGTCAAATTATTTGGAGCTTTAAACACTACATATAACAGTATTTTATTTGAAATAATTTTCGAGAAATTTTTAGAGAATTTTCTGTGAGGTCTTGGATGTTGTTATGCAGACAGAGACATCGGTTCAAAAACATCTTTTTGGATTCAGGGAACCTTAAAGAGGGTATTTGCACACTCAACTCAAATTAAAATATTTTGACGCATGGAATAAAGTACTTTCTACATTTACCTTTCATGTGTAAATATATAAAATAAAATCACTCAACCATTTACTTTATTTTAGCGATAAAACAAATTAATTTTCTATATGATAATTGCAATCTCAATTATACTGATATTGATATAAATACGCCGATGTAATCAGGATACGCTGACGTGATACAAACAACCCGTCCTGATAGTTTGTGGTAAAGTAACAACCCCGATAATAGCAGGGCTTACTGAGGATTTTACGATAGTTTGAAACCTAAACCAGTAGTTATGGAAACATTTGTTGGTTCCAGTACTACCACAACATAGAGGATGATTCTGTGTGACCTAAAGCTACCGCGTCGAATACGTGCAATATACGTTTTATAAAGATTTTAGATTAAATGGTTTATATACCTCTCTATAACAATCTTAGTAGTTGAAGTGGTGCAAATGTTTCGGCCTTATTAGACCATCATCAGGCACAAGGATAATAATTTCTTGAATTTTCACTTCATTAAATAAAACTTGAACAAAAACATAATCCAAAAAGTATGGAAAGTACTTTTTGGATTATGTTTTTGTTCAAGTTTTATTTAATGAAGTGAAAATTCAAGAAATTATTATCCTTGTGCCTGATGATGGCCTAATTAGGCCGAAACTATAGTTGCACCACTTCAACTACTAAGATTGTTATAGAGAGGTATATAAACCATTTAATTTATTCTTAACAATCTGGAGGCTTAATAATATCATAATGAAAAGATTTTAGGTTTCCGATTTTTAATGAATTTATTTTTACGGGATTTCAAGTTCCGTACTGAGTTTAATCAGCATTTTATAAAAAATTCACATACTTGCAAAATAAATTTTTAATTGCTATAGTATGGCATCATAAAATTATATCAAATCTAGAATTGCTGAAATACTTTTAAGATTTTTGGTAGTAAAAAGTCGTTTACTACTAACTACTTTTTTCAATAATTTTACTATTCACTAAAATACGTTTCCTCTAAGTGAAAATCAGAAATCTGTATGATGCTAATATTATAATCAGTAAAATAAATTTTATTGAATATAATTAATCTCTTGATGAAGATTTTTGTGGCTAATTTTACAGTAAGGCAGCTAAAGAACAACTGTAAAATTAGTAGATAAAACTACAGGAATGTTATTTCACATGTTATATTTTGTTATTGTTATGTTCAATTTGGAGAATAAATAAAGATAATTCGATTTAATATTTTGAGAAATTCTTCTTAGTGAAGTTAAAGTTTAGTAAGCCTAATCTTCCATGAAAACAATCTTTTGTGGTTCATATATAATCTAGTCTATCCAAAGTACTTTTACTTTGCTATAAATTACGTACATATTTAATTTATATTTTAACTTTTAGAAATAGTCTAAAACTATTTTCATATTACATGTAAAACACAACACAACATGAATATGAATATGTAAAACATGTTCATAAAAAGGAACATGTTCATGTATAAAAGGAATATGAACATGTTTTACATGTTCATATTCCTTTATACATTTCTTTCTCCGTTTATGTTGTCCTTACTTACTGGCTTGGTTATATTTCTCTCATATACGACATATGAACGTAAAACGTTTGGAAGGATTTAAAAGACTGACAATTTTGACTGGGACGGTGGCGTCGTCCTGTATCCAGGTACTTGGAGGTCACAAATTGTGGATAGTTGTGAGCGATGGTAGGTGGGTTATTGTTCTCTCGTGTAGATTAACGTCCGCACTATTCAATACTAAATTAATCCGCAAAAACCATCCCCATAATTAGACCAATTCGTAATTCAGAGGCCGTGCTTCGGATTCCACGTTAATATGTAGGTCCCCTTGTTGCCATTGACTGTTGGTCTCTTAATTAACAGTCCTGTCTAAGGATCATGTCAGCCTTAGTCAGTAATAAGACTACAATATCGTGCCACAATCATTCTACACTCGTTTCTCATTCATACTTGGCTAAAAATACCTACCTTGGTATGGTCGTCATTTCAATAATCTAATCTAATCTAAAAATAGGGAAAACTTTAAACGTAAAATGAAAAATAAAAAAAACTGTCCACGCTCTGTCTAGATAACGTAAAATGCACAACTCAAACATACATGTATAACATTGACCATCACCGCCAATAGAAGAGGGCAGAGTCAATACCCAATCTATTTGCTGGCCGCATTTTCCTCAATCATTCAACTGAATTATCCTTGTGCAAAGTTAATTGGCTCGTGAGAGCTTTCAGAAACAGCTTCATCAAAAATGATAAGCCGACTGCTATCGTTAAAGCCATTTGTTAATGTAACTTACCTTTCCGTTTCAAGGCCAAAGTTAATGTTTTAGTTAGTAATATTTTAGTTTTAGTTTTAGCAAGTTAAAGTTAATAGTGTTTTGCCAAGTTAATACTTGAAGTTAGTCTCAATATTATCTTATAACCTAAATAAAAAATCATTATTAATTAAATTTTGATTGGAAATATATTATATTATTTATGAAAGCAGGTCGGCCCACCGGCAAAAAATTATGAAAAAATAAATCTGTTAAATAATACAAAATACTTTACGTATAAATGATTTTAACGTTGTTTAGTAGCTTACATTAGCAATAGAGATAGGGTCGATTTTCCTATGATAGATTTTCAAATGGATATGCCAAGGTCAGCTAGGTAGTACAGGAAATTTACAATTTTATCCAGGGCATTTTGTTTTGACGTATCACACACATTAAACACAAAAACATACAAAATACAAACACTACTTGACATAATCGAGTTACCATGGGTCTGACTTTCTAAATTTTTTATTTGTTAAATGTTAATCTATATTTATTTCAATATAGACATTTCTGTAATAGCTAGCTGACGATGATATTCCGTCATATTGTGTGGACATTTTAAGTAGTATTTCAAAATTGTTCCTCTAGAAATACTTTGAAGATTTTATCCATCTCTGCAAGATACGTTGATCGTATATAAAAAAAATAATTAAAATGAAAAGGTTAAAATGAGGCAAGTGTTTTAGTTTAATTGGTAAACTCTCTCGCATTACAGTGAAAGGTAAAAAGGCAGTGCTTAACACAACGAAGAGCTTAGCTTATTTACCTCACAGTATAAATGGTTTAATGGCAAGTTCTGTCTGAATGGTTGTTGCTAGGCACAAATTGCTGTCATTCATGGACCCGCAGGGAGGCTAACCACCATTGTAGCCTCAGTCACCGCCGGTGGTTATCATTAACCCCACCCTTAGTGCCTCCTCAATACGTAGCAAGGGATGGATGGTGGCATAGTGGTCACAATGTTAACTTCGGTGGTCCACATGGTGGGAAAATGGACAGAGAAAGGTTAAAATATTACAAATTAACAATATCATTGAAGTACTGCCTCTAACCCATAACGTAACCCCTCTTACTTCCATTTAAGGTTTTGGGCCTCCCCAAAAAAGGGGTTGGCCTCGGTTCTCCGAGGTAACAAAACATTTATGGGTATTTTTAGTTTGAAGATATGACCTAGAGGAATATACAAAGTTTCATTAAAAAAGCTTTAGAAATAAGGAGGTAATAAATTTTATTTTATTACCATTAAATAAAATTCTCCCCTCTAGGCTATGTGTTGACCGCTGACCTTAAACATTAAGATCTTCCACAACTTCTTTCCGTGGACTAAACATTTAATAGCTGGTATGAAAAAAGGTGTGTAAGTTTTATTTTTTATCTATTCATTCACTATATAAACATTCTCCAATACAATTACACGTATATTATTCTAAAGAATTTTAACTAGAGTAATAAATACACAAGTATGTAACTAGCGTGGAAAAGTTCACAAACTTAACAGAATGACAAGAAATAGTATGTTTATTTGAAAAATTTAATCATAGAAGACTATACAAGAATTTTATAAGACTCAGGGCTCAGCAATCAAATAGACATTTGCTAAATTTTACCCGCCGGAAAGATTTTTACGCAATTGTCTTGTTTCTCACAACATTGCTAATATTATGCTTGATAAAAATCGTAATGCGAATTAAATACTGCAAGGTTAAGTATTGAATTTGATTATTTTTCATCTTCTGATAACCTTTAGGCATCCTAGCAAATTGTTTAGCGTTTGATTTAGAATTGAGTCTAATCAAACCACATCTGTTATCAAGTATAACACACTCAGAACAGCTTTGAACTTTCTATAGTCTAAGAATTCAATTTTATTTTCATTGAAATAAAAAAAGTATTTACTTTATGTGCAGTGAGGCACGTCAATGACATCATCAGACCGGTCTCGGACAGGTAAATAAATATTCCGCATTCATGTTTGTCAAGTCTGAAATAAAATAAAAACTTTTAACAAAAAAACATAAAAACGGTCACACAAAAAAGGCTCATGGTTAAACGGAATATCAATCAGTTTTGGAGAACAACGGCATCACAAAGGTTGTAGGAATATCACGATGTTTCAATGAAATGACTATCGTTCATTTGAGTCATTTGATTAGGTTCATCAAAAAGTTTTAGAAAATTTATGAGGTTTTTATGCAGACGTTTCCCATACCTCTTTTTCAAATTAAATATATTATAATAATAATAAAAGTACTTTCTAATAAACGTATTCTTATATAATAGCTTCAGGAATAAACAATAATTAAATAGCTGCGAGAAGTAAGAAATCTGAGAATGTTTAGAATCCACGTGTCTATTTGAATACCTTTTTAATTTTAATGAATAATAAATTTAATTTCTATGAGAAATTCCAACTCTCTTTTATTATGGTGGAGGCTACCTACCCTAAGTAAAAAACGTGAACTAAATAAAAATATTAAGTTTATCATGGTATTTAGTAAAAAATTTCCTTTGATAAAATATTTTAATTTACAGTAATAAAATATATTAGTCATAACGTAAAAATTTAAAGAACCCCAAAAGACAGAAGTTTCCCCAGAGAGTGTTGGGATTCAAAGGCGCTTTTCAGCAAGTAATTACGTTCATTAACGTCCAAGTCACCAGGTCGCGCTGCTTTACGGAGGAAAGTCCGTCTGTGGAACGTACAACGGCTGAAATACTATTAACCCAATTTTGCAAAAAAGTTCTGCTTTTTAAAAAAATTAAAGATCTGGGGGTTTTAAACTGATAATATGACACAACCAGTATGTCGGTAAAACTAATGGCTTAAAAGTTATGCGATTTTAAATGACAAAAATAAATTTTGTAAATTTTCTGACAGAACGATAAATTATAAAAAAACAATTTGACTATCTCCATTAAATCTGTGCGCTGTGCGTATTCTTATGGAGATTGTTAAGAAATCATTTTTTCCTTTATTCTCAACCGTTTAAACTTGGTATGCAGTGTAGGGTCACATCCATCACCCAAAAAACCGTTAAAAAGGTTTGGTATTATTGGGGGAGGGGATTACCAACAATTCTAATAATTATTTGAACCTGTTTTCTGTTGTTGTTAGTTTAAGAAATTGGATAGTTATTTTTAAACAATCAGTTTTAAATAGTATCCAAACTTTGAAGAATATAATGGTATATTATGTTATGAAATTTTTATTTAACTTAAGGGAGAAATTATACGTTAGTCCACTGATACCAATTATACCTTTTGTTATTTTATTTGTATAAACAATTTAAAAATCCTTGGGCTATAGAAATTTCAAGGCTTGTAATTAATAATAGATATGTTTTGAATAGATTCAATTCTAAATTAATTGGTCGCCTAGAGATCACCAGAAGATGGAAAATAAACGAGTTCAATCCTTAACGTCTGATATTTGCATTATAGTTTTCATAAAATAGAAAAATATATATCATCGACGTTAACAAAAATCGATAAAAAAGGCGTAAAACCTTCACCGGTGGGTGAAATGAACAAACAAATGTATATTCAACCGCTGAGTCCTACAATTCTTACACTTTTCATAGTCTTCTATAATTTAGTATAGTAATCTGGATTTTATTTGAGATTTGTATATTTAATATGTTTACAAAGAGAGACAGAGAGGGTGTCTACACAGACTTTTATTAGCGACTACTTTCTAATTCACTGTCTGACTTCCCATGCATTCATGCGAGCATATCTAGAGTGGAATCGAAACCAGTCAAGTGTCTTGGTAATGTGGCAATGTCGCCTTGATCTTCGGATGTAAAAAGAAAATTCGTCCTCAGTGAAGCGTGACTACGTCGTAGCGTAGTATGCGTCGATCGTCTCTGACTCAGTCACTCTATACGTCTTTGACTCGAGTGCGTCTTTATATTTCTATATTACGACACCCTACCCGATTGGAAAATATCTAAGGAGTAAAGTGTTAATATCAATATTTGAAGCGTGAATTGAGATTTATTGAGTTACGATATGTACATATTTATTTAGCTGGAAACTAATACGTTCTTCGAACTGTAAAGGTTTATCGTGTTTTGTTTGTATTTACTTCCCTGTGGGAAATAGGTTAGAGATTTGGATATGTCTAAAGGGAATGTTTTCAGTTCTTCTTAACATATGTTCTTATTCTTATATATAAAAAATTCAACACAATAGCTCTAGTGTAGTTTCTATGGATACCTGTTTCAAAATTTCATCAAATTGCCAACACCCCCCCTAGAGCTAAGACATATCCATCTCAAAAGTGATTATAATTGTTGCAGTGGTTTGATATTACTTTCATAAAGTATAAACTACAGGAACGGGTATTTGATTAAAAATATGTAGTATTTTAAAGGAAGGAAGTATTTAAATTAAACCATGCATAAGATTTGAAATTTTAAAGTCTGTTTTTACATTCTATTTTAGTTGATTTTCGTTCATCAACACCAAATATATTTTTAACGTTTTTGATAGTGAACTATCACTATCTAACGTCAACCTGTAGTTAGATAGGTAACTATATATAGGTTTGTAAAACAAATAGCCCATAGTATATTTCATCAATTTGGACAAAACAAGGACGTTTTTCATACGAGCACAAATTAAACAGCCGAGGCGTGCTGAGGCTAGTAACTGTGCGAGTATATATGAAAATAAAATTTTGGGCCGTGTGATTAACTATATATTTTTCGACATACTGCAAATAAAATGAAACAAACTCGTGAAACACAAATTATTATCTGTTTTAGTATCAATAGTTTGTTTTCGACAATTTTTGTCACTTTAGACTAATCAGATGTTACGTTACTTAAGTTGTAGCAGTTCTTCCTGGATTGGTTATTTAGTTTATATCAGTGTTGGGTATTATTATCGATGTTTGATCTTAACTATTCTGTAGTTCGATTTACCAGTTACAATGTATATCCAGAACGTCTGAATTACACAAAAAATCTATTGGGATTTTTGAAGTTACTTTTTGATTATTTTCAATCTGTTGCTGACCTCGAATCAAAAGTATTGTCAACAATGATCTTTAGCAGTTTAGGACTCAAAAAAAATCATAATAATAATTTTAGTCCTAGGAAGAAAAAGAAAAACTTTTGATCTTCAACACATGTATAAACATATGTTTTTGAATAAGTATGAGGAAAAATTTACTAATTTTCAGTAAAGCGATACAACAGTAATTAAGTTGAACAACGTCGATGTTGGATTGCGATGTGGATGAGCTGAGAAGTGGGAAAGTTTTCAACTCGAGCCTCGCATCAGCTGTGGAGCCTAATGTGACGGATATACGAGATACTTCACGGCGGAGCCGAGAGTGCTTTCGGTTTCACAGGGTGGAACGGACACTAACGTTAATGCAATTTCGGTTAACTGAGCCTCCAAGCTGGATTAGAAACTACTCTTTTTATTTATTTACAATGGCCTAAGGCAATTTTACAGCTTTACAATACAGTATACTGTATAATTCTACCAATCTACAATAGACAATAAAAATGTTTGTTTTTACTTCCCTGTGGGAAATAGGTTAGATCATAGACATGTCTAAAGGTAATTTTTTCAGTTCATTTAAACAGCTGTTCATTTAAAATTTTGATTGTTCAAATTGTGAACACCCTCACAGAGATAAGAGCATATCCATATAGATAATTCTTTATTGAAATTAAGTAATTTCAACTTCTTCAAACTAATTCAAATTCATTTAAAATTAAGTATAGTTAATATGTCCAGTATGATTTACAGAATTTTTAAGGTCAAATTGGTCTTAATTGGTTTATGAAAAATATTCCTCTAGTGAGTAGTAAAGCTGATCAATGAACAATCTTCTAAATATGTTTCTGAAACCCTTCTCGATTTTCTTCTTGCTAAGGAAGGTTGTTTCACAGTTATACTCTTATAGTGCTCGGTGTGTTAATTTTATGTTATATAGAGCAAAATACATTCCCTTTTTACACACAAAATCTTTGTCAATTTAGTTGGTGGTTGGGTTGAGAAAGTAATGGGATGACAGTTAAGTGTCTGCAGTATCCCTCATTTTCCCATCATTTTAGTTGTGTTCTGAAACATTACACTTTTCACAAAATTTCTTATCCTACATCTATTCTTTAATAAACTCTTCTTTCTTTTTTCTAATGATCTTCTCTTTACACTTATACATTTTTTCAAACACAGAATTACAAAAAGTCTAAATCTGTTTTTTAATAGCTTATCTGTCAGCTAAGTGCGTGAACATTATTAGATAGTCTAATAGCAATTACAATTCCCTTTAAAATGACAAAGTACACTTTTTTGAATGAATTTGAGGCTGACTTACGTCATAAAAGCAATTTTATGACGTAATGATAATATTATGATATAGGAATGTATAGTATAAAGCTGTATTATAATTGTATAATATAATAAGGTAATCTTATCTAGTATAATATTATAGTATATTATTATGATATAGTATTATATATTGACTTTCCACGACACTATGAAACCTGTGTACCCAGTATGACAAAATAATAGGGTATTTAAGTGTAGTTTATTTATAATATCAAATTACGAATACATTCTTTGCAACGAATCTCTTTTCGTAAAACAAGCCTCAGTATTTCAATTAGGTAAATAATAAATGACATTGTAAAATCTAAATAATAATCCATTTAATCTGAAAATATCTGGTTGTCAGGTATGAATTTGACA
The DNA here is from genome assembly GCA_023375725.1 of Nephotettix cincticeps. Lineage (NCBI taxonomy): Eukaryota > Metazoa > Arthropoda > Insecta > Hemiptera > Cicadellidae > Nephotettix > Nephotettix cincticeps. Next base: position 24,780,603 of record CM041790.1, on the reverse strand, counting down.
TTCCAATTCCCAGCTTCCGAAATTAAATCAACAGACAAAGTGTCACCTTTCTGGGCTTTGTGATTTTGATTGTTATTCATTTCCCGGTTGAAAATCGAATTGTGAAAATTTTACCATTCGATGACGATATCGAAATATTTTCCAACGAAGTTTTAGAACCGGTATTTATCAGATTTTTTTATAGAAAACCTTTATTGTTTCTGAGGCGCATATGTGCAATATATATACGCGCATATAAATACAATAGAATCATTTTTAAAAACAATGGAAACTTTTGTCGGTGGATTTCAAACAGTCCATCTATATTTGTCGAAGAGGCCGATGACTGGTCTTGCATTAATTAGTTATACTGAGCAGCACTATCACTTTAGTCTTTTTTAAATTGTTTACACACTTGATTTACATCATAATATGATTTTTACACATAAAATAAAATCAAAATAGCATTATCCTCTGTCAATAATTATAAAATTCGAATCAACGTTGTTTGAATTTATTAAATAGTGCCATAGTTTATTTATAAAATCTAATTTATTAGTACAGGTTTTGATATGGTATGGAAGCGTATTATAAATATTTTGTGTCAGGTATAGGTAATAACGTGTTTTAAATTGCTAAATTTGGATTCATTCTATTTCTTAGTGTTGCTTTCCTACAATTGAACTGAAATTAAGTTGACCGTATTTTACACGTGTTCTCTTTAAAACTTCAATACCATTAAGAAACATTTAGGAAGCTAAAAAATATTTATTCTGAACGATTAAATATATAAAAATAAAACAGTTTTACTGGAAACACCTCGTTGGAAATAATTTATGATATGTAAAACAATCTCATTAATTATCAACTTCATATTAACTGATTACCATATTTGATTTTACCCTTAAGTTCATGTGATAATTTATAACATCTAAGTATTAAAACATAAGTATAAAAATAGATACTCGAATAAAGGTTACTGAGGTACGGTACCTAATTTAAATCCTTAAATTGAATTACGAATATAGAAGTGGGATGTACTTAAAGTAGATAAAATATTATGACTATTTTTGTACCTGTGCTTTAATTCATATCTGAAATGACTTCATGAGAATGTATCCTTAAATCATATTTCAAATTGCTTAGCCAAAAAGAGATGTATTAGGGAATCTGAAAAACACTGATGTAAACGCACGAAAACTCACGTGAAGATTTAGTAATTTTGGTAACTACCACATCGTTCCACATGACTTGATGAATCCAAGATCTGTCTGAAGGAAGGAGTTCATTATTAGTTAACTCGGAAGTGGAAAAGTTTTCTTGAACTCTGTTAGTTCAATCCTCTGGCCCACGTAATTATCTTGTCTCTAGAGAAACTGCGGCTCAGGCGAATAGTTCGTGTTACGTCCTCCAGACGGCGTGTGTTGCTTTTGCCAGAATATGTAGATGGTGTTACGGATCTGGTTTGCAATTATTTTTATTATCTTACTAAAATACACAAAAAAGTAGGCAACGTCAACATTAGCAAATCAAACCATATATAAAGTTTTATTTTTATCTCGAGGAGTCATAAAAAACGAATTTTTTTCACATTGCCCTAAAGTGTGACAAGTGTATCTTAAAATTTGGTCAAACAGGTTTAGTCTATAATCGTTATGTAAGAATTCGTTTGGAATAAAAATTTCTCAACTTCTAACCAAACTTTAATTTTAAGTATTTAAACAATTTTCAATACTTTTCCTCTCTCATTTTAGTTACGTGAAAGGTTTGTGAGGTAAATATTTTCAGTAGCTTCCGATCCTTTAGAAAACTCAAACTCGCTTTGAAAGGTTTATTTACACCCCTGACCTCCATTGATCGAGTCTAAGATTGCCACCGGCGCTCTTGCACAAACGTGACTTTTTAAAATAGGGCAAATAGTGGTGAAAATCTGTAAGCTACGTATTTCAACGTATGTGATATCTTTTGTCATGGATATGTCTTAGCTCTGGGGGTATTTGGCAATTCGTCAGACTTATATTTGAAATTGAAGTGACGTCATGTCTTTATGAGGTCAGCTGTTTAGAGGAACCGAAAACATTCCCTTAAGGTATATCCATGACCTAAAATATTTTCCAAAGCGAAGTAAATATACTAATATTTTCTAAAGATAACCTTATTTGAAAAAATGGAGTCACTAACATAAACCAAATTATTCTGTTTTAAAATTATGTATGAAATTTTGTGTGTTTGTTTAAAGAGCATATACTTGCTTTTAAAAGTTATTCAAAACATTTACTGAATTTAAAAAAAATAATGATAAGGTATTGTAAATATTGTATATATATATTGTAAATATATTTGTAAATATGACTAAGGTAAACCAAGTAAATGTAACAATACGTTACACTTTTTATGTTAGGTAAGACACAATTCTAAATCAGGTCCTGTAAATACCTGAGAAACATTTGCTAGAAAGGACATAAAATAAAAACTCTTTCGATTTTTTGGGTAATACTTAAGAGTACCTTTGTGAAACAACACTCATATAATTATTATGGTATTTAATATTCTCTGGAATCGACACCATCCCCACGACACAAAAATGATTTATACAGTAGTTACAAGTTAATATGAGCCATTATGTATTTACGTTTTCTTACTTACAACACTAAGGAAATACGTTTTCAGTCATGTTTATAGTTTAAGTTAAACGATATGAATAGAATAATTTGTGAAAGTTAATATTCAACAACACATTCCGCGTCATCAAACTTATCGAACCGTCTCCAGGACTTCAAACAGTTTTTAGTTAAACCTTTATATCAACCGTCAAAGGCTTGATGGATTATAGCTCAATCCCTCCATTAATTAACTCTATATTAATTAATAACATTAGAGCTTTGTCTGTACATATTGTGGAATCATGATATTTTTTATTATTTTTACGCTTTATACCTCAGAAACGGTGAAATGGGTCTGATCTCATTCAGTCCGTCCGTGTTTGTCTGCCCGTCTGTCTATCTTTCTGTAAGACTAAACAAGGCGTTTTTTGTAAAAACGTTTTGGCGTAAAAACGAGAGCACCCTCAGTGAAACTTATTTTCATTATGCTATACCTTTTACCATCACCCGCCATGGTGGGCAATACCGAACAAAGCAAGAGTTTCGTAATTCGAAATACATATAAGTAAATTTATAGTTTACAGTCAATGTAAAAATATTTTTAATTTAAAGTACAATAAACTTTCTTTAAATTGAACAAACTTATTTTAAAATCGGTTAAGTCATTTCTGAATTAAAAATGAAATGCCTTAGATTTTTATAATTCCCCTACTCTCCCCTACACTCGTTTCTATAACGTTAAAAGAATACCAACCCGGGTAGGCCGTCATTTCAGAATAGTAATAAGGTACAACCCGTACTAAAGACGTGATTACTGCAGTGAAGTGTGTAACTGGTATTGATTCGTTAAAATGTAATTTATTCAAGTTGTTTGCATTTTAATTCCGAAAAAAATACTGACCGTTGGCAAATTCATCACATCGTGCAGCTCATCAAACTGCGGTAACCACAGCCCCACTCGCGGCTGCAATGCCATTGTTATCGACTAGTTAGTTCCACCCGGGATTGCAAGCAAGTATAGATGTTATACTGGAATCAGTACATAATTATGTCTAATTTGAACTGGATAATATATAACCATTCAGCTAAATCTTTTAGTACTTTAATCTTTAAATCTCCTTGCCTTTTATGTGATATACTAAACTTAGATACATTTAACATTAGAGTAAACTGCACGAAAGTAGTCCGATGGAGTCAATGCGGTGTTGCCAAATCGTCCTATTCTATTATAGCTGATAGGCTAAATGAAAAATGGCAACACTGCTGGACAAGAGGGGGCGAGGGGGAACCAGCTGTCCAATATCTCATCGGACTACATTCGTGCGGTTACTCTAACAAAACCCACTAATTTTGAATAGTATGCCTCCCAACAATGCTGTTATTTAATTTAATAATGTTTCAAGTTTTCTTTGGAACATTCACCTAATTACTAGCTTACCTAATTTAAATTTGTTTCTGGTAACAACACAAATGTAGTCACAATAGTAGTTTTGGAAAGGTCCTTGTTAAATTATTCACTTCCCTGTGGGAAATAGGTTAGATCATGAATATGTCTAAAGGTAATGTTTTTACTTCATCTAAACAGCTGTTTTATTCTTTCACATTAAAAATTCAATACAATAGCTTTGGTGGTTTCTGTGGAAACCTGTTGCATATTTTCCATCTTATAAATCGCCAACACCCTCCCCCCCGAGCAAAGACATTACCTTGTCAAAGGATAAAGGATTTCAGTGATGACACTTCTCTTAGTATAACAGTAAAACATTACAAAATGTTTACTTTACTTGAGGGTAGTGTGTTTTCATGAAAATACGGTAATAATCTTTTGTATGGTCAATATTGCGTTTATTTCAAAATTTTTCTCAGCTCAATCCTGCTCCTACCTAATTTATGTTATCTATAACTTTAAATTGATTTACATCTCTAAGGTTCTCAAATAAATAGTTAGAAACATAACATGAAGAGCTTTTTAAATAGTTATTTATAGAATATCGTGGTTGAATATATTATTAATTCTATCATCCCAAATCAAACTAACAGCCTTTCTCATTTTCATTATCACAATAATTATATTTTAATATTATAATTAATTAATGTCCCATTATTGTAAATAGATTTTGTATCCCGTTGTGTTGTTAGGGCGTGGTTGTTGTTTGTTGTGTGTTGCTATGTGATGTGAGCACGCACGCCACTATAATCATCATTTACTTAATGAGTAACAACAGGTATTTGGGCATTTCCATTCCAGTAGCAATACTAATATTTGAAGAAGAACCACACAAACCCTGTTGTTGTGTTGTCAGGCCATAGATCAATCGCTCGGTAGCATAACATGTTTCCAATGTATCTAACCAATATCGATGAGAGGTTCAAAGGTTTCCATTGTTGCCTTTAATCATACATTACGTGAATATATCAACATCAACTTAAGCGGTCGACAGTAAGATTTTAATTAATTAAATGCCCTTGAAGAGACAATTATAATTCTGGTCCGTAAACATAATATATATTTCAGTAATATCGGCCATGTCAGAAATTAAAAAATACTTTTCAGATTTTCGGTTTAGTTAATACTAAATTAATACCAATTATTTACTAAACACAAAAATAAAATTAAAAATTTAGTTCTGTAGTGATTTAAGTAAATGTTAGAAGGTATAGGCCTACTATTCTGTTCTCTGGTGCAGGAGAATAAGAGGCTTAACGTTGTGTAACTGAACACGAACGAGTGTAAGATTTTGAAGTTGGATAAAATATTTCAGAACCCTGCTGTGACGAGAGACTTTTCTCTCTACTCCATCACGATTTCATCACTTTTATTTTTTCTTTAGAGGTTTTTTCTTCAACGTTTAAATAGTTTTAGATGATTTATTTATTGGTTTATAATTATCGAACTATTTGTAACTTATAATTGGTTATTCATCTTATGACTGTCTTGTGATCCTTTGTACATTTTTTTAATTTGCATTAAATATAATTAATAAGTACTTATATAAAATGATTTAAACTACAAGAAATATGTAAATTTAAAACTGAAATTGCTTGTTTAAGAATTCATCATAGTATAAAGTGCATGCAATAATTGAATAATCTCTGGTTTACATCAGCCTAATGAAACTTCATTACAATTGTAAATTTTATTAATTATTATTAACAGTGTTAAAATGAGTTTTATAGACTAATTGCTTTAACTGATTCGGTTCGTAGTAGTATCAACAACTCATTTAAAATTTAAATTTGTTTATTAGTTATATAATTACTGTATAAAACATTTTACAGGAGTAGGCCTATTCATTTGCAATAATTTATAAAAAACATAGGCCTACTTTGTTTATTTAATCATTAAGGTACTACATTCATTGTTTAAAACTTACCGTATTTCCGTGGCTTAAAGTTTTGTTTTTATCGTATGTATGTGTACGAGTGAAGATAATTTTAACTTTTCCATGAGTTTACAAAGAGAACAATCCGTAGAAAGTTTTTCTTGTTTAGGAGTTGGCATTCCTGCGTGAATAGCAGCAAAGCAGCTCTACATCGCCAAACATGCGGTTGGCTTTTTCTTGGCATTGTCCAGGACTGTTCATAGGCCTACAATACAATATATTTCCAATACAAAAATAATTTATTTAAAATTGTTACGCCAAATACTTTAATTTCACCAACGTTATCAATTCAATGTTTTACATGAGTTATATTTTTCAATACTCTCTATATCAGGTCCAAAACAATGGAAAAGTATTTTAAATAATTTTAAAAAAGGTAATGATGTGAATGATTCTGAAAATAGCTGAATGAGTGACGCCACGATTAGAGAGCTTTACTAGGAATTATTTATTGATCAATTTTAGTTAAAAATAAATTTAACATATCCACATAAAATATGGATTTAATGTAATCCCGCTGAATCGTGGTAATGCTCTCAATATTGTTGTTCAGCTTTCTCTAATTGAACAAAATTCATATTATTTTGCAGATTTACACGTTTTCGTTACAAAATCAGTTCAAATTATTGAACTTGCCGTTTATTAAAACGGCATCAATGGACTTGCATGAACATTCTCGCATAAGTAAATTTAATGCCTACAAATTTTGATAAAATTGTCATATTCTTTTAAGTTTATCTAAAAATAATTTAAAATTTATTGTTTCAAAAATAATCATCTATTTTCTGAAACTAACAAGAGAATACGAGTTAAATTAATTGTTATAATTTTTTAAGGGCAAGTTTTTTTGAGTTTGTTTGTTGGGTGATGTAACCTTACACTGGATACCAAGTTTCAAGGAAAGCGGATGGGAAGTAAGGAGTAAACGTTTTTTTTTATATTTTCTCCATAAGAATAACATTGGGTGCTCTCAGACAACGTAGTGTATTTACCATTGACAGTAAATTTAACTATTCTCCGGGACCGTTATTCGTAGACAAATAGATCAAAACACTAATTAATTATTTAATTACTTCTACACACTTATAAACAAACTAATTATTTGTTTGATTTTAAGCTGGTTTTAATGGTGGTATTCAAATTATACTCGATAAAATTTAAAATTTGATTTGTTGACATTTAAAAGCCCATAACTTTTGAACCCTATTTTTTACAGACATATGAGAGGTGTCATATTATTTAGCACTGTAAAAACAAAAATTTCTAACTAAATCGTTAGAGCTGTTTTTAAGAAATTTAGATTTTTCACGTTTTAAGAGTTTTTAGGGGTAGACTACACTAAAAAATCCAAAGTGAAAAAAACCTGAAGTTACGGTAAATATATACATACATATACATTTTTCATGTAAACTGACCAACGTAGTAGGCTGTGGCTCTGTACAAACACACAGTCATCACGTCGAAATCTTTTTTTTTATTCAGGGGACCCCAACAGGGGTATATTAATCGTCAACTCAAATTTTGAAAATGTTGAAGAAAGTAGTACTTTCTCCCTACTATTTGTCATTTAAGAGGATGAATGTAGAACATAAAAATAATACTTAAGTTACTGGATTAATAATATTCCTAACATAATTGTATATGCAAAATAATATGAATAAGTATAATCACATTAAAAATGTTGTTGAAAGTTTTACTCGAATCTTCAACTATTTTGTCTATTAAAAAAACTAAGACGCTAATTCCAGGTAATTCCAAGACAAAGGCATTATTGCCAACTGTACCGGCAGATTTAATTAGAGGACTTACCAGGCTTTACGCAGAAGAGCTAAAAGCTTTTCCCAATATTGAGCTGGGATCCACTTTATACGACATCGTGAGAAAGGTTATTTAAATTGCTTTGAGGCTACTCCGTTGGATTTCTCATACTCTCAACGAGTAAAAAGAATAAAGGATTCATTTCTAAGAATATTCACTTTAAGAATTTTCATATGGAACTTCGTCACGACATTTCTACACATCTCTTATTGATACAATCTTCTTCCGAGTAAATGTAATGCTTTGCATTATTTATGAATGAAAGTGTTAGGAAAAGATCTTTATAAAATAACTTCACCATGTTTAGTATATTGTATTTTAGTTTACTGACTGTATGTGCTATTTTAAACTATGCAAGAATATTATTGTACTTTATGTAAAGATTGGTTAATAGAGTTTAAATATAATAACACAATCCAATGGTTTTACGAATGTAGTATTAGGGTATATAGCAAACGAAAATCTGTTTAACATGGATATGTCTAAGCTCTGAGTTGGGGGTTGTTAGCAATTAGTGCCACAAGACAAATGTAACGGAAGTGACGTCAGAAAGAAACCGACAACATACTAATAAATACATTTTCATATATTAGGCCTACGTGATCCTGGTACCAAGGAAATCTATTTTGTTAAATAACAGCTCCTTAGAGTCATGATTAATTATTTTATATGAACATACTATGTGCCCACCTGTTTTAAGGAAACCATTTTTGCATATTAGACAAATTTGTTTTTATTTGAATCTCCATAACCCCAATGATAGTTTTGATCGAAAAACCTTTTCTACAAATTATTCTATTACTCAGAAATTAGTTATAATTTTAAAATACATAGCTAAATTCATGTATAAACTTGACGTGTTAGATATATAGTAAAACCTATTGGTATTTTTTCATGAAAGTTTATATCATAATGACACAAAGAGGTTTTACACTAAGAAGGTTTATGAAGTAACTTACAATTCAAACTGTACACAAACTGTTTATTTTAGCTTAGAAGTATATTTTCCGAGTACGCAGGTCAGTTTTGACAGGGTAACGTAATAAATTGGACTAATTTATGAGGCGGGAGCCACTTAGAGGTTAGGATGCGTCGTGCCGAGACGATCTGAGCGTCGTGTTACCGGACGCTTGGTTAATGGGCTCAAACTTTCAAATACTTAAATACCTACAGTGTAACAACTTTAAAACGATAATGTGGTACTGTAGAAAATGTCACATATCTCTGAACATTTCCAAGAACATTAGTCATGAAACATTTTCCAGAAACTTTGTAAATGCATTTAAACTCATACAAAATGAGAAAAGATTACTAAACACAAGGCAGAAAATTTTTAAAACTGTTTCCTTAAATCCTTAGAAATAATTTTATTTCAAGCATTAATTGTTCATTCGATCGTGATAAACAAAACTCTCATCTCCAGCTCGTTGAGCAATTAATATATCGCTTATTAATTGCGTTTGGGTGAGGGGTTCATTGAATGGAATAATTAATACAACTATTGTGGGATTAAGTGCATTCTATCGCGTGAAGAATTTTACTGAAAAAAGTGTCTGTATTTACTTCCCTGTGGGAAATAAGTTAGATCATGAATACGTCTAAAGGGAATAGTTTCAGTTCATCTAAACAGCTATTCTTATTATTTTATATTAAAAATTCAATACAATAGCTTGGTAGTTTCTATAGAAACTTGTTACATGTTTTCCATCTTAAAAATCGCCAACAGGGGGTGGGGTGTTGGCAGAGCTAAGACATACCCATGTCAATGGATTAAAACCGGACAGTCAACATTTTTTAAGTTCAAATATTTTGTGAATCATATAATTACTGTACCATACCAGAGTTCTGATTTAATTGTAAATTTTGTTTGGTTACAATGAAATAATAATAAATGTGGTTTTACGCAATAAATAGATATAATGAGAATCACTTTTGACCAAAGAAAAATATTGCTTAGTAGTAGAACGGACATAAATAATTTACAATTTAAATTTAAAAAATAGTGAATTCAAAACGAAATTCATCTTGGTAGGATTCAAATCCTTAGGAAACAGGATGTATAAACATGATGTTAACCTCTTATCAAATTGTTTAATGCGTAATGTTACAAATTATTCTACACACCTGACGATTTAAGTACACTTAAATTAAATTTTACCTCGAATGGATATCGAAGAATATAATCAAAGGTAAGATATGTTATAATAACACTAAGTATAATGTTTAAATTAAAGTTGTATTTAGTTTGTAAAAATCAAATGTTATATTAAAACTTTAGATTAACATAAAATTGCCAACTGATTTTTCATTTTACAAAATTTTAAACCACCTACAAAAAAGTTAAAATAACTAAATTTTGCTGGAAACTTATCTTTAAGTTTTAAATTACTTCTGGAGAGTGAATCCATGCCTCAAGACTGACTTTTCTTGCTTGAAAGTTGGTATTCTGCCCAGAGACATAATGGGTTTAGGGTTCTTCATTATAATCTTAGCATAGATTATTATTTCTACTTCGATATAACTCTATGATTTAACATTTAAGGACAGATTTACTGTACCTCTGTAAATTTATACCTGCAATGATGCTGCAAATTATTAATACTTATTAGTTATAAAATCTACAAACTTTAAACTAATCATACAGGAAATAAACATAAAGGGGGAAAAGTAGTTTCTGGTCAAAAAATAGTCAGTTGCTCAAAGTAATAGTATTTGAAATATTACGATTCGTATATTCAAATTTTAATACTTCATGTTTTATTTGCATATTCTTTCTTGCAGTAGTCAATGTTAATCGCCAATGTTGTGAGTTACTCCTGATATATTTATCGTTTAGATAAAGTCTAGCTAAAAATATCTTGATGGTACGTATATCAAATGGTATATCTTGAACATAAAATGTCTGTGATCAAACTGTTTTTCTGCCATATTTTATATTTAAAAGTCATGTAAATCTTAATAAATTATCATTCCATAACAAATGTTTGGTTGAAAAACTGTTGTTTTAAGAAAGTTTCATTTTTACCAAGGCTATTTCCACACCTTGTTTAATTAAACTTATGGTAGAGAAAAATTAGTTTAGTCTTTGCCGTATACTTTTGTATGATATTATTTTATGCAATATTTAGGAATTAATGTTACAAAATACTAAAACATTATTTGTTCTCAAAGACCAACTAAACACAAAATAATTGCACCAACTCATAAATTAAATTCCACGTTAATCTGTTGCTGGTCCCTTAAAAGCAGTTTGCAGTTTGACTATTATTCAACAGTCTTGCTTAAGAAACATGCCATAGTCCCTGATACGCACCATATCCATGATTATCTATAGACATAAGGACTAAGACCATCTCGGATGAAAAATCAACTTGATTCGGGGTTGGTTCATCAATAAATAAAATATATGAATAAAAATAAAAATTTTCAAAGGTTCAGATAAATCACTTTGGTTTATAAAACTAAACAATTATAAAAAAAGTTGTAAAAACTTCCAAAGGCACCATTGACTCGACTTTTTAATTTAATTGACTCGGGAATTTTTAATTTAATATCCTAAAAGCTGATATTATTTTTAATTTTTTAACAATGTTGTATCTCGTGGAAAACTTCCTTCTCCTTCACTGAAGGAGAATATCATTCTGGACGGTATTAATTTTCTGAATAGCACAAAACAGTGTTGTTTGACGGAGATTATTTGACAGGTTGGATCTTCCACTTCAAAGGCATTTGTTGCCCTTAAACCGTAGCAGATTTAATTAGCGGAGTTACCTAAACCGGAACTTAGCTGAGAGCTTCTATTGATCTTGTGTTGAAATCCACTTTACCAACAACATCAATGTTTAAAATATCACTTTAGCTAGATACCCGTAGGTAGTTTCGTAATTTTGCGGTCCTCTGTTATTCGACCATAAAAGTTCTTTTTGCTAACTTAGATATGGTTAAGGGCATGTATAATACAAGTACGCTACGTACTTTAAGTAAGCTACCCTTTTTAAACATCCATGTGCTATGACATACTTCAATTTTTGTATTTTTATGAAACTCTTCTTAATATACGAGTACGAAAGTAAATAAAGTACGAGTTCTTCTCATACTAAGTATACATAAAAAACACAAAAGATGTCCCCTCTTTATAACCACTAACCGTAAAAGCAAGACAGGTGTCAATCAATTGCAATCCCAATTAAGTCTACAGATGCCGTGAAAAATAAAGCTCGGTGTAGATTCGTCTTTAAATAAAAGACATGAATAAGAATAACATTTTTAAAAGGTTAAGATGGTTCACTTTGGTTTATAAATATTATTTTGATGAACTTCCAAAGACACCATTGATTTCCTGGGAATTTTTGGAAAAATAACGTACTGCATACAAAATAGCTTTCATTATCGAAATGGTGAAAACCTGCCATTATGCGGTCTGTAGTTAGTTACTGGAATGGCGACCTATCCAGGTAGGTATTTTAAGTCAAGTATGATGAGAAATGAGTGTAAGATGATTGTTGTTGCCTTAAGCCTAGCTAAAGGCTGATATATTCCCTAGACAGAACTGTTAATTAATAGCCCAACAGTCAATGGCATGTCTAAAGACACATCGTTAGAATAAGCCAATGAAATTAATCTAAAACAGCGGAACACAACACTATTTATATTATATGAAGTTATGTATTATATTAGAGTTCAATAGATAAATCGTATTATTTTCATACGGTGGCTTTTGCAAGGGATATTAACAAAACAAAAATATAATGGTTTGTCTGTTAAGTAATAAACTTAAATAGTCAGAACAAAAACTAACAAAAATATTGTATTTACTTCCTTGTGGGAAGGTTATATCATTAATATGTCTAAAGGGAAGTTCTTTTCAGTTCAACTAAACAGATATTCTTTTAACAAAACTAGGACGTCACTAACCAAATTACGTAACTGTTTCAAATTTCGGTCGCGAAAATTGCCAACCCCCCTATAGCTAAGACATATCCATGTCAAAACAATAAAAGTAAATATAGGATTTTATTTTAAAAAAACGTAACTTACACCCATATTTTGAAACTACTGTCGAAAGTCGACAACATTATTCCAGAACACTTGCAGAACATGATTGCAGACTACTGACGAAGGCGGAAGTAACTCAGCACCAATGTGTCAAAGTTGAAATGTTATTATGCCAGTGTCATCGTCTGCCGCATTACTGTACTGCTATTGCTGAATCCGCTTCAGCGTTCAACTTGTTGAGATACGTCAAAACATTTTAGTATATTTCCGGACATTTTAGCGAATTTCCCATAGGGAAGAAACTATTACCGTAGGTCTCATGTTAAGACCTAAGCTCGGGACCATGTTACTTGTTCTTCTTGAATTGCCTAGAGACAAAAAACAATAGGCATTAATAAGTGTATACATACATGCATATAAGTGTCTGTGAACAGGATAACTCTATTAAATACTATCCGATCAAAACCAAAACTGGCAGAGCTGTGTATTTCTACATTTACTCGGACGATTTCGTAATCCAAATGTATCGGTCAATCAGAACGGGTAGTTTGAGGGGGTTTTGTACCACAAAAATGGGGTTTTGCGTTATTCATACTGTATGTAATTTTTTTAAGATTTTTAGTTTTAAATTTTACCTTCAGGATCTGCTCATAAAACCACACAATTACCATATTAAAGTTTTGCGTACGTCCAACGGTTTCCGAGATATTAAGTCTAAACACAGTAGGTTGTATTTTGGTGCTCCAATGCTAATCTTATGGAGGATAAGGGAAAATTAATTATTCACGTATCAATATATATCTTTGGATGAAGCTTCATGTGGTTGAGATCCATTTATGCTTTAAATTCATAGTGTTAGTGTTTATCTTGACAGCTAACTTGCGTAGATTTTCCCATGTCTATCATATTATAGATAGTAGGCAAACCTCTTTATTTATGGGCATATCTTAATGAAACTTGGTATAAAAAGTCAAAACAAAAATTGTTTATGCTAGAAATGCCTACTTTCAGTGTTCCTCACAGCAGCAACCCTGCATACAGGAGTATGCAGGTTAACATGGAAGACAACAAGATTAACATGGAAAAAATCCATGTTAATCTTGTGGAGAATAGGCAAACCCTCATATTTATCGACGGATATTGATAAAACTTGTCATTTATTATTATTATTATATTATTAATTTGAAAATTAGCTGAGTACGTATGCCTGCTGTGACGGGTGTATTTTATTTTGGAATTGTATAATACACGTTTATATTGCTTAGGGCCACAAATAATATTACACCACCTGCATGGCTGTAAAAGCTCAAAAGCCATGAACGTTTTAAAAGACAAAACAATTAATGCTTTATCTGGCAACTCCCTCAAATCTTGAAAAAAGGAATTTGAATATGGAAGCTATTTATAAGTACTTTTGAGCCAACAAATGTTATATGTTTATAGATATTTAAGAATGTGAATATTTTGTAGTTTACTTTAAAGATTGAAAATAAATTATAAGAATATCTGTCACGGAATTGAATGTTTCTGTGAAATATAAGATTAAAATAACTAAACAATAATTTTACAGTTCTAATTTTTATTTGCATAATAAATATAGTTTATGTCTTAAAACTCAAATTCTTCAACTGTGTGATTTTACACTTGTTGTGTATCGTATTGAGACACTGATGTAAATTATCATCATATGTTCGTTAATGCAGCCATAAAATAGTATAAAAATACTTGGGATAGTATTTCAACGTATTTATAGAAATTTTAAATATTTAATAATAAATATTTAAATATTATAAATACTTTAAATATGATCGGTGTTCAATCATATAAACATATAAAACCCTAGCCCCCTATACATATAGAGTCACAGTAAACATTTTACAGTTTATGGCTAGGGCAGTAACAGAACCGGTTGCCAATCGGAGCAGACTTACATATACATCGCACTGAAAGTAGCTCTTGTCGTAAACTTAGATCTATTTATTGAACTACTGAGCTATAAACTGTTTGATTAGTAATCTCGAACTAAAAAGTAAATACTGTAATCAGAAATGTTCTTTCCGAAAAAAAAACAGTGAAGGCTAAATTTTTATTATACACTATATAGACCCTAAATCTGAGTTACGAGTAGTTTTCTCGTATTTTCACTCTGCAGCCTGTTTGGAGTACATTTCTTTCAAACTCGTAAATAGTTTTGATAGATCTCACTTAAATATTTTTTCCATAACATTTTTTTCCAAAATTGATTACCTGTCTCTTTACACACACTGCAGAGGCAATTACACAGATGAAACATCACTCACAGATGAGACATATCGCTTGCTGCACATCGCAACCCTTGATGGGTGGTAAACCAACAGTTGTAACCGTGCAATGCGAAACTGTAACGTTGTCGGGGGATAATTAATGCCTTGCAACGCTGCGGGGGTTGTGTCTGGCAGGGGATGAATTACGGGAATTGCATGTAGATGAACGACACTTGTAGGTGCTACGTTTACTGTTAAATTATAGGATATAATACCGGGTGTCCACAGAATATTCATCAGGGTTTAAAACATTTTATTGAGATTAGGGTTAAACAAATACTTCTTTGAAGAATACCATTGGAAAGAAAACGTTTTAAAGGTTTTTTTATCTCATATAGATATTATTATGCCAATAATTTATCGCAAAAGAGGTTTCCTGCAGACCAGCACAAACGTTAGTCAGTATTTGCTGGCGGATTAAAGCCACTATATTGGAGCTTTTGAATTTCAACTTCCTGTGACATTAAATTGGCGATACTAACGCAGGATACTCTGGTGTGTAGGAGCAGCGTTCCTTATAAAATACCTACATAACTTACGCGTACAATCAATGACAAAGTTTGGTCGTGTTTTAAAAACACAACATTTTTTCTTCAATTGTAACCATTTTTAAAACTAGACAACAAAACTTTTTATGTAGCAACAATGAGCGTTATACAGGTGTCCATGAAAAACGTTTCAGGACTTCGGTGAGTGACTGGGTTCATTAAAAGAAAGAAAAAAGTTCTAATGGAAGTATGGCCTAAAATGCTTATTTTCACCGATATCCGCCATTTTGTATTTTCCACAAAATATTTTTTATTTCAAACATTTTATTGCGGATTAAATTTCAAATTCGGTATGTGTTTTAAACTAGTAGACTACTATTAGTAAAAAATAACTAGCATGATCCAAGCTCAAAATCTAAAATGGCGGTCATTTAAAACTTTAAAACTAAAATACTTTGTTAACGGTAAAATTTAAAATGGCCGCCATTTTGGATTTTGAGCTTGGCTTATGCTAGTTATTTTTTAATAATACTAATCTACTAGTTTAAAACACGTACCAAATTTTAAAATATTCCGTTAAAAAATGTTTGAAATAAAAAAAATATTTTGTGAAAAATGGTGGATAAATTGAGAAAATAAGCGTTTTAGGCCATACCTCTATTGGAACATTTTTCTTCCTTTTAATGTGCCCAATCGCTCACCGAAGTCCTGAAACGTTTTTCATGGACACCCTGTATAAATGGTTATAAAACTTAAATAACTGCTATTTCAACACAAGTACACATGTTTCCATGAATAGTGTACGCTTATAGATTTATTACATATAAGCTACTAAAACCTGGTGAATCTTTTGTAGACACTCGCTATTATGGGAGTCATATCACTGGAATATGGTTATTTTAATAATATTAGTATATTGCCACCTTTCTGAAACGGCTACCTACCCAAGTACTTAAAATACCTTCAGCCAAGTATAAATGAGAAATGATTGTATGATGATTGTGGCGCGATCTTGTAGTCTTGTCAATGACTAAAGATGACAAGTTCCATAGACAGGGCGGTTAATTAGTAACAACCCAACATCTAATGACATCCTAAGGACCTATAGTTTAACGTGAGGCAGTTTTGCTTTTGAATTGCGAACTGATGTAATCATAAGGATGGCCTTTGCGGACGAACGTATTATTAAAGTGCGGACTTTATTACACACCAGGAATATCCCACTCACCGACTATTGCTCATAACTATCCACAAGTCTTGACCTCCAAATAGCTGGACTACAGGACACGTCTTCTGTTTGTAACACAAAAAACCCAAGAAACGTTTGTAACCCAGAAACGGTCTACACCGCCATTTATAAAACTGGTATAAAGCTAAACGAAACTAACTAATCGATATTCGTATACTTTTTCATCAAAAGTATATCTTCATCATACTGTCCGGAAAAAATCCATTTTCAGTTCTCTAAATCGTCCACAAAATCATTTTTTTGGGTCACTTCAAAAAGGGAAAAGCGGAAACATAATGGTACAGTTTTCGGTTCGCTAGCCTCAAAATTTGTTATAGCACATTATAAACATTGTTTAATATGTACTCTACGATATTTAGGTTACCTTTAAAAATATATTGTAATTAATATTATTAGCCACAAATTTTAATTAAAATAAAAGGATAATATATAAAATATAACCTAAATAGAAATGTTTAAGAAAATTTTGCTTTAAATTCTGAGTTCTCTAATAAAAATACTGTGCTTTTTATTTTATTTACAGAGAAGAAGGCTTAGTATTGTTTGTAAAATTTAATTCCAATACTTATGCAGAAAAGGATTGTTTTCGTGACTCCAGTTGAATTCTAAAGTATCCACTTACTGAACAGAATGATGAAAACAAATTTATCTGTAGCGTATATTACAGTTACTGAATTATAATCCTCACTCTCAACTTTCTACATCAACTTTGGCGTTTGATAGCATAAGTATGTTTACTGTATATTAATATTGACTAAAATTAATGGTTTTAATAATAGTTTATTTATTATTATTAAGTATGAATTTTATATAAATCATTTATTATATTTATTAAATGTAAAAACGTGGGCGTTTAGATAAAGTAGTCTGACATTAAGTAATTTATTGAGCTGCGAGTGTACTACCTTTGAATGTACTTATATGTATACTATTTATACCAAGTATTTAGTTTAACAAGGAATCCTCTAATTTTTAGGGTTGGGTCTAAAAGCTTAGTAGTTAGCACGTCCTTTGTGTGGGTAGTATGACTCAGTAATAAAAGGCAAGATATTTTAAAAATATGACAATTTTACCTGAAATCAAAATCAAGTAAAAAATAAAAGGTCAAACAAATTCTTTAAAAAATAAACTTCATCATAGTAGTTGATTTGAGTGACGAGAGATGCAAAAATCTCAGTTGTAGAGATCAGCAATGAGTAAACTGAATAATTTGTTTGGACGGTAATCTAATTGGAGAAATGACGCGCTGGGGTGGGCGTCACTATGATAATGCAATCTGCTTACACGCACTGATATGGACACACAAATTGGAATGAATGACTCTCCATTGTTCCATTGGGTGTTTGGAATGAGTTAGAGGTGCCTAGTGTAGACCCATAAGTGTTCATGAACCCATGAACCCATGACCCTGCCCGTATGAGCCCATGGACCCGTGGGCTGTCAGCTTCAGAGACCTCAGGGCGTCTCGTGGGCTAGCGGCTGCACCGGATTTCGTGGTGATGATGAGGGGTGCTGGAGGAACACCTGATCTCCGCGGCACTCGGGTAGATACACACGTGGGACGTGACGAGGCGCTAACGACACAGTTTATGAGCTTGCTAGAGGGAGCAGAGAAACACAAATAATTAATTAGTGTTGATACTTTAGCAAAATAACTGGAGAGAGGTTGGCACTGTGTCCGATAAGAGAGAGAAATTGAGAGTTTAATAGAGTTACGGGTCGCGGCCGAATGGAGCGTCGGAGAGCAATCCGAGTGGAAGAGACAGGGACACCACTCGCATATTATGCCTTAGGCCTTACCTCTGTGAATAATATCTGAACTGATTCGAATCTCAGATTAGTCTCATCTAACTATTAATACCAAGACAGGTTGATGTTAAAATTATTTTTTTAACAAAAGCCAAGGGAAAAATAAAATAATGCTGAAATACTAAGCATTATGTGATCTCGTTTTGACGAAGAAGCGTTACAAATAGACCTTGTTTAGTTTTGCAGAAAGGTAGACAGGGTGGTAAAACATTTAACTATCTTGAATGCCAGCAACATATTAGCTGAAACATAATATTGTCACTGTATGTTCCAGATGACCAGATATAAGCAGGCTGAGTTTGAAGAGGACTCCAGCAGTATAGGCTCCGTACAGCTGACGGAAGGAGTGTCCGCCACAGCCACACACATCCGCTACCACACGGTGCGTCTCCTCTCCTCTAACAAACATACGCTTACAGCTAGTAGTTACAGCTAGTTCTATATGCATGCGTTTTCAAACGGACAGTATAAAGTGACGTTTTTGCTCATAAAGAGCACATTTATGCATCGTCGTACTCGTACGTCTTTAAACAGCTGCTCCATTGTTGTCCAATGTACTAAGTAGGTTTTGACCCTCAAAAAAATCTTTTATACTATCTCTGCTCTCATTCTTACTACAAAAACGTATAACAACAGATGACAGTATTTAACAGATATACTAAACAAATGAAAAATTTTCGAAACATATTTGACACTTTTTCTATTGTTTCCTCGACCAGATAAACATAAGATTTATTTGGATATGTGTTATATTTGTTTAAAATATATAGTACTAAAACGGAATTTTTATATTTATCTGTAAAATAGAATTTGTAATATTTATGGTAAAATAAATCAAGTACTTCTTTTATTAATTGACAACAAATTACGATCGTGTTATACTTTGGAAATGTACTAATTATACTGTCTTATGTACGTTTTAAGTCGTTTTCCGAAGATTCTGATTTTTATTTAAAAAATGCAAATTTTCTCAATAACTGTTCAAGCTAAATCTCTAAAATTTTCATCAATTTTGTTCATTGCACATAACAGTAAATTTTAACACATGTGTTTTGATCTAGTTCGGTTTTTACCGATTTTATAATTAATTACCAATTCAATTTTATTATGTCTTCAAAATTTGTAAGTACTTAAATAATTTGTAAATAGTTACTGTATTAAATTGCATATAAAGATTAAAAAAAGAAACCCATAATTAAAATTTTATTACAACCTATGATTGAGGTTTTCAGTTCCACTGTATTATTTTAACTGGTTTTGGTAATCAGAGCACTTAGGCATCAACCACACAATTATTAAAACTAACATAGTATCTTAAAATGTTATACCAAATTAATCAAAAGTAATACTAAAATTAGGTTTTATAATGATTGTAATTTAGTTGGTGAAAATTTTTACAGCGACACAGTATTTTGTTGAAAGCTTAGTAATTGCCTAGGTGAGCTCAGAGGAGGGACCGAGGAGTCGCTTAAGTCCATAGTCCATAGCCAAAGGTTTAGTGTCAGGCTGACACCCTTCCAACTGATCTCATTTCCTGAAAATGTTTTTATAGCCTCTCACACTAAACCATGCTTATCGTACCTTCTCCTGTTATAAAAACAATGGTATCAGGTAATCTCATCCTACTAGCAGACGTTTGATACATAAAAATACAAAAAAGAAAACGTAAAAAAACTATTGAATGTGAAAATAGCTATTATTGCCTCACCACAGTAAATTTGCTGAAATGAAAACTTTATACCTAAGATAATATAACGTAGCCACTAGCATAAGAATCATTTTACTATTAAACATGATCTTTTGTCCATGGCCTGATTTTTTTGTTCACATTATGAAATTTTTAACAAAGGTTCGCTCCAAGTGTCCACTGCCCTTCTCGGTCACCCTCCCCAATCGCCATCTGATAATGTTCTCCTTTAGCACATCTTGCTGATTTACATTAGTTGATTTTGGTATGAAGGTGGAGAGCGAGGTGTGAGGCAGGAACTTACAGGGAGAATTTTGGAATAACCCGGGAGGAGCGGTCAGAGAGCCTTGGTGATAAAAACTTTTTGTTCGAAAGTTTGTATAGTGTTCTTAAATCCATATAATAAAATATGCCTGTGGCTTATATAATTTTTTAATTTATTATTTAAGGTTATATTTTTTGAAATATGGTGAACCCCTCTTTTATCATTACTTTACATATTGTCTCGTATTAGAATTTAGAGAAATAAAAATAGTATGCCTATATTTTTATAATTAATTATTTTACAGCTTAAACAGTAGATAAAAACCTTCCTATGGTGTTAAATTATTGACAGTTCATTAGTAGATTAGTTGTTGAGCGCTGTGAAAATTTATTATAACTATAACTGAAATGATTCAGATGTATTGAGGACCACAGAATTAAAAAACATGTTATTTTTGTTTTAATAAACTTTATTTTAAAAACTGTTCAAAAGTTAGCCACCCAAAGATTTATTGCATAGAAAGATTTATGAAAGCAGGTTTTATAAATTTTTCTATGTGAAATTCTTAAAATAATTGTAAAAATATACACGAAGCTGAAATTCAGTTATATTGAAAAGATATTTCAGATATGTTCAGATGTTTCAAAATTTGACCTGGAACTTTATGATAATGACAATTTTAAACCCGTACCTGAGAGACGACCGTGATGATACTGTTGACATTAGTTTTGAATCCATTACCGAGGAGTAGTTCGCAAAGATGCAGCTGACAATTTGGATTCCATCACCGGACAGTCGACCACGATGATGCTGTTACAATTTGGAATCCATTCAAGAAATTCACGCTGGCAACTTGGCTCAATTTTACAGCAGGGGATTTACAACCACATCGGAAATTCCGTATTTTAATAGCTTCAGATTTATTTCGTCAAATTTTATTCATAATATAAATGGAATTTATATTGTAAATAACATTTAATTGAATTAAATTTCATTTATATTACAAATGAAAAGAATTAATTTTTGTCTATCAGCACAAATTGGAAAGTACTAAAGAAATTATTCATCTTTGGTTGTCATGGTTTTACATTACATTGTTATTGGATGCATGTTAAAAAGATAAATATATGTATTTGAGGTCTCTCCTTATGTTACAAGATGTACACGCAATATTCAAAACCATAAAAATTATATTAACGTAATCGAATGATATTCAAAGTAAATACTTGATTATCTCATGACAATTATAGCATTGAAAAAAACAACTCATTTGCAGTATACAAACTAAATGGAAATGTATAAAGAAATTTGTCCGTTGCTGCTGTGGTGTCTTTTTCTGTACATGTTAGTATGTATAGCAAAATAATGTTATATATGTATATAAATTTATGTTAAAGCAGACACTCTTTTGAGTTTTCAAGCTCATGTAAAATTATATTCAATAGATTATATTAGATTAGATTAGATTTAGATTAGATTATTGAAATGGCGACCATAACAAATATTAAGCCAGTATGAATGATAGTTGATTGAATATTCGCGATATCTTGACTGAACTGACATGTTCCTTGACAACTGTTAATTAATAAACAACACCGATACAACTAAGGGACTACAGTTTCCTAATCAACCACGACCTCTGAATTACAATTGGTTAATTATGAGTGTCTTTGCGTTATAGTAGCTTTATAGTGCGGAGTGAATTATAGAGAAACACTACTCCGTAAAATCCACAGTGACCTCCGTCTGGTGATCAGGATGAGGATATTATATTCTATGCTCTATTCTATGTATATTACTGTACCTGAAAATGCTTGTCTAAGAAAAGCCACATCTTCGAATCATTTATTTCATTATGTCATTTCCAACAGTTTATGTCATTATGACATAATGTGAATGTTTGTTTTGGAGAAACATTTTCCAAACTTCCCGTACAATTCTTTATTCGCGGGCTCCTTTTAACAGTTAAGTAAAGATCGCGTTTCTAATGGCTCGTTGAATATCTAGCCATTCTTGAATAAATATACCACATAAACGACACGCAATATACGCAACACTTACTAAATTTATTCTCACACTTTCCGCTAAGTAGTTTTAAGGTCAGCGTAGTCGGTTAAATCAAAGGTTACCGTTTATAGAAAACATATTACGTATAACATTGTTTTTAACCGTATTATGTTATTTGGAGACTCACAGTAAACGGGTTCTTAAAAGAAAAGAAATATTGTACCGTGTGGTAAATCTAGTTTCAAACAAAATTCTCCGTCAAAGGTTACATAGTCTGTAATTATTTCAAATACTGAGGTTTTCCTCGTACATTAAAATACAATATTGATTACTAACTTTAAAATTAATAACTTTAGTATCCTAATACAAGATAAAAAAATGTTTCAAGACCCTTACATTAATTTCTCTCGCACGACAAGGTCAGACAGCCCCCCCTGGAGTCTTACAGGCCCCTATAATGACTCGCAGCAGTATACACCATGCCCTCTACCGGTATGTGTACTGAAGCACCTACATAAGGGTTTATTACTGGTATGTTTTATCTTCAAAATATAACAAAATGTATTTAGTTTTAAACTATATTTCATACAGTGCAGTTATAGCGGCAGATATTACGTATGCCGCAATCAATTTTCCCGGCCTCGACGTAGGCATGCCTATACACACGTCACATGACCCAACAACTATGGCCGTAGGAGTTCTCAGCTCTTATTCATCTTAGTGTTCGATAGGCCATTCTGTGGGTTTTAAAAGATATTATGTAAAATTATTAAAATTGAAATAAAAACATAAAGTTCATTCAGTGACAACAAATTCTCATTCTCATTCTAAACAAAACTTACGGAATACCAAGGTCTTTGGTTTTGGGAAAGCTAGTACCCTTAGAATACAACCTTATAGTGTATCACAGTTACACGGCAATGGAATAAATATTTAAGAATAATGTGTCTTATTTTTTATAAAACTAAAAAGAAAAGAAATTTTCAAATCTAAGTAGTAGGGAAAACAGTTGAAGGATAAAAGCTACTGATTCTTGTGGATAGTGTTTGACTTTCAAATAACCCATTGTGATCCTACCATAGTATCAGCTGTGAGCCGAGAGCAGAGGTCGAGACACGAGCTCTGCAGGGCTCCGATGGCCTCGTCTTGCATAGTAACATGCTGCTGAATAAACAACCACATATTCCACACCACTTGGCACATCCTTTTTACATTTTCTATGATGTTATCTTTTTCGAACAATCATAGCTAGCAAGCGATTCCATTACTTTATGGGCTCAGTGTTAGGAGTTTTCAGGACATGAGACTTATATGTTTGAAAATTTACTGAAACAAATAATTGCCCTACTGTGGCATTCATTCTTATTTAAATGTAAATGTTAAGAAGTAAGAAAGTTCAGAATGTTACTAAGCGTGTCAAGTTTAATAATTTATTGTAAATATAAATATTAAATATGATAGTAATAAGGCTCAATTACCCAAAATACTCACTAAAGGATAATATCCACAACGACACTCCTACACCTACCTACGTACACTCGTAAAAAATACGTACCCACAAATTGGGAAACTACCCTCAGACTAACCCTGGTATTTAAAGAATGTGTTCAGTTCCACCAGAGAGGAACGGATTATATAAAAAAAATAATAACCGTTCATCTCTGGTTCCACTCAACAGCTGTCCTTATGACGTCACCGTTGCAAATTTCGGTCTGATGAATTGCCAATCCCTTCCCAGAGCTAAGAGATATCCATGTAAAAACTACAAACTGAGATGATCTTATTGACATATCAAACGATAAAAATCGTTAATATATGAAGTAGGAACAATAATTTTAACTAAAAATTCCACCTTATGTATTACTTAATAAGGTTTTCATTTCTGAATATCAAAATAAAGATAGAGGGATTTTTTATATAGGTGTTTATAATTTGTATATAAATATATAATTACAAAACAAATATTTATCTCTTCTATATATTTTTTCTACAATCCACGTACTGGTGAAAAATAAATCGAATAAGAACGCTCAGGGAAGATGGCACTCCTGTAATAATTTCTTGGCCAACAAACGTAATAAACGGAATAAATATTACAAATAATTTTAAGTAATTTTAAAGCGATAAGTTTTCTAAGTTAGTTTAAATGTTTCTAAAGTTATTATGTGTTCCAGAAAGAGAGCATGTTATTGTGGGTTGGGGAACTGAAACAATATGCACCATCCACAGTTGAATAAAACATGGCTTTTAGTGTTCCATTCTGGAGACCGGGTCTCAGTGCTTCTGCATGAAAACTCTTATGAAAAAATGAACATGACTAAATCATGTGTAAAATTAAATGGAAACCTTTGAAGGGTACAGGGAATAAATGGGCTCAGTCACATTTTCATAAATTTGCAGAATTTTGAATTTTAGATTCAAAACTCGATCACATCCATTATAAAAGTTTGAAATGTCTTTTGATATGTTAACATTGTAGTTATATCCTCTAAAATTGTTATTAGGAAAACAAAATTTAATATTACAGTTGAAGAATAGTTACAAAAAATTGTATTTAGGTAAAAGTACACTTAATACAGGGAATAAAGGGGCTAAAGACCCTGGACTTAGCCCGTTTATTATCAAAAAATGTATATACAGTACCAATGTTTTAATAACACACACAATATGAAAATTTCTCACAATCGTCTTTATTAATAAAGGAATACGTTATAAATGTTTAAAAAAAGTAAAATTAATCAAGGGATGAAAGATTCATGTCAGAACAGGAAAACTTTCGGCCCGTTCTTTCCATGAATCCGTGGACTTAACCCCTTCATTCCCAGGACAGGGGTTTTTCACACGGTATTTTAACATGGACATAGCTCTTTCATTCCAAAAACGTATAACACATTAGATGCAGCATTAAAAACACTACAAATTACCGATGATAACTAAACAAATTTTTTTTGGACTTAGCCCCTTTATTCTCTGTGCCCTTTTTATTTAAATCTTGTTAGAAACATAAATGTATGGAATATGAGTATCATGCAACCGGAAACCATAAAGTTGCCGGTTTTCCATTCTACTATTCTACAATAGTCTCATCACGGATTGCTTAAAAACTTTATTTAAAAGTAATGAAGTTTTATAGAACTCTATAGAATACGAGAGTATATTTTTTCATTAGCATATTTGACCAAGAAAGCAATTAATTATTTTTGCACTCGTAACACTACTCGATACTGGTAATTTCACAGGGTATTAATTTTATTTTTCTTACTCTTCATTTCATTTTTGCACTGGTGATTAATATTTCACATTCCAGTGTTTAACACCATGGCAAAAATATTAATAAAACAGTATGCACTTACTAACTGGGTAAATGTTGTTTAGGTAGGAATAAAGTTGGCAACCATGGATGATTAAACATCTGATCTGACCCACAGTTGAGTACCGGTACCGAATTTCCCGATCGACCAAATCAAACAAAACGTTGAACGTTGAACTTTAGTGTATATTTGGGCGTCAAAGTGAACATACAAATACTCGGGTTAGGTTCCTTGTATTTGTAATTTATAAAAGACACCATCAACCATTTCGAAAAACGATGAACCCTACTGTTCCTGGGTACTAGTTATCCTAAAAAAACGCGTTTTCGAGGAAACGTTAACGTCGAGAGGAACGGACGTGTGCATTAACAGCGCGAGTAGCCTCTACCTATTATCTTACATAACAATACCTATCAGCAAACTAGTTAGGCTAGTCACGTTAAGATGGCACTGCATGACTGCAAGTGAAAAAATTGAAACTGTACTGAAGTGATAGACATTTTTCTTTAGTGTGGTATTGTAGAACTAAATAAACATAACAAAAAAGGTATTTTTGTGCCATTATGTAGGCGGTTATAAATATTATATGTTAATTCTAGAGCCTATTTAATGCATATTTAACAGACAGGTAAAATTTAATAATAGTGTATTACAAAGTGCTAAGTGCTCCTACTTATATTCTAGTGTTACTCTGAAAGAAACTATTTGTATAACATTCTCTCCATTCACAATTTTTGCTCTTGTAGCATAAATAAATAATGATAAAAATAAAGCAAAATGAGCATTAAACTTAACAAGTATAGAAGTTCATCAAGAGGTCTGTAATAAACTCTTAAACTTTATTTCTCTTATTGCCTTCAGCACTTGAATGCCTTGGCTCCTTACCATAATGTTACTGTAATCAGTATAAATAAATAAGCATCACAAATTCACAAATGCCTTTTTGTGTGCATTGCTATGGAAAAGATTCCTTATACAGATCCATATTCAGAGGATAGGTTGGTAACTCATTTTGATTCCTCTATTTCTGAACAAGAAAACTAAATCTGGGCTCTCAGTTAGGTTCATCAAGCATGTAATCCAAAGTTAGAGAGACTCTTATAAGAGTTTTGGCAGGTAGAATGAGGACCAAACTTATCAAGCTTAAATTTATTTCTTCTTTAACCCGGGATGAGAATCGATGTTAGATGGCACTAACAAAAACAGTCTCACTAAGGAATATTTTTACATCTTGGTTAATCATCCCAAGTTTTCAATTCCATAGACAAACTTTCAGTGCATTTAAAAGAATTGATAAAAATTAAAAAGGAATAACAGTTTTAAACTCTGTACATAAATAGTTGATTAACATTAGTTAGAATACATATGCTTAAAACATTCAAATAAGGGAGAATTTAACAAAAATACGTATCCCAAGACAAATGTGTTGGATCGCAATACAAAATCCTGCTTACACGACAAAAATAATTATACTGCTCCAGGATTAATACATTTTTTTGTTACCTTTTATCTTAGCCAAGAGCATAAATTCAATGCCTAGTTTACTCTCTAGAATGGATGTGCTTTAATCCTGTGGAGTATATTTTTCCTCAAAATATATTTTTTTACTTTATTTCCTTCTCTATTTTTCTTTTACTCGGGTAAAGAAATTAATTATGGTTATACTCAAACCTAACGTATTACAAATCATTTTGGCGAAACATGTATCTATAATGTTTTATCATCACCAACTGTTTAATATTTATATGGCTTATATTTTAAATGGCATAGTTTAACATGAGGACTGACTGAGATGTCTAATGTCTTATTTCATAGTGCAGGAGCCATGTATCATTTAAGATATCATTATAATAGAAATAATAACTATAATTTATTTCCATGCACAAAATACATTTTGAGTTGGAAAATGCAATTTAAAATAAACAAGGTTGTTAGTATTCTAAGAGGAATACCTTCCTGGTGGAGTCTGGCCTTTTTTGGGAGCCATTTTGGCATTTGCATTTATCAGATAAAAACCCAAACCAAATTAAATTTTAAAGAAATTGGTGGCAATTTTCTGTAGAAATAAACCTTTCCTGAGAAGCCAGTCTTCAAGTAGGGAAAGTCTTACTCGCCTAACTTTTCCTATAAATTGAAACATTATTTGTTTGGGAATCTAACCCGGGTCTATTATGTGGTAGGCCAGTACTCTACCCACCCAGCTATGACTGTTATGGATCTTCATGTGACCTCCTTAAATTCTTCAAATCCTATACCCTCCATAAATTATGATGGTATGCTAATTTGAGTGTCCCACAGGGTTCGACACTATGGAAGGCCCGCACGCTGCTGGAGAAGTGCCTGATCCTGTTCACGGCCTCACTGGTACTGTTGCTATTTGTGATGGGGACCTTGCTCAGTTCGCACAGTCGCAACCCCCCATACCAGTTCCTGCATGTCGGCACCGCCACACATACCAAGGGTCAGTCACTCTTGGGATTTATCAGTCTGGGTATTTGTCACCAAATCAGTCAGCCTGGTTTTTCTTGAGAATAGGACTATTCAATTTGTCCATTCTCCCAAACTAGAGTTCAGCTGAAAATAGCTGGACTCCCACTTAGTAGGGGAGTTCATCTGTAAGTCTGTAAGCTGGCTCAACTGTCATTATTAGACCACTATTTTTCATCAGACATCCCAAGTTTATTTTTATTTTCCTAAGCCAACATTTTTCAACATAATACTTACATATACCTGATATGATATATAATACCTTAATCCAGGAAAAAATGGAATGTTTATTAGGTAGTTTTCTGATTAACTTACTTAAAGCTGTAAAATTGAAGTTAATGGAAGAAAATTTGTTTGCACAACATTATTAACAATTTTGATATATAAAATCAGTAGTTGGGTAAATAAAGTGACTGTGTTTGAAACCGGCAGTGATGTCAAGGTTTAGAGTTCAATTTTATCAAGTTATATTGTTTATATAAATCTATTCAATTTTTATTGTGTTCTACGAGAAGGAATACAAATAATGTACAGTATAAAGCACATTGCAGTCACTTTATTCTTTATATCTCAATTTCAATCACTAAACTTAAATATAAGGGCAAGAGCTGTTTTTTACTGTTTCTTACTTACGATTCGTTGATCAATCAAGATTGGCGGCTTAATTTAATAACTACGCAGAATCGTTTACCAAGAGTTGCTCAACCAGAATCTCAACAACATCTCATAAGGACACACCAATTAATTTCCAATCACTCGCAAGACTGAAGTCAAACATCAAGTAAGTAAATTGCTGCTTCATCGGTTCTATTTATCGGAACAAGGCAAGGATTTCACCATACTACGGATACTTTTTTGGTACTTTCACAGTTTATGCTACAGAATTAATAAGGGTTATGAAATTGTTTTTGTTGCTTTTGTTTTGTGGAAAACAATTGTTCATTGTATTCGGCCGGTAATCCAGTTCCCTGACACATTTGTCAGTGACAAAACATAACAAACCACATCATGCGTCATAGTTTTAACTAGCTTACATATATTTATTTAGTTCATACTTGTTATTCATCTATTCTTGTTTAAAATACAGTATTGATTTTATCTTAAAAGAGGAGTAAATTCTCCTAGATTGGGCGAGGATGGGGAAATGTTAAGCAGTGTTAAGTAAATGTTAATGGCCAATGTGTTAAGATGTCAGTTTTATAATATCGGTAAAAAAAATTATTTGCTAAAACAGTTATAGGCTTTATTACAAATTAATACACAATACGTATATATTTCTTGCAACCTTTAACGAACAAAATAGATTTAGTACTTTAAAAAACCAAAACCTTTACACATTATTACCCCACCCCATAGGGTAATACCGGTAGGGGCATTTTCCCATGTATTTCTAACGGCAAGTTAAAAAAAATTTCAAAAAATTTTCCAAAATATAGCTTCTACAAATAGGTTGAATATTTGGTTAAAAATAAAATATAATGCTTTTTCGTGAAAACAATACTCTATTATGTTTATTTTGTTTATTATAAACATATTTAAATCATAATATTAGTACAGTTTGAAGGCTTATAGACAAACAAAGTCACTCTTCTTGTACATGTAGGGTTACAACCTAATGAACTGGTGAACTCCGTCGTCAATCGCAAAGACATTTATCATAGAAAAAATTGACATTAGACGTAGTGTCGGAGAGTGCCGGTACTCTTCTGCCATTACCCCATACGGACAAACCTACCGGGGCTATCCAAAATGCTTGACTTGTTAAAACACTGCCCTTGTTAAGAACAGAAGCAGACAGAACCATTGACAATTCGAATACTACACATAAAATTAAAGCCAAATATTTACAACCTCAACCTGGACCAATGGCAGGTTAATACATTGAGGGTCCAGGACACAGATTAGTGTCATGTAGCATTGGTGGGTGCCACAAAGTAGTCAAGGATCTATGATATTTCTCTAGTTAAAATACATTGATTCTATTGTTCAAAATTTTAGATCACTATGTATTCATGTTCCTGATTCATGATCATGAAGTTTTTTTATGAAGTACAAACGGTGTTTTTGTATGGAAAAGGGATAAACAGTACGGTTTTTTGTACTAGTTCACAGTTTATGAAAAATTAATAAATGAAATTGTTTTATATTTTGTTTTGAAAATTCATTTTATTGAATATTTTTGAAGGTGACAATAATAAATATAATGTTTAGTTTTTTAACTAGTTTTATATAGTTATACTTGTTATTTTATTGTTTTTAAAATAAAAATTGATTTTTTTATTTAAGAGTAAATTTCATTAGATATCTGGTGTTATTTGTAATGTCTACTAGTTAAATGTCAAAATTTTAATAATCTGTAATTTTTAATATTTTGGTTTTTACATATAGTTTTTTTTTATGAAAATTAAAAACAAAACTAAAATGAATAAAAAACCTTTAATACTGTATTTTTAATAAATCTAATCACAAATACTTATGTAAATAAAAAAAAAAAATAAGGAGGGAAAAAATAACTCAAACACATTTTTTGGATTTTGAAAACATTAACATAATAAATTGAAATTTTTAGACACAATACTTTTACATTACATAATGAAAAAATTGACATTAGACGTAGTGTCGGAGAGTGCCGGTACTCTTCTGCCATTACCCCATACGGACAAACCTACCGGGGCTATCCAAAATGCTTGACTTGTTAAAACACTGCCCTTGTTAAGAACAGAAGCAGACAGAACCATTGACAATTTGAATACTACACATAAAATTAAAGCCAAATATTTACAACCTCAACCTGGACCAATGGCAGGTTAATACATTGAGGGTCCAGGACACAGATTAGTGTCATGTAGCATTGGTGGGTGCCACAAAGTAGTCAAGGATCTATGATATTTCTCTAGTTAAAATACATTGATTCTATTGTTCAAAATTTTAGATCACTATGTATTCATGTTCCTGATTCATGATCATGAAGTTTTTTTATGAAGTACAAACGGTGTTTTTGTATGGAAAAGGGATAAATATTATATTGCACCTGTAAAGTGTTTATTAATTTAATTACCTCTAAAAAAGCTGAGTTTGTATGTCAAAATAAATAAATGACTAGTGTCAGTGTCCATATTTTCCACACAGTGTTCAGACTATGTTTGATCTGCAGAGCCCGAGTTTTGCCTGACGGAGACATGTGTCCAATCCGCTGCGTCGCTCTTGTCTTCTGTGGACCGCTCCGTGGACCCGTGTGAAGATTTCTACGAGTACGCTTGTGGATCTTGGGTCCGAGCCAATCCCATTCCCGATGGCAAGAGCATGTGGGGCACCTTCGTCAAGTTGGACCAACAGAATTTGTTTGTTGTCAAGAATGCCCTTCGTAAGTCTATAAATGCCCTTTATGGTGTAAGTATTAGTGCTTGTGGATGGTTATGTGGTTAAAAATGGTACTTTTGTTAAAACCTGAATTAAGGGACCCCTTTATTCTTTGAAAAAATTAAAATCATGTTATTGTGAGTGCAATCAACAATTTATTGTCAGTATAAACTGATGATTGCTTCTAAAATTTTATTGTAGCCTATCTATTTTAAAACCTGAATATTTTTTTATTTCTCAGAAAGACAAACTTATCATGTGACTGTAGGATGAAAGTTGTTTATTCCAATGACATCATTATGGATTGAAGCAAGAAAGCTCTATTTCAATCTTGCTAACGTTGCAACGAAGTTTTTGATGGTGTTCGTACCACATACTTATTGCGATCATTTTCAACACTTGTGTTTTAGAAAAACGAATATAGAAATCAGCTGGCAGTGGAAAATAACTTGAGAATGAAATTTTACTCATTCAATCCTGACATTAAATCCCTCGTTGAGTAAAAACCACCACCATAAATCACATTAGTGGGTGTTCACTATTTTCAAACTATTACATCGCAGATAAATACTATTTTACTATTTTTACATAATAAAACTCCTGTAGGTTTAATGATATTTCATTAAGTGTTGTCTGTGTTTCCTGGTAATGATTAAATAAATTTGTTTAATATTAATTTTTTACCCCATACAATTTTTTAGTTTTATATTAGTCTATTTGTATTACCTGTGTCCACTCTAATACATTACGTTATTTTACAAGTACTTAGTTTTACTTTCATTCTGCTATTCACTCATTTAATTGTTTGCTTAAAATTCCTATGAGCCTCATCAGTTAAAAAAAATTATTTCTTCATTTGTTTTAGAGAAACCCTTTAGTGAGCTAAAGAGCAAGGCGGAACAGAAGGCCAAGTCTTACTACCTCTCCTGCCTGGATGTGAATGAAACAGTGGAAGCGCTGGGAGCTGAGCCAATGTTAAATCTACTTGACCAAGTAAAAAATACGAAAACACATAAGTTTTTAACAATTAATTAAAAAAAAGTAACTACATCCATTTTTTTGTAAAAGCTTGAAGCAGATGTTACAATATAAAATATACAATTAAAACCATGACATCTTTGTATACCTGTAGGATGACATTTCAATAGACATTAATTCTGCGTTCACATGTCCATGGATAACAGTTTAAGTGTCAATAATAATTATTACAATTAATTAACTATTGTAAGTTAGGTTTTAAGAGGGAGTCCCTCTGGTAGCATGGCTTGTCCAGTTGTTTTTATGTCAATCGGTTCTTGAAGTGCGATAGTGGTAGTGTCTTTAGCTGCTCGGGTAAATAGTTGTAATACGGAGCACCTTCGTAGCTGTTTTTTTTTAACTGAATGAGACTGTGGCAGGTCAAAGTTTGAAGCATACCTTGTGTTATGCTGGTGAATGTTTTGATGTCTTGGTTGTTGTGAGCAGGTGACTGCAAACAGGATTGTTTTACGCATGTAGAAATTAAATTACAGTGAGAATTTTTAATTCTTTGAAGGTAGGCCTATTGAATTCCCAGCATCCTTACTGGTCATTACGAACCTGCTAAGCATCTGATCCCTCATTTTATTGTTTGAGAATACTTTCTTGCTCTGTGTCGGTTGTACCTCCCCATGTTACTATCGCATACATGAGGATGAGTTATCTAACATACCAAATAATCTAAATCCTAATGGAAATGTGAACCAATATTTACTTATTACCATTGTAAGCTGCCATGGCTCTGCCAAAAGTATTCCAATGTTTTTTTACACAAGAGTACTGCTGGTGGTATTGTATTGTGGCGTACAACACCAGTTTTAGGTTATACAATATTAGGCTTTACACATGAGCCCTGATACACTTACTACTTTTTATGATACATGCATTTTGCATGTAGTGCCTCATGAGAAGGTATTTCTCATTCAAATACAAAATAAATAGGTACAAATATTCTTGTTTTTCAAAATACATCAAGTATTGAAATGGCGTCTGCTGGAAGGTTTAAAAAATGTTTATTGTCTTCTTTCCATGAACTAAGTGATTGTATAGAATGGATTATTGGTCAGTCATTCTGTAAGAGCAGTCTTCATTTTTCTCCGGTGTGGCATCTCAGTTCTTCTGGCAGTAGGTTATACAGCTTTACGCCCAAGTAGGATGGTTTCTTTTCATATTGAGTGAGATGGTGAGTTGGTAGACAGTATATTTTTTACCATGTCGAGTGTCTCTGAAATTTAACTCAGCTAAGGCTCTTACAGCCTTCTTTTGCAGTATAAAAACTCTCTAAAGATTTCTTGCCGAAGTTCCTCCACAATATCAATGAGGCCGTACCTGAGATGTGTTTCAAACTGAAAATGGTAGGCTATTCAAATGTCAAAATATCAAATGAGACATGTTCTATTTGTTTATGAAGTATCATGTTACAGGTGGGTGGATGGAATGTGTCACAGAGGACGTGGAATGTCTCAACATTCAACTTGCAGAACACCCTGCACATCCTGCAGAACAAGTACAACATGGGAGGTTTGTTCTCATGGGCTGTGCAGGAGGATGATCGAAACTCCAGCCTCTACATTATACAGGTACATGAACCAACAGAAGATCAAGAGCAACACTAAAATCAGCTATTTCATAAACAATGACTGGGACGGTGACACGTCCTGTAATCCACCTACTTGGAGGTTACGAATTGTGGATAGTTGTGAGCGATGGTGGGTGGATGTAGTGTTCTCTTGTGTGGATTAACGTCCGCACTATTGATTAATCCGCAAAGACCATCCTCATAATTAGACCAGTTCGTAATTCAGAGGCAGTGGTTTGGATTCTACGTTAAACTAAAGGTCCCTTCGTTGCCATCGGCTGTTGTGCTATTAATTAACAGTCCTGTCTAAGGAACATGTTAGCCTTAGTCAGTAAAAAGACTACAAGATCGCGCTACAATCATCATACATTCAATCCTCATTCATACTTGGCTTTAAATACCTACCTTGTGACACTACCTTTGTCAGTTTTATTGAGTCATGTAGATTTTATTTATTTTTCTGTTTTGTTTAAATTTGCTTTTTAAGAGAGAAAGTATGTGCAGTATACTGTTTATTTTTAATATTGTACTTGGTTTCAGATTGACCAAGGGGGCCTTACCCTACCTACTAGGGATACTTACCTCAACAAGACTGCAAATGAGAAAGTTCTGACTGCATATTTAGACTATATGACTAAGGTAAGAGATGATGTTATGGAAACATGTAATGCTTTTTAAAATCAATTGGAATTACTAATTTTGTGTATATCCAAGTATCTAACTGAACCATCATCAAATATGCTGAGGAATGAGTAAGTTAGTAAGTTTCAGAACTTCTTCTAATAAAAGAATGCCATTTTCCCCTGTAACAGGATAATTTCTTTATGAATAACACTCCTCAAAATTTAATAAATTGAAATATATCAATAAGTATAAACTATTCCCTGAACATGAGTTATTCCTTATGCATTTGTCAATAGACTGGTATTGAATAATACACACAATGAAAAAAACCTGTACCAGTACATATAAAGAGTAAAGTCTTTGAGTAAACAGTAATATATATGGTTCAATACCATTTCTTAGTCACTTCCTGGAAGTAGATTCTCTCTAGAAGTCTTTCCTTTATACTTACTTGGGAGGATATACTCTCATTTACTTAAAATAGTTATACGTTGTTACATAAAAGATAAATTATCCAGTATCACTAGACCCTGGGACTCAAAGGTTTAGTCCAGAAGAAGAATTCATATTAGACAGAAACTTGAAATCTATAAAGTAATGTTGGGTTGATTTTTAAACAATCAACAGTAATATTAAGCTTAAGTAAACCAGATTAGAGAAACTCAGAGGCAGTCTTCAAAATAAAATGATCTTCTGCATAAAATCCTAATTTTAACTTAAGACACTATAGTTTAAATTTTAAAAATATCTATGTGTATATTTTAACAAAATATTGAACATTTCATCAAACATAAACAAAAATTATTTTTGACATGTTGTGTTCATAACAATCATAATGAACAAAATAAAGAAGTCATGTTATAAATTGGTATATTATTTTTTGTACTTTAAGAATATTTTTAATGTCAAATCAATACTGCTGGCATTGTTGTATCTTGTTATGCAATTGATTTTTGATTCATATATTAATGTTAATTTTCACCCTATTCAAATATAATAAATGTAGGTTTATATTTTGGCACAACCAAATTTCCAGACTGTTTATCTAAATAGTATGGTTGTTTCAGATAGGGGTACTTCTAGGGGGAGAACCCAACAGTACAAAGGAACAGATGCAACAGGTGGTTGAGTTTGAGACAAAACTCGCAGAGATCACCATTCCCTCTGAGGACAGGAGGGATGAAGAGAAAATGTACCACAGACTAGCTATCGCTGAACTGCAGGAAATAGCTCCTTTCGTAAGTCCAATTAATAAAACACTCTAAAATTAGTCCAACTTTTGTTTTTAAACAAAAATTAATTTGATTCCTATTTCTTTCAGAACGATAGCCACTTAAATGGTTTTATATTTTTATGAAACTTATTTCAGATGTCTTGGAAAGATTATTTCTCAGATGCTTTGCGACTAGTCAACAAAAAGATAACTGACAAGGAGAAAGTCGTTGTCTATGCTCCAGAGTACCTGAAGAATCTCACGGTTATAATTAAAAAGTATAATTCAACTCTGGAGGGTAAAACGTAAGTCAAATATCAGCTTTACTAAGTAAAAAATTATGTGGTTATTAAGAATTAATTTTAGAGTAATAAAAACTGTGTGGAAATGTGGGATTTAAAAGTAAATGTTTATTATTCAACTATAAAGATATACAATTATTGAAAGCAAATTATCTCTTAAGCGTAAAATTAATAGCTTTTTAAGATACTTGATGAATATATAGCTCTATGATATTTGAAAAAGTTAGAAACTAAATTAAAAAGTATGACATTCAGTACTTCAAATTAGTGAAGTAAAACTAGCCTGATATCCAACAATAATTGGTTTAGGAAGCTAGTTGAGTGTAACATCACAATCACCAAAGTTGAACTGTTTACTTTTTAACCCTTTTTTCATGATAAGTCGTGACCCTGGATCCAAGGGATCTGAGCGTTATTATATTAGCTCAGCTTCTTGTACCTAGTTGCATGCAATGCTTTTCGCTGCTATGTAAATTCCCTTCAGGAAGGCCTAGAACACAGAGTACAATGGGTGGTTTGCGTATGTTCTATTTTCGGAGTAATTGCACAATAGTGTCCTTGGGTTCCAGGGATCACTAGTTATGTAACTTTTCATAGGGTAGTTTTTTATGTTATTAGATCTTTTTTAGTTTTAATTTTTTATTGCAATGAATGTCTATAACAGTCTTAGAAGTTTCTACAGAGCGACTATAAATGAGCAACTTAGCGATATGGACGATGGTTTAGAAGAAGATGAGTTCATTAGTTCCAGGGTCCGATAATGCCCTTCCTGACTAACAACATCTAGTGAAAGAAAAATTTGTTACTCCTCGTTTTCAAAGAAAGGCAGAAAAATCAATGTTCACTGTGGAAAAGCCCAGCAGCCAATTTGTAATGAGTTTGGGTTAAAAGTTTTTAAGAATTGTGTTCAGTAGAATTTAGAGGAAGAAAAACTTAACAGGTTTTTTAACAGGTTCTTTTTGCTTTTTTAATAACCCAAAAAGTTAACCAACGTAGAAAGAAACATAAAACGCATTACCCTTTATGTATTTTTAATTTTATATCCAAAGTCTTACAATTTGTATGCTAAAATTTGTAATCATTTATACTTAATTTTAAATTATAATAAACTAATAACATTGATAAGAACCTTTGTAGTATAAATATTTAAGATTGGGTCCCTGGGACCCAGGGCCATGAGTTATGTCACTAGTTTAGGGTGCACGAGACAAGGGTTATGCAAATGATTTATTTCTAGGATTCTGAACAACTATCTTGTATGGCAGACAGTAAGAAGTTTGACAGCATGTTTGTCCAAGCCATTTAGAGACGCGTACAAGGGTCTACGGAAGGCTCTTATTGGTGCAGAAGGAGGGGAAGAGCCTTGGAGGTATTGTGTCTCTGACACCAACAATGTCATTGGCTTTGCTCTGGGTGCTATGTATGTCAGAGAACATTTCCAAGGGAAGGCCAAACAACAGGTGGGTGTAGAATAAGTAAATGATTTAAATTTTTTTAGTCATTATATTTAAATAAAGATTTAAGATTTAATGGTTTTATTAAGATTGATTCTCCTAAGAGATTTCATGATTATTTCTCAACTCTTCATATTTATTCAAGCAAAAAGTGTTTTCATAGAAAATATTCAAGACAACTGATACAGTTCCAAAATTTCAATTATTTTATGAGAATTATGTTCTAAACTAACTCTAAACTAAACTCTTCTAAACTACTGAATGGAAAAATCATCACTAAACATTGGAGAGTAGTCTAGAAAATCCTAAAGTTAACAGAACAAATTTATTTTAAATTATATTGAAAGTTGCACAGTATAATAATTCATTTACAATCAATTCACAGTGCAAATATTTTTGATAAAATAATTACTATAATTTTTGTGTGCAACTTGTTATAATATTTCACTTATTCTTTTAGTTCACAAAAATTTGAGCTATATTTTTTAAATAGAAATTATTATGAAAATGTAATTAATGATGAGTTGTGAATGCTATAAAATTATATAAAATAGAGCTTTCATTTGGTTTATTGTAATTTTTAATATTTTAGTCAGACAATTCAGCAGCCAGTTCAAATATTATTCTCATACAATTTAGTAAGTAAACATAGTATAGTTTCTAAAATCTCCATGTGTAAATAAGTAATTTGCAGGCTGAAGATATGAT
The DNA here is from genome assembly GCA_023375725.1 of Nephotettix cincticeps. Lineage (NCBI taxonomy): Eukaryota > Metazoa > Arthropoda > Insecta > Hemiptera > Cicadellidae > Nephotettix > Nephotettix cincticeps. Next base: position 24,741,962 of record CM041790.1, on the reverse strand, counting down.
CAACTCTATTAGAACAGCATTCAAGGAAAATCTCAAGGACCTCCAATGGATGGATCCAGAGACAAGACTTTTGGCAATGGAAAAAGCTGATGCCATCACAGACATGATAGGTCAGTGACATGAAACAGGCTTCGGATGTATCCAAATAGAGTGAACTTCAAATTAAAAATATGTACATCTATTATTGAGCCAGGTTTGAACAACATCTAGTAAAGCAGGTAGCCATATTAAACAGTCTAGAACAATAATTATTGTAAACCCAATATTTTGACCATAGAATTTACTAACACATTATCCCTGGGAAGCTTCTAGATAAAGAATGATGTAGATTCATCTAGCATAAGATTGATCATCATCATGATTTATCAATGTAGTAGATTTTAAATTCATTTCTTTTAAATTCATTTCTCTACCTGTTTGGTTCCAATCGCTACTTTTATTTGTTTTCTTTTTAGACACACTATTTGTGTAGTACATTATCCCTAGATATACTAAGCTATTATCCTTTTTGACTTTATTATTTTTATTGGTCTATGCTAAATCAGATATCAGTACATGATAAATATTGATGATATGATAACACGTAGGCCCACATGTTATGCAAAATATCTTTAAAAAGCCCTTCTCAGCCCTGTGGGAGATTTAACCCTTCGCGAGCGTATGACGGATATATCCGTGCATGTTATTTTCACCAAGAGCGGCAAACAGATATATCCGCCATTTTCATTCTTTTTCATTTGTCTCTTGGTCTGCTCCCATTTTGCCGTAGCTCCGAAATGACGCTCCACCCACGCATCAGTGGGAACTTTACCCCCAGGCAGGGGGTGCAGTAGAAAAAAAAATAAAAAAATTTTGATTGAAAAGGTGGGAATTTTTAGTGCAACTATACCATTTCTAAACATAATCTATGTAAAACAAAAAAATCCCCCTATACTAAAATAGTTAGCTCGTGAAGGGTTAGTTATTTAACCAAAACTTCAAGCATGTAACAACTACAATTTTTTTAAATGGTTCCAAATATTAATTGAAAAAAATTATACAAAAAATTGTTTTAGAGTGCATTATTTGTAGATGTAATCATTATGATATTTAAATATTTCTTTAATTAGACAAGATGCAGTAATTGAGGTTATCATTGTAATGGTTATGTAACTGATTTCTCACCCATCACCCAGGATTTCCCGATTTCATTCTCGATACTGAAAAGTTAGACGAAAGGTACAAGGAGCTACAAGTCAATGAAAACACCTATTTTGAGAATAATATCCATGCTAACCAGTTCAATCTAAGGAGAAATCTGCAAAATTTGGGAAGTCCTGTAAACAAAACCAGGTTTGTTAAATTTTTTGCGTGTTATAAAATGACTGAAGAATGGTGTTGTATGAATGAGCATTATTATTTAGTTTGAACCTGTTACTGCTACAGTAATATAGTTTATCTCACTTGATACCATTGTAACTTTACGATTAAAATACTAAACATTTTGTTGTGGTATTAGTGGTTAGCGTCTTGGACCTCAGTTCTAAAGGCATGGGTTTGAAAATCCCAGAATGCCAATCTGGCTATTTCCTGACAACTGTTTTTTTTTAATTTATAATACAACAGCATAAAAAATGAGGTATAAAACAATCAAGTGAATGTAAATTGTTGTTTAAAAGGTAGTCTATGCTATACCGGTATGTATTTCATCTGTATTTTATTTCAACACTTCCAGCAGACTACAATCCTTGATTTTTGTTGAAATAGGCAATAATAGTAGCATGTTCGAGACCATCATACCAGCTCTATACGCTTATCTTTAATTTTTTTATAAATTATGTTATACTTTTCAAGAAGTTCAGGATAAATATGTTCCCCAAAAATGTTATAAATACAGCAAACATATATTTAGGACGTTTGGACGCTCATATCTGACTCTCGGTTTGTATCGGGGTTACTTTAGCCATTTTCTAAATAGACGATGGTTTGTCCTTCATCTACCCTTCACATAACTTCCTTAGAGAAATATGATGGATTTATGTTATTTAAATTTTTATTGTGGACATTTCTCAACACAATTTTATGTAAAATAAAGTTTCACCATCATGGATTTCTTGTGTTAACCATTCCAATCCTTGGTATTTAAGATAAATCCGGTACAAAAATCAGTAAGTAATAAGATTTTATCTTGTCACAAAAATTAAAATATTAAATTCAAATTTCTGGTAACAGATGGAACATGACTCCACCCACGGTGAATGCCTACTACACCCCAACACGCAACCAGATAGTGTTTCCCGCCGGCATCTTACAATCACCGTTTTACGACATCAACCATCAACAGGCACTTAACTACGGAGCGATGGGTGTTGTGATGGGACATGAGCTGACTCATGCATTCGATGACCAAGGTAAGGTTTATTGTAGAGGATAGTATAAATAGTTTAAATTCTTCTAAAATATTGTACTCCAAATTAAACTTTAAGGAATCCTTCTCATGATGTGATTAGACCTGGTCTAAGCACATAATTAGACCATCCTGTAGCATTCAACATCCAGAAATTACTTTAGTAAAGACAAGCTAATATGGTGTTGTGGGAGAAGTATAAAGTTAACCACCGTTCCTTTTCCAAATTAATTCTAGATATTGCTTCCAGTTACCTCAAGCACTGTATAATTTGTTATTATAAGGCAAGAGAAAGATATCTGGGAAAAAATTATTCCAGCAATCATTTGATTGACAGCTGAGGGAGTAAAATACTGCTAACAATGCCAACTCTTTGTGCTGTCGATGAAAGATGATGCTGATAATGCTATGTAAAGCCTCCTACAGATGATCAACTCCAACTGTCAGATAGAACTGAAGGCTCCAATCGCCCCCACAAGGTCAATTTTGTCTGACATCAGTCCATTTAATAGATTAATTTAAAAAAAATTTCATCAGTCCATCTGTATAGTTTTTCCTGAGCGCAGTCTGTATCTTGCAGACGATCAGTTTTAACTGTGACAGTCGGAACTGACAGGTTGAACGGACAGTTTGACTGATTGTCTGTAAGGGGCTTTTACAGCAACAAAATATTATTCCTCTTGTCTGTACTATGAGTGAGTTTTTGCTAAAAGCATACCTTGAATCAGGCCATTTGGGAATGGCAAGGCCATTATAGTAGATGTTACCTGTAATATAAGATGGAGTTAAAAAAGGCTTTAATGTGCAGATGAAACTTGAAAGTCTATCCATCCTAAAAAGTAATGAAATATATATATATTTACTGGAATTAACTATTTTCAAAAACATTATTCAACACAAATTTGATTAAACATTATTTGATTTTCCACCGATTCCATTATCAAAATTTTTGGAATACATATAAATTGAATAGTAAATTACCTATTCCAACAACTATGTTTTAAATTTTGTTATTTGTATGACGAGTATCACAGTATTGATAGCATATATTGTAATATCTTAATTTTCACTATTATCTATATAAATTATTATTTACTATAATTATTTCATTTTTATTCATGTTATTTTGTTTTAATAATAAGAAAATAAGTTTGCTTGTAAAACATATAATTATGATTGTGGATTGTCCTGCTTCAATGTCCACATGGTCAAGGAGATAAACAAAGTATGTTCACTTTTGTTTTATATTTGTTGTTAGTGATTATGTTATTTGTGTTTTTAATTTAACTTCAGAAAACTGAAGCAGTATAGATAAACTAACAAAAAAGTTGATCATTTATAAAATTTTTTATGTTTTTATTAAAGTTGAGAACATGAATGTCCCATTTGAGATTTAAAGTCCTTATTGATCTTTGTTTTTTTTTACTTTAACAGTTTCAACAATATAGCATTTTAATGAAAAGCACAGTTTATGTCCAATGCATTATTTATGATTTATCAAACAAAATAACAACAATATTCATTAAACATTTTCTTTATTGAATACATAGTTAACAAGTCAAATTACTTGATTTGTTCTGTGAAAAGTCTTTTTAGTCCCAAATTGCAAATCACACAATAAATTGTGTGTACATACACTACAAAACAGATCATACAATTATACAATATCTTACTCTTACATAAATCATAAGTATATTGTTTGAAAGATATGAAACAAAGTGCATAGAATTACACAGAGATCTAAGCTAACATTGATTATATATATATATAAACTTAAATAATATGTGTGATTGACTGAAGATCATCCAAACCAATATTGTTATAATATTATTTCTTAGTTTATAAAAGCAAACATTGAATATACTACACAATGTTATAGGTAACTTATGGATTAAATGTGGTGAGTTTTATGTTAAAAAGGTTATAAAATAATATATTTTTGTGGATCAAACAATGTTTGATCTAATTAATATTTTGAATAGCTATGTAAAATATTATGTTTTGTGATAAACAGGGAGAGAATATGACAAATTTGGGAACCTTCATCAGTGGTGGAACAATAAAACAATAGAAAAGTTCAAAAACCAAACAGAGTGTGTGGTGAAGCAATACAGCAACTACGACATCAAGGGAAAGCACCTCAACGGGAAACAAACTCTGGGTATGTCCTTATTGAAGTATGTTTGCGAGGATTCTATATCATTTTTGAGTACGGTACTAGGAGTAAGTTATATATATTAAATTATATAGAGGGACTACAGCCTTAAAATTTGAACGTACTAAGAAAACTTACTGTTTACACTGTTTGATTTTAAAAACTTTTTTAATGTTGCCTTTTATTAACCCTTTTATTTAAGTGTATTTTTATTAAGTTAACAATACAAGTTTAATATCTTATAATAACAAAGCTCAATGAAATATTGAGAACCTTAAGGTAACAAGTGATTGAGTACAGTACTGTTCATTTGTGTACAATAGTATAAAAGGGTTGTTCCAAAAGTAAGTTAGACTGTTTTATTATACTCACTGATGGAAGTTACCTCTGGATATACAAATCAATATTCTTACAATAGAAACAAAATATTAATTTGAATAGCATGAAAAGTATTTGTAATCATATAAAACATAATCACACATGGTTTTTAAATCAAATTCAACTTGCTATAAAACCCACTCTAGCGGCAGAGCATCGAACTGAATATGTTAGTTCCGGCTTCAGCTCACAGGAAGGGGTGAGTCTGCTAAAAAGTTTACAAAATTAAGGACAGATAGCATCACCTGCCTGTAATCTGTCTGATCTTTAACTGTCGCAAAAGTGACACAAACCAGTTGTTGTTGGGTTAAACATTTTTTTACATCTGATATTCTTTGATTGATATTGTTCTGAGGCAAATTATCATTGATATTTAAACTAACGTCATTAGCATAAAAACAAAGATTTAGGAAAGAACTGTTGGGAAAAGAAAGAGTTATGCCTTTAATGTAACATATAAATAATAATAATATAATTATTGAGAGCCCTGTGTTACACCAACCTGAATCTGAGTTAAAGAAGATTCGCTACCAACAATTTGATCTTTTTTATTTCTTTTTGATTTCAACAAATTGTTTTCTATCAGTTAAATATGAACTAAGCCAATTAAAAGAGTTTTCAATGACACCCAGGCTTTTGATTTTATCCAGTATAAGAGTATGGGAAATGCTACCAGCTACCAAAAAGATATGAAAAAGATCACAAAGTAATCACCCGAAGGTAGCTTCCATGATGGCCTGTCAAGTTTAACTCTAAACCATTCAAAAATTGGCTGCTAAACAGATTTATGTTCTATTCTGAGTTGATTGTGGTACTGATGTAAAATGGTATGTCTATAATTGCTATCTAGTGTTTGTACATAGATAGCAATTATCTAGAGAACTTCCATCTGGTGGTCTAAAATCATAAAATAGTAGCCTACTCAGAGGTAGATTAAACCAGTTGGATATATAAAGGGCAACTAATAGATAAAATGTACAGTTGTAAAAGTATTTAAAAAATATTACAATCCTGATTTCATGTTGTATGGATTGTTACATCATAAAAACAGTTTTTAAACACTTGGGAGACAATAGACAACAGCATGGGTGGGCAATGGGCATGTTGGGGTCACGGAATTAATTTCCTAATTTTTGTCACAAAATAGCCTAAAAGTGGGAAAAAAGAATCATTTACGTGAAACTAATACGATACCATTGTAAAAACTTATCAAAATATATGCGTCGAATAAAAAACCATAATAGAACTGTTAAGATTGGCAATAAAAATTCTAAAACTTTTATGAGGTCTTGGAGGAAATTACCCCCCTTAACTCCCCTCATGGACAACAGACAAAAATCTGTTATTAAATATTTTTTGAGAACAGACATAGAGTCAGCATATATGCAGTGTCTTGGAAAATATCAATGAGTGGATTAAATAAAATGAGAGTAGATCATTTCGGATAAAGTTTTCATCAGTATTCTCTTCAAGGTAGTAAGGACAGATAAAGCTTTATCAGCAATAACACATAATTAGCTGAACCGAAGACTTCTACATAATATCGAAGACTATTTTTCATACACAATCTTTAAATTTCACCATTTCCTCTTGTGGTGGAAGCTACTTCCACGACTTAGTATTAAAAACACATTCAACCCCACTCAGGACATACTGATTGTTTTGACGACAGGAGAGAACATAGCAGACAACGGGGGGCTGAAGGCAGCATACAGAGCTTACCTGGACTGGGTGAGACGCAACCATGAGGAGGCCCCCCTGCCTGCGCTCAATCTCACCCACCGGCAGCTCTTCTTCCTTAGCTTTGCACAGGTTGGTAAAGCCATGTCATAACTACAGCTGATATTTTGGATGAAGGCTATGTCAAATCACTGTGAATAAATTAATTAATTGATGAGTTTATTCTAGAAATATTACAGCCACAAATACAATAGGTAATGAATTAAAATAAATAACTAACTAAAACAAAAATCTATAACAAAACTAAGTATTTCTTGGCTGCACTGTAAGCTCAAAATCTTGAGAATCAGCAGACATAAGCAATGCCTGTGCGTCTGGCTTGTCTGAATTGATAAAAAGGAAATTTATACTAAACAAATTGAAAGGAGCGGTTCTAGCAGACTTTTGAAACATCCTCCCCAAGCAATAATTCCAAATGATAACAGAGACTGAACATATATGAAATTTTGATTTCTTTGAGTGTTAAGATTCCATGCGTTTGTCTATAAGCAAAAATATATTTCCAGGCCTTATTTTTAACCATCTCTCTGTGTGTATTCCATTTTAGAGGACAGTCAAAAATTACTCCTAGGTATTTATGAGGGAACCCTTTCAATACTCTTGCACTTACATGTATTGCTGAGAAAATGATTACAAGAACAAATTATTAGACCTTGGAGGTTATATTCTGTATATTTGCTAAGAGCGATGGGCGTGAATTTGGTTTTGGAGAAATTTAAAGACAGAATATTTTGGTCCAGCCAAGTCTTAATAATCAATCCTCTTGATTGTACCTCGGGCCACGTCTTCCCTAGGAGAAAAATAAGCCTGTCGTCAGCAAACAAATACAGCTTACCAAAAATTTTCAATTTTGAAATGTTATTTATATAAATTAAAAACAATACTGGCCCAAGATTGCTTCCTGTACCATGACATAATCAACAGGCATGACCTCACTGTCAGTACCACAAATAGTCACAGACTGGGCTCTATTTGAAAGGTAACTGATAAACCATGCGAGAGCTTTCCCGCAGATTCCTATTGTTTTCAATTTGTAAAGTAATTTTGACTGATCCAAAATATTTTTATCGCATCGGAATCTGTACTGATGCTCACTTAAGATGTTATTTGTTTATAGGTAAGAAACCAATTTATCTTTGACAATTTTCTCTAAAATTTTTGTGAACTCACTTAAAAAGGAATTTGCACAGAAGTTTTTTTTATTGGTAACGTTGTTAGATTTAAATTTCCTTTAAGGACATTGGCCGATATACCATCATAGCCCGGCATGAGCCAGTTTATTTGATCAGCTGTTTTTCTGTTATTTTTTTATTTGTTTATAGCATGGTTTTCTCAGTGTTTTCCTTTCATTTTGATTAAACATGGTCATTCTCTTGTTAATTTTTGCCGTTTACTAATTATTCAGTACTTATTCAATTTTTTAATTATTCAATTAGAAGTGATTACTTATTCAATACTTGTAATTTTAATAGCAAGAAGTACAAAGACCATGCAGATTATTTGACTAAACAACAGGGGCGTACCTTGCGGAAGGTTATTGGGATATATTCCTAGCAAATCCAGAAAATAAGTCTTAACCCTTCCCAGACTGCAGCCGGATATATCCACTAAATTTTTGGGTCTAGCGGACGGTCGGAGGTTATATCAGTGGATCGTAAAAAATAACCTGAGCCAGGTTTAAACTATTTTGATCCCATTTTTGATCAGTAGAAACTCAAACTGACATACTACTTCCATACTACTACTACTACTACTACTTACTGACTACTTACATTGTTGTTGTAGATTCAAATTTTTTTGTTAGTTCTTATTATTTTTTTTAATTATTCATGGTATAAATACAGTTTATTTCAACTATTTACAAATAACTAGGTGTTGTAAACACAGAAAAAAACATTTTTTACTCGAACCTCATTTCTTATATGCCTAAGACAAGGAGTAGGCCAATAATAATTTTTCTTTTTGAGGTTCCTTAGACAAAAATAATAGTTGTTTGAATTTATATACCTATTATAGCATGATAGAATTAAGGAGAAGCAAAATATATTTAAATTTACCATGCAATTAAATCATAAACACGTTTTAACAGGTTTGGTGTTCTGCAAGCACGGAGGAGGCAACCAACCTACAGATAGAGAAAGACGCTCATGCTCCGCCCAAATTCCGGGTCATTGGGTCACTCTCCAACTCACCAGAGTTTTCCAAGGAGTTCAATTGCCCCCTCGGCTCCAAGATGAACCCTCTGAACAAATGTGAAGTCTGGTAGAGAGACATCCAAACCTGAATACACTGTATAAAGTGCAAGGCACAGTCTTCACTCTAAACATGTCTTGAATCAGACGCTCGGCAACACAGGATCCCAAGGGGAAATGAAATAAGAGTGATTAAGTGGAATATGTTTAAAGATTTCTAACAATCCTAATTTATTTTTCAAATTTTCTTGGATACGGTGAGCAGTTAGTTATATAATTAACTGAATACCATACACAGGGCCGTCGTGTGGACGAAGCGACCGCCCAGGTTGTCTGCCACCAGGAGGGGGCCTGCAGAAGCAATGGCTTAAAGAGCAAATGCTACGGTAAAAGTAATACTGTAATACACTTTTTTCAAATAATTTATGCCTAATATAGGCATACAAAACATTTTTTAAAAGCTATGTGTAGCTGAACTTTGAATACAGGTACAGTATTGTACCTGTATTGAATACAGTATTGTAGGATTGATAAGGGGCTCCTGACAACATCTTGGCCCGGGCACCAATAAACCACACGACGGCTCTAACCATTCAAACATATCTTTGCAGATTCAATTCGGGGGATAGTATTTTTTATTTTTCAGAGTTTAAAATTTAGCTTTATTAATACAAAATTAATGACTTATAAATTTTTTATTCTACTAATTCCCAAATCTAAGGTAATAAAAAATATAATTTTTTAAAACCTATGTTTTTATCACAGAGTTTTATTATAAAATACATCCCATATCAAGTAAATTATTAAACTTATCTGTCTAATATTACGATAAACCCTTGTTATTATGTTGAGAAGGTTTGAAGGTTGTTACTGAGGGACCAAGTCCTTTTAATGTATATGAAGTACTACAGGATAAATTTCAAACTTGACATCTCTTACACTCGATAAGGCTGTTGACCTGATATATACAATCTGAAATGTCACCTGTAAAGTATTGACCATTGGTGACAAGCCATGAGATTTCAGACAAGACTACTCAGTTTTTTTTACATTAATCCAAGATTTTTACTCTTGTTTTTACTTTTTAAATCTTGTAAAGCTAAACAACCTGTAAGTCAACATTGGGTCAAGTTTGAAATCGTCTACTGTATTTACATATGACACTAGAAAATATAGAAAAAAGTATTAGATCAAAGACACAAATAATTGAATAAATTAATTTTATTACTTTTAGAAAAGAGAGAAGTTCTGCATGCAGCATAAACTCATTTTCCTTCTTTAAAAAAATAATTATTTATTATTATAAACAAATAAAACAAATAGGTAACCCCACTAAGCTATATATAAAACTTTGATACAATAAATCCTGAGTGTATTTTTTATTGAGTACAAATCACTGTGTTCTGCTTGGTGTGAGTGTGTGCTTCAGTGAAGGCAGAGTCACACGAGGTACCTATATAGACTCTAGTCCCAAATCTTTGTCTACGAACCGTGTACTTTATGTGCCAAAAATAAAGTTTTTCCCCCAGGATGGTGATCGTGAAAATATTGTAAATAGATTTATGTGATAATGTTGCTTTTGTTTAGGAATAAGTGTAACTTTCAAAGAAATTGGCTGAACGAAAATCTTTTTGGTCAGAGTACATGTTTGTAAGATTTTCATGAACAAAAATATTGTCAGAACCATAGTGATTATACAAATACTATCAGAATTTCTCTAAGCTAAATTCTGATGGTATTGGAAAAGACTGCATATTGTGTTGTCTACACAATAATAGATGTATTGTCAAACATGGATATTAGGCAGAAAATTGCTTACTACTGTTCTTATTGGAATTAATTTAATCATTATTTGTAAAAATGCAAACTGAATGTCATAAAGTTTGTTGCAAATGTCTGTGACCAGCCTACTTTTATAAGTTAAATATAAGTGTAGAAAATAAAGACAAAAATCATTTCTCAAAATAATTATTGTTTTGTATAATATAGAACAAAACTGAAAAAGTATTAATAATAACTCATAAGAAACAAAAGTAAAGAGATAAAAAGTAGGTTTTCTCACATAATTTTCTTTATAAACTTACCATGATATTATTTTATTATTAGTTTTGTTAAATATTGTAATATCAAACTCGGTATATGATACCGAGTTATGACTTGATGACTTCTAATTGACTAAAAATGAATGTTAATTCTCATCATTTATCGTAAATGACTTTTTAAGACTTGGTTTTAAAAAGTACACCTTATGGTATAGCTCATGTGAAATTTATCTTTAATAAATTCGAATAACGACCATTTCTCTTACCTCCTGCGTTTGTGTAGAAGAGTCTTTGGTCCTAAAAACACTTTTACGGTACACATAGATAAGTATTTAAAAATCAAACACTTTATACTGAACACCAGTGGAATACACTTCTTTTTTTTTAATAAATCATCTACCATTCATGGTTTCCCATTACAAAGATGGCAGCTGAGTTCATACATCATCAGCAAATTTACTATCACCTGTTAACTTTTCTCAGTAATTAATTGGCAACAAATTATTTTATTGTTTCAAAACAAACACATCTAGAATCTTCTTCAACACATCTTGATTTACATGTGTAAGATGAAATTAGATGTGTATTTTGACATGGATATTCAAAATACACATTCTCTGGGGGGGAGAGGGTTAACAACTTGTAAGACCAAAATTTGAATATGCAAAATTTGAAACACCTGTTTAAATTTCCTTCGGATATATCCATTTTCTAACCCATTTCCCACAGGGAGGTAAATACAAATCTTTTTAGATAATACTTTGGAAACCACGTATTATTAGTTTTACACTCATTGTACTAAATTTAAAATTTCTTTATTTAGATGATACTTCTATTATTAAACTATTTTGTTAGTATAAGTAAAATTTATATGATCTTTTATAACACAAAACAAATAAACCAAATTTTATCAAACCATTTTGTAAACTAAATATGATGATATTTTATGTTATAAAAGTCGTACAAGACATTAAACCTCATGGTCTTATCGTATGAGACAGTTTGTATTTTAACCATATATTATAATCTTGTCTGTGATATCATGCTAGTACTGTAAGTAAGTCTCTAGGACTTGTAATTATTTACACATTGTATGTAATGATTATGTTGATGATATCATTATGCAAAATAAATTAAAATTGTATTAAATACATGTGACATTCTTTGTTTCACCTTTAAATTTTTGACATATGTCTTAGCTATGGGGGGGAGGAGTTAGCAATTTACTCCAACCAAATCTTGAAACAGTGATGTCATTTGGTTAGTGACATCATAGATTGGTTATAAGAACAGCTGTTTGGATGAATTGAATTCATTCCCTTTGCCTTGAGCTTGAGACATATCCATGATATAACCTATTTTACACAGGGAAGCAAATACAAACAGTTTACACCAAAACTTTGTTCTCCAACTCTCACATCGTTCTATCTCATATTGTTCTAGTGTTTAAATTTACATACATCCATGCTATATCTATTTTAACTTTTCTTTCCAGCGCTACTCCAGTCTACCTCATGGTCTTTTCCCCCAAGGTTCACATTCTCACACCACACTAAACAAAAAAAATCACTAAACAGTGATTTTCATTGAAAATACACAACCAACTGTTTTAGTTTATAAGTCAAGTATAAACTGAATTATGTAAATAAAGTTGCTAGATTAGTGTTAATGTCTTCTGGTTTAAATAATTTTAAGTCATTTGAATATTAATATTAATTTCTTGAAATAAAAAGTTCTTAACATTTTTTGATTTGCAATTTTATGTTTATTCAACACATAAATCATCATCGTATAAATCACATTGTTCACTCAAATCATGTAAGCAGAGCAAATGGCTTTATTACAGTAAGGCAATTATTTGACAGATTAGGGGGTTTTGAACACCTGTTCCATTTAAGTTAGATAAATAGTGATTTTTTACATGTGATTTTTGGGTACTATGTCTATTTTTACTAATAATTTTGAAGTTAAACCAAAAATGTTTTTAATTTATTCTAACATGAAGAGACGAAAAAGTTAATAAGGAAATTAAAAGTGAGTGAGTTCCTCTTAAGATTAAACTTGAAGAGGTATATATTTTTGCAGTGGATTAAGTGTTTTAAGTTCTTCTGAAGGTTACTTATGATTGTTTTATTTACAAATATCAGGTAAGTCAAGGGTAGGGAATCATCATCATCTACTTACAGTAGTTAGTTATATACGGTAAAAAGGAATCTGTAGGAAATAAAAAATTAATTTTATTGTTCCTTTTATAAACAAATATATAGTCTTTCATTTAATTAGGACTTTATTTATTAAATTTTTCTCCAAGCTGGAGACATATTATTTTTGGTTACTTAAGTTATTTTTTTTGTGTATTTACTTGTTATAATAAAAATAAACTAATCCTCTATTCTTTGGGGTTTTTAATTGGATTTACACCTGTTGGGATAATGACAGAGTTATTGACATAACGCCGAAATAGCGCAGACCTGCTCAGCCACCATCTCCTTCGGTCCCTGGCCTCAGAACTGCTTGTGGTCGTCCTCTTTGGGTCTTGGATCCTCGGGCCATCAGGGTCGTCTGTCCTCAGTTGTCAGAGTCGTCTGTCCTCGGCTGTCATCAGGGTCACCATCGGAGTGGTCTCCTCAAGATGTGCTAGGAGCTGGGTCTTCTTGGTGTTAGGGTTGTTGGGTTTCAATAGGTGCTTTGTACCACCCTGATGAGATATAGCCCTTGCTCGGTCCAGAGCCTACTAACAGAATACTCTCCCGAAGACTTCCTTCCTTCGATTCTCTTCCCTACTCCTCTTTGCCTTCGAATTCCCTTCTCCCCATTAGCTAACCCAGCAACGTCTCTTCAAGTTTAATCTTTGGACTTAAAGATCGGAGTCCAATTGGCATTACCCTTTCCACTGGGGTCGTTGATTCCTATGAAAAGGGCATGGTGCTGACCATGAGTAAATCTGCCATTGACTTTATTTTACGCATGTGGGAGAGGGTAACTTTTCTGTCTTTTAAATTTTAAGTTTTACTCACGACTGCGCCGCCAAAATTCTACACATCTGGCATGTCACCTGAGATTTCTAGACTCGGGACAGACGTTCTTCATACGTTTTACGACAACTGGCGTTTAAACTCATTTTATGTGAGCAATGTTTAAAAAATATCAACGGTTTTTATATGTAAAAGTTGTATATAAAAATATTATCATGATATTTTTTGTCAGTGTGTGATTTGTTTTAACTGCATTTTTCCACAAAACTTTTCTCTACAGTTTTCCTAAAGTTTTTATTCTAATTTTGTTATGACTTCAAAACGCAAGTGATAATACTTGCAACTTATAATGACATTGACGTGACAATGTGGGGGAGCAGATCAAATGTTATTGTTGCTGGCTTAGAAATGATAGGTCTTTAATTTGTTCTCAGAACACTTTTTATAATATTTTCCTGAAGAATCTTGGTCAACGTAGGATGTCCTCTGCTGTACACACCATAGTTAACAAATTAATAATCCATAGATGTTTATTTGATACCTTTAAAATGAGTATATAATACTACCGTTTTAATGGTACCTAGTTAAAAATGGTAATAAAATAAGAATAGTACAAGGTGAATTACTGTTTATGGTGCACAGAAGTATGACAAGAGGATTTTAAAATGTCTGCCTTGATTACACTGTATTGTAGCATGTGTTCAGACTTGCTTTAAACTCATTTGATCTATATATTAAAATTAAAAGGCACATAAAACGGTATTTTATATGGTACAGTACTTCCTGGAATGTCTTAATTATTATATATGCACAAAACAAATTATTGTTGACGATGGCTTGTACTTAGATGGTTCTCTGAAAATATATGCTATTTTCTCTATATTGGTAATATTTAAGCTTACATCTTACCCTTTTGAATGAGATTGGTGTATAAAGTTTAACTTTTGGATAAAATTTAGATTGAATGGTTTTATGTACAGATTATGGTATATTAAATACTATCAAAATTTTAACTCTTAGCCTTTCAGAGGGCGCATAAGTTTTAAAAATGGGAGTGGGGGCACCTGGAGGTTACTTCCAGGACAATAAAAAAAACTTTTATAAGGTAAAATTTGTATTTAAGTGCTCAAAATTACGTAATTTTTACATGTAGAACAATGAAAATGTGTTTAGTGAATATAATACTTTTGTAAAAACCATATAGTATCGTATCTTATGAATTTCTAACTATAACATAATTGAAAAACAGGTACATAACTGAAATTTTAGTATAAAAATAAATAGAAATAATTTTTTTAAAGAATATATTTAAAAAAAGGTTAGTGTTCATAATTGTATCATAATGTTCTTTGACACGAATTTGGATGATAAACTCACAATATTATGGAAGTAGCACACATAGAAGCTACTTCCAGCACTGGACAAGACTGAACAAAACTAACAAATAGAAAGTAGTAGGGGTGAGTTTTGACCTTCACTCGATTCTAGAAAGGAGGTGGGTAAGGTAGAGTGCTGCTCACACTTCCAACGTCACCTAAAATAATAAAATCGTGGAAAATAAAACCCCCCAGGAGGTTTTTTCCTTGATGAGACCTTTGAAAGGTTAGTAGATAATTATCACAAATAAACCTGTGAATATTTTTATTCAGTGCTGGATCTGTAATATTTCCTTAACACTAAATTGAATTTTACTTTCTCCCCTTAGAATATTTATATGGAGAAAGTATTGTTTTCGTCAAAATTTTTGACTTTGAGTTGAGGGTGGATATATCCATTTTGGGGCCCCTGAAGCCAAAAAAGTAGGTTTCAACGTGATGTCTGTCCATCTGTGTGTGTGTGTGTGTGTGTGTGTGTGTGTGTGTGTGTGTGTCTGGATGTGTACAGAGCCACAGCCTACCCCGTTGATCCGATTTATATGGAATTTGGCATGTATGTATATACTCGCAGTATCTCCAGGTGTTTTTTTTTTCATTTTTTGATTAAAATTTGATAGTTTGTAATGCACAGAGTACTAAGTGATTTGACGCCACCCGCATGTCTGTAAAAATGACGGTTCAAAAACTATTGGCTTTTAAATGTGAAAAAATAAATTTTCAAATTTTCAGCGAAAACAATCAAAGTACAACTTTACTGGCACCATTGAAACCAGCTTAAAAAACTAAACAAATTAGTTATTTGAATTATTTGTCTATGACTAACGGTTCCAGAGAAAAGTAAAATTTACTGTCCATGATAAACGCAGTACGTTGTCTGAAAGCACCCAATGTTATTCTTATGGAGAATATTAGAAAATCAATTTCTTCCTTATTTTCCAACCGTTTTCCATGAAACTTGGTATGAAGCGTAAGGTCAAATCACCCAACAAAATTAATTCAAAAAGCTTGGTATTACGGGGGTGGGGGGGGTTCCCCCATACAATTTGAAAAATTAATTTAACTTAGTCTCTCTTGTTTTATTTTCAGAAATGGGATGATTATTTTTGAAACAATAAATTATATTTAGATAAACTTTAAAGAACATGATATTTTTATTACAAATTGGCTTTTTTTAAATTTACTTAAGAGAGAAAGTATGTGTCAGTCCACTGATACCGTTTATTTTATGTCCATTAGTGACTGACTATATACTGTATATTCCCTTAATTCTCTATTACAGATTTAGTCAAATATTCAAAACAATAGAATAGATTCATTACATAATTTAGAACATGATCAAGAACCATTTTTGTATATTTCATTCTACTAGTAATTGAATGTAATTTACAATTAATATTGAATATGACAAAAAGGAACTCTCCTTTTTTGGCATATTAGAGGTATTAGTTTAGTCCGTACACACTTGTGTACGGACTAAAAACAAAATTTAAATTCAAAAATTGAGATTGACGTAATGAGATGATTACCTGACAACAGTTGGCAGAGACGGGGCCAGAGGTCGGGCTACGTCAAGGTTAAACTTATTGTCAGGATAAATTAGTGGGTCAAGCTGTTGAATCCTTGCCTACTGTCCATTCCATTTGATGTAATTTCTGCCGTGAGTGACGTCTGAGAGTGTGTTAATGTCTGCCAACTGCAATTATGGTAGGGTAGGGCTAATACTCTTATCAGTCTAACTGTACAGTAGTCCCTTCATTCTTTTACATGCTAGCTTTGCTTGAGCTCCTACATGTTAGAAGATTTATTATTAATTCAATTTTGTATGATATTTTTGATTGATAGGTATTTAGTTAATTACAATAATCAGAATAATATTGATAGTTAATTTAACAAGAGGTTTATTAATTTATTTAAACTAGGATTGATTTTGGTGATTATTTATCTATTTTTCACTAAATTTCACATTATGAAAAAATGTTTTATTTAAAAAATACACCTTATTCAGGATTGAAACCTCATTTGCGCAATATCATAATATCTAGGTGAAAAGATTTCACTTTTAACATTTTTATTATAAGATGTAACCAATAAGAATGATGTGAGCATTTTAGCCTCCAGATCATTGATTTTACTAAAATTAAAGGTTAAAATACCTGTAGCACTGTCTGTGATCTTCAATTATGGTGCTGACGACCAATGGTTTCGTACTTTAAAAGTCCATTCTCGAGTCTGAATACCAAGTAATAAAATTATCCTCAACACTAACGTAGTGAAGAGTCGTCTTCAATAACACTGACAGACACGGAATATTGAGACACAAATTAAAGTTAAAAGTTAATTAATTTTACCAAATTACAGATTTAGGGTGAGAGCGTGGCGAAGCCAGCGAACGGTGAGTCATGACTGCCAGCTTCGCCTTTCTCTCGTCCTAAATCTGTCATTTGGTCAAATTAATTAACTTTTAAATTTAATGATGTACCATATTTTAACATTCTCTAATATCTCCAACTACATTTCTTTTTTTACAAGTAATATTCAACAGATAACGAAGCTGCAACATCAAAAGAATATCCCGTTGCCAGTCCTGAGAGACTTATTGGAGGGGGGTCAGATTACATAATGTGGTAGGTGCAATACTTGTGGTACATAAGAGTATTGTTTCAGGGTGTTTTATGGCACTTTGATTTGACTAAGAGTAACTACAAACTACTTAACCAATTAGTAACTGATTGAATTAGTTTAAATAGTTACATCCTGCTTTCAAAAAGTATTATTCTAACTTGAAACATACAACAATCCACTTAGATTGTTCCAATTTTCCATTACCGGTAATGTCAAAAACTGTTCTTACTGTACCACTTTAAGAATACCAGTATACAATATATCTGTATAAAACTTAAGTGGTGCAAACATTTTTAAACATTTTACACTAAATAAGACACCAAAAATAAATACAACAATATCCATACTTAATACCCACTTAATATAACTTAATATCCCTGGAAAGGTTTAGCGTGTTTGAAAAGATTTGCTCGTCATTGAAATATAACTCTAAGCACTGTTAAACTTAAGATAAATGGGGCGTATTTGGATTTTTTTATGTAACTTTAATAGTAATTAAAATATATTCTTTTTCAATTACAGACTGAACTAGTATGCTGCTGTAAGTGCTGCCGTTTGACTGCTTCTAAACAAACCGGGCGAGTAAAGTATGGTTTATCTTTCTTTATACCTGTAGTAATAAAATATTAAGTACGGTATTGAAGTTAACTAATAAGAGTTGTCTATTGAATTTGAACTTGTACATTTACCAGAATTTACATGTGAGCTTTGGCCTGGTTTTAAAGTAATAATTAGATATAGTGGTAAGGGCAAGACTCAAAGTAGAAGGCATTACAAACCATTCTGCTCTGTGTTTTAATGTATTTCATACATAGGAAGTTAAGGAAATACTTTCCACATGTGCTGCAATTACATGTTGTAAATGCATTAATGTTATCATATAAAAACACTACTTTTGTTGCTTATTATAAGACTAGCTGATCCGGCAAACTTTGTAACGCCCTACAGTAAATATGTGTTAACTTTATTTTGGCCATGTTCCGAAGTCAAAAGCATTATGGCTTCATTGTGAAAGATTTAGATATTCTGGGTTGCTGTATAGTTATGAGCCATTCTAAAGTGTTATGAATGGTGTAACTAACACGACTTTGTTTTATTACTTAGATAGATAATAAAAATAGATCAATTAATATACAATACTTTGGCATTTATTAACATATGACATTTAATTATACACAAAATAAAAAAATAGGTATGTAAATCCCCAAAACTGTGAAGTATCAACATGGCAAGTACAACTGTTCTTTTTGTACTGTATTTATTTACTTGATTGTTTTAAATTGACGATTGATACAGAAGGCTTTGAATAGCAATTCACCTTGCTAATGGAAAATTAACCAACAGCTGCAACTTTAGAAATCAAATATTTTGATTGTAGAAAATTTGTAAACAAATTTACTCCCCATAAGGTTAACATGGGGACTTTGACCCTATGTTGGGCAAAGCCGTTCGGGAGTTTTGAAAAATCCTTTATTAGTACACATCTAGACCTTAAATAAAACCTGTGTACCAAACAAATTTGAAGCTCCAAGCCTTGTAGTTTTTGAAAAACTGTGATCAGACAGTCAGTCAGTGAGATAGATTTGGGTTATATATTATATAAAGATAATAGAATAGTTTGCAGGAAAAATATAGCCTGCAAGTCTATGTGGTGTTTCCAAAAAATTTCAAAAAAGATAATTAAGTGAATTCGGATAAGTTTTCTAATTACTACCATGCATAGGAAATCCTACATTATTCTCTGTATTACTTCTATTTGTATTTATTTAAACAGAAAAATATCTTGTTAAGATTATTTCTGTACTTGAACTTATTACTGAGTGATTACTGCGGTCTATGTGTGTCACGAACTTTAAGATAATAATTTTTTTGTTTGATGATGTGTGTTGTTAAAGGTCATTTCTATATGAGTAGTCAATTTATCAGAATAACTATGAGAAGTCATTCATCAGCAATAAATGAGGACTTCTTCTTTCATTTTTGAATGATTTACAATGTGTGTTTATAATTTATTATCTTCCAAGATCTAAAATGTAAAGTCTAATAACAATAAAATTTTTATTTAAAGTTTTTAATTACTCAGTTATTTAATAATGATGTGTGAAAAAAATAATGGGTATGTACTGATTAATTGAAAACATTGTTATAAATGTATGTTTTTTGGTATTTTCTGTAAATTATTGTATCATAATATTGAAAAGTTAACTATATATTTTCTCTATGAATTTGAATTAAACTTCTATTTATTGAATTAAACTAAAATATTCTTAAAATTTTACTAAGAATGTAGGTCAGTATATACTTCTAAAAAGAATTACTCAATATCTGTAGACAAATAAAAAAAACATTTTGCTAAGCTATTAATGAATTTTTATGAAACTGAAAAATTTATTTACTATTTCTTTAGTTTTTATTTATTTTCTTTTCAGTCAATTTATTATTTAATTAATAATTTTTTTTATTTGTTGTCTTATTCATCACAACTTATAAAACCAACTTGTTTATAATACTCACAGTTGCAGTTTCATCAGTTTTTTAATAATGCTTCACATCTCGAAAGCCTGAGACTTAAACTGAAACAGTTCAAGGATCAAATAATGAATGAGGGGACAGAACAATATAAGAAACAATTTAATTACATTCCCATTGCATCAAGGGCAGCTTCGGTTGAGGTGGGTCCTCTCCAGCCACCAGCTCTGTACTGGACGTTATTCATTGTCCAGGCAGCCCCGACCTTGACTGAGTGAACCACAAGGATGCACACGGCTGGCCTTCTACCGGATCAAATTATAATGTTTTTCCATATTCTACTCCCAACAATGCCCACTTATTGTGTGAATCCGCACACATTCACAGCCCCATTTCCGCAGATGGTGTGCCGATTTTGAGGAGCAGGGTCGTCACAGAGTCCTGAGAATAATGCTCGCGTCAACCCTGGTGCTGCTGCCGATCGTTGTGTTTTATATTGGAGTCATGAAGATGGTGAGTCCTTCGCCCTCTCCCTCACACGACGAACTCCCCAACATCCCACGTGCAGGTAAATTGAGAATTAAACTTTATTTTCTTTTTTAACTTGATTGAATCACTAAGACTGTTTAAAATATATTTTATTTACACATACATCAATTTTGCAATAATAGCAACTTGCATCTCACTCCACAACAAAAACTATCTTCCTTGGCTTTAAGCATAAAAGTTCAATAAAATTACAATAATTAACATTCCTAAACATTAGATACCATATCTTATTTTAGGAAATACATAATAATCCATAATTTATAACAATTTATTCATAATTACACAGAATATAATAAATAATTGTGTGAAGAAATGTGTTAACACAATGTTTAACGGCTATCAATTGATATGGAATTTCTTTAATCCGTAGACTTTAAGATATAGCATAGGTATACTTTTCAATTTATATAATTACTATCTGACCCCGCAAACTTCGAAACGCCTATTAGTAAATACAAGTTAACTTTAAGATTGACCATGTTTTAAAGTAGAATAGCATTACGGCTTTGTTGTGCAAGATTAAATATTCTGGGTTGCGGTGTAATTAATAACAGTACTGAAACGAAAAGACATATTAATAACATTCCCAGAAAACAAAAAAAATCTAAGTGGATTGATTCAAAAATATTCAGTCCAAGCTAAACCCAAATCAAACCTAACTGTAATACAGCTTTTGTAGGAAGATTAAATTTACTGAATCACGGCATTGTTTATAATAATACTCACGTAATCTAAAATTCATTAGTTCCATTCGTTCAAAAAAAACTAATAATCACACTGGGACAAACCAACAAGTAATTCAACCAATAAATTTTTTCTAACAATTACAAACATTCGCTGAAAATAACACACAATGACATAAATATTTGAGATAAATATACATTTGTTTATTAATGACATGAAGCAGTCTTAATCCCTCTATAATAAACTAAAGTTTAATATTTGCAAAAAATTAACCTTGAAGCCTTTTTTGCTAAAAGTATAATGTCTCTCTTTTTAATCAAGCGATCAAATAAATTTGTGCTCTTATCTATGTAAATAACATTAGAGTTTTGTCTGTACATTAGCTTGGAATTGTGATTTTTTAAAGTTTTAAATAACAGAAAAGTCAAAATGGGTCTTTTCTCCAATTTTTCTGTAATGCTAAACAATGGTACTTGTATTCCCCTGAAAAAAGACCATACACCTACTTTGATGTAACTGTTCATTATTCTATACCTTATAAGAAAGATTGTTTGTTTACTTTGAACTGACCTACAATCAAAATAAATAAAGTAATTATAGCTTTCAGATTTTTTGAGTAACATTACCATAATTGTTTTCAACGTTTTACTGAACATGTAATCTATAAAAGTGAATTAACTAAAATAAATCACCACCATCTTGACCTGCTGTCAAGGTGAAACTAATATTACTTTGATTACATTAATCATTGATTTTAAAACTATACTATTATAGTAAAATAATACCTAACCATAAACTACATTTTACCAATGATCAGTCACAACATATAACTCGATTTCAATGATCTTTTATTTTTTGGATTCGTCACTGCTCCGAGCATGCTTTAGCCATATTCAGTTTTGTATTTAACCTTAGGGCTAAGCCCTGCTGGCCTGTAAAGTTTGTATGTGTTAAGCTTATTAGGAAAATAGGTTATGCATTTTGATCATATGCATATATCAATAATGTAAATATTTTATTAAGATATTTTAATATAATAATATAGTAATATTTTATATAGAGGGATTAAGACTGCTTCTTGTCATTAATAAACAAACATATATTTATCTCAAAATTACGGTTTTGGACCCTGTTTCTAGGCCTTATGTTCAAAGAGTGCAAAAATTTCAAGAAGTAACATTTGATTGAACTCAATCTGGGACTTTGGTAATAATCTATAATATCTCAGTTTTGTTAATTATTTTTGAACTACTATATCAAAATGCAATATACTTAAAAAAATAAATGAAATAAAGTACACACCTGTTGAAGTTAAGGTAAAAGTTATATAACATCTGCTAAAAAACAAGGATATAGAATGGAAGGTCATTGCAGAATAATTATTATTCTTCATCTCTTAAGTAACCGCATTGCTAATTGTTTAGGACTTGTGAGATATTGTAATTTCTTTGCCTGCTGCATGAACTCACTTTATTATTCACTATATATATAATCAGCTGAGATCCTGGTAGAATCTTCATAACAGATTTCCATTTGCTCAAGGTTGTATTGCCATTAGGGTCTATGGTTAATTAGTGTTGTGGTAAACAAATTGAACACAGTTCCCAGCTGTCCAAATTTCACAAAAAATTTAAATCTATTCTCTAGACATGGTTTACTATAACATCATGTGTTTATTCTTCATCTGACTGTATAACATGCTTTAAAAGACTATATTGAAAGGAATACTTTTTATTGGTTTGGGTAATAGAAAATTTATAAGAGATTAATTTTATTGATTTAAGAAGTCTCTTAACTCTCTTAGAGTTAAGAGACTAATTTGCTTGCAAAAGGAGAAGTAAATAACGGATCTTATATCAAATTTAGCTAGTAGCTCAGGCCTAGATCAAAGATATATACTATTCAAATGTGACAAAACTATGAATCTAAAGCACAATATTAAATACCGTACCTAACAATACAAGCAGAAGATATACAGCTCAACCCTCATCATAGATTAAGCCTCATACCTCATATCCGTTTATAAATAAGGATGTTATATAACTGTATACTAATTAATAAACATGGGGAATGAATAATTATGATTGCTCTCATAAGGGACAAAAGTTCAAATTTTTAAGTTTACATAATTAAAAACTTGACTAAGTATAAAAAAGCTGTACATTAAGACATTTCCACAAATATTTCAAAAAATAAGCTAGAGACACTTTTTTCCTTTCCCCATGAGATTAACATTGGTGCTGCAAAACACAATTTAGTACTGTGTATATTGAGGGCTCCACAAGCTTTGTGATCCTCACCTAACATCCTTGGAAAGTGATCGTGATCAACCCTCTAGTGTATTCCTCAGTTCCTTAAGAACACATAAATTCATTTCATTTATTGGCCTTAGTGATTAATCATCCTCAGGAATTAAGTTGACTTATGTCCGTGGTTCTAGACTTATCAAATACATTTCAATCCAAACTCTCTTATTCTTATTATTGAGACACTGGCCCAAATGAGTGGATATTTTATGGTGAATATGAGTGAAGGATGAGCGTGGTGAATGCAATGAATTTTGTGACATATTGATTTCTTACTGACAAGGATTAGCTGATTCATTTGCCAGGATCATAAAGGCAGTGCGAGCGGCGTTCGGGACAACTGAAATCCGATAGGTCGGCGCTAGTGTCTTTTTATTCGTTACGCATATTTGATTGTTTTCATGCAAGATTCCTGAGAGACCTTTTTAAGATAACAAATCTTTGTTGTGTGAATTTTTTTAGACCTCCAAAATGAAATATTTTATAAGATTATTAGATAAAAAATGTGGCTTTAAAAATTCATTTACTTTAGTATACAAAATTTGTTTCCTTATTTCTAAATTTCATATAGGTTATGCAAAAAAGTCTTTTATTCATCCATGTTCCCGAAATTTCATCTAAAAAACACAAGTAGTTTTCCCATACTCCTTGCATGAAAACACAAAATTTCCTAATTAATCACCCTGTACGGTAACTCAAAAGGTTTTCACAAAAATCTTGAAAAATTATGACAAAGCGTTTTTATGATATAATCAGCAAATAAACATGAAATTATGTTTAAGATTGAAATTTTTAAGTCCATTTTTTACTAGCACCACCTAAATAAATAGCCCACTGAACAAAGCAAACTGGGTCTAGTATCGTACCATCACAACAAAACTATGTCAAAATATTGCTCAGGATTGAATTGGTATCTTATTGAATACAATGTTCATTTCCAAAAACCATTCTCATAATTATTAGAACATTTGGTAAGTCAGATGATAAATTCTGGTTCGGATCCCATATGCGGGTGCGAGTGCGTGTTTGTTTCTATTAGTCACGTTGGTGCGCGAATCAGCAACCATCAGATTAGTTCCTAATTATCAGGTGAATGAACATAATTTTACCATTATATATTCTAGCCAGGTTTTCTATGGCGTTCTAACCTTACAAAATCTAAACTACAGTCCAAATAATTTATTTCAGAACAACTGATATTCGACGACACTCGGGAGCATGCAGACCATGACCTTCTGCAAGACTACAAGACCAGTTGTATCCCGACGCAGGCTTCGTACATGTCACTGCTGCGGGCCAGGCGAGCTCTTTCAGACAGACTGCCTGACTTTGAGACTTACAAAGTAAGATCACAACACAATAACCTTTCTCTTTGACCAATTGTTAAAACAATTTTGTTTTTATGAAAACAATCATTGAGACTGAATCTTTAAAACTGGATAAAACTATAATCTCTACCCTGATTTACTAGTAGTTAAAGTTTGCCTTGAAAGGGTTTTAAAAATGTGTTTGTCATAACAGCAGTCACAGTTGGTTACATTACTACTAAAGCCATGGAATTAGTTGCATAAAAATCCAATAAAATGTTGATAGTAGGAATGACATCTGCTCCTTTAGTTGACCTGTCAAAAGCTTTTGACATTATCTCCCATGATCTGCTGTTAAAGAACTTGTATTGTTATGGTATATAATGTAGCCAAGCTTAATGACTTCCTATTTATATGACAGACCAATACAAACAGGAATTCCTCAAGGTTCTGTTATTAGGCCTTTCTTATTTGTCATAGCTATAATTGACTTGGCTTGTCAAGTACTGTGTTATTTTATAGTATAACCTTATGGGGAAATAGTAATGGAAATAGTAATAGGGGTTTTATGTAGCAAAAAAGTATTGAGGGTGAATTTATGATGTACTTAACACCATTGCTATTAAAGGATTATGTTTAAAATAGGTCACTTCATGAAAAATAGTTTGGATAGATTTTAAGACTATGCGTACCTGGCGCACGAAAAGTGCGCTGTCAAGGAGACAATCTGTCACTGCGTTTAGGCACTCAATCTTAGTGTTGCTATTTAAAAGAATCAAGTCAATTTAATTATGATAAAAATTATTTTATTAATAACCTTATAAAATTTCTCTAAAAACAAATTCCGAGTATAAATACGGTTGTCTAGAAGTCGGCCTTGGTGTTTTCCATTTTTTTTATAGACTTTGAGTCCATAAATGATCGGGCTATACTTGCTGCGACATATAGTTGTGTCAACGATTTGACATACTCCAACCTTACCCAAATAGGTCCTCTGAGATTCGTTATGTCATAGCAAATGCCTATAATCGGGTGTGTGTGCTGGAGACTGAACGGTACAGGGTATCGCCTTCCAGATTATGTCGACGTTAGCTTTTTTTTCATAGTATGTGTTTCTTGAAAAAAGTATTGTTGTGTCGAGCTATAAAATATATGATGTTATGTCTAGTACACATTTAATTAAGAATTATGACAAATAGGTCACTAGTTATGAAAATAGTTTGAAGATGTTTCAAAGTATTTAGGGTCTTATAAAGATATAGACTGAAAATCATTTTTGCACATACTCTCCACGTGACAACAGTCAAATGGTTATCTCGTGCAACACTGATGGAGAGACTAATATTTCTATACAGCATTGCTGAATGTCACCTATGGCTTTGCAACACCTATGGTGATGGTCGTACCCAAACAATGCTCAGCCCGTCACCGGTCTGTGCCAGCTATAGTGATACAGTGAACGTGTTAAACTATAAATTAAATTCATGAAATATTTTTCTGACAAAACATAAATTGAACATTCACATGATTTCAGGGAAACATAAGTGATTTTATTGTTTGGGATTCTCCTGTTGCGAGACAGGAGGAAGTGCAATTCCTGCCAGTCCGCACTTCCGGTAATCACGTCAAAGCAAAAATTAAATCAAATAACTCAGCTAAATTCAAAAAGGAGACAAATACTGAAGATGGGAATGAAGAGGAGGAAACCAAAGTAAGTTATCAAAATGAACATATAAAAAAAAGCCAGAGTAAAAACGGTTCGATAAGAGATGAGGAATTTTTCTAAAATGTTAATTACAGTAGTATCAAAAATACAGCCAATCATTGAAATATGATACTTTTAGTTGCTTTACGGAGTATGCTGGGTGTGGAATATAATACCATATATAATATTTTATGGAAAAAAATTATATGATGTTTGTCTATTTTATATAATCTACAGCTAGTACATAAATGAAAAAATAACAGTTGACTAGTTTTCCAGAGTATTTTTGTGAGTATCATGTAGACAGTGTCATTAGTCTGTGCACGCTGCTCTGACGCTATTAGCCGTACTATAATGGTTAGACTTGCTCACTCCATTTTGCTCGTCTACATGATTTTCAGCTGAAATAAACAAATTAAGTTATCTGACTGAAAAGTAAATATTTATATTCCTTAAAAGTTATAAAATCCATGAGCACAGACTAATGACACCATCTGTTGTATGTCTGACTCTTTTCAGCTATTGGGTGTTGGGAAATAAAACTATATTTACACTGTACAAAACCTCTCACTTTCCCAACTTTGTCTGTGGTTGTGTTACAGATTTTCTTGCAAGCATAAATGTACCTTATGAAATATTGTTAAAGTTTAATGCCCAGAAGTGTGTTTAGGGGGTGGAGAATACAGAAGATTCAGACACAGCCCCTTTGGATATCCTGGATTACACAGACATTGACAATAAGAACAAGATAAAACCACAGTAAGTACAGAGCAAACACAATTAATAATGGTTAAAAGTACACTGTGAAAATGAACTAAGTTTCGAATCATGTGTTGTGAATCATGTAAAAAATAATAGCTTATTCCCTATGGGAAATTCGCTAAAATGTTTAAAGGGTGCTCAAGTTCATTTAATTTACTAATAACTATAATAATAGTTCATTTTTTAAATACATAGTTGAAAATAAATAATCACATTTTCCTCATATTTTTAGAAACCACACAGTAGACAAAAGTTAACTGAAATTTTTACATACATCTTTTTAAATTACTTGGATGAAATCAGGAGACTAAAAATTTTTTCATGATTGCTCATAGGTATTAAAATATTTTATATTTATATGGAATATAAAAATGAATATATTTATGTAATACAGTAGAACCTCGCTAATCCGTCACCTGCAGGACCGGGGGTAAGGTCGGAACAACGAAAAGGTCGGATTATCAGAGGAACTCGTATATTAACATAAAAACAAACTTAAACTGTATTTCGAACAAAGAATATTGCATGAAGATTTTATAAAAAGCTACTGTACTGATGAACGCTACAGAAAGCCTAAACACATTAAATAAATACACACATATACACACTCACGATGTCACCTGTCGATGCGTCATCGACAGGTTTCAACTTGAACGGAGTTACGAAGTAAACAAATGCTGTAAATTTCCGCTAGCGTGGTCGGACTAAGCGAGGAGAATGCCGCCGAGGACGAATTAGCGGAAGTCTGTTGTGCCGACGGGCACGGTCGGACCAACCGAGGAGTCGGACCATCGGAGGTCGGACTATCGAGGTTCTACTGTATACACATTGATATTCCATTTTTATAAATTAGGTTTAAAATTGTATAGATTAATTTTACTTAATTTTAACTGGTTCATCCTAATCCTTTATCTACATAAGTATTAATAGTCCGAACTATAGTTGGTATTAGTTTGTAGATTTTGACGATAGCTGTCCATACAAAGTTGAACTTGATGTGTTGAATAGTGGAACAAAATTTTCACAGTATAATCTACGATGATGCTGGTGGCGAGGGTGGCTCACAGGACCTGGACCAGAGTGAGCACCAAGAAGAGGACAAATTCGACAAAGGACCAATCAGAGACCAGCTGAGCTCTGATTGTATGTCCTCAAACTCACAGCAACATGCTTACTGGAAAGGCGAAGGCGACATGAAAACCATACGAGAGGAACAAAGTAAGTGTTACGGACTGACCCGAGTCATGTTCCAAATAGATAAGTGGCCTCTGTAAGCCAAGTAATTGGAATGGAATAACTGTTGATCTAAAAAGGAATTAGAGGAGTTAGTGGATAAACAGTGATGTTTATATTTTGTCTTACATACAGACTGGTTTCAGGGTGTAACAGACTGATTTTTACTCAGTTCCCATGCCTTTTACATACTTTTGTATCAACTTGTACTTTTGTACCAATAATTTTTTATTGGTATGTAAATACCAAGAAAGTTCCAGGGATTTTTATACCTGATATCGGTGAAATACTGTGATTCTGAGACTGATTTTGGCTATGAGAATTAGAACCATACAAATTTTTTATTTGATCCTGTTTTGTGATTTTTGTGCAAGTATTGTGCCTTATTATTTGTTTTGTCTTTAGATTAAAAATTGAAGTTTAATATTAATGTAGGGCTTTCTTAGGATAAGACAAACTGCCTCTTTAATTTAAACATTCTTGCCTCCAGAATTGATTATTGACTAAACATAGGATACAATACCTTCAGTTCTACTGTAGTCAGCAGGCGACTAGTTTTGAGACTCTATGGTCCCATTTTCAAGCCTTGTCAGTTTGTTTGTTCAAAACAAGTCATCATAAATAAAAAACAAATTAAAAAACACATTAAAACACACATTGTACGTTGGGCTGGCCACACACAAATTACTTCGAGTACACCGACGGTGACGAAATATGCTTCAAGTGACAGAAGGCACTATCCAAAAAAAACCATCAGGAACCAGGTAACCCACCTGGTCAATTCAAAGCCAGTGTTCAGCTAAACATATTATATGGACATTAGAGCCTATTATAAAACGTTTGAGTTACTTTGTCTCCAAAACTTTGTATATATTAACGTAGAAATGCAGTAAAGGAATGATCACTATTTAAAGTGAGACATTTTTCAACACCCTTTACTGGGGGAAAATTTAAGTGTTTCCTGCTCGAACTTGTGTGTCTAAGTTTAAAGCAGACCTATGCCAGCCACCCAAGAGAGCGGTGAGGTACAGTGTACGCCTTGACTAATACGCCCACATCCCAGAACTCTGGATCCAACACAGTTTCAAAAGCATCTTCCTTCAAACCAATCTTAACAGAGTTTTAGGTATCATACCTAAGTCAAATTTCTTCACATACAAAATTCCCAATGTTACAACCAGATAGAAAATTTTCCATGTCAGATTTTGTCACCTCAATATTGAGACGTGATACAAATAACCACTTATTCTTCTCAACAGATTTAAGATGAAAGTCGCCCCCAGACTTGGTTCCTACTATAAGTTTGGGTTTCACAAAAGTAGTTATAGTTTCTAATAACCATATTACCCAAGGAACGACACTTTCCTGACAATCTTTTACACAGGATTGTGTTAGGCAGGTTGATGAAAATGTTCATGGACACGACGGCAGATCCCTGTGTTGACTTTTACCAGTATGCCTGTGGGAACTGGGGCAAACACAATCCCATCCCTAAGGACAAGGCAGCTTTCGACACTTTCGAAGTCCTCCGGGAATCCTTGGACACCGTGCTGAAGGAGTTGCTGCAGGAGGAGGTAAAACCTGACGACCCGGAGCCATACGTCAAGACCAAGAACTTGTACAAGAGCTGCATGAATGAAAGTATGTGCTTATTGGCAGCTCTAAAGTAAACATGTATTCTTCAAAATTAATTTTAGTAAGGCATGGCTGGAAAATCTCAACCTTGTTGAGAAAAATGTTGAAAATATTTTATTTTTTTAATATATAATCCAACTTTAATGGATTTGGTTGCTTAGGGCTTTAAGGATTTTGTAAGATCGTTTTGATAACATATATGAAAGTAAAACATTAGTTTACATAGAAAGAAATAACATAACATATAAGATATAAAGGCTATGAACTGAAAAAAACTAATGTGTAGCCTACACTATTCACTTAACAGGTTCTTGAATGATAAGTTTAATAATTTCTGATGCAGTATAGATATACCTGTATATCGATGATCTTTATTCTCTATGATATTAGATTAAAATGTAAAGTAAATTTTATAGCAAAGCTACAGAAATATTTTTTTTACAACATTTTAACTATATTTTCTTAGGGGACCAATAATTTTTGAGCCCAATTATAAGTAAGTCAATTTAAAGGACATAATTGTTTTTAAGAATATATGTCACTAAGGATTTTGAAATGGTTATAAACTATTTTCTGTAGTTTTTGTAAGTTATTTAATTATGTGATCATAGCCAACTTTGAAGACTTTTAAAGTCTTTATCTTTAAAAGTCTCTGTTCACTAAATGAGGTTGTTCCTCTACAAACCTTTGTGTGTTTTGTCTTCCATCGTCATATTATATTAATATAAAAGTCAGTTTTTTGTTAAAAACAATGAAAAAATTGTGGTCAGTTTTAAAGAGTGGATGGATATCAAAATTTAATATAATCAATAGAGTATGTTAGTTACTAATCTTAGATTGATTTACTCCAAGAAAATATCAATAACACCATGATGTGCAGAGATGCTGGAGCAACGCAGGGAGAAACCGCTAATGGAGTTGCTGGACAGTTTTGGTGGCTGGCCGATGATTACTTCAAACTGGAACCAGTCGAACTTTGACTGGCTGGAGCAGATGGCGCGGCTACGGCTGTACAACAATGACATCCTCATCTCAGAGTGGGTCGGGCCAGATATCAAGAACAGCGATGAGTATGTCATTCAGGTGGGCACACTGTATGTAACTGCATCCAAAATTTATAGCGTTGGATTTGGTTTTATCCTGACTACACCAGAATAGTTTAATATTCATGTTCTTGGCATTTTAAATAAATAAATTTATGAAAGTGCTGTTCGTGAGAAATGTCCCAAAAAGACGATTTATCTCTATTTGTCAGACCCTGACCTGTCATCATAGTTAGATGGATTTATCCATAATAGCACTGTTTGAGAGAAATGCCCCAAAAAGATGATTTTTCTCTATTTGTCAGACCCTGCCAGTCATCATAGTTAGATGGATTTATCCATAATAGCACTGTTTGAGAGAAATGCCCCAAAAGATGATTTTTCTCTGTTTGTCAGAACCTGATCTGACATCTCGGTCAGATGGATTACAGCATTAAGGAGGTAATTTTAAACAAAAGATTGAAGGCTCATTGACACCAAATTGTCAGTAACACAGTCCAAGTAGTGGAATAGTTGATAGAATTGTAGGTTATACCTACATATTTTGGGTTAGTCTGTTATCCTGATAAAATATAACTAAAAATGTTTTTAGGGATTCTGTTGTTCCAAGCCTAAACCTTGACTGGTTTAGGGGCTATACATTCTACCACAAGAATTAGACAAACTATCCATAACACAGACCTTTATTTCCTTCAATGCTTTTTTGAACTATATAATATTTCCCACCAAGAAATACATACCCAACCATCTTTTTTGAGTTATCAATCGTTTACTTACATCTGTAACAAACTTGATGTTTTACGGTCAGTTTGACCAAA
The DNA here is from genome assembly GCA_023375725.1 of Nephotettix cincticeps. Lineage (NCBI taxonomy): Eukaryota > Metazoa > Arthropoda > Insecta > Hemiptera > Cicadellidae > Nephotettix > Nephotettix cincticeps. The sequence goes on along the minus strand of CM041790.1, from coordinate 24,709,585 downwards.
CTAGCCTGGGACTGCCGACTCGTGAGTACTACCTCCAGTCTGCCAACGTCATGTATGTGGACGCCTACCGAGACTACATGGTGAAGATAGCAACGCTGCTGGGAGCTGACCCTGAGAAAGCAAGCTGCCAGGCCAATGAGATCATAGACTTTGAAACTGCCCTTGCTAAGGTATCAGACAGAAACTATTCCAATAGGTTTCATATGCCTACATACCTTAATACATATACAGTGAATTTGAGCAAATATATATATATATATATATATATAGATATAAATATAGACTCTTCAGTAGTAGAGTGTATATTAATTGATGTTGGTGGTGGCTGGGACTATATGGTTTAAAATGTATTAAAATTTATTACCTGCTTCTGTTGTTCAGCCTTTGATACCATTGAACGGCAGAGGTGACCTTTGTTCCAATTTTGTCACGTTATCAGTAGTGGTAGAAGCGGCAGAGGAAGGGGGGAATATGAAAAAAGCGAAGCTTCAACATGAATGGTGGAATTTCCAGACAGCAGATTTGGAACTATATTTTTTATTTCAGTCAATTGGGTTAACTTTGTACCAGTCAGGGTAATTAATTGTGTACCAATTGCTCCATGTTAAAGCTAGGGTAACTTTTGTACCACACTTTTTTAAATTTTTGAGGGATTAGATATATTACTGTGGCTGTTAAATGTGGATTTGTAACAAATTTCCATCGACCTACATCCAGAATATAGGAAAACTACCATAGAGCAATACTTAAAGATGTGTACTAAGTCTCACAGTTTAGTTTTTTTTCTGACAATAATTAAAGATTGTTAAACATAATTAAAGATTGTTGTTTGTAAATAATTAAAGATAGTTAAAGATTGGCATGCCAAAAAACATACTGTACTCTAGAGTAGTTAGAAACCTTATAAAGAAGCACCTATGTAATGGTGCATCTTTTTGTAGTAATAACTCAATTTTTATAGTATACAATATAAAAAGAAAAGGTATCTTTGTAAAAAAATTGTTAAATGTTTTCTTTTCGAATAGTTTTATTGATTTACTGTAAGGACAATTTTTATCAGGCATTGAGAAACTATATTTTATGACTTTGTCAATTGCATGTACCTGTATTGCTATTATCAACACAATACGGAGATAATGTGAATGTTGATGCATAGCTCAGGGGTAATGTATTGAGGATTTTAAGGAAAATTAAACTAAAGTAGTTACAAAGAAGATTTAATTTGATTCTTTAAATCATCACATAAACTATCAATATTCTTTGATAGTATATATGTACCAATAAGAAGTTTAGTGTTACAGTCCATATTATAATTAAATAACATAGGGAGGAAAATTTTTTAAGACTTTTTCTTTGTTTACATCAACCTTTATAATTAAAAAAAGAGGTATTAAATAACAGTGTATTTTTCCTCAAAGTAATCATGAAAAGTTCAAAATAATTATAGTAATAACATATTCTTCTTAAAAAAATAAAGCAATAGACAAGTATTAAATAAGAGTTTCACGATAGAACTTGTGAAATCCTTGTCACATAAAATCCTTGAGATAAAAGGAAAGTAATTAAACTCTTTTGTACATGTAATTGAATGTAAATCCTGGAGTATTACATCTTCTAAGTTAATTGCTTCTATAAATAGACTTCAAAGAGTTTGGATTAAATGTTCTGTAAACATGTCGAGAAGTCGTCAAAAGTTATATAAGCTCCATTAGGGTTTAACTTTGTCATAAATGTAATGAACAGAACATAACTGACTTAATAAGGAAAGATCATTTTATTCAGTATTCAATAAAAAATTAATCATCTTGAAAATTAAAGTACCATGAATAAATATTATATCTTTCCTTAATAAAATATGGCATTATTTTCTCTGTTAACTTGGAAAGTTTCTTGATTACCGTAGTCTTTATAATCAAAATCTAAAATCAAGAGGTAAGGAAAAATACACTATTCATTAAAACATAATTAAAGTTGTATCACTCCAAATAAGAATTTAGATTATTATTGTTTTCAAATAATTCATAAATCCTTTTCATGTTTACCATTCTTAAAATACACTTTTCTAACATTAAACTTATTAGTGCAGAAAGTATGGTTGGCTGGAATGGACATATATGGTATAGATACATATTAGGAAAAAAGGATAAACATATAATTAATTTTAACTATAAAACTTTTTGGTCAGATTACTGCAGCGCCAGATGAAAGACGAAACGTCAGCGAATTATACCAACGGATGACAGTGGGAGACCTAAAGGTCTTCATTCCACAGATAGATTGGAGACTCTACCTGAGTATCATCACGGAGCGAAATATTAGCTTCTCTGAGCCTGTAGTTGTGTTTGCGCTCCGCTACATGCAGGAATTAGTGAACCTCCTGAGTCATACTCCACCTAGGTAACTTCACTGTTTGTAACCTCTCTAAAAGTTTCAAAGAGTAATATTTTGATTTTTTTAATTCAAAGATTGAATTCAAAACTAGTTATACTTAATTAAAAACAATAAAAGAGTCACACGTTTTAAAATTATGTAGAACCTACCTATCAGATTCCTGATTCTTCACTCAGAATTGGTTCAACGTTGGTTGGAGAACATGATTTCTCACATTCAGATTCAGATGGTTGCCAGTTCTCTATAAAATGTATGATAGTTTGACACCAACTGCCCAAAGCGGAATTTTAAGAAAGTTTCGGTCAGCCGAGAATAAAGTATGCAATAGAGTCGCCAAGCATGGAGGGTCATACTATAAATAACTGTAATATAAACAATGATTTGCAAATATTGTGCTCATGGGAACAACTATTTATCATTTATCTATATTAATTAGCCTTAACTATGACCTTTGGGCAGTAAATCTTGGAATAAATTAAGTCAAATTCGAAAGGTGTTAAGATAGATATATCTTACGGCAGGACAGTCTCCAACTACTTGTTGTGGCGGTTCATACGGCACAGGGTGAACAACTTGGACGACCGCTTCCAGGAGGCCAAGCAGAGGTTTTACTACATCCTGTTCGGGCGGGAGCAGTCACCCCCTCGATGGAAGAACTGTGTCACACAGGTCAACAGCAACCTCGGAATGGCTGTGGGAGCCATGTTTGTGCGCAAATACTTTGATGAGAAAAGCAAGAATGATGTAAGTTCATGGTGTCAGTTTTGACTTTTAACTATAAACTAATTTTGATGAAATACAGTTTTTTAACTGAATATATTTTAAATTTTTTGTTTTCAAATAAAAACCAGGACTTAAAACAATAATTTTTTTAATAATTTTAACAATATGCTAAATATTTTAGTTATTTCTCTCTGTGCTGCGGAACTTTTAACTTTTCCTAACTTATTATATACTTTATACCTTATTTATAATACTTAAACAAAGTACAAACCATCTTGTTTGGCTCAAAATGTTACACATTGTTAAATCAATTACTTTAATGATACCTTAGTGGTTTGAATCACCCAAGGTTAATATAGTTTGCCATTATTTTAGGATCATGACAGCAGATCTGTGGATATTTATTTTGAGTGGAATTATTTCCTACTAAATGATCAGTTATGTTTGTTAAGCGTTTTAAGAAAACTCTCAACTCTGATTCAAACTGTAAACAAACTAATAATCTCTTCTTAAAAACCTCTAAGAATCATGGGGGGAGTTAAGGGTGGCATGGGGGGCAATGCCCCTCCAGACCTCTTGCAAGTTTTTGGATTTTATTACCAATCTTAACCGTTCTGTCATAATTTTTTATTTGACACAGATATTTTGATGGGTTTTTTCTGTGGTATTACATTAGTTTTAAGTCTTTTTCTCCATTTTTAGGCTATATTGTGACAAAAACTAGGACACCAACTCTGTGCCCCCCCAACGTGTAAACTCTAACTCCGCTCATGCTAAGAATACAATAAGTTAATTTATGGAATGTTAAACTTTCTAAATCTACACTATAATGGTCAAACTTTCTATTTTATTTACTGACTTAAATTATTTCTTAAACATGATTATTCATCAGGCAATGAGGAGAAATCCTCCCTAAGGAGAAACTTAAACACAGATCTGGATTTGTTCCAAGGATTACAAATTTCTTACACTGGATTTTGGTAGATTTTCTTCCACAACCTTTCTCGCCCTTTGAAATCAACTTTTTTCCTTCAAAAAAAGTCAAATTCTTCTTCTGATTGAACAATAATTTTATTGTTCAGAATAATATTGTAATTCAGAGAATGCATCTATAGTTTTTCACTTGCATTCATTTTCTTAAAAACGATTTTTCTGATAACAGACACTGATCATGACGAAAGAAATTCAACAGTCTTTCCAAGAGATCCTAACAATGACCAACTGGATCGATGAGGAGACAAAGTCTCTGGCAGCAGAGAAGGTTGAGACCATGATGCTCAGGATCGGTTACCCTGACTACATCCTGGACAGCGACCAGCTCAGCAATAGGTACAGAGATGTAAGTCGTCTCAGCGTAGATGAACAGCTTTGTTGATCCAGTAGTTATAAAAGAAAACTTTACTTATTCTGTTTAAAAAGACATGAGGTGTATAAAAAACACTGAATTTTCTTCTTCTCTTTTGTGTTTTAAATTTGTATCTAGCTTCACAGTATTATCTCCTGTAATTGTTATCACCTAATTATATAGTGGATCGTACCATTGACTTGGAAATATTTTCAAATCAGCTAAATAGTTCTATTTTACATCCTAAGGTAACTAACTATATATAGTAGGTATAAGAGACCATAGTCATTAAGAAGTAAGCACTGAAATGATTGAAACAATCCCCAATATGACTCAAACTCTCTGCATATCTGGACTTGGCCTGGTCAAATTTGACAAATTTGTTTTAACAAACTAAAATAAAAAATATACATATTGGTTATATCTTCAAAGTATTGTCAATTAAATAAACCAAAAATGATTTAACCATGTTTTACTATCTAAATTTATTAGCTGCACTGTTTGTATATTAATCTTGCCAGCAACCTTTATGGCTCGCACCAACATCCATCCATTGTATTACTAGGTTGAGATCGACCCGGACAAGTATTTCGAGAACACCCTGAACATCCTTCGCCACTTAACAAGAGTCGAACAAAACAATCTTGGGTGTCGAGTCAACAAGACAATGTGGAATACTGCACCGGCTGTCGTCAACGCGTACTACAGTCGTAACAAGAACCAGATCAGTAAGTTAATAATCTGCCAGCTTAGTTACTATCAGTCCTGTGTAAAGCATATGGAAAATGTCATTTTTTGAATGAGTTGTACTTTATATGTTAGTTGAGACAGGTTTTCGCAGTAAAAGATAGTTTTCTCCCATTGGGTGTTGAGGTACACTGGTTGGGTTGTTCAGTTTTTACAGTTCCCACTTCAGAATGTGGAGCTCACCAGTTTGATCTTGAGAAAATTATAAAAAATGTCTGATGGTTTGACTCTGGATCCAGCTGAATTGGTTTATTGGGCTATAATTATAATGATTTTGGGAAATTAATCAGGGGGTCTGTATGATAAACACAGTTTCACATATAATTAAGGTCATTGTACACTCACCATTCTCATATTCACCTTAAAATACTCACGTGAAGTAGGTGACAGATGCCACATTACACATTCACTGCCATCAACATGGGCATAGATCACTACTTGGAGAGTTAAACACACTTTGGATACTTTTGAACTATGAACTCATAATTATTTACATCGAAGAAATAAAACATTTTTAATATATGTTATGTATTAAAACCAATCCATTGTTTTTTGTACCAATAGAAAAGGTATATGCAAAAAATGTATACAATTCTTATGAATATAAATTAAATTCCACTTTTATAATCCCAGTCAGTTTACAGTTGGGGCTTACCTGTTATGACAAATTATTTCTGTCAAAATTTACTGAGAACGAACATAACTTGTTTGCCTTGAGAATAAAACATAAAAATGTCTCATAGGATTTTAAAATTACTGACATAAATAGCATAAGCACTAAGCCGGTATTGTCAACAAGTCAACATTTGTCAACATGAATTAATTCTTTCAAGCGAATATTCCAAAGGTTACAAGAAAAACTCACAGTTTCATTGTAGATGAATTTAATGTTTAGTTTTATTTAATTTCTAATAAAAAATATCTTTGAAAGTAATTACATTGATTAAATGCTACCTTAACACTGACATACCAACTATTGGCCCTTCTTTTAGTTTATAAGGAAAATTAATTACCACAAAGTAAGGTTTAAATAAGATAAAGAGTTTATTACATGGTTATAACCAAACCCTCACACATTAATAACATAATTCAACAAATGTCAAAACATTTGTGTGGAAATGTCAAAACATTTTTATTTATGTAACTTTCTAAAACAAATAAAGATTATAAAATAGTCTGTCATTTCATGCATAATAAATATTTAGTTTGGATCTCTGAATTTAATATTTGCATTGTTGTCTAATATAAACACAGTTATATACCGTACTTGACTTAATGTTGTTTTATTATTGCATTAAGTAGATTGCGTATGGTAAACATTTACCAACCAAATACACAAGAACATATAAATGAGGTGTAATATTGTTTAAGAAGCACAGTATATTAACTCCAAAAACAATGTTTGATCGTTTGTTTTAAAGCATAATACCAATTATTATCCCATTATGAATATAATTGAGTATTAAAAGAAATTTTCAGTTTTGTCATGCCACGAGTATGATTTACCCTACTATATGATTATTTATCAAACGTAAATTGTATAAAAGTAAATGTAATAATAATAAATTTATACATTTGACTCACAGTGGTCCCTGCTGGCATCCTGCAGCCACCGTTCTATCACAGATATTTCCCACGGAGTCTCAACTATGGTGGTATCGGGGTTGTGATTGGTCACGAGATAACACACGGCTTCGACGACAAGGGGCGACTGTTTGACAAGAACGGCAACCTCCATCGGTGGTGGAAGGAGCAAGCCATCAGCAACTTCCACGAGAGGGCGCGATGCCTTATTGGTAATACTCTTGCGTCACTGCATGGCTATTCATTAGTTCTTTATAATCTCTCTAGGAGGGAGTGGATCAAGATTCCTCCTTTGATCACTGAAAACAATATCAAATCATTTTCTTCATATAAGATCATTATTCAGATTTTTTCAAAATTGGAATAAAAATTGAAAAAAATTATCTTTTATTATTTATTTAAGTGTTACAATCCCAGGATATACTCTGTGTCTGGGTTCGGACTGCTTTCCAGCAAAGAATTTGTGTGTCTCATACTGTTAAGTGCCTCTGTTGTAGATAAAGAAGCAAAAAAATAATATGTTTAATTTGATTTCTATTTTGTTTAGAACAGTACAGCAAATATGTGGTCCAAGAAGTGGGTATACAGATTGATGGAATAAACACGCAAGGTGAAAATATTGCTGATAATGGAGGCATTAAAGAGGCTTTCAGGGTATGTAGTTAAATTTCCTCTATTGAATCTTAAAAACTCTATACAGGTACTAGGACTCGTGGCAAGACTTAAGTCCGGGACCATGTTATTTTTTGATTTGACGTGCCCAGAGGCCAAAACGAATAGTTGTTAAAAATTATATATATATGTATGTATATATGTGTCTGTAAACACGATAACTCACATGAAAGTGGTCCGATAGGGACCAAATTTGGTAGAGGCTTGTATTCCTACATTAACTCAGACAAGTTCGTAATCCAGACATATCGGTCAATCAGAACGGGTATTTTTGGAGGGGGGGTTTGTCCTCAAAAATTGAGTGTTTTGCATTTTTTTATGTAATTTAAAAAATACTTAAATTTTTAAAAAGAAATTTTAAATTCCTTTACCATTAGAACCAGCTTTAAAACGATACAATTTAACTCTTTAAAGTTTTGTTTTACCTCCAGCAGTTACCGAGATATTAAAAAAATATAAACACAGTATGTTGTATTTTGGGACTGCAATATTAATCATATGAAGGAGAAGAAATAATTAATATTACTCTTATCAATCAATGTTTTTGAATTAAACTTGGTATTTTGCTTCATGTGTTTGAGATCCACCCATTTATGCTTAACAATGGTAGATTATGTGTATATCATGATACTTACTTGATACCTGATACTTGTATTCTTCATCATTGACCAACATTGTTGGACAAAAATAGGACAAACAAAAATATCTACACTAAAAACTAGGCTAAGATGTCGGTGTCAGAGAGATTCAAAAAGTGGTGTATCACTCAAATCGCTCAATGAGTAGAGGGGCCTATCCATCAAATAGTCCCTTAACCTTTTTTTTTAAATGTTGAGGTCCAGCTTGCGCACTTCCAGAGGGAGCCATTAAAGAGCTTCCTTGTGAAATAGGGGTAACCCCTCTGGGTCCAGGCAAGGCGGCAGCGGGGCAAGTCGAGGTTTCAGCTATGTCTTGTCCCAAAGGAATGTTGCTCCCCACGCCTGGAAAGGCTGCTCAAGATATACTGGCTGTGCACAGTTAACACCCCGAGGTCTTTAAATAGGGGCCTGCATTGGTCGCGATAGCCCGCTGAGGTGATAATTCTCACAGCCTTCTTCTGGAGCAGCAGAATGTCATGCGTCGCCGGTGAGTGGCCCCAGAGGGTAATGCCGTAGCTGATATGGCTATGGAAGAGAGCGTAATACACTGTGACCAAATAGGACCTGGGAATGACCAGCACATGGCAGCTAACCTGCATACTTTTTTTCCATGTTAAGCATATTATAGAGAACAGGCAAACTCTTTCATTTGTGGACAGAAGTTTATGAAACATGGTGTCAAAATAAAAATTGTTTATGCTAGAAATGCCTACTTTTAGTGTTCCCCGTAGCATCAAACTTGCATACTATTTCCCATGCTAATCTTAGGGAGAATAGGCAAATTCTCTTTTTAGTATGAATATTGATCAAACCTATTATATATTATTGTTGATTAGGAAATTCGCTGAGTGAACAGGTCTGCTGCAATGACCGGGGCATTTAAAACAAATATTCATTCATAAAATTATATATCTTTATATCTTCAAGTGTAAGAATTAGTTAAAATATAAAGTGCTACAGAAAGGTTGTTAAAGTAAATTATCACCAGACTTTTTATTTCTGACACAAAATTCACAACCTGAACCATTAAGTCCCCAAACACATGATATAAATATATTAGTCTCTATAAATAAATAATGAATATGAATCTATATTTCATTACCTGTTTGATATTACGTATTCTTAAACTGGGTTTCTTATGTCAAAGACAGACATGTCAGAGGTGCAGAATGTTTATTCTGGATGTGGAGTCAGAGTAAATTGTGTTGGAGTGTGTGGGAGTAGAGTGACTAACTACAGTCAGAATAGATTTGCATTCCTAGAACTTGCAAATAGACTTATCCACGCAAACTGTAATGTAGGAATGATTGTTTTAGAAATGGCTTTTGCATTTTACTTACTGTTTTAACTGTGAAATTGAGTTCTCCATCAGCATTCTTTTAAGTTCTGATGATTTTAAAAATTATTTTATACAAACGTTTTATAATATTCATAATAGAAAAGGAATCATTTAGATTTAAAGATTAAAGAATATATTATTAGGAATAACTAGGATTTAGCTGCTTTAGGGATTTTTACCACTTTTATCTTGCGAGAAATTATGTTCGTCAAAGGCTTTTCGATTTCTAGTTGCGTTTTGATATTCCACTGTATAAATTTTTAACTAGGACCTAATATCCTTGTTTAGCTGGATGGATGCATCCAGACACCCTCTCATTGACTGTCGCACCCTTTAAATATAACCGGACGGATCCTAATTAAATTTTTTCAACTAATTAAAATAACACCGCAAATGGTGAAAGAAATTTACCATAGGAAAAACTGCTCTATAAAATAGACTTCTATTGTTCACCATGTACTTTTATTACAAGACTAATAATTGAACAGTAAAATTAGCTGAATAAATAAATCAGCTACCCATTGTTGCACTGAGCCATATGATGTGGCAGCCTATTTGACCTACATCTACATTCAAACATGTCTCAGTTGTTTATAATCCAATTTTAAACATTTTGTTGTCATTCGATTTGTAATAGAATTTCCTAAAAATTTTATTTTCAAATTTATTATATTTTTTACTGTTTCCAAAGTATTTTAGTTTTGAAATTTTAAATATTTTACATGAAAATTATTTTTTTAATGAAACTTTTTAATGAAAAAATGTTTGAAATAAAAAATATTTTGTCAAAAATACAAGATGGTGGATCTGAGGAAATAAGCGTTTTAGTCCACACCTCCATTGGAACTTTTTTCATCCTTTTAATGTTCCTAATCACTCACCGAAGTCCTGAAATGTTTTTCATGGACACTCTGTATATGTTTTTTTAGGAAACTTGTTTTTATTAAGAGCTCTAGGCCTATGCATTTTACCCATTCTCTACACCCTTGCAATTAGTATGAATTTTTTATTTACTCGTAGTTAAAGCTTGGCCTATATTTCTTTAAGCTAAAATGTTACTGTTGGTTGTGATATATTATTTTTAGTATATTATACTAAACAATTACAGTGAAAATCATATAGTATTACCTTTTAGTACAGTATAAAATCTAGTCTGGTAACAGAACTATACAGGGTATCCCATTTATCCCATTTTGTATGTAAAGATCCATACTCTGTTAAATGGTTTTATATGTCAAAATAACACGAAAATGAAGAATAACTTTTTTTCAAAATCACGCTTCGGTTACCATATATCCGCCATCTTGTATTTTTACAAAATAATTTATATCTGTGAAGCCATTTTAACGAACAAATTGGACAACGAATACGACCAGAAATAATTAATAAGTAAAAATGTTTTTGCCATCTCTAAACAGGCCAAATTCCATGTTTTTCAAGTTACTGATCAATGTTGTGGTGGTGTCCGATTGTTTTGAAAATTACACCATTCGATTAGTAATGGAAAAGGGCTACAATAAAGCATTCCTGTAGTTTTTTATAAAAGTTGCAGAGTTCTAGTAATTCCTTTTTAAAAATTTAAAATGGCCACCATTTTGAAATTTATTACAACACTAAGCTGGTTCCTTTTATTAATTAGATCTTGACCAAAGTAAGGAACATTCCAAGTATGAACCCAATCGGTCGAATGGTTCTTCAGATATAAATTATTTTGTAAAAAATACAAGATGTTGGATATCTGGTAGACGAAGCGGTTTTATAAAAAATGTTGTTCTTGTATTTCGTTTTATTTTGACCCATAAAATCATTTGTATATATAGTACAGTTTATAAAAGTGCTTTTTATTTAAGTACGCATATTATATTAAAATAAACAATTACGTATATGACAAAAGTTGCGATATCTCAAAATGGTTTATGTTACATTAACTAAAATTGTAGACCACTCTTTTTCACCTTCTTGTATTTCTATGTGTCTATAGAGCTACTTATTTAATTGCAATTCATCACTAGACTTTGTGTGGAGGTTTGTTTATATTATATTTATGTTTTGAAAAATCAATGTCGTAATTACATACTTATCATTTCATGGTAAACTGCAAAATTATTATTATATTGCTATAAAAAACCGGTTTTTATTTGCCTTGATGTTCCATTGTTGTGAAGGCGTACAAGCATTGGCTGCACAAGCACGGCTGCGCGGAGGAGACGCTGCCGGGCCTCAACGCCACCGGACTACAGCTGTTCTTCCTCAACTTCGCGCAGGTGTGGTGCGGCAACACACGGCCAGAGGCGACTCGGAACAAGCTCAAGACAGCTGTCCACTCCCCGGGAAAGTTCAGGTCAGTCAGTGATGCCAACTAAATCCTATGTTTGAAATCCATTGTTGGTGATGGTGGTTATTTATATTGTTATTGCGGACATTTTCCATTATGATAAGTAAAACAAAGTTTCACAACGTTTTACAAAGACAAAGAATTATTTTAGATATATGATAGAGCTGAGAAAATATTATTCCCCGAGAAAACATGGGGATTTTTTAGCTTATGTAGGTTAAAATTAGTAAGGAAGTATTGATTTGTTCTCTTTTCAAAAATATTTATTTGTCAGGTTGTTCTATAACGAAGTTTTATTGCAATATATTAAACAGGTTTTGAGAAGGAGTACATTGAATATGAAGAAATTAACATCGTGAAGATAGGTCCAACCGACTCCCCTTGCAGTAAAAAAGTTATAAAAGATTCCAAGCAACACACAGTACCGGAACACACAAAAAGCCACGCCCACACGTCACAAGAGTTTACGTAGCAGTAGACTCTGGACAGAGGGGATTGTCAGTAGGTGTGTCACAATGACGCTTGGTGACACTATCGTAGGAAACAAAATGGCAGTACGGCAAATACCAGAAACAAACCCAGCGTCACAGCCTAACCATTGTATCACAGACCTATGTAGGATTATGAATAAAACATACTATGGTCAAGTAAGCGACTCTAAGTTCAGTCCGCGGTACCTGTGTATTTTTTCACTCACTTCCCTTAAGAACAATGTTTAATTCAAACAATCATAATAATGTAATTTATGATCAGAAGGCCTTCCTAAAAACTTGGTGTCGTTTTAAAGAGTCTGTCTTACTCAGTGAATACATGACAATTAAGTTATAACTATATTTTTTTCACAAAGGTTTATTAGAATTTTCATCAGATAGGTCACTCATAATATATATTCTGATCTCAAACTTGTACAATGCGTCTTTTTACAATTCTTGTTTGATGCAAGGAATGTTTAAGAATGTTTAACATTATTCTCACTAGAGTAAAAGACGGTGGATATACTACAGACACAAATTGAAGTTAAGCATAAAACGGTCCAGTCATTGGAAACTGTAATGCGTGATTCAGCTTACTCTGAATACGTAAGAGTTTAGAACTTAAATAATTTCCTCAACTGTAAAAATATACTTTATTGATAGGATAGTAGTATTTTTTAGTTATAAAATACACTACACAGTAAATGTTCCTCATAAATTTATTGACATTTGAGCAAAACATTTCTTTTTGCAAAGCATAATATTCAATATAGCTAAAGTAAGTTAGTCTTGTTATAAATTTCTGTATTTACTTCCTTGTGGAAAATAGGTTAGATCATGGATATGTCTAAAGAGAATGTTTTCAGTTTATCTAAACAGCTGTTCTTATTCTTATATATTAAAATGCAATACAATATAGCTCTGGTAGTTTCTATGGAAACGTGTTTCAAATTTTCATCTTACAAATTGCCAACACCCCATACCCCCAGAGCTAACACTTATCTGTTAAAAACCGATTAACTAGAATCAGCTGATTGACATCAAACCCTAAACAGCTAGCTTACCTACAAAATTGTGCTATTGCTCATTAGAAGAATAAATAAGCTATGTAGAAGGATAACAAGAATTATTGGCCACGAATAATAATTGCTGTCAAAGTTTGACTTCAGTAACACATTTTTTTATTTACAACACCACATTATTATTTATTAAACCACACTAATGATGTCATGCCAAGTTTCGTTTACGTTAATACCAATATTGGCAAAACTTTGAAAACAATGTCATTGTAAATATTCATGTTTATCATTTAACTTAAGCAAAACAGAATTAGAATAGAATAGGCTAATCATTTTTGTAAATAAGCAGAAGTTTCTAAACATTACAAGAACGCAAAATACAAAAACAACTTGTGTAAATCTTTAGAGTTGGAACATACTTCAAACAAACTGCTCTTAACTTAATGTAGTTTAAGTTTTGTAAAGCTCAGTCCGTTAAAACAGGGAAAATCTACTTATCAACAACTTTAAAGAGTGGTTGGAAGAATTACAGAATATTAATAGTGTTTAAGAACCTAAACTCATGGATAAAAATAAATTGTTCTGATGAACCATGCTTACAGCTTAACTGATATTTGACGGATTGATTTCTGAGCATCCGTTTAATGTTTAACTAAATTACACAGCTGTTAATTTAATTATAAAAAAATATTAGTAGGCGGTCTATTATTCAAATATACTTAACCCTTAACACGCAAAAGGCATTATTAAAGACTAACCTTAACACTCTGTTGGCCTAAAGTACATTCATTTTTTCATAAAAAAATATAAACACCAAGATTTTTGTTAAAGAAAACCAAACATCTTATGCTATACTAAACTGTGTACATCATTAATAGTTATTGAGTTATTTTGAAGATAAGACGATTTAAAAATATTATTGTCTCACTTTATGCTCATTTTTTTCAAATAAACGCTCTTAAATGGACCAAACGCTTAGAAAATATAATTAAAACAAAAACAAAGTGAATTGTTAAGTAGCCATGATTTTTTCAAATGGGTTAGAAGAGAAGGTGAGGTTATCACTATATTTTTTCTCCGAAAAAATAGGAATCGATATTAACCTCTTAGTAACTCGCTTAGTTTTAATGCTAAGAGCTTAAAAATTAATATATTTGAAGATTTTCTAAAATACTTTTAAAACTGTTCCTGAAAAAATGCTTCGTTTTTCAGTTATTGAACGCCTAAAATGTCCATTTCGACGTTTAAAAATACCAACAAACTTTAAACAAGCAACTTATCTGATTGGATTGAGTCTTTTGAAATGATAAACACACCTTATTTTTCCTTTTATAAAACTACAATTTTGATCACCTCACATATTTTGATTAAGGGAAATTTGTTTAAGTTATTCATGAAAAACTATTTAAAATTGAGTTTTTGCATGGATTCACTCACGAATAAGTTGAAAGTATTTACTTTCAGAAATTGCTCTAAATTAGTGAATTGATCGATTTATGGACATATTTTCAATTACAAATTTCACATCCCAAGTCCCAAGTAGGGGCATTTCAACCCCTGGGAAAAATCAAGCCCTGGCACAGAGTAGATTTTGAAACAGAGTGTAAGTAGAACCAAAATCTAAGTTTTTATAATCTATGCTGTATGGTATAAATACACGTAAAAATGGTCATTGACTGAACGATATTATCTACTAGGTAGGTATTATCATTATAGGTCTAGAACTAAAACTTATCTAATTAACGAAAATTAGCCCATGTTCTATAACTAATACCAAGTTCCAGACTAAATATAATTTTATTAATAAAATAATACCCTTACAGACCCAATTGTTAATTAGCCCATACCACGCCAGTGGCCTGGATTTCAGGCCATGAGAATTTCCCCACCAACTCCTAAAATATATAAAGTTTCCTGGTCCACAGCTCGCATTGTAGGCCATAACAGAATTACACTTCAGCTCTGATGAGGCGTGATTTATTTTTATATTTTGTTTGATATTCATGTTTCATGCTTCATAAATAAATAATCAACAAAATTTATCAATATTAAATAACCTAGGTTTTAATATTGGCCAAAAATATAGTTTTTGACGTACTTTTTATTTAATGGATTACACAAAATTCATTTTTGTTATTATAATTATTGATTTACTAGACTCATCACTAATACACTCACGATTATATATTATTTTCGTGATATATAAAGTTGTTTGACCAAGTTATAAGGTCATTTAAATTGTTTAAATACCTGTGACGCAATCAAACCACACCCATCTTTGATACAGAACAGAGACTACGTTGATTACTTGATTGTTTAAAGATGGTACTGCTGGAACATAGCAGAACATCATTCTGATGGTAGTTTTAAATTCTAGTATGTACGAGTTATACGTGCATCACTGCAGTTATAGCCTACGTGCATCACAGATCGTTGTTATCAGCTGCAACAATGGTCGGGCCTCTGCCTGTTCAACTAGGCAATGAGCGTAGTACTCATATGCACTCAATCTGCGTTCTGTTATGACCAATTTTCATAACTTTGGTTTCATTGGATGGTAATTAAATTTTGGCATAAATTTTATTTTTAATATCTTATTAATCAACCATTTTTCAGTTATTTAAATAAAAAACGAATTAAACACCGTTATTTGATGATTAAAAATTAATATTGATGGATTTAAAAAGTTTTTAGATTATTCATAAAAAATCATATTGATATTTTTATCTACGCTGGGTCTTTACTATTTAAAGACACATGCCAATTTTCAAAAACATGACTGAGATACTCGATTATAATATAAAAATACAAAATTTCAGATATGAGGTACACTTTTAGGACATACCATTATAGAACCTTTTTAGCTTATTTCGACCCAATAAACCAAAGACAATAACTGACCAATAAAAAAAAGAAACATAATAAAAGACCAATTTTGGCTTTTTGGGGTTAAGAAACACAGAAATAACCAAAAAATAGTATAATTTCATGCAATGTACAGACAAAACTCTAATTTTATTTATATAGATGATAAAAAATGATTCTGTGTCTCCTTTTTTAACACAGAATCCTAAAACGTGTATAAAAGACAGGCACACTGCTAGTTATGAAATGATAATGTGTATAATTATTAGTAAAATTTGTATTAGGCTATAATTATTATTGCGATAACATTTTGACATGAATTTGTCTTAGCTCTGAAGGGGTGTTAGTAATTTATAAGATAAATGATATGTAACAGGTTTGCATAGGGTACAGGGCTATTGTATTGAATTTTTAATATAAAAGAATAATAACAGCTGTTTAGATGAATTGAAAACATTCCCTTCAGACATATCCATGATCTAACCTATTTCCCACAGAGAAGTAAATACAATCATTTTTTAATAATAGAAAACGAAACTATAACGAAACTCATTTTCATTACTATATACCTTTGATGAGGGTTTTTGCTTACTTTACCCAAGCTTTTAAGTATTATTTTTTATATAAAATCAAAGACAATCGGATGTAAAAATCAGTTTTGAGTGAATTAACAACATTTTTTCTAAGATTTACTAAACTGATCTATTAACTCTATTTTTAACAGAAAGAAAGCTGTCAAACTGAAATCAATATTCATTTGTTTACATTGATCATTTATTTTACACCTATTTTAAAATTGTATTATATAAAAATGTTACCCAAATTAAAACGTCAACGAAAGTTTATTAATGAAACACATTTTCTAATCCAACTACGGTAATTTAAAGTTAATACAAAATAATTGAGCTAGGAATTTATTTTTTCATTCAATTTCTTGGTTTTGTTTGTTTTACTTATTTTGATTTGAGGTAAATATTTAGTCCTATTCATAATAACAAGAATCCTGCTTCTTAACACTGTGTCGTACAACACGTACAAAGGACGGGCTAACTGCTTGTAAGTTATAAATAGGAATTAAAAAGTAACTTTATTAATCTGAAAAAGTTTATAATGTATTTTTTAATAACACTTTTTTGAATATATTTGTTTTTGACTTGACCTTACTAATAATGTGAAATTATTTTTTAAAATACTATGCTTATTTATTTGTTTATTTTAAAATGATTTTTAGGGTGATTGGAACTCTTACAAACAGTGAAGATTTCGCCAAAGTTTTCAAGTGTCCCCTTGGATCTCCTATGAACCCAAAGAAGAAATGTTCTGTTTGGTAAAGAACAAAGGGAACTTTTGATATTTCCATTACGTCGCTGCCTCCCTCAGCTAAGTTTAAAATGCTTTGTATATTTGAGACTGTGTCACATTTTATACTTTTATACAGCTTTATAGATTTGTACTTATTCGTAGAGGAACATTTGCTTTTACGCTTGAGTGCTTAAGTTATGTGAATGTAAATTTGTCACGTGTATAAAATAAACTTACTTATTTCTTTAAAATATTTTTTTAAATTCATTTTACAACCTTTTTCCTAAGATTGAGTTTTGCTTGATATAGCTTTTCCTCATAGCATTGTACGTCGAGTTTACATCGATGAAGTCGACAAAGGTAAGCTTATTGTAAAGGGGGCTTTTCCACGGTAGGAGGAAAGATGTAAAACCGATAGAAAGTCGAAGTGAGGACAAAGGATGGAGCAGAGATATGGGATGATGTAACACGTAACGAGGGGTTGTTAGAGAGGATGAGTCAGTCGCAGCTGGGTCCATGGGAGGACTTGTACCAGGGTGAGTGCTCTTTCAATCTGTACCCATGTAACATGGCACACAAACATATACATTATATGGCCTAAAATACCTAAAATATACATTAATCATATTTCATTTAACTACAAAATTCAAACTTAAAACAAGATTAATAAATAATAAGAAAATCTTTGTTATATTAAAATTAAGTATCTACTTTGAATCATTTTTAATCTAGTTATTGATATTTTAATAATAATAATAATGACAATAGTATTTTACTGCCATAAAAAATATTTGTCATTAGCATTGTTTAAAGAATGATGAATTTAGTTTGAAACTGATTACCTATTAAAATAGAAAAAAAGAAAACTATAAGATTACAGATATTATGTTAACCTACTTTAATCTGTTTCACACCAAATGTATTTAAAATATAGGCTAAATAAAGAATTTATTAAATGGTTTAATATTAATATGTTATTTATTAAAATTTAAATTATGATCCATGTATTCATCAACACTGTGTGTTGTTGATTTAATATTTTTCAATTTTATTTTAAGTGGTTGTAATTATTTTGCTGTATTAATTCTTTTGGTATCTTATTAATTACTTATATCCCTGCCTGGGATGAAAGGTCAAACATGTGCTTTAGCCTTATAAAAGCTTCTTTACATGATTCCCTTACATTTAATTTACATATAATTCTTATTCTTTTAAAATTAACGTAGGACCTGTGGCTCTTTCTTTGCATAAAGCTTTCCTGCTTCGGGATAAAATTTTAAAAGATAATTTTGAATTATATAAGAAAATCTGGAAAGTAATAAATTCAAAATACATCAGCTGCTGCCAAAAGTCTCGTGTTTACGATTTCGTTTTATACTATAAAAAGACAAATAAGGTGGTACAACATAGGTATATGAAAAGTTCACTGCAATAAAAAGTAGTTCTACAAAAAAATATTTAAAATAAAACTAGATCGATCACAGCACATTGCTAGTATGAGAGATTTAATTTTCACCCCCTAATGTTATCATTAAATATCTTTTATGGGACTTTTCCAACGCGTCTGTGTTTTTAACTACACAACATTTCTGGAGGTGGAGAACATTTACCAGTTTTTAAGTGATTACCTAATAATTAACACCAATTTAAAAAAAAATTTATATTTAAAGCTATTAATATTAATATACTGTATATTAATTATATCAAGTTTTCAATACTTTACTTATCTATCATTCACAACAAAAAAACTATACTGACATAACTATACTATATAGTCGTGTTCCAACCCTCATTCTGAGAGCACGCTATACGTTACTCATTAATGAGTAAAATTAAGTCAACTCTTTGGAATTACAATAATTAAATAAAGACAACTATAATTTAAAAATAATTTTGGTAGTGTTTTAAGTAAAGATTTTAACACTTTATAATCTAAATTATAATATTTAATTAAATTTTCCTCAATGTGAAAATATTTTTGTAGTATTATAATTGGTTGAAATAACAAAGTTACGTTTGGAAAAGGATATCGTTTCTCAGTTAATTGAGATACTAATGGTGACATCAGAAACGCCTTGTAATATCTCGTTTCTTCCCTCCAGACATGATTTTACTTGCAGTTTATTTTTTAATGTAAGATTTGTTTTACATTCCCCCCCTGTTTCAATCTGTGAATGTGCATATTTTTAGGATTATAATTTTAAAGTTTGATATGTTAAAAAATTATATTATCTTCGTTTTAAAAATTATTCTGGGATAAATTTTATTTGTCTTATGTTATGTTTCGTGTTGTTAGTTAATGTATTTTGCCAATAATATACCAGTTGGTTCAAACTCTCTTTCAAATATGACAAAATAAAATTGTATAAAATATTGAAGTCTTCATGCATCTGAAAGAATTAAACATAAGACCATAAAACAGGCAAATTTAAGAATAGCGGTTAATTTTATTCAAATAAATCCTTAGATAAAAGTTTATACAGTGTGTAAATTAAGTATATAGGAACAAATCTCTATTTATTTAACCTTATTTCTTATTTTTTTCTTCTTATTCCTTATTTCTTCTAATACTTAATTCTTATGTTTGTGGCATTGATTGTAAACATAATCCCGAGATGTTTTTCATGAAAAATAAAATTTTAACCCCTCTTTCCCTGTTTAGAAATCCCTAATTTTGAATAGTTTGTCACAGAAATGACAAATACAATGACACAAATTGTTGACGTCCTTATAATGACGCAAACCCGAGAAAGATATCTCACACCTAGCCTAATTGATTGGGTGAAAAAGTACCAATTCCACCGATTCAATGTTTGGTATGCCCGAGATAGCAGTAGCCATTATGAAGTGCCCCTTAAACTTATATACTTTGTCACACATTCATAATTATTGATCTAAGATAAATTAAAATCCGTTGATCTTGATCAAAATAGCTGTTGAAAACGTCTACATCTGAAGAGCATTTGAGAATGTTAGATAAGATTTGGAGCCTATAAAACCTATAATACCTATAAAACACAAAATTTGAATTTACTACTCTAAAACATACAAGTAGTAGAGGTAGGTGTAAAAAAACACCTACCTCTATTATTAATGTTAGCGAATTACCCATAGGGAAGAAGCTATTACCGTAGGTCTCATGGTAAGACTTAAGCCCGGGACCATGTTATTTTTTCGTTAAAAATTATATATATATATATAATTTTTATTTATTTATTTATTTAAATAAGAGAATATGTATTTAAATATTCTCAGAGGATCGGCAATTTACCGTTCACATTAAAGGAGGAGGGTTTCTTGGAACAAAATTTAAAATAATCAAATTAGATTTTGAGTGTCTTATCTCATCGAATACTATCGTCACCAATGTAATAATACTAACAGTACAATCACCTCAAAAATACTATATTCATTGAAAACGAATATACAAATATATACATATATATGTGTGTCTGTTAACACGATAACTCTCGTAAAAATGGTCCGATCGAGACCAAATTTGGTAGCGACGTGTATTCCTACAAATGCTCGGACGAGTTCGTAAACCAGACATATCGGTCAATGAGAACGGGTAGTTTGGGGGGGTTTTGTACCCCAAATGGGTTTTTTTGCGTTTTTCACATGTAATTTTTAACTATTTCTAATTTTATATTTCACCATTGGAATCAGCTTACAAAACTACACAATTAAGTTCCTTAAAGTTTTTCTCTATCTTCAACGGTTACCGAGATATTAAAAAATCTAAACACAGTACATTGTATTGTGGGGCTCCAATGTTAATCTTATGGAGGATAGGGAAAAATTCATATTTCCCATATTAATTAATGTTTTTGGATAAAACTTGATATTTAGCTTCATGTGGTTGAGATCTACCCATTTATGCTTAAAAGTCATAGTTTTTTGTTTTTATCATTCAGCAAACCTGCATACTCTTTTCACATATTAATCATATAGGGAATAAGCAAACTCCTTTATTTATGGACAGATGTTGATGAAAGTTGGTATGAATGTTAAGATAAAAATTAGTTATGGTAGAAATGACTACTTTCAGTGTTCCTCACAGCAGCTAACCTGCACACTCTTTCCATGTTAATCTTGTGAAGATTAGGCAAATAATTCTCATGTTTATAAACAGATTTTTATAAAACTTGGCTAATTTTTTTATTATTATTATACTATTGATTTGGGAATTCGCTGAGTACGCAGGTCTGCTGCGACGGGGATATTTGCTTTTACTGTCTCATGTTATAACCGAGGACCTAGAGCAAGTTGACAAAGTCCTAAACGACTAAAGTTAATTTAACGCTCTGCCAATTGCGTGTTGTTGGCAATTGATTGGCTGCGTTTCCGTCAAGATCCTACATGAATGCCCTTGTACGTTTTATGCTCGGTCTACGTTCATTTTACTCTTGGGATAACCCCATAAAAGAGCAACTTTATTTATTTAAATAATTCCCATTCCTTATTTCGGCAATTTCCTCTTTTACTTTTAAATTTTAATAACTATTAAATACATAATTCAATACAAAACTTTAATTAATTAGTGTCATAGGCCTCAATTTTTAAAGGATCATTGGATTTTATTTTTAATTATTGTTTTTAGTGTGACGAGGTGTCTAAAATTTAGGGTCATTCAAAGCTAGCTGCTATGTCAGGTATCCCAAATTTTTGAATCGATGAAATATATAATTTTTCACACAATCAAAACATGACCTGCCGTTTTGGTTAGATTTGTATTTATTTTGAAATCCTTGTAAATTAGGGATATACCAAAAGGGGTTGTTATTAAAAATAAGTTAACTCCTACACCTTACCGTTTGGGGAGAGAATCTATTTTTGCAGAAATCCTGATAAACAATTTCAACTAGGATCAAAGGGAAAATTTAAACCCCAATATACCTATTATTATTATTATTACCTCAATTTTTGCCTACTAGCCAGGGGAATATCAGTATTCATTTTTACCAAATGACTTGAACACATAGGAAGGTTTTGTAAAATTTTATTTTTTGAATCCTTATTCCTTATAAAATAAATATGTTGTCACATTACAAAAATACTGTTTCCACTAAAAAATTACTACGTTATATATTTCAAATGCAATACGCAGAGGAAATTTCCTTAGAATGAAGTCGTAAAACCAGCGAGTAGTAAAGGTATTATATCATAAATATGAAGGCAGACCAACCATATAATATGATCACGAGATGCTTCAATGACTCCGATGTGAGGTACTTCACCCCTTCGCCCCTCCCCTAACCAAACATCCCCGTCTATTTTATTCTTGGAAGATGTGTGGCAGGGTGTAGAGTGGGGGGGAATCCTTACAGTTCAACCTTGTCCATGTTTCAGAGTTCTACATTTTACCTACATTCAGTATTGAAACATATGAATGAAGGCCGTTGTGGAAGCAGAAAAAAGCGAAACTGTATATTCAATAATCCATTAGTATAATAACAATAAAATTAGCATGCTTACTCACAATGATATCTAAAAATTATTTTATTGTTTGCCCTGAAACGTTGAATTAGGGAACTTTTTTATAATAGTATTGTATTAACAATGAAATAAATCTTTCCCATATGGATATGGGATTACACAACTAACTCCAAGGAAGGCTGCATTCGACAAAGTGATCCATAAAAAGTATTCTGGATGAAAACACTAAATTTAATTACGGTACAGAGTAGAATGGAAGTTTTTATCGATTATAAAATGACTTTATGAATAGGAACGATGACGAGCATCTCCTCAAATACTGGAAAAATAAACATTTTTTTACGGCGATCAACAGAATCAATCAATAATCAAGTCGTAATATACTTAAATAGTCGTGATAACTTACATCACCCACGTAGACTCTATTTAATTTATTTTTTTTTAGTACACATTTTTATTGTATTGGATTTTTATTCCTGACTCATTTTTATTTTTGATTCTTCTTCTTTTTACTGCTTTTAATTTTTCAAAACTATTAAATTTTTTTAATTCCTCATAAAAAATTCTTTATATTCCTCATAAAAAATTCTTTATATTCCTCATCAAAAATTCTTCATACTCCTCAACAAAAATTCATCATATTTCTCATAAAAAATTCTTCATATTCCTCATAAAAAATTCTTCACATTCCTCATAAAAAATTCCTCATACTCCTTAACAAAAACTCTTCATATTCCTCAGCAAAAATTCTTCATTTTCCTCATCAAAAATTCTTCTACCTTTTAGGTTTGCTGCTGCCTAGTAATATGAGTTTTTCTTATTTTTTAATGTAACAGATTTTTTTTAATTATCATATTGAATGTTTTTACCATGTATTTTAATAACTTGTCCTCCCTTTTAATTTTAATTTAACTTCTACTTTTATTTATATTGTACTTTGTTTATGATATGAATTGTTTTTCCCACGAGTGAAAAACTGAGACTCCCCACACATAGATGTATAGTCTTTGTGGGGATATTTCCTGACGTGTTTCAAAGTGCTTATTTACTTTATTATTATTGTAATGCAATTGTTATGGTTAAACAAATTAATAAATAATAAATAAAACTATGAAGAGTATCTTGGTATACGTGCTAAATTTATAAAGCCCCTAATATATAAATAGCCTAAATATATACACAAAAACTTAACAAATAAGTCACATGTTTGTTTTATTTGTAGTCGAGAGATTTTATTAACCAATATTGAAATCTCTCCACAGTGGTTGATTGCTGTATTCAATCTTGAAACATCATTTTACACTATATTGCTGGAGTTTCCTCTGAAATTGCATCTATTGTTTGTATTTATGATTATATTTTGCCCTGAATATTGGTTTTTTATACGAGGAGAGAATATATAAAGTTTGATTACAGTATTGTTCAACACTTCTGTCTCATAGGACTTTATATATTGCCCTTTTAACTATCCTACATCCATTTTTTTCCATATTAGTTGAAATATTTATTATTACAGAATAAGTATATAATAAGATGTATACGGATGTAAGAAACATCAAAGCAGACTAGACATATACAAAGACACCCAGTTATAATTGTTATGGAAGTAACTATTTTTTAAGCGTGTTTTAAAATCTTCTACAACTCACACAATATAAGAAAGTCTACCTCTCAACCACATGAATAAGAAAAATGTTTTACAATTCTCTATAGGTAGACGCCAATTTATATTGGCAGTCACCTGGGCATAGATAACCAATCGTTTGGTTTAACCTACGGAAATACATAGTTTGTGTACTTGTATGAAGTTCGTCACGACGTTATTATTTTTGTATCCTCAAATAAAGCTCAGAGAAACCAACCAAGTAGACGCAAGGAAAACGTGTTTACATTACGTTATGGGGTGATGGGGGTGGGAACGAGAAGTGTGGGGGGGCTAATGTAGTGGACACACGTGAGCGTTGCGTCACGTGGCTGTAATATGGTTAGGCAGGCTTCAGGGTCAACCGCGCAGTCCGGCTCGAGGCGCGATGTGGTTTGGGCGTAGAAGATCCCTCCCCTCGGGTACCCCCAACAACCCTATCCCTCACGGCACTCCCGTCAAGCGGAAGGTGAAGCACCGGCAGTCGGCCAGGAAATGTGATTGTTACCAGGAGGCGCACGACATGAATGCAGAGAGAAACTACATCCTCAGTTACTTCGGTAAGGGTATTGTCAGTCAAATCAACGAGAAGAAACTAACCAAGAAGAAAAAAGATAAAGAAACAGGTGAAAAAGGTCAAGAAGTAAAAATCAAAACTAGTAAGAAAGAGAAGAAAAATGCTCTGAAAAAAGCAACTAGCATTACATTGAAACGAAATAAAATAATACCTTTGAACGATGGGTCAGGTGGGTGTGTTTTAGTGTCCCAGACTACAACCATTAAAGAAACCCCCGCACAGGAGAAGCATGAAGAAAACAGAAAACGAACAGTCAAAGAAGAGAGATCGAGAAAGAGTATCGGAAACATATTGAACAGACTATCGACTGTTAGGAGGAAGACTCTGAGGTATTTGTTTAGGAGAAAGAGTAAAAAAGGGAAAGAACAACAACAGACTTCTTTGTCGCCACCTAAAGCGATAGTTGAGGCTGAGAAGATTCCCGCGCAGGATGACTATGTTGAAGAATGTTTCCAAGAAGATGAGCCCGATGAGGAGCGAGTTCCAAGTGCGCAAGAGGTAGGAAGACTCTCCAAGTGTAGCAGTACTTACTTCACCCCGACTGGAGGTTCGCCAGTGTCCGTCAGGAGGTATGAAGAATTTGATATGCTAAAATTAATATATTTAAGTATTTTACTCTCATATTACTTTTGTCTTTAGAGAAATGCTCTTAGCCTTAGGGAAAATAAGTCGCACATTACTTACTTATCGATTATTTAATCTTGTTATTTACTGAGCTGACATGTTTCTTAGATAGTTTAACGTGGGATGGGAACCCAATTTTGCCTCTCAAATACGAACGAGTAATCATCTAATTATGAGGATGGTCTAAGCGGATGAAAGTAGTATTGAATAGTGCAGATGTTAATCCACATCAGGGAATATCGAATCCGCCTGATCCTCACTTATAATACATATTTGTAACTCAAGATCTTACAATCCACAATTCGTGACCTCCAAGTTGCCGGATTACAGGACACGTCACCGTCCCGTCTAACCACTACAAATTAAAACCTTGGAGATCATTATCTCGACTCTTGTCCGGGTTCTGTTGCTCAGTGTTAGGAAAACAGTTTCTCATTATTATGACAAAATAAAAACTAACCTTAAATCGTAAACATCAAGAAACTCTGTTTAACTATTTACTAAATTCATTTTTATTTTATTGCTTCCTGAACTGTTTTTATGCGTTAACTAGGTTACATACCTTGACGCCCGTAAAAATTTTACTTTTACGTCCATACGTATTTCAAAACCAACTTTGTATACATTAGAGTTTCATCTTCAGGACGTTCAAAAACTTGTCAAAAACTTATCCTCATTTAGATTCGTCATTACACTCAAATTAATGTAATAAAGTGCATCATTGTTGTGATTTAAATGTCGAACCTTATCGCATTAATTTAAGTTTTTAATTTAGGAAATATTTTATTATAAAATTAGATTTGATCAACCAAAGCAAAAAAGTATAACGTAAAATTCATCGTATAAAATAACAATTTTATAGGCTGTGAAATAAATTAAAAATTGGTTTAAAACCAATAATCAATGGAAATAAATTCAAATTGATTTTTATAACCTACAATGCCACCTGATTGATTGATTGTTTTTCTTTTGAATAGGCAAGTCTTTTAAAAACTAAGTGAAACAAAAACTAAGTATTATCTAACTACTTAAACAAACTAAGTAGAGGTAAGTTAAGTAAAACTTAGAAAAATGCTCAAAAATTCAATTTTTTTAGAGATCGTTAGTTTATTTTTGTAAGTCGCGGTTCAGTTTTAAGTATTAAAGTATACTAAAATGTTTTCCAAAAGCTGTAAAGGAAAAACTTTCATCATAGACGTTGCCATCGGTTTTTGACATGGATATGTCTTAGCTCTGGGGGGGTGTTAGTGATTTTTAAGATGGAAAATATGTAACAGGATTCCATAGAAACTACAAGAGCTATTATATTGAATCTCTATATATAACATTGAATGTATGTCTGTCTGTCTGTATGTATGTATGTATGTATGTATGTCCTTTATGCGTTGCCAAACTACTCATCCGATCGCCATGAAATTTTAGGAAGTTGCTCTATATGTGTCCGGGAAGGTTTTAGTGAAAAAATATTTCGAAAATCCTTAAGTTTCCATTTTATGGCGTTTTAAATTTCTAATGTTAACCTTATGGAGAGTAAGTTTGTTTACAAATTGTCTACAATGAAAACATTTGATTTCTTAGCTACAGCTGATTGGTTTACTTTCCATTAGCAATACCGTATGCTTTACTGTCCAATGCCATATGAATCATTCATTAATGTTAAACTATGAAGTAAATGTGTACTGTAAAAAATGAACAGCTTTATTCACCACGTTAATAGTTTACGGTTTTGGGGGATTATGTATTTATATTTTCATTTTCTGTCTGATTAAAATCACGTGTTTATATGATAGTTAAAATGTTTATATTATTACGTTTATTATAATAATCAGCTGTTGTATATCTTTCCTATAAAAGCCGTATTACAGTTAGGTTTGTTTTGGATTTTGGTTCGATTTGAAAATTGTGAATTAATTCACTCAGATTTATTTGTTTTATGGGAATGATATTAATATGTTTTATCGTTTCAGTATTGTTATTCACTATGCAGCGACCCAGAATATATAACCTTTCACAATGAAGCCGTATTGCTATTCGACTTCAGAACATGGCCAATCTTAAAGTTAACATGTGTTTACTATGAGGCGTTACGAAGTTCGCTGGGTCAGCTAGTTGTTAATATAAATGAATAAGAACAGCTGTTTGGATGAAGTGAAAACATTACCTTTAGACATATCCATGATCTAACCTAATTCCCACAGGGAAGTTAATCTGCTTAGAGAGCTATAAAATGTTTCATATTTACAGAGAAGACGAACTCAAGTGCCTGCTTTAGCACCACAACACAAACATACCTGAACAGCTAGCCTAGGGTATAAAACGTAAAAATAGCCTAACATATAAGTTAACATTTACATCAGTTAATGATATCCACTTCCCACACTCAGGTACCAATAGTAACATAGACCTAAAATATCGCCGTTTCAAAACCACAAAGTAATACAGAATCGAACAACAGTACAAGTGCTACAAAGTAAATGCTTCTTGACCGAGTTAACGTCTTCTGGCAGGTACTACAGTCCGGAAAGCGTGGAGGAGTTTGAAGACGCAGACACGGACGGAAGCGAGGATGTGGTTGAAGCGTCAGTGGATGAGGGCTGTCCCTCGGTCACCGTGGACAGTATCAAAGCCACCCTGGACGCCGCCGTAGCTCAGGACCGAGACTTGCTGAGGAGAAGGCTCAAGAACGGCGAGGTACGTGAACTGAGTTGGAATAGATGATGAGCAGGGGGTCCTATTGAGTGATAATTGAAACATTTTATAAGGCAAATGTGTCTAGCAGTCTGGTTTTTATTACCTTTAGACATGTGTTAGTCGGTATTAGTACTTATTTCTAAATTTTATCAGTTTCTTGTTCTATAAAACTAATCTATACTTCCACACAATAGCCATATTAATTACTGATAATTAATTCTTCCCTTTGAGTATTAACAGAGAATCCGCTAGTGTCTAAAATAATAACGTCACTGGCGGTGACAGTTCGTCGATATTTTGAAATAGTTTATATCTATTCTGATAATTTTTATGGGAACAAATTAGTTTTAACTTTATTTTAATGGATTAATTAGCTCACACTAATTTGTTTGAAATTTATTGGTGGCAATGCTAGGTCTATGTTATTTACATTATTATTGGTGATATTTTTCGGTTTTTTTCTCGGAGTTTCGGGGTTTGATATCTGATCGCGTTTCGGGATCTGGTATCCTATAAGATGGCAAGGTAAATGACAGGAACAAGACGCCGGATTACGTACTAATCTCGTAAAGTTCTACGTTTCAACTCGACTGAGGATGAAATCAGATTCCAGCTCTCGATTCGCCTTGAATGATTGTACGCAATAACCACCTAAAACACTCAAAATTTAGGAGACAAGAGAGTGTACGTATACTTTAATAACGGTTGCAGTTCTCCATATGTGCTATATAACTTTTACAAGTAGACAAGTGAAGATATGACAACGCACAGTTTTAATCAATTTCCCAAGATCTAATTGTGTTTCCCCTGGACCTGTAACCTAACTTCACATCCAAGACATGTAATTAGGATGATTTGGAACCGACCACAGTTACTCTAGTAACTCACTATGTAGATGCAAAAAGACGTTTTGGTTTTTATTTGAAAGAATAATTAACAGCTAAGTCAGAAGAAACTGGTTCATACGATTTCCACCTTGGACAAAACCAAAAGCGAGAGTGAGAAATAAAAGAGGGAGAGGAAAGGGGTGAGGGGATCAATCGATATAAGCTCTTTGTCTTTCATGCGTTGACCTACTGTGGCACGTTACATGTACCAACCATCTCCCGTTACTACTTATCTTATCACATAATGATTACTAAAGTTAGAGGAAAAATTCTATATTACCGTGGTCATAATTAATATTATTCCTTTAAAATGTTGAGTGCAAGAGTGAATATTCCATGAATTGATCTTATTGTCGAAGCAATTTCATTAATTTGAGTAGTTAAGTAAATATTAGTGAAAAAATTAATCTCAAAGTCACGATATTATGTGAATAAGTTTCCTAAAATATCGGTATACATCTTATGATAATAATATGATAATATTAAGTTAACCTAACGATACTGAAATGAGACAAATGTTTGCTCATTTCAAGGTCCTTTACCCCAACTGTGACAACTCCATCTGGATGAGGAGTTGTGAGCAGGAAGTGGTGAATCCGATCCGAGGAGAAACAACAGGTAGGTCATAACCCTTAACCTTTCTGACAAGTTGATCATAGCCTAGGTAGTTATCATTAGTAAGTATGAATGTGAGAAATCAGTGTACAATGATGGTGGCGCGATCTTGTAGTCCTGTTACTGACTAAGGCTGGCATGCTCCTTAGACAGGACTGTTAATTAATAGCCACACAGTCAATGGCATCTAAGTGACCTAAAGTTTGTGGGATTTGCCTCTGAATTGTGAACTGGTACAATTAGTAGGATGGATTCAATAGTACGGTCGTTAATGCACAAAAGAGAACATCACATACACCGACTATTGCTCCTAACTATCCACAATTTATTACCTCCATGTAGCTGGGTTACAAGACACACCACCGTCCCAGTGTCGAGTTATGTTTACTCCAATATTTTCTTCAAAAATCAAAATGAAATAAAATTGAAGGGCTAAATATCTCAAAACTAACATCACATTATTCTCAATACTGTTGAAAATCCATTCTTGGCACACGGTTTGTGAGTGCTTCAAGGTGACCCCTTACACGCTGACCTACTTTTCCCCCTTGCCCTATTCATTTTTTTAGCTTAGGTGAAATATAAGTTATGGTATTGTATTCACTGTTTTGAGATCCGCTCTTCCACTTCAGTCAAGTTTTTTTATAAAGATTACGTCATTTTTAGTTGTTGTAACATTATTAAGTTTTAGGTGTTGTAAAAATCTCGACGACAGTGATGACATATACGAGTATACGTGCAGATATCTAACTCTACACAGGACCAACAAAGGCTATGGTCCCCACTATAAGGTTTGATTTCAACAGAAAGTACATCATAGTTATTGCAATATAATTTAATTACAAAGATAGAAAGTAATGTTTTTCGTGCGAGTTCAAGGTTGTATTATAAGCGAGTAACAACAAGACACTTTAGACCCGTGATATAAACTATATTATTCATTAGACTGCATAAAATATTAAGCTACTGTACAAACCAAATATTTTACAGATGAACGAGTTTCTTCCATCGTGTTCTTAGTAGTTAAAAATAGCTGCTTAAATGCTAATAATCGATAATTATTTTCGATACTATTGATAACACACCTTTACATGCATGTTTTTCATGTGTTCTATACTCCAAAAATGAACAGCTGATGACCTGGAAATCACTAGACTCTTTGCCTCCCTAGGGTGGAAAAGGATTACTTTCGACCCGCAAAGCATAATTAAAAACTGTTTTTCTGGCAGTACATGACGAAAATATATTTTTACGATCACAAATTTACAATATAGGAAACCTTTTAGTTGTATAAAAACTATTTTGGTGTTAACAGTAAAACCGTGGTACTTGGTATACTGGTACATAAAGTATGTTTGATTTACATTTAAGTGTAGGCCTAAGGTATATCAACACGTAGAACGCTGAAAATTATAATCCAAAATAACCTAAAAATGAATACAAAAACTTACTACGACATCTATACTACTCATAGTAGTGATTACTTAACGCAAAAAATGTAATTTATAAATGGTTTAAATACCTTAACTGTCAATGTGATCTTTCATGTGGTGGTTTCTCAACTCACTACTGCAGTTTCGACCCACATGGGGCCCTCCTCTGGTGAAATGGAGAGCCTCAATTTTGTCCAGAGGACGTCGTCATTTAACATAAAAACTTAAAGAACAGAAACACATAACGATACGAATAAACATTAGATACTACACATATTCATTAAAATTTCACCTGTATCAGGATTGCCGCGTGACGCGTAGAGAAGCTAATCCGGACTAACAACATGAAAAAATGTAAAATTAAATTCTATACTTAACGTGTTAAACTTGGCAATACCTTGAAAAAGTAATTTAAAGACTTTCGGATTATTTAAACGAAAAGGAACATTTATTTGCCAAGATATTCAATATAGTTATGAGAGAGAAGCGCAATTATATTAGATTTTCTTAGTACCTTCTGAAATTAATTAGTTTTTTTTCTATCTATAAAATCTTAAATTTCATGACGTTGATATTCAACCTGGCTCCAAACCCTGCAGCTCATGAAACTCGTCTGCCGATAAAAATAATCTTTTCTGCATATTAATTAAATTTTCTATAAAATAAATTCTTTTCCTTAAAATAATTTGATAATAGAATAAATTCGGCACAATTTCTGTTAATAAACACTTTTGTATTCATTTTTAGTATAAAAATATAACATATTTGTTTACTTCCCTTATATATTTCTAAAAAGTTGAACCCCAAATAATGACTGACGTAGCATTGTTTGCTCATGATCGTATATATATTAAGCTATTGGCTAATAGACCTAAATTTTAAGGATTTTAAAAAAACCACTTAAAACTATGAAAAATACAAATTTCCCAAATCCCACTCAAATTGTTTTTATTACAATTCCGTTTAAGGTCACAAATAATACACCACCACCGGTATGTTTGTAAAAGTAATGGTTTAAAATTTGTTGGCTTTTCAAAGTAAAAAGAAATCATTTTTGAATTTTCGGCAAATCTATAATTTTATAGCATAGTTTGACTATTACTATTGAGACCAACATTAAACAATATATATTCAACTATTTAGTCTGCGACTAACAGTTCCAAAGGAGAGTTAAATTCATTGTACGTGGCAAATACACAAATAAAGTACATTAAATCATAGCGTCAAATTTTATTCTTATTGAGAATATTTAGAAATCAATTTCTTCAATCCGTTGCCCTTGAAACTTGGTTTGCAGCTTACGGTTACATCGCCTAATAAAACCTCAGGGGAAAGTGGTTTTACCCCAAAAATGTTTAAACTTGTATTAAGATGGTATGTGAAAAACTGTTGATGAATAGTTTTGCAACAATAAAAAACATATAGAGAGAGCTATGTTGATAAAAGTTTAGTAACGTAATGATTGTATGGAAAGTGAGTAATTTTCAGTTTACATTTAGAGGGAGAAAGTATATGTCAATTTGTTGATACCATTGATTACTAATAAATAAGTTCAACTACGATCTCTAAGTGAAATATTTAATTTAATGTTAAAAAGGTTTACTTGTATATCACATTCGAAAATGCATTGGTACTAATATAAATGCTACGAAAAATTAGAGAAAACATGTTTACTGGTATAGAAATTGTTTTCATAAAACACACATTTCCCAATACGATGCATACTTTTAAAAATGCAATCGTTCCACAAACTATTCAGTCATTAGAAAAATGGTTAAATAGTAAAACATTTTCTACAGTATCCAAGTTCTCCGAGACTAACTTTGTTTACACATTACCTGGCCCGGGGTCATGTGACAAAGTAACTTCTCTCGGCCAAGAGATAAGTGTAAAGTTTGAGTACAAAAGTTTCAAGTAATGAGTACAACTAGGATTGAAGTACATTAATGAACTTAATGAAATTCAACTGTTGAGAGGAGGGAATCAAATAATATTCCAAGAAAATACATTATTGAAATATTGAATTACTAATCATCTTTACAAACGTTTATAAATTATTTCAGAACTCCTGACGTCATTCCCAGTGTTTCTCTTGATTAATTTCGATTCAATAATTAATAATATTAAAGTTTTTACTTATCTATATCATGTTCATTGTCACGTCATTTTAGCGAATTTCCCATAGGGTAGATTTTATTATCGTAGGTCTCATGGCAAGACTTAAGCCCGGGCCATGTTATTTTTTCTTCTTTAGGTGCCGAGAGACCAAAAACAATAGTCATTAGAATTTATATATTATATAATTATAAATTATATATAATTTATATACGCGCGCGCGCGCGCGCGCGTGTGTGTGTGTGTGTGTGTGTGTGTGTGTGTGTGTGTGTGTATGTATGAACACGATAACTCTTGTAAAAATGGTCCGATCGAAACCAAATTTTGTAGAGACGTCTATTCCTACATTTATTTGGACGAGTTTCTAAACCAGAAATATCGGTTAACTGGAATGGGTAGTTTGGAGGGGGGGTTTGTACTCAAATTTTTTTTTCTTTTTTCATATGTAATTAAAATTTTTTAAACTTTATCTTTTACTGTGCCATTAGAATCAGCTTAAAAGGTACACAATTTAGTTCCTTTAAAGTTTTTCTCAATCTCCAACGGTTACCGAGATATTAAAAAATCTTAACACAGTGCAACGTATTTTGGGGTTCCGATGTTAATCTTATGGAGGATAAGGAAAATCCAATATTCCACTTATCAATCAATATTTTTGGGTTAAACTTGATATTTACCTTCATGAGGTTGAGAAGTATCTATTTCTGCTGCTTAAAAATCGAAGTTTATTTTTTTATCAAGCCAGCTATCCTACATACTCTTTTCCCATGTTAATCATGATATGATTAATATGATATGAGTTTACGATATGAGTTATGATATGAGTTAGTTTATGATATGAGTTGATATGAGTTTACTATGAGTAAACTATATTATAGAGAATAGGCAAACTCCTTTAATTATGGACAGATGTTCATTAAAACACTGGTATAAATGGTCAAGATAAAATTTGTTTATACTAGAAGTGGCTACTTTCAATGATCCTCACAGCAGCAAATCTGCATGCTCTTTTCCATGTTAATCTTATAGAGAATAGACAAATATCTCTCATATTTATCGACAGATATTGATAAAACCTGACATATATCATCGATATGGAAATTCGCTGAGTACGCAGGTTTGCTGCAACGGGTTCTTTTGTGATGGTTTTGCTGATTTGTAGAGAACTTTACAGCTACGAAACCATCCATCAAACGTAATATTAATATTAAAAGATAAACTTTTAACTGCAGGAATTATTTACGTTAACTGAAAAAAACGATACGAAAATGTTTTAAATCCATCCAAATCTTAGTAATGGAGTGAAAAATGTAGATTCTGCAAAGATACGAATTTGGTTTTTAGTAAACAATATATTCATAGTGTAATGAAACCGATGGAATTAAAAGCTATGTATGAGTGAATCTGTTCTATCATACTGTTACAATAGTAAAATTAGTCAAAAATCTCTTGCTAATCTATGTCAGTTCAAATACTGGAAGGGTTTATCAAAATAAATGATAGCAATGTTTGTAGTTTTTTTTGTTACTTGGAGTGACATACCTAAATACAATGTTAAATTCTTCTCTTGAAGGTTTGCATAAATAATAATGATGATAGCAATTTTGTAGTTTTTTTTTGATTGGACGTTGACATAACCTAAATACAATGTTAAACTTCTTCTTGAGATTAAATCTGGTAATGTTCTTAAATATGCTTTTCACTACATGTTCAACAATGTGTCTTTCGCCATGGGGGGTATGGGTCGATCACCGTTGAAAACATAACATCTTCACTACAATTCATAACCATCTTCTTTTAACTTCATGATCTTTATATTACATTTTAAACAGGCTATTTCAACAAAAATAAGGCTTCACGTTCAACCGGAATGGAGAAGTGACATACCCTTCCAGTCCAAACACTCGTCACACAAAACCAACCTAACCATCGTCGTCAACGGTTCGCGGTTCCCGACACCCAGACCATCTTCAAAAGGTGAGAAGTTGCTCGATGATGTTACCGTATCAATTTGACCACTACAACCGTGAGGAACCTATGTAAAGGCGGATGAAATCGGAAAAGGCAGTAATAATGTTGGTTTACAGATCGTGTTGGATAATCGCAAGTAAAAAATGTCTGCTGTAGAACTGTAGAAATAATGAGGATAGTGATTATCTACGACTTATAACTACAGGCATCTCAACATTTCATGTTGATTGAC
Organism: Nephotettix cincticeps; assembly: GCA_023375725.1. Taxonomy (NCBI): domain Eukaryota; kingdom Metazoa; phylum Arthropoda; class Insecta; order Hemiptera; family Cicadellidae; genus Nephotettix; species Nephotettix cincticeps. The sequence continues at coordinate 24,673,926 of CM041790.1, read as the reverse complement.
CTTGTTGAGCTCATCGATTTAGGGGCGTTATTTTATTTAGATACTTCATAACAAGAAGGCTATTTTTTGGTATGTTATGTAGAACCATTAATCCTGGAATATGTACTAGTTAACGTCAACTTTTTTTTAAATTCGACTTCCATTCAAGAACTCAAGTATCCTTAATAGACCTATAATCGCAGATTATGGTTTTTTATAACCTATGGACTTAATGATACGACAATCTTATCATAATATTATAATAAGGGGTGTCAATAAGGTGATAGAAAGGAATGATTATTTTCCACAAAATATTAAGATGGGAAAATGCGATTGTGTTATAAAATATATGTATCTCTAGGCAGACTGTTGTATCAACGTTTCCTGCACACGGATAAAAGTGTCAAGATCGATCCGGCCACGTGTCCTCCGCTCACAGTCTAATACATGGGGCTTCGCCAATAACCCTTTACCTTTTCTCAATTCTACCAGTTATTGTTCAAATTTATTTATAAATGGTTAGATTATTTAAGGAGTAATGCATTGGAAATTGTAATTAATACATAAGGCTCGCTCCCAAACTCTAATTTACTTTTCTTTTAATACAATGTTTATAAAAAAGAAAAATCACAAAAAATAGTCATAATTTATTATTAAAAGCTATATGATGAGATGTGAGATGTATGAAATTGTACACATGTAATGGATCAAAACACTACCAAAATATTAGGATCCTAATTCTGAGATATAAAGTGTGCAGACAATAATGTTTGAACTCTGAATGTTGACGGACATATTTTCATTTTGAATTAAAGTAGGTTTACCCAAGTTTTTGACATGGATATGTCTAAGCTCCAGGATGGTTTATAACTCTCAAGACGCAAAAAGTGTAACGGAATTGAAGTCATATGGTTATGAGAATAGCTGCTTAGAGGAACTAAAATACATCCCTACCAACATATCTAAGCTATTTTCCACAGAGAAGTTAATACAATATATATTTACTCTAAATATTTGCCTTTTTGCAATTTTATTGCACTATGTACGCAAGTAAGACGATTTAAAAAATATTTCCTCCCGAAACTACCTAAACATAACAACGTCAAGATATAAAATTTGAATTTGGAGTTGATTTTGGTAGTTGCCGTACAGTTTATGTTAGTGAATCAATGACTAAGAACTATTCAGTAGTAGGTAGGTAGGTGGGTGTTATAGCTATGAAATGGTTGTACAATATACTGTGACGTGCAGGAATCTCAGATTTAGTCTTCCCAAAAACCAGAGACCTCTGCGTGAACACAATGACGTGACTCTTAGGAAATGATTTACACAGTTTATTTATTCTGTAATAAGATTCAATATTACAATTTACAATAAAGCATTTATGTATACATATATCCTCTAGGGCACGGTACCTTAGCACAAGCAATTGATATGTTAAATTATATAATTTAATAAAATATCACTCCCCCAAATGTAAAGCGTAAAAACAATCCTTCATAAGGGGAGCGTGCTGGTCTAGGGGTAGAGCGCGGGGCTTTGGTGCCCAAGGTCGCGGGTTCAAATCCCGCCAATCACCAATGGCTTTTCGCTATGTGATAATGCCGCAACCCACACAGGGGTGCGCAAAAAGCCGCTACGGCTGAAGTGCCTTGGGAGTAATCCACCCCTTCTAAAAAAAATCCTTCGTAAATAAAAATGTAATTCCCTTAATTATGACGTTAATTCCTAACGACGTTAATCTCTTTACTCCAAAATAAAAACCGTAACCACCAAAATACTCACCCAGGAGAACATTGCTCCTCCCAGAGCCAACTCCCCTGAACACAGACTGACCCCTGAATCTAACCCTCCCAGTATCTTTAAGCTGAAACCCAATCGCCCTTGAAGGAGCGCAAAGAAAACAGGGCTGACTCTAAGGTCAACAGAATATCACTTGTGGTAGCTGTTAACAAACATATGTGCCCCGCACTCACGTATAACATCTAACTATCTGTACATCAAATGAAAACATGTTCAACTAAACTATTACCCACATATGAACTAAACCTAAAAAGGAGACCCCATCACAGTACATTACACAGTTTTTTGACTTCAGGGTCTCTGCGTTGTTCAACCCCGGCGAAGGGCTGTCGGACAACGCGATGATATCGGTGTATCCGTTCGGTGACGAGTTCTACTGCTTCACAGAGTCTCCGACCATCCACAGAATAGACCCAGCCACTCTGGAGACGCTGGACAGGGTAAGCTTCCTACACTTCTAAATCCGATCTTAAAAGGTTCATACTCTTATAGTTAAAACTAGATCGCACGCAGCACGCTGGCGTGAGTAGAGTGCCTATCGTAATCGTAGCACTGAGTATGCTAGTTTGCTGCAATGTGTTGTTTTACATGGTAATATACATTTATAAAGGGTGTTAACTGAGTTAACACAGATACCAAATTTTATCAAATTATGCCAATTATTCTTCATAAGAATTAGGCTAAATGGGCAATGAGTACGTAGGTTTGTTGCATTAAGAAACATAAATTTGGGGTTTTATGAATCTATTGGTATAACTTAACGATATGGACTTGCATACCTAAAATTTTAAGAATACTGAAACAAATAAGTGATTGATTGATTTTTAGTTATTCTCCATAAAACAACGTACAGTACGTACCATTTTGAATATAGTATTAGTAACCAGTTGACCTAGTCATGATTAAAAATGATAAATTGTGTGTATTTTTAGCTGAATCCAATGGTAACCAAAATTGGATTTTTCCAAAAAGTGAAAAAGATTTTTCATTAAAATTGAAACCACAAGTTTTGGTGTACACGCCCTTCTCAAAAGTTTAGATAATGTCGTACGATTGTGTTGCTAAACGCATTTGCTTAATATATTACCAAAAAGAACAACATTGAACTTGAATTTTATAATAATCAGATAATAATATATAAGGGAATATATATAAATTTATACCATAAATAAATAAATAAATATATATATATATATATATACAATTTTGAATGACCCCCCAAAACGTGTTCGGGAGGTTGAGTTATGAACTTATATCATGGTCCTGGGCTTAACTGTTACCATTGGATAATGTGGATAGCTCACTTTTCCAAAGGGAATTCACTAATAAACAATTAACACTCCAAATATGAAAATACTGTGTACCAAAAAAGTCACGATATTCAAGTTGTACTATAATATGTAAATTGTTTGTTCAAGGTTAACACCGTTATTTTTATGATCGGAATCACGTCCGAAATTAGTTTTTGTTTTACCTAGGTCGAGCGTGGAATAAATTATGTCAAGGAAACAGACTGTTGCAGGATCAGTAAATCTATGGGCCGCGGAGTCACTGGCTTCTTTTTTTATCTAGGTCTCTTTTCACCTTATTGTTCATACAGATAACTGGCCTCTAATAAGAAGTAAAGCCTAAAGAAGGGCTAACCATGTATGATAAAATTATCTAAAAATTAAAGTTTTCAATTTCAACTTACAGTATTTTACTTTAATATGACATAGGGTGCTATTATGATAAAGAGATGGTTACATCAGGTAATGAAATTAAATAGTGATTTGGGACAGAGGGAAATTCACTCTAAAAAGAGACATGGTATGATGATAGAAAGAAAATAATAGAGGGTATTTTTAATTTGATAAAGCTCTACTTCTAAACTTACATGCAGGGGTGATTCATTCTTTGACTTGCACACACCGTTGTTTGGTTAGGGAGCTCACAGAAGGAGGAAGGTTGCCTACCCTCTCATAGAGTCGTTTCTCGTATTGGTTTCAATGAGATAATAATAGTAGTTTATGCAACGATTGTATTGTGAATGCCTTACATCTCACAAGTGGTTTTCAGGCATAATGTAATCATTGCATACACTATTTTTTTCCACGACCTACAATATTTAGACTTTTAAAAACATGAATTGTATATTTCAGTTATCTACGACCATTGAAATATATTTAGATATCAAAAAACTTACTCGGGTCATTACACGATATATTTACAGATAGCCTCAGGGACACTGAGTTGACCAGGGTTCGGTTATCTTAATTTTTTGAGAAAACTATTTAATTTATTTTATATGGTTCGTGAGGGCTCAGAAATCCTTTACCAAACAGCTCATTCTTAGTGATGACGTAAACAACGCAACCCGCCATGTAACATCGTGTAATAGGCCAAAGGAATTGTGGGATTGACAATGTGTACTCGACAACATAGTGTCCTTGGCGCCAAAAAATACGTGGCGCCCCTGCATGCGCTCAACTTTGACTTATGAACGAGTAAAGAACAGAACGAATCGTACAGATTGGGATGTTTTTCCAAAAATTTTTCACGAGAAATACCTTATTAATAAGAATAATTATTCCCTTGATATCGAAAATTTTTACCATTAAAATATCTCTATAATTCGAAATTATATTGCCCAAAAACCTCTGAAATTCGAAATGATTCGAAAGCAACCGAAAGTCCTGCCTTTTTTCATTGCTCGCACTATAATTTAACCCCTATAAATCGAACTTAAGGGAAAGTCAACCTTGATTTACCGAACCTCTTTTATTCCAAATACTCGATAGTTCGAAGTTTTCACGATCACCTTGGGATACGATTTATCGAGGTTCCACTGTATATACACTATCCATTAACAGATTTTTCCCCAGGTGAACGTCTCTCGACACGTGTCCGTGGTGAACCACACGTCTCACCCCCACGTGATGGCCGACGGAACTGTCTTCAACCAAGCCATGAGTCTGCGAGGAGCCACCCCCTACTACTCCATAGTAAAGTTCCCTTGTCCCAGTAAGTGATAGAGCTGATTACATGCATTATCGAGTAAGGAAATATAGTGTTTAAATTTTATTTTTCCAAGGGATTCCGAACGTTTGAAATATTTTTTATAATTATTCAATTTTAATAAAACCTTTACAGATACAGAATTAATCGATTCTGGTAATTTTAAAGTATTGATTGCAACTTAAATTCTGATTTTACTCAGTTTTCAACAAACTGAGGTTGAGGCTCTTTAGAATGTACGGTATAGTGAGTAATCTAGGATAATTTTAAAGTAGGACTCATATTTGATCTAAATTTTGTAGAGTTATGGTATAGACTAAAAATCATCTTCTCCTTCTCAACCCTATATAAATACTATTTCGCTTATTTCAGATGGCTGTAAGCTATCCTCTGTAAAGATCCAATCCTTTGAATAGACATTTGAGGATCCTATGAACCCTTAAGTTATAGCTATCGTCTTGGTTTTAAGAGGGTTTTATTGTATTTCAAGTTTATAAGTTACGTGTGAGAACATCAAGCAACACTGGTGTTTGACACTAACTTGACAGAGTCAGAGTCTCATAAATAATTGTAAATGTGTAAAAATGTTTTCTTATGCTTTTTACTGAAGCTGTAAGTAATTATTCATCATTAAAATTATTTAACTTGTGTAAACATTAATTGACAATGGGATTTTAAACCCAAACATAAATCTTCATAGAAAAAAAACTGGATTGTCGACGAAAAGAGGTATTGGAACTATTATAATTTAGTTTTAAATCCTTTCAGGAGGAAAATATTCATCAATAAAATAATACTGCCTTTTTATAAAGGAAATCGAATTTTGTGCATGTTTTAATTTGAAAAGCAGGGTATTTTTTCTAGAAGGTTGTTGAGGGAGGTTTCATATTAGGTTGAATATAAATATTCCAACGGTTCTAATTAATCGACTTCAGATGATAAGAGCAAGGAGAGACGAGGTAAGGAGATGTTCGAGGCGGCCGAGGTGGTGGCCAGCGTGAGGGCTCGATGGCCTCTGCATCCCTCCTACATGCACACCTTCGGGCTGACAGACAACTTCTACGTGGTCGTGGAGCAGCCGCTCACCATCTCGGTGCCGACAATGGTCAAGAGTCAGCTGTTGGCTCAGCCCATGAACTCCTGCTTCCAGTTCTATTCCGAGAAACCGGTAACTGAACTACCAAATCTTACAGTAAACATAAAACGAGCCTGTCGTAAAATACATGTTTTATAATGGAATACTATCGTCCAAAAGAATCAAGAATGCATAGGATATTGTTTTGGTTTCTTGTGTGAATGTTTTTCTTTCCAAGGTATTATAAAGAAGAGGTTTCTATATGTTTGTTTGTTTGTATGTCTGTTCCGGAAACTAAACGCGAAAAATACTGAATCGACCGGTTTTAAATTTTACACAAAGGTTTAAACTCCTGCAACTTATAAGCATATTCATTTCCTTAAAGTCCCTTCGGGCTACTCCCCATGAACTTCTTATGTTTCAATGTTTATATTTTCAAAGAATATCGACATAAAATGTTAATTTGTGAGAGATTTTACCCAAAAAAGTCAGAATATTTATATGAAGTATATATTTTAATGTTTAGAATATAAATTATTGGGAAGATGAGTTTAATTGTATTACTCAGTGTTACGGGATGTATTCGTTAACTTTAACTGTATAATAAAGCTTTGAATTTAAATTAACTGCAAAATTAGATTCACTCTTGACCTTTAAACAATACCACCAAAGGCTTCCAATTAACACAAATATAAAATTCATAGAGTTTTTACCTAAAGGCGTTACTTTTATGATTATTTATTAATAGCAGTTTATGCAACTATTGTATTATGAATGCCTTAAAGCCACGAGTGCATTGTAACATAAAGGTGTATTTCATTCTTGGAGTAATCAGCTGATGTGCGAATTACGTTGTGAATGGTCCAAAACACACACTTGAGGTTAGCTACTAAAACTGACTATCTTTAGGGATAAATCAGCTGATTTTGCATTTCATTATATCCATAGTGACATTTTGTCAAATGCTGAGCTCTTATTGGTCTAGAACCTGTATCGTTATGAACACATAATGTAACGGTTTTCAATATCATTTTAATAACGAGCTTCTTAATGATGTTTATTTAAATACATTTAATGGTACTTTTTGCAAGATGTAAAAAGAAGATGAGAGTCTTTCAATCACTTTTTTATTTTTAACGTCGATGTTTTAAAAATGGCCGAGGATACAAAACGGATATTACTTTTCTAGTCTTGTAGGCTTACCTTTAAAACACTCTAAATTATGTATAGTTAAGACCTCAATAAATTGTCAACCGTGACATCTAGATTAGACTCACAATCGGATAAGGTCGACGAGATTTTGTGAAGTTTACAGAAGAGAGACGCTCCCTAAAGTTTACGCCCATTTTAAAATTGCATCTTAAACTCGTATATTCGATATTCGAACTCGATATTCGTAAAATGTCTACAGGTACTTGTACGATTCATTAAAGTGATGATTTTAGCTCTAATTACAAAACAATACGAATGACTATTTCACTGTTATAATTTTATTTATTCATAGCTAACCATTGTTCAACACTTTTTTTAATTTTTTGTTATTACTACTGTGTTATTATTTTTATAATTCTAAAATCTACATCTTTCTAGGCTGAGCTGACTTTAGTAACTCCAAGAGATACATGAAATTGAAATTGAAATTGATTTATTGTCATGTCTAAGGCAATTATAAATTCTATGATCTGATTGGTTCGTAAATAAAGAAGCAATCTCTCCAAAGACGAAGGGCTCTTACCTGGGCCTGGGGGACGCACTGATCTATAGTACACATATAAGTTCTGTTTCGTCCTATTTATTTAAAATTGAATCCATAAATCAACCGTTTGTTTTTAAAATTATTCTTTACTTTCTCTATTTTCTTAACTCTAATTGAATTAGTGTTTGGGAATAATTTTATACACTGTTATAATGTGACGCGTTATACATTATGTCATGATTATTTTTAGGTTTTGATTCTCCTGGTTTCAATGAAACTAAATATTGTTTGGTAAGTAAAACGCACTATAAAGAGTTTAGTTTTTTCACCAATTCCTTGTGCCAGACCCTGATCCACGTGGTGCGGAAGGACACCGGTAAGGTATTCAGGACCTACCAGGCCGAGGCGTTCTTCTACCTGCACATCGTCAATCAGTTCGAGAGTGAGAACCACCTGGTCATCGACATCTGCTGCTACAGTGACCCCTCCATGCTGGACTGCATGTACTACGATGCCCTCAAGGTCAAACCACCACATTACATCTACATTAAGAAATATGTTACATACATTTTAGAACTACGTTGAGATAATGTTTTACTCGTACATTTAGTATTGATGCAATTTTAGATGCAGTTGATCAATAACCACCATTATGAAATGTTTTGTATATCTAAATATATTTTTGAAAGTAACCTTTGACACTATAAAGGATGGGATGATGTGGGTATACCAACTTAACTTCTCAGCAACTTTGTGACAACTGTTTTGAAAACAGACGAAATTGGTTTGACATAACCGCTGTATCAACTCATATTTCAAAAACAGAAACTAACCGTTCCTTATTCCAGTAATGTTATCTGAAGCGAAAATGTCCTTGTCAATGCAATGATGAAACCATTTCAATTCATATTTCATTCATTTCATATTTGGGACGCTACAAACAAGCTGAGTAGGCACAAAGTATTGACCAAATCGTTTAGTTATTCAAGGTAAGCCCCTCATTTGTTTTCTTCGATTTGTTTGAAGTCTAAACTTGAACCTCCGCCAGGTTGCTACAGTCTGTAATGTTCCGAACTTGTTATTTTGTTTGTTTGTGACGTATGAAGGCCTTATTAATGCAAACTTCTTACGAAGTAATAAATATGATTAATTTTGACATGGATATGTCTTAGCTCTGGGGGTGTGTTGGTGATTTTTAAGATGGAAAATATGTAACAGGTTTCCATAGAAACTACCAGAGCTATTGTTTGAATTTTTAATATAAAAGAATAAGAACAGCTGTTTATATGAACTGATATTATCCCCTTTAGACACATCCATGATCTAACCTATTTCCCACAAAGTCAAAGTCAAAAAATAATTTATTTCCAGAAAATATAACATCGCTACATAATCTCTTAAATAAAAAAAAACAATAGTACAATATAAGTACAATTTATACATTAAAATTATCAGGAAATAAGCCTACATGGGCACAATGCCTGTGTGTAGGCTTGGTCATCACAGTCAGCGAACAGTGAGATTAGTTCTGGAAATTTGGAAAAAAGTTAAATTGTGAATAGAAAATTAGAAAAAGAAATGTGTAAAATATGTATCGTAAAAATTGTTGGATTCAGAAAAAGATAACTGGTGTTAAAAACTCAGTTACTAATAAAAGTACTGATAAAAATTATTAACTTACTATAACATTCTACTAAAATTATTAAACTACGGTACTACAAAAAAATATAGTACTGGAAGGGCGGCAGCAGGAGGGCAACAGGGAAGTAAATACAAACATTTTTTCGGTCTGAAGATTTTTCAGGGTTTGTTTGGTTCCTCGTAAGCAGAAAGTTTGATATTGTAGGAAATATAGGCTAGCTTTACCCTTAATAGCAACATTTAAACTAATTTTAATTATTATGCTTCCTGCATGTTTTTCCCTGGATCCCGGGCTGACTTGATTTATATTTTTATATTCTCCATCAAGTCCCGTTTACTGCGTATTTTCGACACAATTAATTCTAAAACAGAATTACACTTAACCAATGCAACGCCCGTATTCTCTATCTTAGCAATGTCATTTTTAGTGCCTTGATCAGTTTTACAGTGTGGTAGGTCGCCTGCTTAACAGTATACATACAATTTTGTAGTTTTTTTATAGGATATGAACAAAAACCCCGACTACGCGAGGCTGTTCCGCGGCCGTCCGCTGCGTTTCGTGCTGCCGCTAGCGCCCCCCGTGGCGGACGGCAACACCAACCTCGTGATGCTGACGGGCTCCGTGGCCACGGCCTGGTGGAAGGGAGGCAAGATCACCGTCAGGCCGGAGCTACTGTGTAACCTGGGCTGCGAGACTCCGAGGATCAACTACCATCGCCACCTGGGCCGGCCGTACCGCTACTTCTACGCGATATCCAGCGACGTCGACCTTGACAACCCGGGCACAGTGAGTCAGATGTCAAAGATTAGACCCATTCCTATAGTATATTTGATATTTGTAATAATACTGGGTGACCGATACAAATCTGACACTTTTTAAATTAGCCATTTCTCAATTTTTGTTTTGTGTTCAAATCTCATTCTTGTAGCATTTTACTCATTAGATTTTTCCATTTTAGCAAATATGGAACAGCAGACTCATCAACAAAAAGCATTTGTAATTGAAGTGTTGTTTAAAAATAGTGACTATTACGCAACGATTGTTTCGTAACAACTCAAATTCCCCGTCAAGGTGCGGAACTTTGTCAAAATGCAATAAAAAGTGGGTTTTGAATTTCAGAAACACTGCATCTGCATTAAAAACTAAGCTCATCGGTAGATCTAGATCTTGCGTTATCTGTTTGCGTTCCTGAAAACATCAAAAGGGTGCGCGAATCACTGTTTTATTGATATGTTTCAGAACTTCTTAGTTCCCAAATCTCAATAATCACAAGCACTTAGGTCCGGAGACCGAGCAGGCCAAGCAACATCCCCAAAATTGGAAACGAGATGTCCCGGGAACAGATCTCGCTAAACAGCCATTGACAAATTTGCTATGTGCGCAGTTGCTACATCTTGTTGAAACCACACAGACCTAAGTGCTTGTGATTATTGGATATGGGGATATTTAAAAGTAAAGTTACCTTACAAAACCCATCACCATTGCTGAGTTGAAGAACTTCATAAGAAATGAAACTGCTGCAATACCAATGGCGATGAACCACCGAGTAAAGTTTCAAACTTTGTCAAATGACTGGAGACTTGCATGCAAAAGTGGCATGTATGTGTGAACATTTTGGCTACTAATAAGAAATGAAAATGTTATACAATACATTGTGGTTCTATTTTGAAAACTGTCAGATTTTTTGGGTCACCCTTATTTCTAAAGTACTAAATCATTTTCTAAAGTATGTTACCGTATGTCTTCCATTCTTTTTCGGTGTACTCGTTTATAATTTCTGTGTCACCGGCGAACCTTTCAAAGCGTAGTATAGAATTAGTTGTTTGTGTAATTTTAAATTTCGTGACGACTCAAATGAAGGGACTGACAAGTGTTTGATAATGATACTATGACGTCCCGAAGAAAGTTGTTTGCTGACTAAATAAAGAACTGAAGACCAAGGTACTGTAACCTGTTTTAGTCAATTAACAATTCTGGTGGCAAGATTGTTTAAAAAGCTTTTGACAAAATTTAGGACGTAGCAGAAGATGTACTGTACTTGTTTGTATTCCTACTTGCTAATCAAAAATTATTATACTAAGCACCCAGTTTGAAAATAAAATCAAAAATTTTTACTAATAATAAGGGGGCCCTACTGTTGAGTTATTATTAACCTTTTTTCAGAATGTGCTTTTTCAAATTTTTCATTACAATTCCAATTACAAATATTGACAGAGATACATACGTTAATTTCAGTTCAAACTGTATGTCGAACCATTAAGAGGAGGGTGGGAGCTTATTTTCCCCCCTCCGGTTTTCATTTGAATAGTTCAACCACAGAATATGAATGGTATGTATGTTTTTATTTTGTAATAGTTCTGTTATGGTGTGAGTCGTATTTTATACTTGAGACACTATTGTGAATAGTGAACACACCTCACGTTGTATTTTCTCTGTTAAAAAGTAGCCTAATGATTCTTAATTAGTATAAAATTGTAGATATGTTAAAACTTTAAATTGAGTTATTTGTGAGTACAACTGTTTTCAACAAACGTAAAAAAACACTAAAACAGTGATGGTTATTAAAAATTGCAATATAATTATAGTATTGAAATTTTCATCGATGGTTAATTAAAGTTCCTGGAATATTACCTAATTATCATGTTTCTACCTCCAGCAGAGCTTCACAAAGCATTTCACTGGCTGTATTCAACTCATGAGTTCTGTCTAAACAACTGGTCAGATTTTAATAAAAGTTCAAATTTTAATTAACTCAATTTTGTATTTTTTCAATTCAGATTTGCACACTAATAAAGTTATTGCATTAACGTGGGATGCAAAATGCTTATTTATACTTTTTGAAACTCTTTTTTATGTTACATAATAGAGGGAGAGGTTCCCTTACACTTGATGGAAGTTTGATGGCTTAACAAACTTTAAAAGGTTTCTCTAATTTTGGTGAATATTAATTACCAAATAATTTTATATTTCACAGTTATGAGTAGTTTTTACAAACGTACTTTCCTGTAATAAAACATATTATTTTCACCTGAAAGTGTTGGAGAAATGAATTTTAATTGACACTAACATTGAAAGACACAGTGAAAGATAGTGAAGATTGAATAACCACAAATAAATTAATGCAATCACTTTCAACCTGTAACCAAATTTGTTCAAAAAATTGTAATCAATTTCTGGGACCCTCAAATGACTTACGTTTACACTAGCAGTAGCACCGGTCCTCTGGATGGGCTGTACAGTTTCAGGAAGCAGCATATTATTACGAAGCTTAGTAAAAAAATTAAGAAAAAAAGCTTTCAATAAATTTGGTGTAATTTGGAATTAGACATTTTTCATTCATAAAGTATATTTACTCTCCCATTTGTTAGATTCTTTACGCTATGAAAATAATTTAATTTAGTATAAAATCTCCTTGTAAAAAAACTTTTTCCGTTATGGTTTTGAAATAGGGTTAAATCAATGATCAATATAGACGAATGAAGATTGCCATTTACTCGTAGAAGTAACTTATTATTACAGATGATAACATATTCGGAAAACTTAAAGGAAATTAAATGACCTCGTATCACTAAAAATTCTAGGTTTAAGAGCTCACAACTTCATTTTATTTGGGCGTGTGTTAGTTAAAAGTACCTATACAAAACTTCCCCATATGTTTTTGAGTAATAACAAATATGAAAGTATATGTCTTGGCTCTGAGGGGAGGGGGGTTTTGCAATTTGCGAGACCAAAATTTGAACAGTGACGTCATTTTGTTAAAAGGACAGATGTTTAGGGGAACTGAAAACATTTATTTTGGCATATCCATTATCTAACCTATTTCCCACAGGGAAGTAAATACAAATATCTTTTTATGGAGAAGACGAACTCAAATATCTTGTTTGGCGTTACCGAACAGACTAACAGAAATTGAGATAAGACCAATTTCGACTTTTCTGGGGGATTAAAAAAAACAAAATTAAATTTCACAATTATTTCAAGCAATACACGGACAAAACTCTTAATTTCATCTTCATATACTTGTAATGACATGTAATGTTAAATTAATAATAATTATTATTATACAACTATTACACAATTACTGTGTAAAAATCTGTTCCAGCTAATCAAGGTGGACACGTACTCGCGTACCGCCAAGACCTGGAGCGAGATGGGCGTGTTCCCCAGCGAACCTGTTTTCGTCCCATCCCCGGACCCACAGGTATCTATGAGAACTAAATAACTTCCTGAAATAAAAACTTTCTGCTGGTTATTCAGGCCACCACAAAAAGAATCGCCCAATTTTGATATTTTGCATTTTTCTTGTACAAATATAGAATCCAACAACAAAATCTTGTAATTGTTGTGATTGTACTTAAGCATGTTTCAAAAATATTTTAGAGATTTAGGTGTTTCCAGACTATGAAAATATTTTCTGATAAAATATTGTTTTAAGTTTAGTTGTTTATTAGTATAAAAATTCATCTGTCGTATTGACATCTCTGGCTTTCCTAAACGCTATTTCCTCATTTATTCCTGACTTTAGCTCTGTTGTATTTAAAAACATACGAATAATAATTTACAGTACCGGTACTCCAAAATGAAGACTTGGAGCAAACAACTCAAAGTAAACAGCAACGAGGAAAGTGCTTCAATAGGAGCGGCTTAAATGAAAGGGTTGAATTTACATTGAATTTGTATGCAACGAATACCTTTTTAACGTGTTTTATAATAATTCTATATTATTGTAGAAAATAAACATTATATATAAACATTTTACACATTTGAAATTAATGAATTTAAATAGTATATATCAAATGTGAATACCTTTTAGCCATTTTCAAGTTACTGTTCATGATGAAGATAGTACATCCAATTAAGTAGTCATTGAGAATCTCCACTTTTCCAACTCCAAAGTACGAGTACTTTGTATTGAAGAATCTCCACTTTTCCTCCTTTGTACGTGTACTTTGTATTGAAGAATCTATTATTTCCAGTACGAGTACTTTGTACAATTGAAGAATCTCCACTTCTTTCAACTCCATCCAAAGTACAAGTACTTTGTGCCATTGAAGAATCTCCACTTTTTCGAACTCCTTCAAAAGTACAAGTACTTTGTCCCATTGAAGAATCTTCACTTCTCCCAACTCTTCAGTAGAGTACTTTGTTCCATTGAAAAATCTCCACTTCTTCCAACTCCTTCCAAAGTACGAGTACTTTGTCCCATTGAAGAATCTCCACTTCTTCCAACTCCTTCCAAAGTACAAGTACTTTGTCCCATTGAAGAATCTCCACTTCTTCCAACTCCTTCCAAAGTACGAGTACTTTGTCCCATTGAAGAATCTCCACTTCTTCCAACTCCTTCCAAAGTACGAGTACTTTGTCCCATTGAAGAATCTCCACTTCTTCCAACTCCTTCCAAAGTACGAGTACTTTGTCCCATTGAAGAATCTCCACTTCTTCCAACTCCTTCCAAAGTACGAGTACTTTGTTCCATTGAAAAATCTCCACTTTTTCCAACTCCTTCCAAAGTACGAGTACTTTGTTCCATTGAAGAATCTCCACTTCTTCCAACTCCTTTCAAGGTACGAGTACTTTGTCCCATTGAAGAATCTCCACTTCTTCCAACTCCTTTCAAGGTACGAGTACTTTGTACCATTGAAGAATCTCCACTTCTTCCAACTCCTTTCAAGGTACGAGTACTTTGTCCCATTGAAGAATCTCCACTTCTTCCAACTCCTTCCAAAGTACGAGTACTTTGTCCCATTGAAGAATCTCCACTTCTTCCAACTCCGTCCAAAGTACGAGTACTTTGTCCCATTGAAGAATCTCCACTTCTTCCAACTCCGTCCAAAGTACGAGTACTTTGTCCCATTGAAGAATCTCCACTTCTTCCAACTCCTTCCAAAGTACGAGTACTTTGTCCCATTGAAGAATCTCCACTTCTTCCAATTCCTTCCAAAGTACGAGTACTTTGTCCCATTGAAGAATCTCCACTTCTTCCAATTCCTTCCAAAGTACGAGTACTTTGTCCCATTGAAGAATCTCCACTTCTTCCAACTCCTTCCAAAGTACGAGTAATTAGTTCAATTGAAGAATCTCCACTTCCAACTGCTTCCAAGCTACTTTGTTTCATTGAAGAATCTTCACTTCCTCACTTGCTCCGTGTTCCAGGCGGAGGACGACGGCGTGGTCCTATCCGCGCTGGTCTGGGGCCGCGGGATGGAGCGCCAGGTCGGTCTTCTGGTCCTAGACGCAGCCTCTTGGCAGGAGTTGGGACGGACTGTCTTCTACACTCCCTCGAGTGTACCTAAATGTCTACACGGCTGGTTTACTCCTGACATTTGATCGTATTTGATGTTCCTTAAATAAATGTGATATATGTTTTACGTAGTAATAAATATTTTTTTCTGAAACTATTGTGTTATTTATATTCCAAGAATAATAAATGTACTGACGGTTCCCAATACGTTTCGTGTGTTATTATGAGTGAATGTTATGTGAATGAGAATGTTTCGTATACGTAATAAAAAGCAATATTTAAGTCGCAATTTACTAATGACCATAAGCACGTTTAATGAACTGTATCTAAAAATTCGTAAAACCTATTGATATTTTTTTAATTTTGAAAGAAAACCATAGTACTTTTAGTAATAGCAAAAGTGGAAGATACTAAACTGGTTTTTAAAAGTATTTGTAAACCTCACCACTTAAAGGACATCACCATAGTCCGTGATTTGCCATGTATGCGTTGTATTTAATTCATCATCACCATCTGTGCGAATTAAAGATTGAATGAATTAAAGACAGCTAGGTACCGTAGCGGAATCAGTCCCGTGGGCTGAGAAGCGGTGACCGCTGATGATCTGACGGGAGTCGCCGGCCGTTGGTTTCGATCCAGCAACTTTTGACATACTTGGTTAGAGAGTTACCCATTAGCTACCGTGCCGGTATATATTTTAACAATGTTTTCCCATAGAAAATATGGGCTAAATACTATCCTCTCTCTCACTCATCTCTACTCTATACATGGTTGAGACCCATATATGCGGGCAATCGTTTTAGGATTTTCAGCCTTCAGTTAATTATACGGAATTATTTCAATAATTTTGAAAATATTTATATAAAATCTGTAATAAATAAATACAGAACTATCATGATTTCAAATAAAAATATACTTATTTTAATTTTTATTAGGACAAATTAATTCTAAGCTCCAGGAAGCTGAATTATAAAAGGATATCTATCAAAATGACAAACAGCAAACGGTAGGAGATAAAGCTTTGATGGATTTTGCTGTGTAATAAATTTAGCACACACTCATCAATGTCTGATGATATTGGGAGTGATGCAAAAACCGAAGTAAAACGCATGTGAAAGGGGTTAAAACAAATAAAAATACTGGGAACCACCTTTTGATTCAACGCTTTACAAGAGTAATTGATATCTTACACATACACTCTGAAAAATAATTTGCTTTAAACCGGTTTAACTATAACACTATTAACCAATAGTTCAAGAACGGCGACAGAATAATTATCTGGAACATTTGATCAATGTTTCGATGAATACCTACGCATGCGCCACGTTCCACTATCGAAACGGTAGGCCTGTATGGAAATGCCGATGTAGAGCATGCATCCGTCGAGTACTGGGAGTAGAGGGACCTAAACCCGACACTGTTGGTGATAGGCTGAATAAAAAAATACTTACATGTGACATTTTCATGTCAATCGATTTGTAATTACATTATCTAAAAAACGTTATTCTTGTAAATTTTCTGTTAAATCAATGGTTCACGAGTTATTTGAGAAACAAAATTTTAAATGGCCGCCATTTTGTTTTATGAATTTGAGAAATCATCATAATTTTTTGTAGCTTTGTCTATTTGTCATAAATGTTTGGGCAAAGTTTCAATTCCGTACGTTTAAACATTATTCAGGAAAAAATTATAAGTGAAAAAACAAAATGGAGGTTGTGTGAGTAACTAAGGACTTCCGGACAATTTAAATATGATATTTAGATATGTTTCTTACCCAGGAACAATGCCCTAGAGTATTGGTAGGGAATTCTAAAACACCCTGTATATCATATTTATATTGGTATAAACGCTGGTAAATAAGAGATAAACAGTGATTGGTTTCCTTATTGCCTCTGCGACGGGAGGATACGAAGTAGAGATTCTATCTGATCAAAGTTCCTCGCCACATACCCAACATGGAGATTATCTTTTCAAAGTACAGTTGCATGACTTTCAATATATACTGATATCTCATGATCTTTTAATGGTGGTGTAATGAATATAAATTAATTTCGTTCGTCTACAACCGTGTAACCTTACTATACATGGTCTATAGAAATTTAGGAGAATAAATTTTTAGCTTCACGTAGTATGTCACATATTTTAAAAGATAACATTATAAAATACTTTTAGAGTGTCGTGTGATGTTGTTTTAGTCAAATAATAACCTGCATCAGGTAGAGATGTAGTTATTTTACTACATAATTGACAAACCATCGTGTCACTCTGTGTCAAAAGCTTGAACGTTTAAGAAAGCCGCCACTGTGTGATCCTTCCTTTTCAACCCGTGCATTGTTTCATAGTTGTTTATTGGCATAGAAGATGGTTCTAATAAACACAACACGCATTTTCAAAATTTTTAAATATATTTATAAAAATACAATAAATCTAATTTAAAACTTTTAAGGAATCTGATTTTAACATGAAATCTTCTCTAAAAACTAATCTGAATAATTATATTGCCTTTGGCTGATGGGAATTGTTTTCATTGGAGGGTTTAAATTAAAATGTGCTAAACGAATATTCCTTACCATTTGTGTCTTTCAGTCAATTCTTTTACAAACTATATCAAATTATTGTTCTAAGACAATAAGAGGAGTGTAAAATAACAGGAAATAAAAGGAGGGGGTTTTAGTGTTTTAGTGATTACAAGTCCATATTGAGGAGTTTTAGAAGTTTTATAAGAAAACACCAGTGGTTATGATAAATTACAAACACTATAGTTATATTGTATTTGACACCTCATCGTAATACATTTTATTGTGTATACATTACATGGGTAAACATTTGTATAAGGCAATGTTTCAGCAATCCATAGTTCCGTTGATGTTGTGAGTACGCTTTATAAAAAAATTATGGCAGGCCTTAAGTGGTGGATGCAAACCATCCATGAAGGTCTTTAGGAACAGCGGACGGAGTCTGAAACACTG
The DNA here is from genome assembly GCA_023375725.1 of Nephotettix cincticeps. Lineage (NCBI taxonomy): Eukaryota > Metazoa > Arthropoda > Insecta > Hemiptera > Cicadellidae > Nephotettix > Nephotettix cincticeps. Next base: position 24,655,524 of record CM041790.1, on the reverse strand, counting down.
TCCTCGAGAGCTCCCGCAGGTTGGTCGCGTCCAACACCAGCAGAGCGACTTGGTTCTCTCGTCCCTCGCCCCACAGCAGAGAGGCTAACAGCACACCGTCGTCCTCAGCCTGCGGCAGGAGTCAACACCGTCAGTAATGTCAGAACATGCACAAGAATCTACAATACCTCCGCTATCTTGGATTGTTAGTCCAGTAAAAACCATTTCTAAAACACTGAAGCGTTCTCTTCAAACACGAATGAGTTTGATGTCCGATGAGTTTCTATTTCATAATAGTTTGAAATAGAAACACGTCGGATTAGTTTGAAACGAGATTACGTATATCATAACCTCATAATATCATAATATATAGCAACCATTGTGGCGATTTGGAATGTGTAAATGAAATATTTTCATATATTCTACCTACTAAATAAATGATAAAAGATAATCAATATACATTAACGTCATAATATTCTTTTCAATTACCCCCAAAACACTAGGTTTCCTAGTGAAAAACAACACAGCAATGATTTAAATTGAACACTGTGCTTAGGACCTATGAGAACGGAGTGAAACCTCACTGCCTTGAATTCACCACACAGGCTCAATCAGGTTTTTAAAAATTAAAATGAGTCTACAAGGTCTTTGCTATGAGGCCTTATGATACAAAATTATAGATTCCCGGTAAAAATTCATAAATTGTAACTCCAATTTTCTTTTCTTATTCAACATAAGACGATTTATTTCGAGATATATCGCACAATAGACTGAGAAATGCAAGTATTGCACAGAAACTTCATCAAAGAGGTCACCGCTTCGTCACCGTCAGCGGCGCGGCGCAGCGCGTTACGTCAAAGGTTTTCATTTGATTGGTATCCGAGCGTTCGCATGACTGAGTTATGATCAGGGATTTATACCGCTCTCAGATCGGTGTGTTTCACGGAGAACTGCTGCGAACCAATATTTTAGGAATAATTCGTTAGAAAAGTCACAGGTAAATGCATACTTTTCAGTAAAAACATATCCTTTAATGCGTAATGCATATGCATAATGCATAATTTTTAGAAAAGTCACAGGTAAATGCATACTTTTCAGTAAAAACATATCCTTACAATATCTTGTTCCTATTTTAAAATCAGTTACTAGTTAAAATCAATTATTAGTAACAACAAAAACCGCATACTTTTCTTAGCAAATTTACGATATTTTCTTTATTAAATACATAGTTTAACTGTTCAAACCCAAATCTATTTATTACCTGAATTTGACCTGCTATTACTAGAAAATGGAGACTCTTTTGGAGTCGAAACGAATCGCGCCGCGGGTTATAGCGCCACCACAGTACGATGGGTTTGGTTACAATGATGGATTAAGATACCAAAGAAACTTATATGATTGTTATTATAATCTAATTTATAAATCTCTATTTATTCTCATTTAACTTTTTATCGACACCTGAATACTACTAAACATACAAAAATACTAAGGTAAAAATAAAATGTACTTTATTTTCTAAAACTTTGGGTCATTTTATTTTATTTGGTCAAATATGAAAAGTTTTTAATGAGCCCAAAATCATACCATTGAATTCATAAAGCTGATTATTTTATAAAACTTAATCATGAGGTTGATTTATTAATGGAGCTAAGCTATGGGGCTTTTCAATTCCTTATGTAGTAAGGTAAATCTAACAAGTTAATCTTGAGATAGTTTTTAATACAAGTATTATTATTATGCGAAAGTATTAGCAGCACTAAAGGCTCACACATTGCACTGCATCCATCACCATTGTATGATACGAAGGGGAAACTGAGCTTTGCTCAGTTATAATAAAACATTTAGCTAACTTAAGTTAACTAACTAAATTAAAACCCATTTACTATGTACTCAAAGTAAATCCAATTTATATGGTTTTAAAACAACTTACTAAATACAATATTTTACCTTTTTACCATAGTGTATGCTTTTTATTATCTATTAAACATTATACCTTTTTATAAACAAAAAAAATCTTAAAAGTTTTATTTATTTTTTGTTATTTTGTTTTTATGTTAGATATAGTTCTGTTAACTATTACAATTTATCTACAAATTTGGAGCTATTATTTAAAATGCTTTATGAAAAAATTTTGGCTTATTGTTTGAGATTTGACACCAAATTTAAGCTCACATAATTTTTATATATTTCTATTTTACACAGAAAATATTTAAAATACCAATTATCCTTAATCTATCTAACTCATTAATAAAATTATATTTTATTTATAATAATTTATAATAAGAATAACATAAAAATATATTTTTATAAAAAATTTATATTTATTTTATTTTGATTTAATATGAAAATTTATTTTATGAACCAAAAAAATTCAAAAGCTGTATTTAATATGTTGATTTATTAATGGAAAGCTAAATTCCTTATTTATAAGGTGAAAAGTTTATAAAGTTAATAAATTATTGAAAGTAAAACATTTCAGGCTCACATACAAACATGCACATCCTCTTTAGTAATTTGAATAATAAAAAACTTGTTAACTAACTAATTTAAAACCCATTTACTTGTACTAATCCAATTTTTATTTTTTTATTTTTTAAACTTACTAAATACAATATTTTACCTTTTTACATACTTGGTTGATGCTGTACGCTCATTTTATACGAATTTTATTATGAAAATATAAACTAACTTAATCAGCTGTTTTGGTTAACAGCAGCTGCGAAAAAATGTCCGATAAGAACAGTCCTTTGAAGAACTGTTCGATGAAACCCGTTTTTCCTCGGCCTTGAGACCTGCTCCCATCGTTTTTTTGTGGATAGATACTCCGTATTGCACAAACAAAACATAAATCCTTGGGCAGGGCAGAAAAACAATTACCCGAGCAGTGCTGGCTTTACAGTACCGGTATGAGATTTCCCCTTTGACCTGAGCTCACCTTAGGTTGGGGCGAAGGCACGAACACAGGCTCGCTGGCGAACACTCCAGGCTCCCTCCAGGTCTCCGCCGTGCGTCCCTCGGTGTCTACCTTGACCAGCTTTCGGCACAAAGTCACAATCAGAGGAGATATAGAATACCAAGCCATATAGCCTATAAAGCCTACCATAAGCAAAAATTATCCAGAAATTATATTTTATTGTAATTAACAATAGGGCCTTAATTTATTATTCATTTGAACGTGATGTAAGGAACGGTAATCACGCAAGAAATCTATTTACTTACGTTTGGAAATAGCTTAGATCATATATATGTCTAAAGAGAATGATTTATGTTTTTCTAAACAGCAGTCCTTATAGCTAAATGACGTCAATTTCGTTTCTAACTTTAGTCTGACTGATTGCCAATACCCCTCCCCCCTGTGTTAAGACACAACCATGTCAGTTTAATTTGAATTAAAATTTGTTAAATTAAACAAACACACGACGTGTTTGTTTGTTTGTCAACCACGACGGTTGATATTACGGAAAAGTTGTTCTTATTGTGAAACCTCTCTCAAAAGTCAGTAATATAAATAATGTTCAGAAATAATTCAACTCCCTTCACCCCATCAAGTTTTACAATAAAAATGCATTACAGTCGTAAAACTTTTGTAATTTGAATGCCAATGAAACCATCCTCTAATATGTATAACTAAAGCTGTTAACATATATTTTTACACTTTAGTCTGGTAGAAGATAATCAATATATTTATTTTTTCCTTATTGCTATTTTACACTGTCTGCAGAGTCCAGAGGTGTCAGAGGGTAGGATTTCGAAGGTACGGTAGATAAGAGAGCTTGGAATTACAATGGACATCACATTATTGTAAACGAAGGTTAGTTTTGATCACAAATTTATGTTAAGTTTACTATTAGAAACGTAGAAATTATATTTACAGATCCAGGATTATCTCCATCCACGTCGCTGGATACCCCATAGAAATAACGATAAGGTCGGCCAAGATAACGGTCATAGTTGATCCTTGGCATTTCACAGCCTATGTTGCACAACAGCTCTGGCCTGACTATTACTTTGCCATCCTTCCGCCAGGCAGCAGCACTGGAGCCAGTCAATGTTACCAGGTTAGTGTTTTCCTCCTCTGACGGCTTTAGAGGCAGGACGAACCGCAGAGGTCGCCCTCGAAACAAACGGGCATAGTCAGGGTCCTTGTTCATATTCTGAAAAAATATGTTGAAAGAACAAGTTTCCAGACAGCATGAACAAAGAATGACCTAATGAAATGAAAATATTAGGTACTAATGAATACATATTTCTAGAAAATATTTTATTAGAGTAAATAATAGACTGGAGGATTAAATTGTTGTTTCTATAGTCGAGAATTAGATCTATAGTTTCAGATCTTACTCGAAAATTATATTATAACTAACATTTTGGAACTGACCTCCATTGCATCTCGGTACAGTGCGTCGATCATACTCCCATCACTGTAGCAACAGATATCTATCACAACGTGGTGTTCCTTTTCGTATTGGTTCACAATGTGGAAGAAGAAGAAAGGTTCGCAAGAGAACGTCTTGAATAAGTTACCAGTTGACCGCTCAACAACATGAAACAGCGTCTGCAGAAGAGGTTCATAATATATTTTGTATATCCAAATAGTTTTAACTATGATTCAGTCAAACATCGTCTTTACATATTTAACCAACCAAGTGATTTTTCAAATTTTGAAATCCTTATAAAGCTTGTAAAACCATGAAAAATATACAACGCCCAACGAAATAGTTAAAAATACACTTTATATTTAACTTTGAAAGACCAAACATTTATCCTGGTTTAAAATATTGTATTTTAAATTGAACAATAAAGTTTTAGGTCGAGTATACAGGGTGTTCATGGCGGAGTTTAGCTGGCACAACGAGGCTTCTTAGCCACGGCAGCTCCGCGGTGGCGCGTGGGCCCTGTATTCTAACTTTAAAAGTGCATTTTCTCGGTTATCCGTGGACGGATTTCGTTTACCAAAGTATTGTTTGATTTAAAATTAAAATTCCAATCTTTTTTGTGTCTTGTAAAAATTTTATAAAGTTAATGGTTTTTTTGTTATTTTAATTTAAATATTTTTAACCGCCGCCATTTTGAAAATATAAAAGAAAATTAAATGATACTTTGTAAATATTTTTCTCTTTAATAAATAAATATTTTTGCAAAGTTTGGTTTCTGTATCTTAAATATTTCTTGATATACAGTATATAGTTTTTTGTAAAAAATACAAAATGGCGGCTAGCGGCTAAACGAAGGGTTTTTCGACAAACGGTTATAGATGATTTTTTGTTTATTTTGATGAGTACTATCACCCCTTTAAGTTTGTGCCTGACTTTAATGAACACCCTGTATAAATCACTTATTTTTAGAATAAAAGAAAGACAATCTTTGGTGACCAAGAGTTGGCTAATTTATAATCTTTAACGAACTAAACCATACCATATTTTTATAGTTTAGAGTTCTTTCTATAGATCGATTCAAGGATCTAGGTTTTGATATGGATACGTCTAAGCTCGTGGGTGATTTGTGAGACGCAAAAGGTTTAACAGAAGTGACGTCAAATGGTGATTAAAACAGCTGTACTTTGGAGGAACTGTAAACACCCCCTTTAGACATATCCATGATCTAAGCTGTTTCCCACATGAAACTAAAAACCTTTTTACCAAGCTCGGACAATCGCAAATGAGAAGGGACTTGGTCAAATAATAGAGTGAAAGACTTAAAAAGTATATTTCATTAATTAAACTATAATATGCCCATTTTTAATGCGATAACCTCTTGATTATTGTGTAACAATTCACAAAATGGTTTAATTATCTGATGCTCAATAACAAAACTATGTTGCACCAGACAAGAAAATTGGATTATTGAACAGCAACTTTACACAATGTCCTTAACATTTTTATAAAGTTTGTAGATATGCCCGATAGAAACGCTGAGCGATAACTTTAACTTATACTAACTAGTAAAACGTGTATAGAATAATTTTCAAAAATGTGTGGATTTTTTAAAAGAACTTTTAGATTCGCTTGAGTTAATTGAAGACTAAGAACCTGCGCCAGCGGCGGGGAACTTGAGGATGGTGTAGGAGGGTCCGGAGGCGGCCACTGTCATGGCTTGGTTGTAGACAGAGCCGTCCGTCGTCACGTGGGGGTGGGACGTGTGTGACATCACGGACACGTGTTTGGACACGTCTACCTGCACACGTCAAATATGAGGGAATGGCTACTCCTAGTCACCTTTATAGCGATGGAAAGTTTATTGTTCATTACATAATTTTTTTAAATAACAGTATATTATACAGTAGAGCCTCGCTAGATCGAAATTTGATAATTATAAAACTTCTACAATTCCTAGACTGTGCCCTTGAAAAAACTCTCATATTTGAATTTGTTTGTACTTGAGCCACTAGAATTCAAATTATGTTCCTTTAATTCGAAACAACACCTCTAAAATTTGAAGGTTAAACGACGATTTTAAAGAAAAAAAGAGATACTCACTCAGTGAAGTTTAATTAAGTTAACAACTAATTACTCGATTCAGCTTAACAATTAACGACCCCAGGACAATCGGAAGGAAACCTTTCATGAAAACATAAGACGCACTGCTCTTTCCTGGAATTGTAACAGTTCTCGTTAAAACCAATACAGTATTGTCTCCAACTACAGGGTGATACTTGAGTTTCCAGTTTATCATTTTAGAAACAGTATTCAAAGCTTTAAACTATCTTAAATTAGATTTAAACAACATCTTTGAAAGTTTAAAATAGCAGTAGAACACTATATCAGGCAAATGGCCACCTCTAGACCTCCTAGTAGTTGATTCTTTCGAGGTAATTTATGACCTTTTCATAAGTTTCGGGAGTTACTTGAGCTATAACTTGGGCGAATATTTACTATCAGCTGTTGCAACGGTTCCGGTATGTTAGCGTAGTCGTAGTAGATACAACGGATAAAACAACTCCACAGAAAAAAATCCATTGATGTTTAAATCCCACTACATTGGCGCTCAATTGTCATCACCGTATCGAGAAATGATGTGACCTCTGAACTTTTGACACAAACACCCTGCAATATTCAACAATATTCTCCGCAATATTCTCGGATGACCCTACTACACGATGATGAACAGGCCTTTGCTCTATCTTTGATGTTTCCATTTCTAGCTCAAAATTCTTCACTATATTGCGAAATCGTTTGCTCAGTGGGACAATAGGTTCAAAGGGAATTGTTACAAGTGTAGAACAATTGAACAATACAGTACTAGACTAACACGTTGAGCAGTATTTAAATGATCCGTTTTGTAAATATAATTTTATAGTATTACTTTTAAATTGTGACGTTATAAAATGTCTGTTTCAGAACTAGACAACTCAAATTGGTTACCTGTATTTTAAGGAACAATTAAATCCTTTTGACTGCTTACATTGCAAACTTAATACTTACTCTTTCCAGAGTCTTCAATGTCGTCGGGTCTACTCTATGGATAACAGGAGACTCTGTGAAGCAGTACAAGTCTTCACCAAAAGGATAGACTGAGATCATGGCGTTGTCGGTCACTTCTCCAGGTTTGAATATGCTTGACACTCTGTAAGGGAAATGAAAGATCATGCTTATACCTTTGAATAAATGGGGGTTATTGAGATAGGGGAATGAATAGGAATACTGGCTGTAACAATTACACCTTTAAAACTCTAATAAATACAAGAGCCTTTAAATAAACTTTATGCAAATAGATGCATAATACCCCCGTCGCAGCAGACCTGCGTACTCAGCGAATTTCCAAATCAATAATATAATAATGATAATAATATATGCCACGTTTGGTCAAAATCTGTCAATAAACATGATAATTATTTGCCTATTCTCCATAAGATTAACATGGGAAAGAGTGTGCAGGTTTGCTGCTGTGATGAACACTGAAAGTAGGCATTTCCAACATAAACAATTTTTATTTTTAACATTTATACCAACTTTCATTAACATCTGTCCATAATTAAAGGAGTTTGCCTATTCCTTATATGATTAACATGCGAAAAGAGTATGCAGGTTTGCTGCCATGATAAACACATAAACTATGATTTTTAAGCAAAAACAGGTGGGTATCAACAACATGAAGGTAAATACCAAGTTTTATCCAAAAATATTGATTAATATTGGTAATACGGTATTAATTTTTCCCTATCCTCCATAAGATTAACATTGGAGCCCAAAATACAACGTACTGTGTTTAGATTTTTTAATATCTCGGTAACCGTTGAAGGTAAAGAAAAACTTTAAGGAACTTAATTGTGTAGTTTTTTAAGCTGATACCAATAGTGAAATATAAAATTATAAATTTTTTAAAATTACATGTGAAAAACGCAAAAAACCCATTTTGGGGTACAAAACCCCCCGAAACTACCCGTTTCCATTGACCGATATGTCTGGTTTACGAACTCGTCCGAGCATTTGTAGGAATACACGTCTCTTCCAAATTTGGTCTCGATCGGACCATTTTTACGAGAGTTATCGTGTTCACAGACACATATATACATATAAATTTTAACGACTATTGTTTTTGGACTCTGGGCACCTAAAGACGAAAAAATAATATGGTCCTGGGCTTAAGTCTTACCATGAGACCTACGGTAATAGCTTCTTCCCTATGGGAAATTCGCTAAAAAGTAACGCAATTCCTTAATCACTTCATGAAATATTGTACATATATTAAGATTTTAGTGAATGTATATGAGATTGGTTTATTTTGAATTACTTTAATTTTAATCATTTGTTATTTAATCTGAAACAAAAATCTTATTTTAACGTAAAAAGGTTCATATTATGTAGAAGTTTAGCTGCCATCCTTCATGATGAGATCAAAATATCCTATTAAAAGAATTTCTCTATAATAGAATGTCTCATTGTTATACGATCATTATCACTACCAAACCAAAACATATAGTTGATTGTGATGTTTTGTAATTACAGTTGCGTTGCAGAAAGAGGCTTCCAACTAATATAGATTTCTGAACCGTCTCAAATCAGAACAGAAATACTCTTTGGCACTTTGGGGTTTTCAGTTATATTTTGTCGAGAAAAGCTCTTAGACTTATAAGAAATGAATTGAGCTGCCTCTTAAATTAAATTTAATCACTTATGTTTAATATTTTTTGAAATACTCGTAATAATCTTAGATCTTTCCAGCTAAGAGTTGTAAACTCAGTTAAATCTTTTAAGCCGCCATTTTGAATCGTTCAAAAACTATGATTTTATGTTTTAACGCTATAAATATAAATATATAAATATCTGTGAATTTATGTTGTCCTACAAAATATATTTCCTTACTTAAATATTTGAAAATAATCAAACCCGATAATCTAATAGCTGGTTGGTCTCTAAGTAAAACTAACCTAATGTTTACCATTCCTGAGGTGAATGGCAACAAAAGCTATGTTTGCTAGGTTCCCCGGTACTCTTTGGCTTAGGGTACTTTTTATTTGCAAGCATTTTAGGGTGAAACAATTCTAATCCCTTTTGATATGGATATGTCTTAGCTTGGGGGGAGGGGGTGTTTGTAGGATCAAAATGTTAAACATAAGAACAGCTGTTTAGATGAACTGAAAACATTCCTTTTAGACATATCCATGGTCTAACCTATTTCCCAAAGGGAAATAAATATATACAAACATATTTTAGTTTGCAGTTTGACCCTTTTTGACAGGTTTTATGGTTCAAATAGCTATAGTTTAAAGTAATTTCGATCAGTCAGTGGTATTTCGTTTTTTATAGTAATAAATAAAAAAACAGAAACTATTTTTTAGTGTGTCCGAAAAGATTAGTGGGGCATCAAGTCTGTCTACCTTTGGAAAATGGTGCGACAAGGGTCGGGGGCTCCGGTCCCAAACTCGCTGCAGGCGATACGTCCGGCCGCCATGTTCTTCCGGTACGTGTTGGTCTGAAGAAACCGACACTGATAGGTGACTTTGCCGTCAGCGATCCCGAACCTGGCCAAACAACCAAACTGTATAGTAAAACTAGGTACCGGTATTGACATTTTGTTCTACTAAAATTATTACATTAAAATATTTGAATCACATCCAAAACCTCATCAGATGTGGCAGATGAGTTAGCTCCCTCATTTCACAGCCAATATATTTTATATATCTTGAACAAAATTCCAAAACAACCTCAGTAACTCTCTTTGTGGTAATTGCTACTATACTGTATCTTCAACCTCTGGATTCTTCGGCATCGCAGAAGTACAGTATTTATTATCATTTATGATTCATATTATACTTATAAATAATTACGACATATATGAATTAATATTTGTGCGTGGTCTAAAGTAGTATTTATGCATTGTACTTTTTCCTTGATTCTGCTTGTAACTTAGGTTATGTTCATTAAGTATTGTAAGAAATCTGTATAATAGAGTAAAGTGTCTTTATATGCATACGGACGTCTCAAATTAAGCATGTGTAAATGCATAAATGAGTAAACTTGTTTAATTTTAATCCGATTTCACCTCTTAATTCTAAGTTTTCAGGTCACATTCCTTGCAGTTTTCGCTTAACAAAAACCCCACGAAATAAAATTTAACGTAAGGTGTAACCGGATAAAAAAACTTAAGTGTCGATCATTTTTATGTTGCAATTAAAAAGACTGAATTCATGAAGCTAAGTTTACTCTATAACACTTTCTATTTCCTCTCTACACCTTAGGTTTTTAACATGGAGGGTTTTCAGGATCGGTAATCGATTATGGTTGTATGATTTATACGTTTTAAGTAACCTCCGTATTGAAAGGTATACTGATACAAGATGTCACATCCATAGGTTTACGGATATACACATGACACAACACATACGAGATAACATACTTCGGTTTATTATATACTAGCTGACCCGGCGAACTTCGTAACGCCTGACAGTAAATACGAGCTAACTTTAAGATTGGCCATGTTCTGAAGTCGAACACCATTACGGCTTAATTGTAAAAGGTTATATATTCTGGGTCGAGGCATAGTGAATAACAATACTGAAACGATAAGACATATTAATAACGTTCCCATAAAACAAATAAATCTGAGTGGATTAATTCACAATTTTCAAATTCAATCCAAACCCACACCTAACCTAACTGTAATACGACTTTTATAGGAAAGATATACAACAGCTGATTATTATAATAAACGTAATATATATAAACATTGTAATTATTTTTTATTTGGCCTACATATAAACACGTGAATTTTAATCAGACAGAAAATAAAAATATAAATACATAATCCCCCATAATCATAACTATTAACGTGGCGAATAATGCTGTTCATTTTGTACAGCACATATTTACTTCATAGTTTTACATTAATTAATGATTCAGATGGCATTGGATAGTAAAGCATATTGCTAATGGAAAGTAAACCAATCAGCTGTAGCTAAGAAATCAAATGTTTTCATTGTAGAAAATTTGTAAACAAACTTACTCTCCATAAGGTTAACATTAGAAATTTAAAACGCAATAAAATGGAAACTTATGGGGTTTTCGAAGATTTTTTTCACTAAAACCTTCCCGTACACATATAGAGCAACTTCCTAAAATTTCATGGCGATTGGATTAGTAGTTTGGAAACGCATAAAGGACATACATACATACATACATTCAATTTTATATATAGAGATTAAGTGATACTTGAGTTAAAACGACCAGTCGTTTTAAGTAAAAAACATTGTTGCCTTCAGAATTAATTGATGACTGACCAAAAATAGATTAAAATACTTTCGTGTTTCAATTCTTGGTGTAGTTACGACTAGTTTCGGGACTCTATGGTCCCGTTCTCAAGCCTAAATTTCGTAATTTATTTACAAGCTAACTATTTATTTTTGTGACGACTAGTTATAGTAATAGTTATTAATGATTAGGCTTGAAAATGGGACCATATAGTCCCAAAACTAGTCGCCTGCTGACTACACCAAGAATTGAAAGACGAATGTTTTGTAACCTATTTTTAGTGTTGAGTAAGCGTAAGAAACTCCATCAGTAATTTAAAAAGTATAAAAATAACTATTAAGGCATAAAGACTTTAACAAAATTATAAAAGTAATCCTTGTATCCATCAAGGATATTTTTACAACCATACCGATAGTTATGTGATGAAATTTTCTCGTGGTACTTAAAAAATGATATCCATCGAAACGAGGAAGCTGTGTGCAGACGATGCGAAAAATGTGGTGCACTATTGATGTGAACGCTTCGGCGACTCGAGCATCGCAAACGTTTGTGTAAAGACGACGTCTTTGCTTATGTCTGCTGACTGTGCTTCACGACAAGCGTGGTCGATAAAATATTCATCTTTCTGATTACTTATCATTCAAGGGAAAAATTAATTATCCGTCTGTATGTAGGTGTTTTACAATTTTTTTAAATAGACTATAATTCCTTTGACATAGTAACCTGGAATTCAGTATAAACCTGTAATATTACTCTAAAAATGAATGTAGGTTATTAAAATATTTTAAGTTAATCTTATTCAATATATGACGGTTCTCTAAAATAACCGAGTTAATATACCTGGGAAATGGCTAACGTTTTAAAAAAAAGTTAATATCGCAAGATTTTCATTTTCATGCGAATCAAATGGTACCTTAATTAAGACAATGTAATAATAAATAAGCTAATTGTTGCTTAATTATTACTTTTACGAATCAAATTTTTACAAATGCATGTGGAATGGTACCGTTACTTATTGAAATTAAAGTGATTTTTAAAAATACAATGATTTAGTTATTTACTATCAGAATGTCTTAACTAGGGTATCATTAATTCCATATTAGAAAGATGCAAACTTTATGATACTTTGTGTTTTAATTAATGTTCCATTTTCTAGATAATCATTTTATAGATATTTTTACACTCGTTTGTGGAGTTAGATTACAGGGTTTTAACAGGGTTTCAAGTTTCTATGTCGAAATATTTAAAAACCACATAGGTCTGTACAACCTATATACAGACGGAGAGAAAAAAGCACAGTATACACATGTTTAAATTATAAATTATATTTGTCTTGATAAAAGTACTCGTAACAACTCTGCAAAAGGGTCCAGGTAGTTCAGAAACACCTAGTATAACCGAAAAAGATTAATAAATATATGTATTCTTATTTTTATATTTTTTTCAGAGAGGAATATAGGAGGGAGGGAATATAAAACTTAAGGAAGAAACAAAATGTTCACACGCGTTTCACTCTACCTATGAACCATCGCTGGACCGTCGAACCAATGTTGAAACTTATCTTCTCCAATCTGGCTGAGACCCGGGCCGTTACGCAGCAGGCTGCCCTGGACCCATGGAGGTATTGCACCTGAAACATACTTTGGTTTCTGAAATAGAAATAACGGGAATACTTGTTGTTGTGATATGTCCCTGAACTGGTGAGAGATTCTAGTGGTTTTTATTTTTACATTTATGTCCCAGTTCAAAACGGTATGTTGACCAGGCCAACATCGAGAGTATCACAGTTCAAACTTTACAAACTATCAGCCTCTTTGACACCGTTGTAGGGTAGTAGTGGATGTTGCCCTGCTACGTGAACATGACATGAGTATTGAATCCATGGTTGTAGTAACAACTAATTTTCAGCTAAGATATAAAATTAAAAATGAAATCCATTATTGAGGGATAGTTTATGAAAGGCAAGATGTTACAGTTAAGATATACAACGAAGGATATAAACAGAGTGTTCATCAAAGTCGGGGACAAACTTCGAGTTTTCTATAAACATATATAAAAAATCCTTCGTTTAGCCGCTAGCCGCCATTTTGAATTTTTGACAAAAATGGTTATATCTCAAAAACTATTTAATCTACAGAAATCAACCTATTCATACACCTTTATTGGCTAACGAGTAAAAAATTCTATAATTATCATTTAAATTTATTTTATACTTAAAAAATGGCGGCGGTTAAGAATCTTTTAATTTAAATAACAACAAAACCATGAACTTTATAAAATTATTAGAATATATAAAAAAGGTTGCAATATTAATCTCAAATCGAACGATACTTTTTTGAACGTAATCCGTCCACGGATAAGCGAGAAATCGCACTTTTAATGTTAGCTTACAGAGTTCATGCACTACCGCGGCATGGCCGTGGCGAAGATGAGTTCAGATGACACAAAGCTAAGATGTGTGCAAAGTTTGATTTCTGTGAATTAAATGGTTCTCGATTTTTGTAAAAAATACAAAATGACGGCTTGTGGCTAATCAAAGGATTTTTCGACATATGTTTATAGGAAATGTTTTGTTTATTTTGATGAGTACTATCACCCCTCGAAGTTTGTCCCCAACTTTAATGACCCCCCCAATAATGGGTCATTAATGGGGTTTAATGAGCCCTGTATATATAGTTTTTTCTAAAGTTATTGATTGACAGGTATTTCCAAAGTAAAACTCAATTGACTAAGGTCTCAAACCTAGAAGAATTGAAACATTTTAGACATGCAAAGAAATGAACTAGGATAGTTATATATATTTAGTTAATAGGACAAAGAAAAATTCGAGTCTTATCTCGGCAGCAGTATCACAACTGGTGTAGCGTGTAGTGAGTGTTGTTTTAAGTGATACCTCTTGTCATGTAATCATATGTGTCACAAAAATGCCTTTTTACACCTTTTTACACTATAACCATTTTACACTATACATTCCACCTGTCAAAAGTACTTTACTCTTTACACCCCAACTGTCGTAATTCCTTTACACTGTAAATCAAACTATCAGAAATCTTTTTCACACATCCCAACTGTCCGAACTCTTTAAATAATACAACGAAACATTCACAAAGTTTTTCACATTTACCTCAACCACACTATAAATCAAGTATCGCAGGACTAATTATGAAACATATATCGCTTCACTTCAATATGGCAAAGATAATACAGAATTCCACCCATGAATAAGTTGGTCACACGTTTAAAATGTTTTATAATTAAATTCATATGCTGACCAAAGAGTGATCCTCATTGAATGACATTTTTCAATGAAATTCTATTTAAATTATTTCAAAAGACAACTTTCTAAACATACATACAAAATAACCTCAATTAAATGTAAATACTTCACCTGTGAGATAACGAATTTTAACTCAAATATGTATGATATATTTGACGTAAAAACGGTAGATTAAATTTGACCAGAATTAAGGATAATAACACCTCTTGAAAAGTCATAGGTCATAAGTCATATTTATTCGTTCAAGATACAAAAACATTTGAACACGTCATAAATTAAATAAAGTAAATAAACATAATAAAATATATAACAAAATATGAGGGAGAGACAGAGGTCAACCAAAATAAATTATCAGATAGGGACTCCAGGAATTCTAGGGACCCCTGGAGATAGGGAATTCCAGGAGGTGTTTTTTTTTACTTTTTGTTTAAATTAATTAATATAGTTTATTTGTCTTATTTGGAGGGGTAGTTTACTATAGTCTATATTTTGAGACACGTATGATAGGCTCTTTCATTGTTTGCTGTTGAATGATTTGTCCCTGACAGCATGCCCCTTGATGTAAGTGTCTGTTAGTCACAAGAACCGACCAGTTCTGTTTGACAAAAACACAGACCTCGTATCCAAAAATACCGGCGAAAGTTTAACGTGAGGTTAAAAAATGTTTGTATTTATTTCCCCGTGGGAAATAGGTTAGACCATGGATATGTTTAAAGAGAATGTTTCCAGTTTATCTAATCAGCTGTTCTTATTCTTCTATATTAAAATTTCAATACAATAGCTTTGGTAGTTTCTATGGAAACCTGTTACATATTTTCCATCTTAAAAATCACCAACACCCCCCGCCCCAGAGCTAAGACATATCCATGTCAAAAGAAAAGCACACTACGTTCACGTGTTAGGCTCGGTATTGTGATGACGGTGTCGTAAATTAATTTTTCTTGAAAAAAGTAATAGCTGTTTTAGCTAGGAGAATGTATTATTATGTCTTGAAAAATCTAATCAGCCCTTGAACTGTGGTTGATAAAGTATGGTTTACGTTTAAATAAAAAAATAATAGACAATCAAGTTGCGCTTTCAATTTTCACCCTACGACTAGAGTCTAGCTAAAATATATTCACACTAACGTTTCACCACACATGGAGAATTGGCTAGTTTAAATCTGCATATAGTGCTTTGTCTGACAAATGCTCTTGGTTATAATTTAACACGTAATGGGCCCTTGTAACTGGTCTGTTTATTATTCATACATCCAAGAATAATGCTCTCAAAGTGGTTCACTTCTACATCGTGCATAATATATTTTACTGAGTACTATTTGCCATAACTCATGATTCATGCGGTAAAAATAAATTATCACACTTTTTTGTAGGATGAAAAAGTTGTTATTTAGATTTTTATTGCGGGCTTCCTTCACGATTTTATGTAAAACAAAACATAAAACATAAAAAAACAAAACATAAAATCGTGATGGAAAATGTCCACAATAAAAATCTAAATAACATAAATCCACCATCACCAATACTGAATTTCAAACAAAGGAATGAAAAAAGTTATTGACACTATTTTTAAATTTCACTTTAGTGGCTAAACATTTTTTTAAAATCTACTAACAGACACTTCATTCTATGAGTTATATATTTTAGATGTGATTTTTTACGTACACCAAACTGTATGTATTTTGTATAGCCAACAATTAATATCGAACTAAAATATTCTCTTTATTTCCCTGTGGGAAATAGGTTAGATAATGTATATTTATAAAGGGAATATTTTCAGTTCATCAAAACAGCTGTTATTATAACAAACTCTGACGTCACTAACCAAATGAGGTTACTGTTCCAAAATTTTCGTCGCTCAAATAGCCAACATCCCCCCCAGAGCTAAGACATCCTTGTCAAAGTAGCTTACTTAGATCATGCATATATCTGAAGGGAATTTTTTCAGTTCCTCTAAACAGCTGTTATCATAGCCATAAGACTTTCCCTTCCGTAACACCCTTTGAATCTCGAAAATTCAATCAAATAGAATAGAATAGATAGTTTAAATGGCGACCATATTACAAGGTAGGTATTTTAAGCGAAGTATGAATGAGGATTGAATGTAAGATGATTGTGGTGCGATCTTGTAGTCTTGTTACTGACTAAGGCTGACATGGTCCTTAGACAGGTCTGTTAATTAATAGCCCAACAGCCGATGGAAACTAAGGGACCTACAGTTCAATGTGGAATCCGAACCACTGCCTCTCAATTACGAACTGATCTAATAACCCATATCAAAACAAATTAGTTGCACACGGTTGCAGTCTTCGGTTATAAACAAAGTTATGTCATGTAAATAATACATCATATTACCAAAGACTAATTTAATGATAGAAAATAAACAAACATAACCTGAAAACAGAAAAACGTGGAGAAACACGAAAACCGGAGTGCGTATACTGATTAATTGTTTTTTTAGCTGTTAAGCATTGTAAAGATGTTATTATTTTTTTAAGTAATCAATAATTCAATTGTTAAACAAACATTGCACACAGTACAAAAATACTGCGTAAAATTTAATTAACTGATTTTTGCTTTATGTGTTAGGTTGGAAACACTATCGCTTTGATGTTATTATCAGATATGTTTAGTTAGGACAAATATCATCTCATCTATATGTAAAGCGATTATAACATTTAATTATGAATTAAGTTCATTTTGTATAAAATTTGTGAATGGTAAAAATGTAAGAGAAGCACTGACCAGTGGTTTGACCGGCCAGTGGCTCCAGGACCTCCTGCAGACAGGACCTCCAGAGTATGGAGACGTCGTTATTGGGGTAGAGAGGATCCCCAGATGCCAGCTTGGCGGCCACCTCCTGCCTGTCCCGCGGAACGGCGTCATCGAGGGCGTGCTTGATGCCTTGGGGCAGACTCACGTCCAAGGGCCGGCCTACACTGGACACGTTCAAGATTATTGTTACGCTTGGTGTCCAAAATATAACATAAGATAACATATGAAGGGTTTTGGGATGAGCGTAAACAATTCGTGATATGAAAACAAGAATGAAATACCATTCATTGAATAAATAATCAATTGCTGTATTGGTCTCATATAGGCCATTCTCATTATTCTCCTTCTGAAAGGTATTTAAGATGAATATACAGAATGTGCTAATGATAAGCGGGTATTTCCCCGAACAGCGATGATTGGGAAGTATGAAAGGGTCTCTTTGATAAGTAAAAAAAATATTCGTTCAGCAAGCCGTTATTAATAAAAATTACGAATAAAATTGTTACACTTAGTTGATTACACAATGATTGAGATCCAGGCCCGTTTTTAGAATCATAGTATTATATGGTTAGGGTTGTTGGACATTTTATAGGATATTATTTGTATTTCAGATTACCATTTGAAATAGTGATAACAGCTACATACCCAGGAAGATGTTTTCAGCCAAGTATGAATGAGAAATAAGTGTAAGATTGATTTAGTTCGCGAGTCGTCGTCCGTCACCATCGAAAGGAACAGAACACGACGACAACTGGATAAAATTTAATTAACTGATTTTTGCTTTATGTGTTAGGTTGGAAACACTATCGCTTTGATGTTATTATCAGATATGTTTAGTTAGGACAAATATCATCTCATCTATATGTAAAGCGATTATAACATTTAATTATGAATTAAGTTCATTTTGTATAAAATTTGTGAATGGTAAAAATGTAAGAGAAAGCACTGACCAGTGGTTTGACCGGCCAGTGGCTCCAGGACCTCCTGCAGACAGGACCTCCAGAGTATGGAGACGTCGTTATTGGGGTAGAGAGGATCCCCAGATGCCAGCTTGGCGGCCACCTCCTGCCTGTCCCGCGGAACGGCGTCATCGAGGGCGTGCTTGATGCCTTGGGGCAGACTCACGTCCAAGGGCCGGCCTACACTGGACACGTTCAAGATTATTGTTACGCTTGGTGTCCAAAATATAACATAAGATAACATATGAAGGGTTTTGGGATGAGCGTAAACAATTCGTGATATGAAAACAAGAATGAAATACCATTCATTGAATAAATAATCAATTGCTGTATTGGTCTCATATAGGCCATTCTCATTATTCCCATTCTGAAAGGTATTTAAGATGAATATACAGAATGTGCTAATGACATGCGAGCATTTCCCCGGACAGCGATGACCAGGAAATATGAAAGAGTCTCTTTGATAAGTAAAAAAAATATTCGTTCAGCAAGCCGTTATTAATAAAAATTACGAATAAAATTGTTACACTTAGTTGATTACACAATGATTGAGATCCAGGCCCGTTTTTAGAATCATAGTATTATATGGTTAGGGTTGTTGGACATTTTATAGGATATTATTTGTATTTCAGATTACCATTTGAAATAGTGATAACAGCTACATACCCAGGAAGATGTTTTCAGCCAAGTATGAATGAGAAATAAGTGTAAGATTGATTTAGTTCGCGAGTCGTCGTCCGTCACCATCGAAAGGAACAGAACACGACGACAACTGGATTAATTTAATCTAGTCTTGCTTGTGTGTTGTGCACCTACACGTTTACTAGTGCTGTGTTTATAAGTTTAGTGGTCCATTGTTTGGTATGGATAAAGACGAGGAGACTCCTGATATAGAGGATATACTACCTGACTCCAAAGTGACAAGGAGGTATGGGTGTATCCCATCAAAGAAAAAAGGGACATCAAAAGGATTCATAGCGGAACTGAGAAATTATCCGGTTCTTCAAGTTCTTCAACCACTTCCGGATGTCACCGACCACTTTTGATTACGTATAGGAGCTCATCGCTCCCAAAATAAAAATTCCCCCGTCGAAGTAGACATCCGTACTCAGCGAATTTCCACCTCAATAACATGGTAATAATAATACAAGTATATGACAAGATTGATTAATCAATACCTGTTGATAAATTAGAGTATTCGTCTATTCTTCGTAACACTAACATGGGAAATAGTATGCAGTTTTGCTGCTTTGAGGAACACAGAAACTAAAATTTTTTTATCATAAAAGTATAGATCTCATCCACATGAAGCTACAGTTTCATGCAAAACTATTCGTCATAAGGGATATATTAATTTTTCCTTATCCTCCGTAAGATTAGTATTGGAGCCCCTAAATGCAACGTACTGTGTTCAGATTTTTTAATATCTCGGTAATCGTTTGAGATAGAGCAAACCTGTAAGGATTTAAATTGTGTAGTTTTTAAGCTGATTCCAATAGTGATAGATGAAATTTGAGGTTTTTAAAAATTACATGGAAAAATGCAAAAAAACATTTTTGGGGTACAAACCCCCCTCAAACTACGCTTTCCGATTGACCAATATGACTGGATTACGAACTCGTCCAAGCAAATGTAAGAATACACGTCTCTACCAAATTTGGCCTTGAGCAGACCATTTTTACCGGAGTTATCGTGCTCAGACACACACACACACACACACACACACACACACACACACACACACACACACACACACACATATATATATATATATATATATATATATATATATATATAATTTTAACGACTACTGTTTTTGGTCTCTGGGCACCTAAATACATGGTCCCGGGCTTAAGTCTTGCGATGAGACCTACGGTAATCTTCTTGCTATAGGAAATTCGATAAAACAAAACACGATGTATCGCAAAGCGATTACCCGTGAAGAACGGCTTTTGATTAGGTTGATTACGTTTTTATCTTTTTTATCATCTACTTTATAAATAATTTATTTTTCAATCAAGGTACCTTTCTGATTAAAAAATATATAATTCATCCACGTTATATTGCAATGGGCTTTTAAATGTTGGTGTAAAAAAAGAATTCGTTAATTAAGAAACGATGGGTTTTACAAATTATGTCCCTTTGTACATTAAACATGTAATTTTTAAAAACACTACTTATTTTAATGTTTTTTAATACTAGTTTTCTTTGTGATCACAAGTCATGGATAAATAGGTATTAACTAAAGTAAAATAACTCTTCAAACTTTATAATAAAAATACTCAGGTAAATCATAAACCACTTTCAGATAAACGTAATATTCAATAGTGCAGACGTTAATTCACACTAGAGAATATAACATCCACAGACCATTTCTCATAGTTATCCACAATTCGTGACCTCCAAGTATTGTGATTACACTGATAGGACTCGCCACCGTTCCAGTCATATACTGTAAGGTTTTCATATAAAGAATATTTTGGCTTGTTTATGCGTCCCAAAACTGCCTTCAATATTGTAATTTTTTTGAATTCGTGTAAACGATTAATGTCAAAAATGTTTTTTTCATAAATCTATTTTGATTTTGTTTTTGTGACTAGGTTCATTTGTTTTAAATCATCAATTTATTAATATTTGTAATTAATTTCTTTTTTAGTTTTTACAGGAAACGCAGCTTATATAATATTGTAAAATATTAGGTTAAAGTCGATTGAATTTTATATGGTTAATGTTTTCATGATCAAGCAAAATACCGGTTGGTAGAACTGGAGTTCGAGCATGCGCATGAGCGACTAAGACAGCTGATTCAAAGAAGTAATAAAACGAGAACGCGCCAGAGGAGTGAGAGAGAAACAAAACCGAACAGTAACGACTCGTTTCTTGCTATTTAATTATATCTTTAAACCTTTTTAATGGTGTAAAATTTTACTTACCTCTTCTGTCTTATCCATAGAGGCAAAATAGGTGGAATGGAAACTCTGAATTCAAGATTAAATATGTTACATAACAATCTGTTAGACATGTTAGGTAATCGGCATCGCTCACTACACTGCTACACTGGCGCTCGCCGCGGCCGTGCCTGAACTAAACTGGCGTTAACTACAAGCTAGCCTAAAAACAATTGACAGATTACACGTTTTATCTTTTTATCGAATTGATATTAGTTTTAATCATTGTTAGAGAATTGAGATTATCCTTCTGAATTACACAATTTTGAATGTCAAGAAGGTCTTTTAATCTTATTTGGTTTCATTTTTTATTGCAACCATCTTTTGTAAGCTTGCTTATCTGTACATAATGAACTTAGGCATAGTATATTTTTTTACCTTAGCCTCCTTTAGGTTCTAGTTGAATAATATGTAACATGAAACATATTCATTGTTTGAAATTGATTTGTGGTGATATCAATTTGTGATTTATTTAGTTTGGTGTTTCGTACATTTTCCATCACGATTAGTAAAACCTCACCCTTCAGTTCAGGGCCGGAAAAATAATTAGTTTAACTAGCCACACACCCTAAGTAATAGTGCTACAGTAAAAAAATATAATGAATCCGAATATAAAGTTATATTTATTTTTTCTGTCCATATAACTTTCGGTAAGTAAACTTTTATTACATTTCACGACGTTTTGTGATCTGAAATCTAATCCGTCCTCAGAAGAGCTGCATCCTAGAACATGAATAGATTAGTCACAAAATACTTGAGTTATTAGGCATGAACTTACAAAGAGTACCATGTAACAAAAGTCAGGCACTAAAAAACAAAGTAAACAAGGGTTCAAAAGCACAGCTTAAACATTTAGGATTCCAGCTTTAATCCATTTTGGTCCGGATTAAGTACTAATCTTGTCTTGTTATAGGTTTCAGCTAACCTGAGAACGGTTTAGATTCCAGATCCCGAAACGTCCAGAAACTTTATTTTATTTTAATCGTGATGGAAAATGTACGTAATAATAATCTAAATAAGATTTTTTTAAATTATATAACATAGTCATATTGCAGTTATTGAGTAACATTACAAAAAATAGTTCACCAATACGACTAACATAAAACAAATAACAAGATTAGATTGATTAGATTATTGAATTGGCGACCATACCACAAGAGAGGTATTTTAAGTCAAGTATGAATGAGGATTGAGTATAAGATGATTGTGGCGCGATCTTATAGTATTGTTACTGACTAAGGCTGACATGTTCCTTAGACATGACTGTTGATTTATAGCCCAACAGCCGATGGTAACTAAGGGACAAAATTTCCTGTAAACATTTGTCGAAAAATCCTTCGTTTAGCCGCTAGCCGCCATTTTGTATTTTATACAAAAAACTTTATATATCAAGAAATATTTAAGATACAGAAATCAAACTTTGCCACATATTTATTGGCCAAAGAGAAAAATATTATCAAAGAATCATTTAGTTTGCTCTTATATTTTCAAAATGACGGTGGTTAAAACCTTTAGCTTAAAAAAAATTTAAAACCTTACAGACGTGGTGTGTGTGTGTGTGTGTGTGTGTGTGTGTGTGTGTGTGTGTATGTGTACAGTGCCACAGCCTACCCCGTTGGTCCGATTTAGATAAAATTTGGCATGTATGTATATATTCATGGTATCTCAAGGCGATTTAATTTTTGATTTTTAAGGGTAGTTTATACCTAAAAACCCTTAAAAACGTGAAAAATCCAAATTTCTCAAAAATGGCTCCAACGATTTTGATTAGGATTTTATAGTTTATAGTGCACAGAGTACTAAATAATTTGACACCACCCGCATGTCTGTAAAAATGACGGTTCAAAAGTTATGGGCTTTTAAATGTTAAAAATCCAATTTTTAAATTTTCAGCAAAAACAATAAAAGTATAGTATAACTTGACTGGCACCATTGAAACCAGCTTAAAAAACTAAACAAATTGGTATTTTGAATTATTTGTCTGCGACTAACGGTTCCAGAGAAAAGTTAAATTTACTGTCCATGATAACGCAGTACGTTGTCTTAAAGCGCCCAATGTTATTCTTATGGAGAATATAAAAAAATACATTTCTTCCTTATTTTACAACCGTTTTCCATGAAACTTGGTATGAAGCGTAAGGTCAAATCACCCAACAAAACCAACTCAAAAAAGCTTGTTATTGCTGGGGGGGAGGGGGTTCCCCCCCATACAATTCGAGCAATTAATTAACTTTTTCTCTCTTATTTTTATTTTCACAAATGGGATGATTATTTTTGAAAAAATAAATTATTAAATTATATTTACATAAACTTAAAAGAACATAATAGTTTTATTACAGATTTTCTTTTTTAAATTTACTTAAGGGAGAAAGTTGTGTCAGTCCACTGATACCGTTTATTTTCTATTAAATCTTTAAACTACAAAGACAGCTGATTATTACCAGTAGGTTATTCATTTAAAACTGAAGCAAAATGCGACGAATATCGCGTAAAAATTTGGTTTTTAAATGCTTGTTATTTACTTTTCAAGGGTCGGCGGACAATTTTAAGCCTTTATAAACCCTCTCTGGAATAAAGAGAATGTACGAAATAAGTTTCATTGTTATCAGTTCTCCCGTTTTTTCGAGGAAGACGGCGTAAAATACCTCCTGGAGCGTCACAGACAAACAGACAAAAATTGATATTAAGACCGGTTTCGGCTTCTCTAACGCACAAAAAGTAAAAATAACTAAAAAATGAATAATTCTGAGCAATGTACAGACAAAACTCTAATTTTATTTATATAGATTACAGGGCCCACGTGCCACCGTGGAGTGGCCGTGATGAAGAATTCGCTTTGTGCCAGCTGAATCTAACATTAAAACTGCATTTTCTCCCTTACCCGTTCGCAGATTTCGTTCACTAAAAAATTGTTGGACGTGAAATTAAAATTACAATCTTTTTTATCTCCTGTATAAATGTTATAAAGTTAATGGTTTTGTGTTATTTAAACTAAAAGATTTTTAACCACCACCATTTTGAAAGTATAAAAGCAAACTAGATGATACTTTGAGAATATTTTTCCCTTTGCCCAATAAATATGTGTGTTAGGTTTGGTTTCTGTATCGTTAATAGTTCTTCATATATAACGTGTTTTGTATTAAATACAAAATGCAAGCGGCTAACGAAGGGTTTTCGACATATGTTTATAAGAAATATTTTTGTTTATTTTCATGAGTACTACCACCCCGCCAAGTTTGTTTCCGACTTTAACACCCTGTATATAGGGTGGTTATAAAATCCCTTCCCTCTATTATATTTTTATTTTTAAGAAGAAACTAGGAGTAAGCCCGTCCTTTGTACGGGTTGTAGGATTCAGTTTAAAAAATAAAGATCATCACACCAAAATGTAAACCTGAAATCCTAAACAAATCAATACAAAGAAAATAAATCAATACCCAGCCTTATTATTTAGCATTACTTTACAATTTAATAGATTGGAACATTTATACCATTATTATAATTAGTTAAACATTAAAATAACTTTTTAATATAGTATGATTTCGAAATGGGTTTAAATCAATGGCCAATATAAACTAACTAATATTGATTTGAAAGCCTCATATTTTTATTTCTTTTAAATCTTTAAACTACAAAAACAGCTGATTATTACCATTAGGTATTCATTTAAAACTGAGTTAAAATGCGAGTAATATCGCGTAAAAGTGGGTTTTAAATGCTCGTTATTTACTTTTCAAGGGGCGGCGGGCGATTTCAAGCATTTACAAACCTTCCCTGGAATGTAGAGAGTACATGCAATAAGTTTCATTTTAATCAGTTCTCCCGTTTTTTTCGGAGAAGACGGCCTAAAATGTCACAGACAAACAGACAAAAATTGAGATAAAACCAGTTTCGGCTACTCTAACGCATAAAAAGTAAAAATAACTAAAAAATGAATTATTATGAGCAATGTAGAGACAAAACTCTAATTTTATTTATATAGATATATAGCCTTTGGGAAACCATACAAACTTAACCCAAAGTATATTTTGAAGTTATCGAGAAATCTGAGTGCCCCCCAAATTTTCACCAATCGTCTTTAAATTTGAAGACCTTTAAAAAGAGGTACATATCGATGGGGCTTTATATTTGATAATTTTTAGTTGCCCCCAAAATCCTCCATTTTTGAGGGGCACTCAAAATTTTCGATCACTTCAAAAGATACTTAAGGGTTACGTTTTTATGGTTTCCCAAAGGTTATTTATCAAATAAAAAGGTTATTTATTTAACAAATAAAAAAATAATAATAATAAAAATAAAAAATAATTGGGAAGTGACTTTATAATCACCCTGTATATCTAAAGTATGTAAAACGTTCATCAATTCTGAACTTTCGAGATGACCAGAAAATAAATTTAGTTTAACTTAACACAAATTTTTAGTAACAGTGCTGCAATAAATCCTGAAATCCTCAAATATGCCTCCATAATTATTGTAGTTGATTAATAAAATAAAACTATATTTCCTTACAGTCTCTGCTTTAAAACAACTATATTTTAGAATAGAGACTGTAGAGGTAAACATTTAATATTCAAATCCAGATCATCTGTTAGAGCTAATGAGAACGTATGGGTAATCTATTTGAATGGTGTTTGTAATATACATAGCCTGTGGTACATACCAGCTGTAACGGCTGTGCCTTATGGTCGAGTTAGCGCCACCAGAGACATGCTGGTATCTGGTATCTGGTATGTCCGACCCCATGGACCAGCTGCATTGTGCCCATTGTTGCCAGATCGTTAACTCTGACTGCGTCACTGATTACTCTAAATAGCTCACATGTATTCTGTCACACCATAATCAACCTTTGATCTGGACACAACATAAATAAAATAACGATAACAATTATTTTTACATTTACTATGAACTAAAAATTTACATATATTTAAAAACTACGAAACTCTTGCTTTGTTCGGTACTGTCCACCATTACGGGTGCGAACACATCATGTGCCATATAAATAACTAAGAAAATCAATTGGTTGCTTAACAACTTAAAATAAATTTCTTTCATATTTTTTAATACTATGGACATACATTGATGTCCCTAACAAAGTGCAGTCATTGTATACACAAAGCAGATCTATTTCTAAAGGAAGTAGATCGCTTTTCTTAGTGATGTATATTTAAGTTATAAATATTGAAGTATTTATGTTTATTTAAGGTGGGCCCTCCACTCCACTATACCACACATTTGCAAGTCAAATTGGGATTGCTCGTGGTCGGGTTCGAACCCTCGTCCCTCCGAATAGCTTCAACTGTTGTACTCGTCAGCACAATGGTCTAACCACTACACTACAAAGGACCACCGTCTGAGAAAACACTTATTTGGCTATAAAAGCATACTCTAGTGGCAAAACAACGAATTCAAGCGTTAGAACAGGGATCAGAACGAGTAGTTGCATGTATTAGCTCGCAGATGGCAGCACTGTAACGGTAATTGTTGACTTCGATAAAGCTATACAATTGCAACTCGCTGACATCTCACAGTGAGATGTTAGCACTTGGGGGGTTAAGGAAGTAGATCGCTTTTCTTAGTGATGTATCAATTTTTACTAAATCTACAGGCCTAGTAGTTTCTAGTACTTCTTTTAACTCCATAGCTTTTTCAGTAGTACGTTTCCAATTACTTGGCCCAATTATCTGCCCACTAATACCGAATTGTGTAAGTCATTATCCGAAACAGATCCGCCTGTTTAAATAAATGGTATCAGTGGACTGACACATATTTCCTCCCTTGCGTAAATTTTTAAACAACAATCCATTCAAAAAATTTTCAAATTCTTTAAAGGTTGTTTAAATATGTTTTCATAAATTATTGTTTCAAAAATAAACATCCAATTTCTGAAAGTAATAACAATTCGAAAAAAGTTAAGTTGATTGTTAGGATTTTATGAAGGGGGACGACCACCTCCCTAATAATACCAAGCTTTTGTTGTTTTATGTGATGTGACCTTACACTGTAAACAAAGTTTCATGGAAAACGGTTGGGAAAATAGGAAGAAATTGATTTTTATCAAACAGTTCCCTACTTAATTAAATTCCAACTACATGTGTTGAGTACGTATATTGACAGCCTATTAGACTATTACTAGGACAGCTAAAGTGATTACTATTGTATAACTACACCATGATGTTCTTAGATCAGAGGTCACAAAAACACTCTTTTAACATAAACATTTTTAGTGTAACATCTATTTGTCACCTTTAGACATAGGCCTATTTAGTCTCACATGTGACTGAAATAGTTTTACCACTTTGGTATTAGATCCGTAGCAACTGACTGAATAGGTACCATTATGACGTATTCCTTCGACAATCGATATTTGTGCTTACGATTACTGTAATATAAATTCTTAAAATTGGATAGTATTGTAAGCATAATCACACGAAAACCATTGCTGAAGAAATAACTCTAAAAGAACCAAATATTAATTAGCAGAAAAACCTAAACGTTTCATAACGTAAGAGCTAAGATAAGACAATTACACCCAACAAGTTTTATAGAAGGGGGTCTTTCCAGGAATGATATTTTTTCTTAAAAGCATAAACATTAGTTTAAACACAAGGAAAGGAACAAAGGTAGTTTCTGCAATTGGTGCACGTGGGCGAAGTCCTACTTTAGAAATTGTGCCCCGCAGTATAATAAATCAGATGCGAGTACACCGTCCAACGTTACAACAGCGTTGCAATAAGCTGCTTATCATTGCTGTGGAGTTCCTCGTGTAATAAGATTCCTTACCGGCGAGTAATGTGATTTTCTTGGAGCTCAAAAATTAAATTTACTTTGTTTCATATTGATTGTTTGTAATTATAGGTTAATGTTGTAATAGATTATCAGGGCCACCGTTGGGATTCTATCTGCCCTTTATCAGTCTAGATACTAGAACTGGAGTACATTAAAGAATATTGTCACAATCGGAGACAGTTGTACAGGTGACAGTAATCGTGGTGTATCTTATAATCTAACTACTTGGAGGTCACGGATTATGGATTGTTGTGAGCGATATTCGGTAGGTGTGGATTAATGTCCGATTGAATACTATGTTAATCTGCAAAAACCATCCGTATAATAAGACCGGTTCCCAATTCAGAGGCAGTGGTTCAGACTCTACGTTAAACTGTAGATCCCTTAGATATGCCATTGACTGTTGGAGTAGATAAACAACCCGAATTTTCCGTCCAGAATCCCATAAGAATAACATGTTGTGCAATTTTTAGACATTTCGTTTTGTTAAGAAAAATTCGAGCCTTATTCATACCCAATCTACAGCCTGATATTATAAAACATCGTTTTTATAAAAAAAAACAAATTTCACAAAGCATGCACCTCACAGGGTTCGGGAGACCTAGTGCTTTGAGGCACTGAGTCATTGCCCGAGATCACCCCAGCGCCAACACTTGCCCCTAGCATGAGTATTATTTTTTTGCTAGTGCCTATTTACCTCACTATATCATTATCATCAATCCATGACCTACTCAGAAATACTCACCACTTAACATACAACTCTCCTTTCTGTTTAATTACTTTCTCCACTAAATAAATACCCTTATAATATTTAATCTTCAATCATGCTTCTTTATGAAAGCCACCTCTTATTATATTACCTCTATAATCAATAATAGACCTTCTTTACTTCTGCACGCGTCGAATTGGGTGTAAACCCCTTACTAAAAACATATTAATTTTGAAATTCTCACATCTCCCACCATTAATTTTGTTTTTTCAAGCTAATTTTCGTGCAATTGAGTCAATCTCCTATGAATAGCTTTGGAATACGTTGTTTTCATTCACAGTCTTTTGTTTCATACCTATTTCTCTATGTAACCTATCATTATATTCTTCAATCAACTTTGGAAGCACGTCCAACCATGAGCAGAAAACTCTCGAAATAACTAATTCTTTAGAGTTCTGCGATTAGTAGTAGAAAAGGTATGATAGTAATATTTAACTATTTCATGAGAGATTGAAATTGTTGTTGAAAAATACTTTACCGTTATCAGATTGTATATTCTTGACACAAGAATTAATTGATTTTAACGCCCAATTCTATTCTTAACGGGTACTGCATAAGCTTTCTTTGAGAAAATATCTATTCAAATTAAAGTATATTTGTATCCAAAGTTTTGTCTACAGTAAGACTGCAATCTGAACAGTTTCATTATGTCAGTATGTGACAGTATGACCGTGATAGAAGTGTACAAAGCTTAATATGTCAATCCAACTTGTTGAACTCTAAGAACGAGAGCCAGGGTATGTGTATTGATTGTGTTTGAAGACCTTCAATAATTGAAACTAATTGAAATTTTAAATAGATTTTTTTGTAATTTGAATTTTTTATAAGCTTTTTAGCTAGATTTTAGTTTAAACTCTTAAAAAACTTTCAATGAAATAAAAATATTTTTAAAGTAAAAGTCACACCTCAAAGGACATTTTTTAATAAATTGTGGGGATCACTACCATGTGGAGGTTTGGTGTTGTCAAGTTCTTTAACCTCTGACTCGTCTATATCTGAGGCAAGGTCAAGGTGAGGCAGGTGAGGCAATCCCTTCGACCCACATCAAACTGCTGAATATTTTACCGATTGTAATATTTTGTTTATCTATGTACGATTTTCAATATTTTACGAAAACCAATGTCACTATATAACCTTTTACCGTCATTATTTAAATTTAGTTATCTCAATTCATGCATTTAAAATAATTGTTTTTGAAACGTCTTTTTGTCGGGTCAGTAATTTCAATATTTTATATGTTTATATGTATAACTGCAGACTGCCTAAGGTATTTATCATCTTTTTGATTTAATTGCAGTTTGGGGCTGTTGAGATGAGCATTAATTAAAAATATCCTCTAACAACTCCTACAGGTCGACTTAAAAGCTCAATAGGCACAACAAGCCTCGACTGGTGTGTTCTCATGGCCTTTTTCCTGTAGCTTAAGCCTTTTCCCTGAACAACATGTACAATACATTTGAGTTTACGAAACTTCAACTAATCATAAACATAATAGTTTTGGTCTCATTTAATTTATTGATCAAGGTTGCACATTGTTACAACCTTAGTCAATGCATTTCCTGATGACCGCCTCCTGCTCCTGCGGATCCAGCCAGTCCTTATCCTCCAGGATGCCTTGCAGCGGATCAGGATGGATGTCAATGTCCTCGTCGTACACCGGGATCTCCGGCCTCACTCCGACCTGGCTTGTGCTCCCTGCTACTTGGAGGTCACGAATTGTGGTTATCTGTGAGCGATTGTCGGTGGGTGTATTGTTCTCTTGCGTGGATTAACGTCCGCACTATTGAATACTACGTTAATCCCCAAAGACAGTCCTCATAATTATACCAGTTCTTGATTCAGAGGCAGTGGTTTGGACTCCACGTTAAACCGTAAGTCCCTTAGATATGCTATTGACTGGTTGGCTATTTGTTAACAGTTCTATCTAAGTAACATGTCAGCCTTAGTCAGTAACAAGACTACAAGATCGCGCCACAATCATCTTAATCAACACATTTCTCTTTCATACTTTACTTAAAATACCTTAGTAGGTCGCCATTTTGAATGGTAATCTTGTAAACACTCTGCAGGGGCACCGATCAGCTAACCATATAATCTTGCTACTGCACATTAACATAACTGGACAAAAGTCAAAACATAATTATTTTTACCCAGATAACAGTGAAATATTACAGTAATCCACCCTTTTATGTTTTTGAAATTCAGATACAATTATTACTGTATGTAATAATTTAACCTGTGACTCGCATTTAAAAAAACTACCCAATAAATAAAAATAATGATGTGACTTTGTTTGTGCAACAAAACTGTATAAACTCTACGTGTAATACACAACTGTGCGTGCTTATATTTATCTGTTTGTGGCCAAATAAAGGGCCAATTATTCTGTGAAATATCTCAGCCATGGTTCAGATGATCAAAGGTGCCAGATGTGTTTTACCACACGTGTTACATTAAAACTGTAGCATTGGCTAGTGTAACAATAAACAACAGCCGCCAGGCTCAGTACCGCCGCGCCGTCACAATTGTTACACATATTCATTGTTACACATCTGCTGCGACACACTTTACACGTCACTGCGTCCCGACAATGAGTAAACTACACATGTTCAACCTCAAAACATGTGAACCAGAATCACGCTCTGTATAAAATTGTTTGTATTCTTTAACTTTTATTACGTAAACGTCCCTTCGGTTACTAGAAAATCTTAAATAAAAAATAGCTGTCTTTGCGAATGTTGAGCAAATCTGCTTGAGATTGCTGTATAAGGAACAATCAACAAGATTTGTATTATTATTAAAATTCGGTAATAAAGTAGATTACTATCAAGACCTAATTGCAGGTCAAAATATTATGGTAGTTTTGCAATTTATTACAATTAAAATATTTTAGACCCAACTATGGAGAGGAAGATGAGAAGAGGAGAGGAGAAGGAGGTTGTCGACGTAATATGGTTTATTTATATATGGAATTAAAAAAACCTTAAATGTTATGAAATATATGTTTTATTTCGTTATACATTAGTTTCATGGATAGATATGACTATTTCCTTTCGGTTATCCATACAGGGTCACTTTGACAACAATACTTACACACAAGTAATTTATAACTAATGATACATTTTAGGTGATTCTGTTGAGTTTTACGTAGAAAATTTAGAAATTCCTGTATTTGGAATTACCGATGAACAGTGCTGAAATGCTAATATCTTCAATCCGATCGAAATTGCATTCTAAACTTAATGGTCCTTACGTTTTCATCTTGTAAAATGTCTAAATGACATTTTTTATTGTTGTTAATAGGTAGCTAGTACTGAGGAGATTCGGCTGTCGTGGTACTGCGTTTCGTCTTGGGCGTGGACGGCGTCGTGACCGTCGTCGGCGGTGCGGCAGTCGTACGGTTCGGGATGGGAAGGGCGACATCGTCATGCATCTCAGACCTGAAATGGAGAATATCCGGTTTCCTTCTCGCCAAGTAGTCTCTGTATGACTCTCCACTCAAAACCATCCACTTGAGGAACTGCAAGAGCTCATCGTCCAGCAAAGTGCAGCTTTGGCCCTCCAGCCGATCGCGGATGTGGTCTAAGATGCACTCCGTCACTTTCTTGAGTAGCATTTCAGACTCCGGCGAGACTTTGGCGTACTTTGATATAGACTCGTTTCTCCTGCACAGGCCCAAGTTGTGACCGACCACAGATCCACTCTGAGACTCGGCTATCACCGTTTCCACGATGTCGTTAGCGATTTCTGCGTCGAAAGTGTCCTCGTCGTATTCTTCTTTCTTCTTCTTCTTCGCTTCGGTCGTCTTAGTGTGCTCTGTTGTGGTGACAGGGCTGGCTGATGTAGTGTTTGTTGTGTTAGCAGTTGAACCGTTACCGGCAGTGCTCACTTCCGACGTAGTGTTCGTCAGTCCTGGCGAGGAAGTAGGGCTCTTTGCGTTTCCGCCTGCCGCGTTCACATTTACCGAATCGTCTGTTCCTTGCAGCTTTTTGATATTTTGGTGCTTTAAAAGTGGAATCTGGTAGCTTCTCCTACCTTTGACCCCTAAATAAATTGGTTGTTCTCGTCTCTTCTTGACAAACCTCGATGGTTCAGTGCTCATAGATATGTTAATATCGTCCATAGCAATCGATACGTTAACAAATGTTCTGTTTTGAATTATTGCAAACTCAAGATCTGGATCAATTGTCGTTTTATACCTGGACTTTTGTTTGAAAGTTTTTTGTAAGAAGTTGCCAAGTTTATTCGGGACATAATACTTAGCCATGTTCATAGTTTTGTCGGATAACGGTTTTTGTGGAATGAATCCTTCTTCAGGTTTTATACTTATATATTTATTTTCGGGCCCGACATTTTCTGTTTCAAGTTTAAATTCAAAGACTCCACTATTTGAAGTATTCAGAATTACGGGGCTATTGTAATGTTTTTCATTCTGTGTGCTTTCATCGAGGGAATCTTCATCTGAACCAACAGAGCGCCTATTATATACTTTGTTTTCTACATCTGTAGCGTCAATAAAGTTATCTAGAACACGATTTATTTTACGATTTTGAGAATTCTCTGTTTTATAACCTGAGTCTTCAGAATATTCCTCCTCATCATACTCTTCATTCTTGTCTCCTTCCTCTTCAAGCGATAAAAGCTTTCTTCCAAAGTAGTTCGACGTATAACTTGGTACTTCTCTTTCCCCTTGAGACTCTTCTCCGTTGTGCAAATCCATTACTCCATAGTCCTCCGATGAGTCTTTTTCAGTTTCATAGCTTTTGTCCTTAGTATGTATAGCAGCACCAGAGGCACGCACGTTGTCTGCTCCATTATAAGTTTTGTGTCTTTTATCATGACTTTCTTGGCCGTTATCACTATCGATCGATAACAATTTTCGTTTTTCATACGTCCCGACGTCATCCACCACACTCGAGTTATACTTCTTCTTCCACTTGCCTCTAGAGCAGTCCTTGCATGCGGAGACCTCCCTGCACGGACACTCCGCTTGTGGGTCTCTGAACGCCTCCTTGCTATCGACACTCTTTGATTCGTACACCTTCTCCGCTTCACGTTTCACATGGTCGACTCCCGGTGGTTGCATATTGTTGTTCGCCAAGTCAATGTATTTCCTAATGACCGCCTCCTGCTCCTGCGGATCCAGCCAGTACTTATCCTCCAGGATGCCTTGCAGCGGATCAGGATGAAAGTCGATGTCCTCGTCGTACACCGGGAACTCTGGCCTCACTCCGACCGGCTTGTAAACACTCTGTGGGTGAACAACCGGTTCCACTTCGTCGTTGCTTGTCTGCGTGTCCGTCTTTTCTTGCTTCACTTTGCTTCTCTTTTCAGGATCGGAGTAGAGTGACGTTATCGTATCATCCTCTTCGTGTTTGCTGTGTTTATCTTTCTCTTTGTAAAACAGTGGTCTTGAGGATAAGCGCGGCTCGTTTTGGAACGCTTCAGCGAACGGTCTTTGGTCTTGCAGCTTCAGCAAAGGCCTCTTATGCTCACCCAGGATCACCGTAGGGTCTATGTTTTGCTGTTCGTAGCATGCCACCTGTTCGTCTCCCGGTAGCAACGGCGAACCCTCTTCCTTAGGTTGGTCTCCTAGACCTAGTTTAGTCTGTGGAACAGGCTGAGGGTCCCTACCTCTCTGGCCCCGGTAGTAATAGTTTATGGGTTCGTTCAGAGAAGCCGAACTCACATCATTCACTTTCACAGAGCCCAAATGTTCTTGATTCGTCTGAGATTCTACTACCGCTCTCCTGCGATCAGAAACATATGGTGTTTTACCATCCGACGCCCCAAGCGATCTAACGAATCTTCCTGAAAATATGTAAATATACATAATTATTGAAATACTAAAAGGATGGTAAATGTTTTATGGTAGGTTGAATAAAAATATTGGAAAGATTTATAAATTAATTATGTAACAAAAGCTTTCTATTTAAGTAATCAATAAAAACCCATAGAAAATTATAGTTTGTTAATTCCTTGGTTAAAAAACTAATATTTGTAAAATGTTTCCTTCGATCCCAATAAAGGACTAATTAAATGTGATTAGACTTAAATGATCTTTTACGTAGAAAAATCTGTCTTTAACTAAGTCTATAACTACGTTTTCATCGTATGAAACAGCTTGTTAAATCAGAGTTTATTTAAATGAGATCAGTGAATCAAATTTTGTAATGTACTAATAGTGATGCTTATTTTTTTCTTTAAATACAACGAAAGCCGATGTAAAATATTCGCTTATAAAAGTCACTCACCATTTTGTTCCGAGTGTACACACCCTCCGGGAGACATTTCCAAATCTGGAACCTATAAAAACGTTGTAGTGTAAGAAAGGGAATCTTTCATAACCATCTACTGCTGTGGCTCGTCATGTCACACAAGGTGACCCTAATGTACGAGATCGCACGCAGCATGCTGGCGAAAGTGAAGTGAATTTCATTGAACCTCAATTATACCCGTCATAGTAATCGAATAAGGGTTGTTTTATATGGTAATATGCTTGTTTTACGGGAGATAACTAAGTAAACCCCATTCCAAATTTTATCAAATTATGTCAATAATTGAGCGAGTTATAGGCCTACCAATTTACCTATTTTCCATAAGTATTACATGGACATTGAGAACGTAGGTTTTCTGCCATAAGAAACATTACATTTGGGGGTTTATGAATGTATTGATAAAACTTACTAGATGGACTTGCATAACAAATTTTGAAAGGATATTTCAGTAACTAGGCCTAAACTGAAAAAAGTACATCGTATTCTCTGAGAACAAGTTTAATCAATCAACTCACATTTACTTCACTAAAACTCACATATTCTTTAACTTTTATTTAAATATCATTTAAAAATGTATTATTATAAACCTATCATCCAATTAATTTCTTAAACTAACAACAAGAGAAAACAAGTTAAAATATTTGTAGGAATATTTAGGGACATAACCCACTCGTAATTGCCAAACGTTTCTAAGTGGGTTATGTTCATCTGTTGTAGGATATGACCCTACATTGCATACCAAGTTTCATGCAAAATGGACAAGAAATCAGGAAGAAACTGATTTTTTAATATTCTTGGTAAGAATAACATCTGGCGCTCACAGACAACAAACTGCGTTCACCACGGACATAAAATTCAACTTATCTCTAAAACTTTTTTCCTTAGACAAAAGATTATAAAAATAAATTTTTCGTTTCATTTTTAAGCTGGTTTTAATGGTGATAGATAGCCAAATTGTTTGAAAAAGTTATTGGTTTGTCAAAATAATTTGAACCTTTGACCATTTACTTTTGACCTTTGAGTGGATTTTGAGGAATTAGAGTTTTTCATATATTTAGGGGTTTTAGGGGTAAACTACCCTTAAAGAAGGTCTGGAGATGTGGCCAAAGTGCACTGTGTACCAAATCTCATAACAATCGACGACCCGTGTGGTCTCTGTTTGTGCGCAGTCATCAGTCTGAAAACCACTTTTTTGGATTTAGGAGCCTCAAAACGGATATATCCACTCTCAAATGTTTAAAAAAAGTTCTGACATAAACAATACAATAGATTTTTCATATTTTATGTATAAGGGGAGAAAGTAAGAATTCATCTGGTTCTACCCTTATACCTTTGTAAGAGTATAAGGGTATATACCATATACCCTTATACTCTTATATCCATTTTTAATAATGGATAGTCAAAGGTTATACCAAGCAAGCCCATTCTACGGCACCGCTCGACACACGAATAAGCGCATCATTGAAAATCATTAAAGGGTTAGAAATAAATAACTCTAACTTCAGATTGGCATGCTTGGTATATGTCCATTGTTTTATTATCAAGTTTCCTTAACAGTTATATACAAGTATTTAAAGGAAAATAAGCTTCAAAATTTCTCTCCTAGAAACATATGAACAGAAATGCGAAATTAGGCTAGTAGGCATATGTCGGTTCGATCTGACAAAACGCACATATTATGTGAGGGATTTTATGAATATATTTTGTATCATGATATATGGAGACTCATGTATTAGATACAGAGTAGTTTATAGTATAACTTAAGAAGGACAGGATTTACAAGCAAGTCTTAACGGTGAACTAATATATATTTTTTGCAGTAACATATCGTAGCATTATTCTTTTTATGGACCCAAATTTATTGAAGAAAGACGGAAAACGATATAATAATCCGTTAAAGAAATTCATTTCCAACATTTCACCACTTCTCCCACCTAGGTCTGAGATTGTATTATATGTATTGAATACGAAATAAAATAAACTGGCCTAAAATTGCTATAAACATACTTTTTTCATATACAAAAGGGTTAAAAGACTTGAAATACACGACGACGGTCTTTAACATTACTTTTGTACTACAAAAACTCAGACTTACCGGTTTAGGATCCACCAAATCGATTGTTATTCCACACAAGTTCACAAGTATCCAAACTATGAAGGTGGTGGCCATTGTTTTATTTGGGTTTACTATTGTACTTCCGGACAGTAATTTTGTTCTAACTGTAAAAAATAGATTCCATAAACTTTTAAACTTATGTTAGGTAAGGTAGCTAAAGAGCATAGTAAATTATTCATTTCCATAACGTAAACAAGGTATTTACTAAAAAACCACTACCCGAAATTAATATCAAAAGTATATATATATAATGTCAAGTATATACAGGTATTGTATATTATTCTTTGTCATACTGTTCACTAAAATTCTTATCTGAGCTCGGGGAGGTGAAAATGCAAAATTTTTTTCTCAATTGGAAGACAAAGAATCAGCCGAAACCAACTACATGAATTTTCTCTAAAGAGTGCAGTAACACTGAACACATCTACGACAATGACCAGACATACTATTGAATGTATCAAAAGTGGTAGTTGGCTATGATCTATTTAATTATTTTTAAGGTGTTTCAATGTTTTCATATACCATTAATTTCGCAAATAATAAAAGCTGTATTCTTATTCTTATGTATTTTGGCTACTAAATATGTGTTCTTCAAATAAATCGTATGATATAACATACGATTTACATACATTAGATTAGATCTAATCTAATTTAATTTTTAACGTAAAAAAACTTAGTCCTAACAGGCTACCATCTATTTGTTGTATATAAAATTTTAAATTGGGATGGAAACATT
Organism: Nephotettix cincticeps; assembly: GCA_023375725.1. Lineage (NCBI taxonomy): Eukaryota > Metazoa > Arthropoda > Insecta > Hemiptera > Cicadellidae > Nephotettix > Nephotettix cincticeps. Next base: position 24,617,215 of record CM041790.1, on the reverse strand, counting down.
TGAAATAAAAGCAATTACCCCAAGAAATTCAATCGATGAAATATGAAAAAATCCTCTATCTAATCTATAAAATAGTTCTAAATAAAAATAGGGTATAAAATCTAAAAATAAATATAACAAAATTAAAACTATAATTTTTGTAAAATAAGTTATTGGTTAAAGTTTTAATGGCTTAATATTGTATAGTAAACCGCGTTAAAGTCATTAAAGCTCTGCCGAATTTTATGATATTTAACTTATAATAATTAATTATTCTTTTTAATAAAGTTATTAGCAAGAAAGGTTTGAGGGAACAGAAAGGTAGCTGAGGAAGCCTTTGTAATAGAATCTCTGGATAAACCACAGACATTCGGGTTTAATTGGATCCGGACTCTTCATTGTAGCCTTTTCAAATTACTTTTATACCATAATTATGTTTTTAAATTTTCTCAAAATAATAACAAAGGAAACCTTACATTTCCTTTCAAGGTTTGTAAAAGGGGGTTTCAAGATAAACTCTTGGACCTTAATTATTTGCTTATGTATGTACCTCCCGTTGCACAAAACATTCTGTTCAGTAATTTACGTAGCTTTTGCGTATATATATTCACATTTCATTTTTTGTGTTTGTTTAACCCAACAGATTCTTGGTGGTTATAATAAATAATTAAATAGACCGTTAAATACAGTAGCCAAATCCAAAAGATTAAGTAAAAATTTTAGATATAAGCTAGAAATAAAAAAGAAAACTAAACATTACCTGCGGCTATTCACTTATTATTATGTTCTATCTTAAGAACTAAAATATAATTTTAAAATAATGATATTTAATCCGGTCTTGACTGGCATACCTCAAGTGACGTATCTTTGACAGAAACTCAAACTAATATTGTTCGTATATTGTATGGTCCTTCCATATCAAAATCAAAGAATACTTCCCTAGTATATATCCTCCGCCTATCAGACTATAAATCTATTTTTATCGCATTTTCAAACTTTGAACAAATTTTAGAATTGATAACATAAGAAAGCACAACAAAATAAACATTAACACAAATCACTTTAAAACAGCTGATCAATTTACTGAAATGTTGAGTGAAGATGGATTAGGATAGTTTTTAAGCATACAGATTCCATGAATATGCTATAAATACTAAAACGAGTAATGGTTTCAAAACGGTTAATGAAACTAGATGGAAATTCATTCATTTTAGTACTACGTACCTATTAGTAAATTCTTCAACCCTTCAGTTTCAAAGAACTAACTTAATATCAACTTGACTTTAAAAAAATATGCGAGACACCCCTCTAACAGTCTGTTCCCTAAGTCTCCACTATTTCCAGTCAGATACCTTTTTAACAGAACCCTTTACATTGATACAAATTCGGTACAATATCTACATTTATACAGATTTGGATACTATATTTTCCATGTACCTTAATTACACCAGTTATGCTCGAAGTATTGGCATTAATCCAATATGACTTCAAAGATAAATTTTGTCCACAATCCTTATTGTATGGCCCAAACACTGTATAAATAAAATCATATCTTTTCAAAAATGTCCTAGATAATTTCTCCCAACTCTTTCTTTGTTGATGTAATATGTAAAATGGGATTCGTCCTTCGGTGCTGAATGTCTTACTGTCTCCGTACTATTCTTGTTAAAATTATCTATGCTTCTAAGTCAAATGGTATTTTTGTTATTGTTGGCCAAACCGTGTCTCTCGCTGAGGTGGTGACTACGTGTTGGCGTGTAGGTGTTGTTGGATCACTTACTACGTGTTGGGCAGAGTCCAGCCAGTAATCCATTTGTTCCATTTCTGTCAATATATTTTAATAACTATATTCCTGGCCATATGAGCTTCTTTGAGTAGTTTAAATTAGATTTTTCTTCTCTCCCTTTTCCCCGACAGTCGATAAGCTAGAATCATCTGATATGTTATTCACATCATACACTATTTTTATACTAAAGAGAAAATGATTTTTCACTCTTACTCATTAAAATTCATCTTACTAATTTCATTCACTATCCACACTTTATAAAATTTATCAGGGTGTAAAAGTAAAATTCTTTTTTTTTGTATAAATTAATTCTAATAATATATTACTACGCTACTCTCTTATATGTTTCTTAAACAATCCCCATATTTGCAAACCAGATGTTTTATTTTTAGTTAATTGTATCATATGTTTTGTATTGATTACTTATCTTGTTATTGTGTTTTTAAAGTGTTTTAATGTTTTGAGACTTCAGTTGTAATATTTTTTTAGTGTTCATGACAAATTTCGAGACATTTTCAGACAACACATTCCAAAATCTATTGTTAATTGATGAGGTAAGTGAATCTAAATAAGTTACGAGCTTTACACAAATATATTTAAACAGTAATGAAATACGCGAATATTTATTTCACGATCTTTAAGAATTCTTTTGTTTGAATTTTCTTGATGTGTGTTCTTGCAGAGCATGCCAGATTGAAAAATTAGTCCAACATAATTATATTTTTGATGATGTTTGCCTTTTTATTGGGGTTTGCAAGTAGTTAACCTAAAAGTGGAGCTGAACGTCGGTAAACTATCATAACCTCTCTATGCCAAGACGTCACTTTATATCTCTTATTAAAGTCATTTCAGAAACCTTTTAATTATTTTGACTATAAAAACCACTTGTAATAGCACATTATGTCAACCAATTCAGCGGATCAATTAAGTGTGTAGCATTAATGATAGTTATGACTGAACTGGTTATAATTTGTCCTTGTCACAGATAAATGTATGGTGGTTCTTGCTAGTAGATGAAGTTTCGTATCTTCATTTCCATTTCTCTTCTGCTATTCATGACTCTGATATCCCTGCAACATCCAGTAAGTATTTTGGATGTAAAATACAATAATTAACGTTACTGACTTTTACTTCCTAAAATATAGATATAGAAAGTTTAAGTTCAAAATCTACTTCGATGTAGAGTGTATTTTTTATTTGATATAACCTCCTCAATGATTAAGATGCGGTTTTCATTCCACTGTTAATGAAATATTATCAACATTATGAGATGCGTTTTTGTCATCATGGTGACTTTATAAAGGGGACAAGTGTGCAAAGAGGACTTGACTCGAAAATTACGAAAAATAAGTCAAGTTGTTGTGCTTTGTCAGCAACAAGGAAGACAAAGAAACATATATTTAAAGAGGCTTCCTGTCCTTTTTTTATAGTTTATTCAGTGGACCCTACAGCCACTTACTTTTCTTTTTAATTTATTTTATTTAGTTTTTAACACAAAAAAACAAATACGATGATATATATTAGATTATTATTGGAAACGCACGAATATAACAAGAACACCTCAATATAAGAAAATTAATGGTTGTTTTTTTTTAGTTGCCTTTAGTAGATGTCCCCGATGTCCCCAGAGGACATTCCCATGTCCTGGCTCCAAACTACAACCGTAAAGGTACGTACAAATGACTTGAATTGTTTACCTCAGGGGGTTAAAAAAGTTTATTAGAACGTATCACTGTTATTTCACGTTACAAGTACGGTATATTTTTATGGAAAGTGTAGAAATAGTATACATAATTATATATTTTTCACAAAACAGATTTAGTAGGTTTAATTGATCAAATATGTTTACTATTAATATGGTATCAGTAAAGCTAATTAGTATAAAAGTTGCACAAGCATTGCGTTTTAAAATTTTACGTTTGAATCAAATATCGAAAAATGAATACAATTAACTCCATATTAGAAGTGAATCAGAGTACTTTATTTTCGTCTAAGTGCATTCTATAGAAACAGTAAAATATTATAAACATGATTAAAAGTATTGTTCTGACTTAATCTGACTTATAGTTTGACCTAATGTTCATGTTTTTACTGAGATTAACTATTTACTAGAAGAAACACATAGTATTATTGCCCAATAGTAAGTCCTGATTTTGAAAATTAAAAACCTTATTGTAACTTTGGAATGGTCATGAAAAGGTTCCTTATAACAATATGGAAATGTTTTGTTTTGATTGACATGTAACACTTGCATTTAAAATCTATGCCAATTATGATAACAATCTAAATTTTAGCATATCCGTTAAAAATAGAAATTGTTTTTGGACTAGTTTTAGTTGACTAGTATTGATTCTTTGCAACAGAACCGTTGTAAGATAAATCTATCTTGCAATCTATAATCCTATGATCAGTAAAATATAAATTAATATAAAAATGAGTATCACCTTTAAAAATTTTTAATTCAGTAGATGCTAATGGTTTTTAATATTTAGATTCAGGGGACCCCAATGGTTACCTATATTCACTCTTAACTAACTTAACGACTCTTAACTCTTAACGAAAACAATACTTTCTCCATACACTATCGTGGGGAGAAAGTAAAACTGCAACCAGTTGTATAAAAATGATCTATGGTCCTAAGCATAATTAAAACAGTGAAACATAAGATAGATTGCATGATAAAAACATGACACAGAACCATCATGTATTGTATGAGCTTTAGATCTAAATAAACATTTTGTTGGGCATTATATAGTTTCATGTACAGATTTAAACGTACTTTAGAATATGATTTTGCCTTTACTAATGTTATCTTTGTTTCAGGTGACCTTTTAAGGGTTGAAAAAGAAACAGCAGTCAATTCCATTGACCAAAGTAATAGTATACCTGAAATCGTGTCGGTGGGAAGTGTAGAGAAACACGCGGAGGGGAGAAATGAAGGATTGGGAACAGGACGATGGGATAATGTTGACAGAGACCAGTATTATAGATCACTCAACGAAGAAGCAAAAGACTTACTTCCAGATATGAGCCTTCTACAAGACAACGAAAGGGGGGACGAGTGTATAATTGCAAATGATCTCTCGAGATCTGGGAAATTAAATATAGCAAATTCTCTGCTATCTAATAGGCGTGCCCGGGGAAACCCAAAGGGAATAATAAACCCCGACTCGAACCAGTTAAGAGCCAAGAGTTCTTACAAGAATGACGGAAACTCGTTTGCGCTTCCCTTTCTCGACAACGCTCGCAGGGTGAGGACAATTTCCGGAAAACAAGAACTGGCTGGCACTAATCATTTCAGTGAGAAGACAAGGGAGGCCATGAGAAAGATGAACCCTCTAACCATAGGGGATCAGGTGGGACTATTTATTTGACCACACTATACTCACTTGTCTAGAATACCAGATGTGTAATTTATGATTTGCTGGTGGTAATTTATAAATACTAGTACTGTTTTAGTCTATGGAAACAAGACATTGCACTGGAGCTCTCCATTTCCATTTTGTAGTTTTTCAATTGAATGCGGTTGTTAATTAAAATTAATTCAACCCAAATACATCGTTAATTTCAGAAGTATTAATTGTGAAATATTATTCAAGGAATTTAATTGGGGGTAAAGAAGTTTAATTTTTGTTTCAGGTAGCACAGATGATACACGCTCGCAAATGCGGCTCTAAGTGCAAATCAGTCTGTAAATCAGCGTTGGAAAGCTCAGTGGCTTTCCAAGACAACGACCAACAAAGCCTGAGTGAAAACGAAGCTGAGTCCAAGCTGGAATCTTGCTGTGGCAAGCAACACTCTCACGGGTCACGCAAACACAGCTGCGGCAAAGATTACGGCTTCTCCGTCATCATCTTGGCGGGGGATCCGTTGAAGGTGAAATCTAATGAAGCAGGAAAAGGTAAACTCACAAGTGTGGTCGATGGGAAGTCTGACTTGGACGACTCCAATGAAAATGTGAAAAAATATGAACTAAATGCAGACAACGTTGAAGTCGAAAGTACTCCTGAAATGGACAAATCTAACCGAAATAGTATGGAAGTTGAGTCTAGTGAACCCAAAAGTGAATTAGGAAACGAAGTCAATAGTGAACCTGGAGTTTTAAAATACAACGTAAATAGTATAAAAGGTGAAGAATCTGTGGGAAAATTTGAATTTAAAAACGAAGTCAATAGCTCTCCTGAGGTGGAAAAATCCAACGTAAACAGTTTAAAAGATGAATTAAGAGGTGACAAAAGTGAAATTGACAGTACACCTAAAGTAGAAAATTACAAGGTAAATAGTAAGAAAGATGAATTGAATGTAGCGAAACCGGAGGTAAAAGGTGTCGACGATAGTACAGCTGAAGAAGACATATCCAACGTTAATGGTGTAAACTATGAATTTAGTGCAGGAAACCCCCAATTTACAAGTGGAACACTTAGTAGGTCTGACCGGGACAAGACTGTGGAAAGTGGTGTACAAGATGAATCTATTACTGGTGGAAGTGAATCAAAAAACATGGAGACCATAAAATCTGACTTGAACAGTTTTAGATCTAATGGTATGAAAAATAAATATCATACAGGATTAGGTGAAGACAATGATAAATATAGTATAAGAGACTTCAACAAAAATCGGGTAAAAGGTGAAGTTAATTCTGGGGAAAATATTTTCAAACAGATAACCAATAGTTTTGACAACTCCAATAACATGAAATATTTAGTGCGTCCAGGACAAAGTACATTCCCAGACAAAACCGATGGTAAGTCCGATTTTGACGATTCCAATGCAGACGGTTTAAGAGATGAAGTGTATGAAGATCGAAGTAAGTTCACAGTAAAAAATGGTGACGAGTCTTACTTAGGAAATGTTATCGTACATGGTAGAAAAAACAAAGATGAGAGAGGACAAATTAAATTTACAGGAAAATATGAAGATCCTCATTTTGATCAATCCATCGCAAAAAGCTTAAGAAATGAAGCTCGTTCAAAAGAGATTACAAATTCCGGAAAAACTAAAGATTTATATCACAGTGACAATGCTAACACAAATCGTTTAAGATACGATGAACGTGCAGAACAAAGTAAGTTCTCAGAAAAAACTGAAGACGATTCTCTCGCTGATATGTTGAACAGGGACGATATAAAAAAAGAAGCTCAAAGAGAACAAAATAAATTCTCATACAAAACTGAAAGAGGCATGATGTCCCAATTGGACAGTATAAAAGATGAATATCGGGCAAGACAAAGTCACCTAATAAGAGGGACCGAAGACAAATCTGACCCGTCCAACGTAAACGTTGATCAGAGAAAATTTGAGGTTCGTGTTGAAAAAAAACCAAATGCGAAGATTGAGTTTCCAATTTACGACCAGGATTTGGTTTCTGCACCTGATCCTTTCCATGGCCTACTGGAACAGAAGTATTGGGCTACATATGATTCTAATGAGAAAATAACACCAATAGATCATCATGTTCCCATCATTCATTCACATAGGATAAGTGCTAGGGGTATATGGAATGAAAAGAAAAACAAGAAGATCGATACAAGTGTTAAGAACGAAAAGTCCTCCGATGAAAATACTATTTACCGTGTTATTACTAACGCTGAGGACGTTGAGGATGGGGTCAAGAGTAATAAAAAAAGTTTAAAGAAAGAAAAAATGGCATACCATAACCGAGTTGTAAATAACGAGGCTGATAGCAAGGGTGATACTAAAAGTAGAATAAAAGATTGGAAGAAAGGTAACGGAAAAGACGATAGACGTAATGGACATGTATTTAATGATGCTGTAGATAACAAGACCAATGAAGATAGTGGGACAAATAGTTTGAAGAAAAGTGATACGGCAAGTGATGGAAAGCAATGTGGTCAGCCACCTAGCTCAGACAATTCAGAAGGTACAAACAAAACCAGTAATGGAACTTGTAGATCGTGGAACGATGTCAGCAACGGAACCGATGTTGACGACGGACCTTCCCCTCTGGAGCCGTTCTCAGATATGGACATCAGGAAAAACGAATCATGTTGCATTTCATGGAACGACATCTCACCGAACTATTGTGAGGTAACAACCAACGCGACGACGGTGTGCCTTCCGACCGAGGAGGTGACTCCGGAGTGTGGGGACGACGGAGGGAGCAGCGATGTGGAGGAGTTTGAAGATTTGGCCAAAGTAAACTTGAACAGGACCTGTTGCAAGTCCTGGAAAGATCCGGATAATGAAAGCAATACAATTACCAAAGTGACCACAGTGAAAGTGTCGTAATATTGTTTGAACTACCAGCCAGGGTAACGTAGGCATTGTATAGGTAAATATGTCTTCCACAGCAATCGATGCTGTAGGCTACTGCTATTTTACTCTAGGTTCCTTTTTTGGAACGTAAAAAATAAATAAATTACCTCAATAATTGCTACAATTTTTTGATCATCGATTTATGTTCAAGTGTCAAAGGATTATTTTATATACTTATTTATCTTAATTTTACACTTAATTTTCTCCGAAGACAATATCTTGTTTCAAGTTAAAACAAAGTCATACAAATTTGCTAATTGCTAGAATTCGTGTGGTGAATGATCTGAAGAAGAATCTGAAGGTCGGAGAGTAGGCCGTTCAGGGGGTATCTTTTAACCACAATATTCAATAGTTTAGTGTTTTTAGATAAAACAATTTAAACTCCTCTCACAGTAAACATATAAACACTTTAAATAGTATTTGTGCCAAGTTTCATGGCCAAGATACTATAGTTTACAGAAACAGTATCAGTCAGTCAGTGTTAATGTCATTTGACTTTTACAAACACTGTAATAGGTTGAAAATAAATACTCCCTAAACGGCCTCCTCCTCAGCAGTGAGAGCCTTTCTTACCATGCATTATACGGGTTCTAACAGTTAGCAAATTGTACCTTGAAAAATATATTATTTTTGAAGATATTTAATTTTCAATATAAATGACTAAATATAAATATATATGACTCCGAAAAAAAACATAATACCAAATTAGTAGCTACAAGAATTTATTGTTTATTGAAATACAGAATTCTTCTGATCTAGGATATATTCAAGATGGCGGCTTTGGTAGCTTGAATTATGGCAACGGTATTTTGATGGTAATATCTATCTAAATATATTGAACAAAGTCATGTTAGTTGCACAATTTATAGTTTGAGAACGGTATGTCATTTTTGTCATATAATATGTCTTAGCTCTGAGGGGATTGGCAAACCGTCAGACTAAAAATTGAAACGGTGACTTCATATGGTTAGTAATAGTTTCATATAGTTTCAATGACAGCTGTTTTGAGGAACTGAAAACATTCGCTTTAGACATTTCCATGATCTAACCTATTTCACACGGGGAAGTAATTACGATTATTTTTTTATTCGTCTCTGCTCAGAGTAAAATGGACATATTCCACAGTTACTAGAAGATATGGTAGGGACATAAACAAAAACAAATGACGTCATTGATTCAAATGTAAATAATCTATCCCACAACATACGATATCCTTAAGAGTAAAAATTTATTTTTTCTTAGCAAAGTTTTCTTACTAACATATGTTTGTTGCCAAAATACCCCCTTCCCCTTGCAGTAATCTGAATATAATAGCACTCCTTGGCACAGCGCTTTGTCAACTCAAATCAACCACCGGTAAAGACCAAATAAACTTAACATTTTATCATAAACTATTTTCATTAAATTTATTTTAGTACACTCTTCAGAGTCCATGACACCTTGGACACTAGTTATTTAATTATTATCATTATGTCACTAAAGTGGACTGTTTTGGGATTAATTGATGAGTTAATCAAAATAATGGGACACGTTCGTCTCGTGTTACACAATCTACACCCAATCAAAAGTTTATTTGAACCAATTAAAATTGTAATTGAGAATCGAAACATGCGACGTCATTATCTCACGCTTGTTTGAGCTACATGAACCTATGTGATAAGTTACGTAAACTTTAATTACGTAAGTTAGATTGAAAATTGTTGATATCTTTCGAGCATTTATGAAAACAGTTCCTTGATATGTTGCTAAAGCCTTTGTAAACTATATCATGTAGTTGACTATTTTTGAAATAATTAGAAAACTATCCTACCTATAAAACTATAATTCAATTAGAAATTGATAGGTTCATTATTGATTATTGAATTATATCTATCGTGTTTCAAACGGGAGATCTTGAAATTACGTGAACTTCTAAAAAAGTAAGGTGCCTAATATTATTTGTTTGAACCCGAGTCATGGGAGTTTTTCTTTGGAAAATAGTTTTTAACAGTAGTAATTTTAAATTTTAACATTAGTATTTATTGGTACATAGAATTGTTCTAGACTGATTGGCATGTTGTGTTGAATAGGAGTCATAGACTACAAAAGATACCTGCTTAAAATAAAGAGATAGGTTTCGTACTGTGTTAAAAAAAGACAGAGATAGAATTTATGATGTACTCTAAGAATACAGTATGTTGTTAAAAGTTTATCTTTCATTGCACAAGGACTGCAAAAGATATTCCGTCCCAGACTACAAACAATATCTGAAGACACAATTTTGATAACTTTAGAATTTGGTCTTACACTTGAAAATTATTATATATTACAGGTTTAGGTTCAATTAAAAAGCGAAATAAGGACGCAACAACTACGGCCATTACGAAGTAATTTTAACTTTTTTAAACAGGAAGCATAAAGGTGTTAAGCGTTAATGTATACCTCCTGGCTCCATTGGATAGGCTTATAGCAGCGGTTTGTTGAAACTATGGATGATTACACGTTAAGCTTTGGTAGAAAAGTAAATTTTCGTCGTACTTATGTGAAAACGACCGTTTTCACTGATGCTTTGTGGGTCGACCCTAGGGAGGCAAAGAGATAGCTGATTTTGATGTGATGCGTTTTCAGTTGCTCGTTATTAGGATGTATCTCTACATATAAAACTGAATGTATGTATGTATGTATGTATGTCCTTTATGCGTTGCCAAACTACTCATCCGATCGCCATGAAATTTTAGGAAGTTGCCCTATATGTGTCCGGGAAGGTTTTAGTGAAAAAATATTTTCGAAAACCCCATAAGTTTCAATTTTATGGCGTTTTAAATTTCTAATGTTAACCTTATGGAGAGTAAGTTTGTTTACAAATTGTCTACAATGAAAACATTTGATTTCTTAGCTACAGCTGATTGGTTTACTTTCCATTAGCAATATGCTTTACTATCCAATGCCATCTGAATCATTCATTAATGTAAAACTATGAAGTAAATGTGTACTGTAACAAATAAACAGCTTTATTCACCACGTTAATAGTTTACGGTTTTGGGGGATTATGTATTTATATTTTCATTTTCTGTCTGATTAAAATCACGTGTTTACATGATAATTAAAATGTTTATACTGTATTATTACGTTTATTATAATAATCAGCTGTTGTATACCTATCTTTCCTATAAAACCCGCATTACAGTTAGGTTTGGTTTGGGTTTGGATTCAATTTGAAAAATGTGAATTAATCGACTCAGATTTATTTGTTTTATAGGAATGTTATTAATATGTCTTATCGTTTCAGTATTGTTATTCACTATGCCGCGACCCAGAATATATAACCTTTTACAATGAAGCCGTATTGCTATTCAACTTCAAACATGGCCAATCTTAAAGTTAACATGAATTTACTGTCAGGCGTTACGAAGTTCGCCGGGTCAGCTAGTTTCATATAAAAATACGTACACATCAATAGTAAGCTATTGATCACGGTTCATAGAAGACACACGGTAGGAATCATAAACGAGAACGAATGGCGTCAGTGAATCGAATGTAAACACATTTCCCTTATATTTTACACATGGAAGTGTCAAATGTCTGTTTAACCAAACTTTCAATTGTTAGATTATTTTTAATCAACATTAGTCATGTTTGTTTCGTAAATAAAGTAATTGACTGGTAAACCTTGTCAGATTCATCATGTGGGATTTATTATTTACATTCAATTCACTAACGCATCACCGATCATGCCACCTGTGGTATGAGAAACGATAATTTTGATTTTCGCTATTCCACCCCAATAGACTGTTGTTTCTGAACAGTCAGTTCTGATGAAAACTGTTTTTAATATCATCATATTATTGATCAGTAAACTATAATCATACACAGAATTTGTGAGCGGACGAGTGGTAACAATGACAGGTTGGTTCTATTAGAGACACCTAGTAACAATAAGTATATAAAATGTTTAAAAGTCTTTAAAGGTGTTTAAAGACAATCTTGCGTTTCTGTTGGTAGTGGTGTTTTCTAGACTATGAGAAATAGCACCAGATATTTTCTGGTGAAAATATTTTAAAAGAAAGTTTCTAAAGAAACTTTAGTGTATATTTTTTTAAGAATTTTGAAAAGTGTTCACACCAAGTTAACGGTGAAGTTGATCGTTCCTGACAAATAGGGGGAATTAACAGATATTCGAAGAATTTCATTTTGTAGGGTTTGTATTTTCTTCAGCTTCTTAAGGAGGGTCCCCAAACAGTGCAGCCATAAGTGTCCAGATGCCGGATGATTGTTTAATCTATATATGGGTAAAGTGCACTCTGATTTTAGTGGTGATCTTCTGTTAATAAGAGGCTGAAGCTGCGACAGTCTAGTACAGCCTTGGGTTGGGTTTTCAGCTAATTGGCTTTAAAACAAAGAAATTTTTAGATAAGTATAGCAGTGCTCGTTGTGTCAATTTTTTGAAACCTACTTTCCGGATTACTCCATTATCCAGTTTTATCCGGATTGTTTACTAATCACGTCTGATATTGATTAGTTATCATCACAGCTGACAGGTCGGAACCAGCAGTTTATTAGGCTAGTATGATGTAAATGTCAAAAAAAGTTAAATGTGGGTATATTGAAAAGTTCATTTTGGTCTCCCTGTATAATTTTTAAAAGGTGGTGAGATGAAAATTACTGTTCAAAACACATCAAAGGTGGTACATCAGTGGTTGGCTAATTCAAGTACGAGGCGAAACCGAGTACTCTAAACTATATCGCGCACCGATAACAGTCACTTTAAGGATTAGTCACAAAATATTCTGATTTATAACATAAAAACGGCTAACATGCAATCAGCTGATCATATACACACGTAGGCTTCCGTGGCACTTATCATTACTAACACTTACTTGCTTTGCCGGAATGTCGCGCATAGTTTATGGCGCATGTTGCGTGGAGGTCCTTGACGTTTCGCCCCATCATGTGTTGGGCGTCTTCAGGTGGTGACTATGAAGGATGGTTGCAAGGTGACACGTACTTTCGCGTAGTGAAGGTGTTCGTCGGCTCAGCCTTGTTGCTGTCGGAGATAGTAGCAACACAAAACGTTGAGGAACACCGCACAACATGCACCAAAAACCACGCGGGACATTCCGGAAAAGTAAGAAGTGTTAGTGATGATCAGCTGATTGTTTACAATTACGTGAAAAATTTTGAAGCAACTGTTTCGTCTGAAAATCCTTTGCAGACCGAAAATACAGCAGTTAGACCAATATTTTATGTAGCCTGACGAAAAATGTTTGTATTTATTTCCCTGTGGGAATAGGTTAGATCATGGATATGTCTAAAGGGAATATTTTCAGTTTATCTATTTATCTGTTGTATCTTAACAGCTGTTCTTAATATTTAATATTTAAAATTTGATACAATATTAATTTATGGTAGTTTCTATGGAAACCTGTTACATGCTATCCATCTTAAAAATCACCAACATCCCCCCAGAGCTAAGACATATCCATGTCAAAATATAGTGCATAGCACAGGTCTAAAGTGTTTTCGATATTCCAGCCTGGTGGTTTGAATTTAAACCTTGAGCTTATACGAAAGCCGTCACTTTCCACCCTTATAATTAAATATACTATTACGACCCTATTAAAGACTTTAAAGATCTTTAAGGTTGGCCTACCTTATTCTACCAAAAGTTGGTTGGGATTAAACCCTTCAAATCTGAATGCCATCGGAACGTCAGATAAAATTAAATTCATTTCACAATAACGGTGTTGTGATCTAGCATTCTGATAGAATGCAACAAAGATTCCTAATTTTGAATTATTTCATTAAGTATGAGAAAAACGACTGTATAGTGATTAAATTAGTTGTTATACTTGCTTGTTAATGTATTGAAAAACATCAATCAAGATAAATAAAGGTTTTTAAAGATCAAGTACGTTTGACACCATATCCAATGTTTTAATTTAAAATTTAAAAACAATTTTGTTTATCCTATCTAAAGAGTTTTTAAAAACAGACTGAGCCCATTTATTCAAATATTCATCTAATTATATTAGGTGGGCCTACCATATACAGGTACAAAATTAAGGGAATTAAAGAAATGAATACAGTAAGTCTAGTATTAGTGAATAGCTAACAGAATGAACGGAACTTGCAACTGGAGTGGCATCACGGCAGGTCAGATATGACAGGTTATGAAAGCGCATTGTGTCAGCTTTAAGATATTCTCCTTACCGTTCTATCTATAACATTTTCTTATATATTTATGACGTAAGAGATTCACTGTTACATCAATAATACTTAGAAATTCAAGGAGGTTTCTGTATTCCATTGGAAATATTAGTGTCCCAGATATGTAATTTAATAGAATATAAAGTAGTCTTGAAGCTATTTATATGTATTCATTAAATACAATGGGATATTTGAAACTAATTCAACCAACATTGACCTAATCGAACAACTACTATTGATGGATTCAATTTCCAATCAAAGCATGTAAGGCTAATGGTTGTAATTTATTATTGTTCCGCCACGTAATAGACATTTTGTCCCCATTTTCCTGGTATTAATTTGCAAGAATCGTATTACTACCCAAGCTCTAATAACAGCCCATAATTGACTTCATCATCTCTCAGTTTTCCTCCTTTCTGATTCCATTTTTTGTGGGGATTAAGGTCGACTTTTATCATCAATATCAATATCCACCTCCGATGATGAAAAATCAGCTTAGGTTTTTTTATTTCTACACTAGAAGTAAGTCCGTCCTTTGTACGGGTTGTAGGATTCAGTTTAAAGTAGAAAAAATATCATACTAAAATTTTAACCTGAAATCTTAAACAAATCAATACAAAGAAAATAAATTAATACCCAGCTTTATTATTTAGCATTACTTTACAATTAATTAGGTTAGAACATTTATCCCATTATTATAATTAGTTATACGTTAACATAGCTTTTTACTATAGCATGATTTCGAAATGGGTTTAAAATCATCGACCAATATAAACTAATATTGATTTTACAGCTGTTTGTTTTTCTTGCTAATAAATCTTTAAACTACAAAAACAGCTGATTATTACCAGTAGGTTATTCATTAAAAACTGAAGCAAAATACGACTAATATAGCGTAAAAAGTGGGATTTTAAATGCTCGTTCTTTACATTTCAAGGGGCGGCGGACGATTTCAAGCATTGAAAAACCTTCTCTGAAATGCAGAGAATGCAAGTTTCATTGTTATCAGTTCTCTCGTTTTCCGGAGATGCCGGTAAAATGCCTCCTGGAGCGTCACAGACAAACAGACAGACAGACACAAATTGGGATAACACTGGTTTCGGCTTCTCTAACTCACGAAAAGTAAGAATAACTAAAAAATGAATAATTCTGAGCAATTTACAGACAAAACACTAATGTTATTAATATAGATATATCAAACGCACCATATTTTTAGGGAGTTTATTTACTACACGACCCAGATTTAGTATTTCAAAAGTAGTTATTAGAAGAATTGAAAAATTCCATAATAATTGATTATCATTAAACTAAACTAATTAACATTATATCTTTAATAGCAGTTGGACCCCTTCAAACCTAACCGAATCGGATCTAGAATACGAATGTACATATTTTCAAAAAATGTATTTCTTTTTTAGATGCCGACCCAAACTACAAGAGGTAAATATGAGAGAAGGGTGATGTGATTAGGGTTATGGATTTTTATAATAGTAGTTTTTTTAAGAATAAAATTAGATAATTTTTATTGAATCTCAACCCTCTCGTTGGATTACTGTAATTATGTACGCAATGGGTATTTGTGCTGCGTTCATTCAATGTGGTGGTTGCATTAAAGAGATCTTATTACCATTTGTTAATTTTCGTCTTATGTAAATAATTATTTGCTTTGAGCTAATGCTTGGCAACAAAGAAATATATAACGTCCATTAGGTAACACAATTATAGTTACTAGCAGTCAAGTTTTGTTTCCCCAAAAGACCTTCCGGTAAAAACGTATATTCATTTCAATATAATAGTAAGTTAAGAAAAAAATGCATTAACTTTTGATAGCTCAAATAAAGTTAATGATAACATTAAACGTCTATATGAAAACACTTTTTAACTATGCTAGTTAATACTCATTTTAAACTATATTTAGTTTAGCTTAAAGTCTTTCGTCACTTGTAACTCCGTCATGTGCTAATAACGCAACACATGTTGCCGTAATGATCAACACGTGGAAATGACAAGTGCGAGCGGTGTATACCACTCGATGTAATTAAATCATTTAAACTTGCTTATTTTAATTTACTTTTATGAGAAACTGTGATTTAAATAATTTAAGATCCATGTTTAATAGTTATTTTAAGCATTTGTTTGTATGTGTTTAATAAGACAAAATATGTTTGGTTGCAAATACACTGGAGGAGATTTCCAACAAAAACAACATTCAATTTAATCCAAGATTAAGGGACAAAAAATAATTATAATCATTAGAGTTGTTATAACCAAGGCATTAACATATTTTGAATGAGAAGTTTCAATCGTTTTGAATCTTACTGAACATTTCACTAAGAAATTTATCCCTCCAAGGTTGACTTTTACAAATATTCAGATTAACAATTCATTATATCCCTACATTAAAAAAATTAATAGGAGAATCCACAGAGAGATACGCTAATTAATATTCAAAATTTCATAAACAAAGCAGAGGTTAGAGCGAAGGTTTTAGCATTAATAATGGTGATGTAGCACTGGTCACTGTTTGTTCCTAAGGGATGATTGTAGGTCCAACCACAACACCGGTCGGCTTTGGGCTGTGCCGGATGCGGATTTGGTCAGTTCAACATTTCGCCACATGGGGCATTGTTGAAGCAGATCTACATAGAGTAAGCTGAGGCCACAGTGATCAGAGTGAACGGAACAGAATAATCTAATTTCACAAATGGGACATATGTTCATGCATTTTAATTGCTCTATACGGCTCATTATGCAGGATTAGTAAAATTGTGTTATGTACGTTATATTCCAGTGGTTTATTTATTACACAGTAAATCGTTTCGTTTTTAAGGATTAGTAGTTCTCAAAATGCATCCTAGACCAGTTAGGCAACCTCGCCATGTCAGGGTCCATAATTGCATAAAACTATGAAACAAGGTTTTAGGATGGGACAGATCCCACAAGTATTGAGGAGCAATTTAAACAGCACGTTTAACAAACAGTCCAGGTTTAGGTACAAGTAAACCCTGAGATTAGACTTCTATCAGACGTAGACAGAGGGCTATACGTTGACTGGGACCGTGGCATGTCCTGTAATCCAACTACTTGCTAATCGTGGATAGTTTTGAGCTATAGTCGGTGGGTGTAGTGTGTGGATTATTATTCGCACTACTGAATACTATGTTGATCCGCAAAGACTATCCTCATAATTATACCAGCTCGTAATTCAGAGGCAATAGTTCGTTAAATTGTAGGTCCCTTTGATATGTCATTGACTGTTGGGCTATTAATTAACAGTTCTGTCTAAGAGATTATTGGCTGACTGAGCCGGAACTCAGCCAGCCAATAAACACCACATCCGACGCCATGATAGGAACTTCCGGCAGCCAATAGTATTCAAGCAGGGACGCCATTTTGTTTCACTCAGTCGCCATTTGGGCCTGATGATGTCTGATGTGACTGGACCAATTTAACACCTTTTGTATGTATTTACTGTTTGTATATAATTACAATATGAGTAAATATATTAAGTAGTATTGGAAGACGTGAGTTTTTACTTCATCTTATAGAAAATATAACCTCCTAGATGTATTGGTAGTTGGCTCACTGCTGTAAAGTTTAAAGTCCGTCTCATCGTCATCACCTTAATTAAAAAAAAAACTTTAGTAAAACCACTCTCCGTCTTAGTGCCCCTTTGTTTTAGTGCCATTGAGAGTGTCCTGATGTGTCCAAGTGGATGATCTTTGCTGTGACTCCAAACTCAGTCATCATCTCCACCACTCTCTGTCTGTTGATACTGTAATAATATTAGGTATAAGGATAGGATTTTACATTGTGGTTACATAACCCTCACAATTTCTCCATCGATACCCTTAGAGGCACAGTCACCCTACCCTACGTGGTCCATGAACTCACCCACTTGGTAAGGATCTCCCTTAACCAGGAAGCACTTAAAGCAACTCCTGAATCTCCTAGAGTTTCCCTCCAGCCTAATATCTTCAAGGAGGTTGTTTAAGAACTTGATCCCCGTTTTAGACAACAGGTTCATAGCAGCTCTGGATCTGTTCTGGGTTAGTCTGTACAACTCTCTACCTCTTGTGGGTAGTTGTGTACATGTGCGCCTTGAATGGGCATGCACTTAAATTTGCAAAATGAAACTGTTTCTAAAATTTACAGACTAGCCAGAGTATAAATCCCCATATCAATAACGATATTCCTTCAATACTCTCTGAACTGCAGCTTACCCGGTATCCAAATGGAGTTTTCCGGAAAACCCCTAGCCAAATAGTGTTTAAGCTCATTTTAACTTATAATAAAAATATTAATAAACTATAAAATCAGCTCTCCAACATGAATGTCCTACCGTTGAGACTGAGTTGGGCAAGCAGCAACACGAAGGGACATGCTAACTAGCAACCATTGGTCACACACATCAGGTCTATTGTCCAATATAAAGCGTTCGGCTGATCTTCCCAAAGGTATTAACCCACAGTTTTCAGTCAAATTCAATTATTTATTTCTGCACAGAAATATTTGTGTATTTTATGCCCCAATGAGCCCCACACTATCGTACATGCTTACATTTATCGTATTAACATTCATCCACATTTGAAGAAAAAATTAATTTAAATGATTTCAAATTTCTTAGGGTTCTTCAACTTGTTCTGTGGCAGAGACTAAGAAAAATCAATTAATTTCAAACATAAACTGAATACTATTCAGCTCAATACAAAATGTATTCAGTCTTTTCATAAAGAGTGGTGAAAATTTATTTAAAATTTGATTAAATATATTTTTGTACTACACTCGTTAACTATATTATACGGTACTGTATTATACTGTAATGTACCTGATTCTAAATGATGCCAGATTTATGTTATATTAACAATGAGGAGTGGGGGAGTTTTTACGATACCTAAACGATATACAACCCCTGATACGTGGCCACTACCAATAAAACCTCAAAGACGGAATTCTACAATACCAACAACGAGTGAAACGAGTTATTGAATGTAATTGCAAGCCGTAAAAAACTATAGTCCTACGTTTAAAAGTGTTTGGCTCCGCACACGTCCCAAAAATTAAATTGAACTACAGTAGTAAAACAAAGCATTAGTGGTGATTTTTTTTAAGCTAATACATATTGCTCGAATGTTTAAACAAGTTAAATAGCTGTTCAAATACACTAAATATCATAACGTACAAAATCAAGATTCCCGCCTGCTACTATTTTTACGTACATTGTCAACAAAAAGTTCGTAAAATATGTCCTCTATATTTACATGCGTTTCAGTTGACCCCATACTTACTGTATTTTAATGAGTTTCCTTTTGAAACCCTCTATCGTTTTTAATTTTTCCAGGAAGCAAGGAAAGTCATTCAAAATATGTTTGGACTAAATAAAAATAAGTTTGAAACTTCGTATTTCCCAAAGCGTGTAGAATCTAAACATGATATTGGATTAACTTAACTAAAGCCGGAAAGTAATACTCCCTCGCAGCAGACCTGCGTACTCAGCGAATTTCCAAATCAATAATATAATAATAATAATAATGATGATGATGATGATGATGATGTGTGACAAGTTTTATCAATATCTGTCGATAAATATGAGAGTTATTTTCCTATTCTCTATAAGATTAACGTGGGAAAGAGTATGCAGGTTTGTTGCTGTGAAGAACATTGAAAGTAGGCATTTCTAGCTTTAAAAAATTTTACATTGACCATTTATACCAAGTTTTATATACATCTGTTCATTAATAAAGGATATTCTCTATATGATTAACATGGAAAAGGAGTATGCAGGTTAGCTGCCATGATAAACACATAAACTATGATTTTTAAGCATTTCAACCAAATGAAGGTAAATAGCAATTTGAATCCAAAAATATTAATTGATAAGTGAAATTTTAATTTTTCTCACATATATATAAAATTTTAACGACTATTGTTTTTGGTCTCTGGACACCTAAAGACATAAAAATAACATGGTCCCAGGCTTAAGTCTTGCCATGAGACCTACGGTAATAGCTTTTTCTCTATGTGAATGTCGCTAGTAAAGAAGACTACGAAATCAGATCGTTGTTATTAAAACCTAAACGTAGTAAATTAAAATTTAAAATTTAAGATTGAATTTTCAATATTGCTAATTGGTCAGATGTATTTACTTTTGGGAATTTTAAGTTCTTATCTCTGTTTTGTGAACAGATGACAGCAAGCCCGCATTTCTTGTAACTTCCGCGACAGCTGTTGTGAGACTCGGTTGATTATGACAACGCAATTTTGTGTTCACCAGTTTTATCCATGAAAACTAGTTTTTTTTAAGCTCTCAACCCAACCTTTAAAGATAATGTTCCTGGGTCATTGTTCAATCTGAATATGACGTTTAAATCATCAGGAAGTCCTCAATTACTTACAGAGCCGCTATTTTGGTTTATACAAAAAATTATTTTTCTAAAAAAATATGAAACAATCCATTACTACAAATTCTCTAAAACTACTAAGCTATACTTAAATACATTTACAAAAATCATTAAATTCGTCCAAATAATCTTAATGGTTTAATCTAATAAATTAAACTAAAATAACAACAATTTCAAATGAAAATCAAGCAAAAGGTATAAGCGTTTCTTTAACAAAGTACTTCAGTTGAGAAAAAAGTAATACATATTATAAATCATACTTATTGTTTTCTGTTAAGAGTATCCCTCGCCCCTGCAGAAACGCGGAAAACGTGCCTCGGTAGTCCCTTGCTCCTGATGAAATGAGTAAAGATGTAAGGCTAAAAACTTGTTTGTCTTACAGATAAATGTTGATTCTAGGGCCCTCATACCTGAAATATAAAAAAATCAACTGTTTAAGTATAAATAAATTCGAAAAGTAACGAAAATTGAGTTACTTATAAACATCGCTGAAACTAATCGTTTTCTCGTTTCAATTTTTTGAGATATGAAGACTCTATTCTAACTATTCAACTATATTGTTTCCAAGTTTCAAGAAAATCTAATGAAAAACAGATTTTCATCTTTCTGAAGCTGGGGACAAAAATAACATATTTCGTCTCAAAATCCGACCAGCTGGCGGAAGGCTACTGCACTACTAGCCTTTTAACAAAAAATGTGAAGAAGACACTTAATGAACCAAATCGGCACGGAGGAAGATTGCTTGAACACATCGTACAGTGAAACAGTAGAGGATAGCGGGTGGCATATGCAGGGGGTGGCGGTTAGGGGTGGCAGAGTAGGGGGTGTCAGGAGAATCGTCTCAGCTCCAGTCATCGTCCAGCCTCCCTGGCGGACGCTCAGGCGTGTCCGCCAGTCACCCCCGTCCCTGAGGTGTGCGCTGTGACTCTGTGCGATAGACTACGACTTGTCCCGCGAGCTGTGGTCGTCACTTACACGGACAGAGGCTGCGAATGGAAATGCACCCTGAATCCAACAGGTGAGGGCCACAGGCAGCCATGTTTACCCCAACAGAACTTGTGTCAATTCGATGTTACCTAATGCTTTTAACTTGGAATCCCATATTTTCATAGTTCCTAACTGTATTCATTTTGTTCAACTTCAACTAGAAATGATATAATATAATAAATAATTCAAGAGTAAGTCAATTTAAAAAACAAAGGTAAATGAAAGAAGCATATATATATAAACCATGTAAGGGAATTTTCGAAAACTAAAAATATATTATTTAGTTCTTACATACTAACTTTTGACTTAACTTATCATATTTGATAATATAAAAAATATCCTCACTCTTTTACTAAATTTTCATACGTAGCATATATTTACACAATACGCGTTTTTCATCCCATTAAGTTCGGAAACAAAGCTTCAGTTACTGTAACGACAAATACTAAATCATAAAATATTGGCAAATTAATTTTAACTGAAAAGTTTACCTTTGTCTCTGAATTAAATTACGTTGTAGTTACAATATGATGGGTTTTCAATTTGTTCCGGAAGTTTTTAATATTCACATTAGTATGGAATAAAAATTGCGAAGGAAATCACTAGATAATATTTGTTTAAACAGGACATCCATCAAATTTGACCTACATTCTGTTGACTTCATTTGACCCCGCCCCCGTGTTGTCAATTTTGTTCAGGAACCCCTGAGGGCGTCCCTCTTTGTATTATCCTTGCCGCTTAAAAACCTATGGTGATTAATATCCAAAATTGGTATGCAAATAAAACAACTGTTATCTACATAAAAATAAAGAGAAAATAATTACCAATTTATTAAAACTCATTATTAAAAATAAAGGCTACGTCCATCAAGAGATGAGTGCTGCAGTTATTATATTAAAAGTTTAATGTAATCATGTACAATATGTGTATGCTATGTTGGAATAATTTTTAATTGTAGAAGCACTGTTTGCAAAACAAACCGAAAAGCAACAAGTGTATTTTGTTCATAAACCTAAAAAACCAACAATTTATTATCCTGGGTTGATGAAACTAACACGTAGTATGAACGTAATTAAAAGCCTTACAACTTTCTAATTATATATTCTTGATATATTCTTTGGGTTCCTGATTTCGATTGAATTTTATCTGGAAATGAGCAATTTAGTTAAACTTTTAACTGAATATTAAATCAGATTGAAAATATTTTGTTGATAAAATATTTTTAATAAAGAACAGATAAAATGTATAAATCTGTACGGTATATAAAGTAAATGGAAACTTTAAGCACAGACAGGAGTGCAATGATATAAAAATCACGAAAAAATACTTATAAACAAACTCAATTATATGTTTAGTTACTTATAAAGATTAAACGTCCACTTATAAATATTACTAAAAACAGTTTAAAAATATTAGTGTAAATTTTTAATTTTTTTTAACAAATCGTTTGGACGTAATATATGGATATAATTTAAATAATGAAGACTTTGAAGGAAGGGCGGTGATGAAGGGGGCTGGAGATGGAAGGGGTGGTTGGGGAGGTAGGCTCTGAATTTATTCTCCGCTCCGAGCCATTTGTCTTTTAAACTGTCAAAATAAAGAGCAACAGTTGTGATCAGAGATTTTCATTTTATATTTAGGAAAAAAACTAGGCTTACATTTTTTTATATTTAGTAACCAGGGTTATATTTTTATTTCATGGACCGTACAATCTTCCAGTCAAGACCACGAATCACTTAAAGTATATTAATTTAATACGTATGATGAAAGAGTAGTAAAATTTATTTCAAACAAATTATATTTTAGTGTTTTATTTACGACGATTCCAAAAAGTACCACTAAAGATACTGTAAGTAACATCATTAAGAGGCTCATTATTGAACGGAAATTTAAAACGGCTGCATTTTGAGTTCATAACGATACAGATTCTAGGCCAATGAGAGCTCAGTATTTGACGAAAGTAATGTCATCTATAATATTATTAAGAAGAGGTTCTGTATGTTTGTTTTTAAGGTTGTTTGTGGGTGGGTTTGTTGTGGCAAGTAAACGCAAAAAATACTGAACCGACCGGTTGAAATTTTACACAAAGTTAGATCTTAGACTCATGTATTATTTAGATTCTTATTGCGGACATTTTCCATCACGATATTACGTAAAACAAAATTATTTGTTTTACATAATATCGTGATGGAAAATGTCCGCAATAAGAATCTAAATAATATCAATCCACCATCACCAATAATGAATTTCAACCAAAGAATAGACTCATGTAATACATAGGCACATTCATTTCCACAAAATCTCCTCGGGCTACGCCCCGTGAACGTCCTTAGTTTCAATGTTTACATTTTCAAAAATGAAAACATAAAATTACTTGAATGTCAACAACTGTGAACAGTAAAATTAGACAGTTCGGAAAGAAGAAGAAAGAGCTGCCGTAACCGTCCTGGGTTTCAATGTTTAAATTTTCAAATGTCAACATCCGTTTACACTACAGTTTGACAGTTCTGGAAGAAGAAGAAATATAGTTCATTTTACAGATAAATTGCTGGATCGAAATTTGCTGAAAATGGTAGATTTTAAGTTATCTCCCATGAATAGCTGTTAAATCTTTGCTAAGGCAGTTCATTCTTATTTTGTGCTTTAATTTAGCGTATTTAATCTAAATGAAACGTTATTAACTTTGTAGTGTTCACTTTTTATCGTTCTTGTATTTTTTTCTTTGGAGTTTTGGTTAATAATTGGTTCTTACCATTGTGAAAGTAAAAAATAATCCCCATTTAAACGTCAACCAACTAAAACAATGTCAAGACCTGTGTTTGTGTTTACAAACAAAACTTCTGCCAACACATCTGAAGGAAGTGCAACGTCTTTCAACTTGAATGAATCAAACAACTATGATAACGGCTTTATACGTCCATCGAGAAGGAAGACTGTCAGTTCTGTTAACACTCAACCAAAAATATATGTTCTCGACATGATTCAAATTTACCATCAAAATAAATATCAGCCCCTAGCGGAACGTTGCTATGCCGTCTGCCTCTCAAGAAATGGAAGATGATTCTAATCCATCTGAGCGACCTAAATCTGTGAAACTTCTTCCAAATTGCGTTCACGATGTGAACAACCACCAAGAAATTGTAAGGGATATCAATACTTAAAGTTAAAGGAACGACCTTAAAAGTTATTCTTAGTACCAGACGAAGTTCTGTTGACGAAATTGTTTCCTGGATGAATTCCTGAAGAATCACTCTAAACTTCAACGAATGTGAAGCAAAGATATTTTCATTAAAACAGGTTGGAATTCAAAATAAAATTGTTATTAACATCAGTACAATACAGTGGAATCCCGTCGACCAAGCGATAAAATATCTTGGGGTAAACTCAATTGGAATTTGCACGTCAGTAAAAACTAACCCAAGGTTATGCTAGGCTGTCGCAGCTTTACCCTCTTGTTAACAGAAGATCACCCCTAAAAACAGAGTACACTTTACCCAAATATAAAACAATCATCCGCCCTCTTGTCACTTACGGTTGCACTGTTTGGGGATCCTCCTTAAGTTCCGAGAAGCTAAAAAATACAAACTCTACAAAACAAAATTCTTCGAATTTCTATAGATTCTCCTTAGTTTGTGAGGAACAACCAACTTCACCGTGAACTTGGTGTGGACACAATTTTTGAATTCAATAACGAATTCACGCAAAAATCTCTTTTAAATCTGGAAAATGTACCCGGTGCTACTTCATACAATCTCGGACAACAGACTATCAATGGAAGTCTAAAAGCAAGATTGCCTCAAGACATCTTGGACATTTAAAATTGTCTTCCTGAATATTTCAATGGTCGTATATAAATTAAATATACAACTCTTGTTTTTAAAAGTCTGAATATGGTTAGTTGTAGATAAAGTAGTCTATGCAACGATTGTATTATATCTTAAAGCCACTCGTGAGATATTTAGAACACTAACTTCGCTCGTATTCTAACTTACATGTTACTCGTAACCTTAAGGTATTCATAATGCAATCGTTGCATAAACTACTATAATATTCAATATTCAGGGCATAAAAAATAACTGGTGTGTATTTCAGTTTTTATATGAGAAATTAAACCTGTTAGATGTTTTCCATCTAAAAATCACCAACACCCCCCAGAACTAAGACATATCCATGTAAAAATGTATGTATTTACTTCTCGGTGAGAAATAGGCTAGATAATCGATATGTCTTTTTTTAAAGAGAATGGTCTCAGTCCATCTAAACAGCTGTTCTTATCATTTTATATTAAAAATTCAATACAATATCTTAGGTAGTTTCTATGGAAACCAATTACATGTTTTCCATCTTAAAAATCACCAACAACCCCCCCCCCACCAGTATCATGTCAAAAACAATCACTGCCATCATAGATTTGCTGTTAGATATTTTAAATTTTTTTACAAATTTTATTGAAATTTAAAGTTTATGGGGTGTTTAGAGGATTAAACAATTTTAAAACAAACACTCTCACGAAACCTAAAAGACATTAGGTATCATACTTATAGCTTAGATCTTTCTAGTTTGTTAACCAAAAATATTTGTATTTACTTCCCTGTGGGAAATAGGTTAGATCATGAATATGTCTAAAGGTAGTTTTCCAGTGCATCTAAAAAGGTGTTCTTATAAAAAAAACTATGACAACAAAATGACCTCACTGTTTCTAATTGTAGTCTCATAAATTGTTTTATGTCTAAACTAGCAGTAAGCCCGTCCTTTGTACGGGTTGTAGGATTCAGTTTAAAAAAGAAAGATCATCATACCAAAATGTAAGCCTGGAACCCTAAACAAGTCAATACAAAGAAAATAAATCAATACCCAGCTTTATTATTTAGCATTTCTTTACAATTAAATATATTAGAACATTTATACCACTATTATAATTAGTTATACGTTAAAATTACTTTTTAATATAGTATGATTTCGAAATGGGTTTAAAATCATTGACCACTATAAACTAACTAATATTGATTTGACAGCTGTTTGTTTTTATTTCTATTAAATCTTTAAACTACAAAGACAGCTGATTATTACCAGTAGGTTATTCATTAAAAACTGAATCTAAATGCGAGTAATATCGCGTAAAAGTGGGTTTTTAAATGCTCGTTAATTACTTTTCAAGGGACGGCGGGAGATGTCAAGCATTTATAAACCTTCTCTGGAATGTAGAGAATAAATGAAATAAGTTTCATTGTAATCAGTTCTCCCGTTTCTTCGGAGAAGACGGCGTAAAATGCCTCCTGGAGCGTCACAGACAAACAGACAAAAATTGAGATAAGACCGGTTTCGGCTTCTCTAACTCACAAAAAGTAAGAATAACTAAAAAATTAATAATTCTGAGCAATGTACAGACAAAACTCTAATTTTATTTATATAGACAGCAACAGTTTGTTTTATGTCATAAATTGTTTTATGTCCCTCCCCCAGAGCTAAGAAATATCTATGTCAAAAATATGTTATTTTGCATCCAGAATAACAAAGCTACTGTGGATAATGTGTAGAGAATCTGTGTATGTCACCGTAGGTAAACGTCACGTAATACAGACTACATACAAATCCCCTGAAACCAATATCCTGAATACCAACCTGCCAGTTTAGATTGGGATCTGGCGGAGACAGGACCAATCCAATGTAGTCTAGGATGGGTGTAGTCTGCGGCACGGTATTAGTCTGATGCTGAGACTCCGTTGAGATCTATCTGCTAATTATCACTTCCTCCCCTTATACGTCGTACGGGGAGAAAAATCTATCTTAGGATACCGAAATCGTCTTAGGATAGTTAAACCGTAGGTCTCTTAGATTCTGTTACTCTTAGAATGGCTGTTGGGCTATTATTAACAGTCCTTTTTAAGAAACATGTCAGCCTTAGTTAATAACAGTTCAAAAATATCGTACCACGACTATATTACATTATTTCTCATTCATAATTGTCTTAAAGTACCTATTCGAATAGGTCGCCTTTTCAGAAAGTTAATTTTGCTATTTCGGGTGCAGGTATGTACCATACTAGGTGGCTAACGTCACTATGGTACCTTACTGACTTTAATTAACCGCACAAGTCCATTACGTGCTTTGTAAAAACTTTGTAAATGTAATGGGTTAAAAAATATTAGTTATATGTTATTGTAAAATAATTAAATCAATGTGAAGTCATTAATAAAATACACTAAATGTTAATAAGACAGTACATAAAACTTATTCACTGTTCAAAGTGTTTTTTAATACAAACGGTAAAAGTCAGAATGCCTCATATAGAATGTATTTAAATAGAAAAATCAACACAAACCAACTAAAACCCTTTCGCTTAATTCCTATCAACAGTAACCACCTTTCCGTTTCATTGAAACCCAATCAATCCAGTCATTGTGCTGAGGGACCTCGTGGTTAAAATACCAATAACGATGGCGATTCTTACTGATTCTGAACTGTAATCCTAACACATAAAATACTTTTCAATGTGTTTATTATGAATAGGCCTAAGCAAATTTAGGTCAAACAAGTATAAATGTGCATCATAAAAAAGTCAGTCCATCAAGAAACTGGTTGAAATTTTATTCACACATTCCTTCAGAACAAAAATTGTAAGACATGTTTAAAGTGCAATATATAAAACTAATTATTTTACCGTAGGAAAGATTTTAAAACTGTTGAATCTAGCCATCCAATAAGTGCCCGCTGGCTCAATAAAATTTCACTGAGGTCACTTTAATTAAAATAGCTGTATGTGAGACTTAATTAACTGCGTAAATGTGTTACTGTTAATTACATCTGAACGAGTTTTATAAGGCCATAGGGAAAAAATACAAACATTGTTTATTACATTAATGTTCGATAAACACGAATTCCTCTAAATACACTTTGTTTCTCTCGTTTGTATAAACGTTAAACCATTTTTGTTTATGTAGTCCACGGTACCTTCTTCATTTAAAGACTGAGTTGCTCAATGGTAAAACGCTTGCCTCGTAATTCGAGGCAAGACATTTCGATTTTGTGCCAAGTCCCCATTTTTCATTGGATCATTGATTTGCTTATATTACCTATCTATGATCAACATTTTTTTAGATAAAACCCCTAATCTGCTAATTGTCATGCACTAACGATCTTGGAGATAAGGGTGTTACTCACATAGGGTAGATACAGGTAGATATGGCCGCTCATTACCAGATCTGACAGGAGTTCATTATCAGATCTGCCGGCCCCTAGTTGGAATATTGGACTTCCTGGTCCAGCACATTACCCCTGAGCTAAAGTGTCTCAATTAACTTATCAATTATTTTGTCTATTAATTACCGAAAAAGTCAACATTACGTAGAAACAATAAACGGAATCAGTGAACTGAGACATACTTTCTCCCTTAAGTAAATTTAAAAAAGAAACTCTGTAATAAAACTATAATGTTCTTTAAAGTTTATATAAAAATCATTTAATAATTTATTGTTTCAAAAATAATCATCCCATTCCTGAAAGTAAAAACAAGAGAGATGACATATGACTATAAAATCATATCGTTGTTAGTTGTTATTATATTGTTTGGATTTTACCGAATATTTTGCAATTCATTGTGAACATTTTGAATTATTTTAGGCTGCAGAATTTTATCTGTGCTAGGGAGCAGTGGGATGCAGTGTGACAGCGGTTGGGGAGGTAGGCTCTGAATTTATTCTCCGCTCAGAGCCATTTGTCTTTTAAACTGTCAAAATAAGGAGCAACAGTTGTGATCAGAGATTTTCATCAGATACTTAGAAAAAACTAGGCTTAAATTTTTTTTGTTAAACAATATTTAGTAATCGAGGATGATATGTTTAATCATTTATGATTATAAATCGTGATTCTTCCAGCCATTACCGCAAGTCGCTTAAAGTGCACTAATTTAATATGAAACAGTAGTAAGACTTATTTGAGCAAATTATTTTGGTTTGTTATATAACTACTAATAGTGTAATGCCATCATTAAGGAACAGTGGAGATTTTTTAAAGATAAATGTTAAAGCTCTCAATTCTTTGTTTATAATTCATTGTCAGTTATGGGACCTAGCTAGAACATAACAAGATTCGTACCTACATAACCCAGACTAAGCTGGTAAAAACCTTAAAATAATAGTGTTCAAAGCAGCCAAAAAAACTGACAAAAGATACCAGGCAACAAAACTCAAATACACAATACCAAAGCACGTTCACACGTCATAATAGCTTAAGGAATACTGAGGACGGCGGCCTGTTGCTAGTGATAATACACAATACCAAAGCACGTCCACACGTCATAATAGCTTAAGGAGTACTGAGGACGGCGGCCTGTTGCTAGTGATAATACACAATACCAAAGCACGTCCACACGTCATAATAGCTTAAGGAGTACTGAGGACGGGGAGCTGTTGCTGGTGGTAATACACAATACCAAAGCACGCCCACACGTCATAATAGCTTAAGGAGTAGTGAGGACGGCGGCCTGTTGCTAGTGATAATACACAATACCAAAGCACGTCCACACGTCATAATAGCTTAAGGAGTACTGAGGACGGGGAGCTGTTGCTAGTGATAATACACAATACCAAAGCACGCCCACACGTCATAATAGCTTAAGGAGTACTGAGGACGGCGGCCTGTTGCTAGTGATAATACACAATACCAAAGCACGTCCACACGTCATAATAGCTTAAGGAGTACTGAGGACGGGGGGCTGTTGCTAGTGATAATACACAATACCAAAGCACGTCCACACGTCATAATAGCTTAAGGAGTATTGAGGACGGGGGGCTGTTGCTAGTGATAATACACAATACCAAAGCACGTCCACACGTCATAATAGCTTAAGGAGTACTGAGGACGGGGGCTGTTGCTAGTGATAATACACAATACCAAAGTACGTCCACACGTCATAATAGCTTAAGGAGTACTGAGGACGGGGGGCTGTTGCTAGTGATAATACACAATACCAAAGCACGTCCACACGTCATAATAGCTTAAGGAGTACTGAGGACGGCGGCCTGTTGCTAGTGATAATACACAATACCAAAGCACGTCCACACGTCATAATAGCTTAAGGAGTACTGAGGACGGGGGGCTGTTGCTAGTGATAGTACACAATACCAAAGCACGTCCACACGTCATAATAGCTTAAGGAGTACTGAGGGCGGGGGCTGTTGCTAGTGATAATACACAATACCAAAGCACGTCCACACGTCATAATAGCTTAAGGAGTATTGAGGACGGGGGGCTGTTGCTAGTGATAATACACAATACCAAAGCACGTCCACACGTCATAATAGCTTAAGGAGTATTGAGGACGGGGGGCTGTTGCTAGTGATAATACACAATACCAAAGCACGTCCACACGTCATAATAGCTTAAGGAGTACTGAGGACGGGGGGCTGTTGCTAGTGATAATACACAATACCAAAGCACGTCCACACGTCATAATAGCTTAAGGAGTACTGAGGACGGGGGGCTGTTGCTAGTGAAAATACACAATACCAAAGCACGTCCACACGTCATAATAGCTTAAGGAGTACTGAGGACGGGGGGCTGTTGCTAGTGATAATACACAATACCAAAGCACGTCCACACGTCATAATAGCTTAAGGAGTACTGAGCTGTTGCTAGTGATATACACAATACCAAAGCACGTCCACGTCATAATAGCTTAAGGAGTACTGAGGACGGGGGGCTGTTGCTAGTGATAATACACAATACCAAAGCACGTCCACACGTCATAATAGCTTAAGGAGTACTGAGGACTCATAATAGCTTAAGGAGTACTGAGGACGGGGGGCTGTTGCTAGTGATAATACTTTCATCCATTCAGTCCCATCGATATAACAACTGAAATTGGGTTGTTTTTATAACCAATTTTTTCATTATAGATTATAGTTAGTTATTAGCGATTTTCCAAAAAAAGAGTATAATTTTCTCGACCGATGTCAACTGAAGGTCAAGCGGAAGCTATAACGATTCTCCAGAGTGTCCAGCAATATCCGGTCGAGAGAAAACCAATTTGGTCGAAGAAGTACTGCACAGACCAACACACCTGACTACTTAGACCTGTTACATTTAATCTGCCAAACAATAAATTGGTTAGAAAAAAGCATTAGTAGTGATAAATTTTAACAAACACATATAATCTTTAATAGGAGAGGTTTTTGTACATTTATTATTACTGTCTATTCGGGTAGCTCTTCAAGAACCTTGTAGTTCATCATTTTGCCGTATTACTAATAATAATGTAAAAATGATCTTATCTAATTCCCTATCGGAAATAGGTTAGACTATGAATATGCCTTATGGGGATGTTTTCAAGTCCCTTAAACAGTAGTCCTTATAGTCATAAGACATCACTAAGCATATGACGTCACGATGAACCACCGAAATGATATTTTGTATAACAAAAAATAAGTGTAAAGACTATTATAACATCTCTGTGTCATTTTAGTAAGTATAATAAATTGTGTATGTAGTATACAACTATATGATATGTTGTGATTAGGCCTAAATGCTGATAAAATCCAGAATTGTTGTACTATTTAATAGCTTCTTACCATAATACTTTATTATAGCCATTATTTCACTTCTTTACGACGTAGAATATATATAGTGTATAATCCAATGATAAATTACTGCAATAGAGAAACTTTACTAGAAGGACCAGTAACAGGCAAACTGTGTAACACACTCTACACTGTAAGATTTACGGTGGTCTACACGTATATTAAAGTTTCATTTCCTGCATCTGATACCATTAACATTTGTTACCTAAAATGATACAACAATAATAGTACTTTGGTGAATTACGAATCTATTCCACGAATCGGTCGAGAGAGAGAAAACCCAATTTGGTTCGAAGAAGTACTGCACAGACCAACAACCTGACTATTAGACCTGTACATTTATACTGCCAAAAACAATAAATTGGTTAATTAGGCGTAGTAACACGCGTTAATCCTCGTATTTTCAGATTAAAATGAAATCTGAAAATATAATATTATAATAATATTTATATAATTTTGAAAAAATAAATTTTAGACATAAATTTTTGTTTGAACCATTGTCAGAATTCAAAGCCCATAATCACGGTGTATTTCTATCATACCATTATAATATATTCTGTATTGAAAAATAACAGACATTCATACATAAACACGTCACATACATTATATAGTGTGCCGCAGTACAGGCGACCCAACACATCTACTTTGTAGGCCAAGCGTATCTCTGCGATTGGGTCCTTGAGATTAGCAAGATTGGATGGCTGTTGGGTATGAGACTGCGGCATGCTGCATGAGAACATGTTGCGCAAAACTCTGAATGGGATATTGCAGGAAGCGGAAATCCAGACACTTTAACTATCAGAGCGCCAAAACTTCTGTCCTCTCTCGATAACTGTTTTTAAACTCTGTTCTCTAACCAGCATGGAAATGTAGCACCCATTACATTTTCTGCAACACTTGCACATGTGTTAATTGTAGATAGGATGACTTTTCTACAAACGTAAGTAAGAATAACTCAGTACATAGCAAATGACGGGTTGTCAATAACTCCCCCCCCAAAGACATATAAATGTCAACATCCTATAACCTTACATAAATGAAATAACATCAATCACAATGTATAATCAGTGTTATACTTATTTCATATAACGACAAATCTGTTTGATTTACAAACAACTTATAACTTTGGGATTCTCAACTTTTCTTAAATCAACTGCATCTATTTTTAATATCGTCCTATTTAAAATATAAATGCCTCCATGGAAATAAAAAGAAACCAAATAAATGCTAAAGGACGTCTCTAACGAAATTCTAGACTCTGCCCTTACGCCTCCTCAAATTGGCGTAACTAAATTCATATTCGTTTAGAAGTTCTGTGAAACAAAACGTTTTGCGTATCTCATATATTAGAATGACTTGTTCAAACATACCGACGTCTTCAGACATGTCTGTGTGTAGCAAAATACAATGAAAACTAATGAAAATTTATATGCAGAGAGACGTATAGGGATCTTCTTGATACGTCAGTTCGGCTAAAAATTTTGACACATTGTTGATGGTTTAAGGTAATATTTTTGAATGGAAATTATATAAGCTACTGAATACACATTTACTTGCATGTTTTTATACAACATAGTAACAATGTGTTATCGTGTATTAAATAGGGAGAGGCGAGTGGTGAATGTCAAACAGGGGACATAAAGCCACAATCTCCACCGCCAGGTGTGGCCGCGTGGTCGGATATGGAGATAATCCCTCGGCTATCCGCTCCATTCAGAATTTTTCTGTTGACCAAGAATATATTAACAGATAAAATTAGAGTTGTCCCTGTAAGTTGCTCGTAACGATAATATTGTTGTTTTTATTTTTATGTTATATTTTCCTGGCAAACCGAGATGAATCTCATATAGTTTTTTCTCTCTGTCTAATTGCATGTGACGCTTACGTAGGATTTAGTGCCTATCTTCACCAGCGAAAAAAGCAAACCCACTATGATGAAACTTTCATTAGTTTATAGCTATAACTATATATTTTTAATAAATTATTTCCTATATACATATATAGTATTATTTTAAAAACAAATTTACACTTTCTTTCCACTAAAACTGATAATGGTGGCGACATCCTGTAATCCAGCTACTTGGAGGTCACGAATTGTGGATAGTTGTGAGAGATGGCGGTGGTTGTGGTGTTCTCTTGTGTGGATTAACGTCCACACTATTGAATACTGCGTTAATCCGCAAATACCATCATCATAATTAGACCAATTCGTAATTCAGAGGGCGTGGTTCGGATTCCTCGTTAAACTGTAGGTCCCTTATTTGCCATCGGCTGTTGGGCTATTAATTAACAGTCCTGTCTAAGGAACATGTCGGCCTTAGTCAGTAACAAGACTACAAGATCGCGCCACAATCAACCTACATTCATTCCTCATTCATACTTGGCTTAAAATACCTACCTGGGTAGGTCGCCATTTCAGTTAAAAGTATAAAGTATAAAAGTATAAAGATACAGGACAATACACTTAGCAAAAATATTTTAATTAGGCCTAAGTCATTTTGATCATTTAAGATTTAATTTAACGTGTTCAAGTTTTAGTTATTAGTGAACAAATTGTTTTGAAGAATGTTTAATTAAATTTAGTTTTACTATAATAAAGTATATGACAATGCGTCAGAAAATAATGTTATTAATGGAAAACATTATTCAGTTAGTCATTCTTTAAACTGTATTGCTTGATATGTCTGTGGTTCACTGGGGGTAGGCACAATTTTAAATGAGGATTACATTAAAAGAGTTTGGATGTTTAATTTTGTTGTATATTAAGTCTCATAGCTTATATTTGTATCCTCTCAGTTTTTGATGGACTGAGTTTTGTAGGGGAAACAAGCTAAATAAATTGTGAATTTATGACCAACTGATGAAGATTTTGAAAATATTTACCTTTGATTAAAGAACATCCGTTTACCACATCAATCCAATTTTTTATTTGTGTTGGAGTATAAATAAGTCACAAAGTATTAGTAATGTCGGTATTTAAGTGGTAAGACATTAATCAAAAATAGTATATGCTATGGGTATCAAACAAGTCATGTTCGTGTTATTGATTGTTTTATTTGGAACGCGATATGATAAACGTTTCCATATTACAGATTCCTAGACCTCACTGAATTGACATTACAATGATTTCAGATAAAGCAGAGTAAGTATTTTAAATAAAATAGTTTTACATAGTATATAAATGAAAGTTTTAATAAACAATTGCACTGAACATAATAAACCGTCAAATTAGATTATGTTATTGATCCTGCTTGCTGAAAGAATTTAAACATTTCAGTGGGTTGTTTCAAACAGCTTTTCACGGTGAAATTTTTAATATTTTTATATCTGCTGCATGAGAAAAAAGTTTACGTCATAGTTTTTGGCTAAAACCAATTATTTTAATTAAAACGCTTTGACACTTCCATGAAGTTTAACGTTGATTTTAGAGGGTGAAACGTTAAGAATTTATTTTGCATTCACTGTAATCAGAGCTTTCCACTTGAATAGCCCCAAACGAGATTTTGTTGAAAAGCCATTTCAAACCAAATGTCCTTCCAATATTTTTTTCTGTTGTTATTTGATTTTTCTGGTTCTTCCATTCATTCCCTTATATAGTTCAAGTAACCTATTGTATGTAATTTCGTGTTTTATCACTGTTGATTCTGGTCATATTTAAGTTAGTGTTTTAAATCATTATCAAATATAGCTTAATCCCTTACGGATTATATGATTCAGTGTCATGGAGTAAAATTCTGACTACTGTATCGTGATAAAATATAAACCTGAAATCCTTAACAAATAAATACAATGTATAAATTTTCAGCTGAAATATTATTATTTACCATTTAATTACTTATTAACATCTAATTATTTAATATTAGATAAATACTTATTCAGTACAATTATATAAAATATTAATCTAATTTATTGTAAAACATTTATCCAAATTAAAGTTTTTCATATGTTAAGAAAACATATTGAAATCGGTTTAAAACCAATGATCAATGTAAACAAACTA
Source organism: Nephotettix cincticeps (assembly GCA_023375725.1). NCBI lineage: Eukaryota > Metazoa > Arthropoda > Insecta > Hemiptera > Cicadellidae > Nephotettix > Nephotettix cincticeps. The sequence continues at coordinate 24,581,023 of CM041790.1, read as the reverse complement.
ATATATATTTTAGTTTAACTGCTGAAAGTTATTTGTTTCTATTAAATGACTTTTATAGATCATTGTTGTGTAAATCTTAGAGGAAATATGATTAATACCGATCAAAACTAGGTTTTGAAAGTTAATGATTTTATTCTTTAGTGAGTGGGTTAGTTTAAAGAAAAAATAACCTGGTTCAAAAGTACATAATAATAAAATTAAGTTTCATAACTATGGGGGTTCTCGTTTTTACGGATATACGTTTCAAACTCACGTTGCTTTAGTGTTATGGAAAGAACTACAGACGGACGCAGGGACAGAAATTAAGGTAGACCCATCCTCTCTCTGCTTTTCTGAAGTATAAATCGTACAAATGTCTTCTACAATGTTCATGCAATTTGCAGATGAAAATACAATTATAGATTTATAGATTTAATTATAGATTTTAATTAGATTAATACACAGATACCACGATATATGACATTTCCCAGTATAGAACATTTAATTAATTAATTCGATGTACACTATTAGTCATACTGGCGTGTTCGTTGTAAGTTTTGATATCTAGCTATTTCCGGTTTAATCTGCTGTGTAACCGAGTGTGTGGTTTAATGGCCTGAGCTGCGGACCGAACGTTTCGATTACATACTACGATATCAACATTTACGGCAATGCATCGTACATTTCGTTAGAAGGGAATATAAGTTTTATTTCGGTCTGAGGGACTTCTTCAAACTAAATAGTTCACCATCTAATCGCCATTATATAGTTTCTAATTACAGCAAGTTACGTGAACATCGTTGCCTTTGACGGAGGTTAAACTTTAACTATTTGGCTGAAGAATAAAAAACCGTAAATCATTGCCTGTATTATTTAGATATTTATTGCGGACATTTTCCGTCACAGTTTTAAGCAAAACAAAGTTTTACGACTTTTCGGGATCTGGAATCCAATCCCGTCCTCAGGCCAGCTAGTATCTAAAACATAACACATAAACTAAAATAACTAATACATAAACCGAACTAAACTGGTATAAAAATGAAAACAAAAAGGTTTTCAACTTTGTTGGAGTCTTCGTGACGAGTGGACGTGTAATGTTTCTTATGTGCGTAATTTTAAATGAATGGTTTATTTGTACGTTTTTTAATATTAAACTTTCTTGTTTTCAGCTTTATACCGGCTTAGACCGGATTATGTATTAATTGTGTTTTATTTTAGATACCAGTTTGCCTTAGGATAGGATCGGATTACAGATCCCAAAACGTCGTGAAATTTTTGTATCAATTAAAATCGTGATGGAAAAATGTCTGCAATAAAAATCTAAATAACATAAATTCACCATCACCAATAATGAATTTTAAACAATGAATTTCCTGTATACAGGGTGTTTTTTGATGTGCTCCCAATGTGAATTCGTAAACTGCATATCTGACTATAAACACTTTAAATGGGAACAGAGTAATATGAACAAAAGTTTAACAATTTTAAATAAAATAGCTTATTTTATACTTATAGAACATTTATAGTTTTGTGCCGGGTTTACATAGTATATATAATTTCATGATGACTTATACATCAGTAATTTTTGTGTATTATATAGAAGATTGTTTAATGTACAGATACAAATTCATGTTTTTCATACAAGGTTTACTAGATGTAACATCTCTATGGTTAAAAAGAAAAACAATTAAATTTAATGTGTTCTGTCTGTGGCTCATATATAGCAGGATTAATCCAAATTTATTAAAGTAAGGATAGTATAAAAATTATACTTACCTTTAAAAGATCACCATAAAACATGGGGCGCCCTAATGAAATTAAAGTTAACCAACATATTGGAAAATGGAAGCCACTTAAAAATATTTTGATTCCATATTTTAGATACTGTTCCCCATTTTTACAGTTTACCACCAGATTTAAAGTTTTCGGGATCCCAATGGTAGCAAAGTTAAAACGCTCTGTATGGATATTTCATTGTTGAAAAATACGTGTTTTACATTTCAATATGAGTTATTTCCCACTTTCATTTTATTCCATTACAATCCATTCCATGTATGCCAATTCAATCTTAAACTAAATAATGTTTTACAGTAATCGAAAAACCAAAACTTTCATTGGAAAAATATTCTCACATGCATTATAACGCCGCAAAGCGTGGGTACGTGTCCATGAAAAACATGAAAAATTCTCATTTGTAACTAATCAGATGTGAATAGATTATTTAAGACATTTTTGCAAATACTACAACAACCGTGGTAAGTAGACACGGTAATAATCATAACCCGTTGAATGAGGGGGGTGTTGAATGGAGTAGAGAGAATCCAGAGTAGAATCGGTTGTTAAACGCCCATAAAATTCAACCTCTGTCCAGCCTCATCGGCTGATTATATTTCAATAACTAATTGATTGTTTATAGATAGGCCTAGGTATGATAACATCTAATATATTCTGGCGAGTCCAATTTTTATTTAATATACATTTATAGTAAATAAACTTAAAATATAATAAGAATATTATTTATTCCAAATAATTTCAAAATATTTACAATTTACTCATGTAATTACTAGCCATTTTGTCTAGGATACACAGTCAAACTTTACACTTGGACTAAGAGCGGTTCCATACATTAAAATAAATAATAAAAATTCATCTTTACCCTATTTCAACAAAATAAAAACAACCACTACTCTATTGGAAAACAATAGGCCGTAATTTACTCACTCAGTAAAATAAGAAAACATTTCTTTAGTCCAATAAGCTTTAACTACTTGACCAGTTAAATAATTAATTCAGTAGGTACAAAATGATAAGCTTTTATACGTTTTATAAGTAATTATAAGTTTTATCAAACAAACAGCTCTCCTTTACAGCCGCTCTACATTTTTAAATGTATATATTTATCTTATAATAGATTTAAACCTTACTTGATTAGGTAAGCTTACTTTTAAATAAAAATTACAATGTCAGATTTTTATTCGTCTTTTTGACATAGCAACGTTGAATAATGTCATTAATAATTAACATTTTTTCATTGGGTATTTTTCTAAATGGTCATTAGACGGCAAGCGTCATTTTCTATGGTGAGTGACGTCATTTCCTATGGTGAATTGTACAAAAAACACAAATTCACAAAAAAATTGGTTTCATTCAAATGTTCATCCATTTTTCCCGTGTAATCGATTATTTTAAAATGGTTTTGAGGTTGTGATACAATTAGGATGGTTGTTAAATCCCCCCCACGTATCCGCATCACGTACAATGGCCTCTACTTCAGGCCAGAGCAAAACTGCATGATTGGGTCCACGTGTGCTTCAATATTAATACCTTTGGTTGTATAGACCCTTTGATTACTGCCATAGAGGTCCCAATTTAATTATTGGGACTGTCAATATCACAATAATATGTGTACACGTTTTGATTTACACAATTACTGGTAACAATAACTTACTTTATATGTACCAAATATTAGTGATGAAAAATATAATGAAGTGCAAATAGGTTTCTTTAAAGCTTCAATGGTTTTAAAAACTTTTAAAGACTTATTTTTTTTACAATATCTTACGATACAAAGTTTCAGATTGTCAAACTCGTGTAATCACTTTATCTTCGCCAACTTTATCTTTATTTTATGGGATACACTGACTTACAGTTTATGTTCTTCGCAGAATAGATGTTGGTTGAAAGGTTTTATCTCATTTTTAATTTTACTCTCTGAGCTTCATATGAAAACCCTTCGGTATTTCCCGCGTGAAACCCACGTTTTGTTTGACATAATCCGTTATAGATTGACGGTGCGATGGTTCCGGGTCGATTTTAATTAGTCGAAGTTGTTGATGAGCAATGCTGCCAGGACGGTAAATATCTAATGAGAATCTACATCATTACATCATATCAATACTGTAACTTGCACATTACAATACTATAAAATAGCTTTCCGATGTCTGCTTTTCTTGATTACGATAGATTTGTTATAGTAGTGTTTGGCTACAATTGTTTCTACATTTTGTTAGTATCTTACCATCTTCTAGTTACTCATCTTTGTGATATATTACGTAAAAAACAGAGTACTTTTTTCATATGAAATCTGGTAAAAAATAGGTAAAACAATCTGGAAAAATAACATGTATTTTTTATAGAAATAAAAACATCCTATATTTTTTTAAGTAAAGCTTATTACTTTAAAACAAAAATTAAAATTAAAAAGTAACATCTGTTATATACAAAGCATAATTACAAGAATGGTTAAACTTAAACCGTATTTTGTGGTTGGCACTATACTGAAGTGAACATAAATAGCCAATAATAAAATGCTGCAGTGAAAATCTCCACATCCTGCATATATGTAAGTAAGGTTCTCTAATGAACGCTTTAGAGTCGTTCGAAATATATAGAGCGATAAAATGTCTCCTGATAATGTCTTCAATCAAAAATTAAATTTTGGCTCCAACAAATTATTTGACAGGATAACAAGACAATTTCCCATGCGCACAGATTAATTTAACGTTTAAAATAATTGTCTGGCGACATACAAAAAGTTTAAACACTTGACGACGCAGATGACTAACGGCTCGACTGTTTTGATGCCTGTACCTGATACCTGTTTTGTCGGTTTTGACCTCAGGGTAGGGGAAACAGTTGATTGTGCTTATTTGACATTCCAATAACAGTACCTTCGATCCTGTCAAATAATTTGTTGGAACTGAAATTTAATTTTTGATTGAAGACATTATCAGGATACATTTTATTGCTCTATATATTTAGCACGACTCTAAAACGTTTATTAGAGAACCTTACTTACATATATGCAGGATGTGGAGATTTTCACTGCAGCTGCTCACAGTGAATATCCATATCAAGTGTACTCCATATCAATCAATCAATGGATTTTGACATGGATATGTCTTAGCTCTGGGGTGGGGGGGGTGTTGGTGATTTTTAAGATGGAAAATATGTAACGGGTTTGCATAGAAACTACCAGAGCTATTGTATTGTATTTATAGTATAAAAGAATAAGAACAGCTGTTTAGATGAACTGAAAACATTCCCTTAAGACATATCCATGATCTGACCTATTTCCCACAGACAAGTAAACACATTTTATTATTGGCTATTTATGTTCACTTCAGTCTAGTGCCAACCACAAAATATTATTTAAGTTCAACATTTCTTGTTGTTCTACGAGTTTGTTTCATTTTATTTGCAGTATGAAAAAAATATAGTTCATCACAAGGTTCAAAATTGTTTTTTGATATATTCTCGCACAATTATCAGCCTCGGCTGTTAAACTTGTGCTCTTATTAAAACACCCGATTTGGTCCTAGTGATGAAATATACTATTGTTTACATTGTGTTGCGTACATTTGAACATTTGACAGTTTAAATAAACGTTCAAACTATTAAATCGCAGCTGTTAGTTTTGTTAACACTAAATTTATAAAACCTTACACTGCACCCTTTTATGACCTCTGGATCGCAGCTCTTTGGACGGATTTGTTCCAATTGTGTATCTAAACTATTCCCTAACCCCTTGAATACACATAACAGATTTAATCAGAATCAGTCCAGCCGTTTAGGAGTTCAATTACAAACAGAAGATTTATGTATATTAAGATGATTAGTTTATAGTTATCTTAAAATGCGGTACAAATATTAATTTATAAGAACAACACAATACACCTGACAAATTTGTGATACGTATCTCCTATATTTAATAAGCTGACAGAGAAGCAGTTCTATATTAATTAGTAATATCCGAAGGAATGTGATGTGTAACTACACAGCGGTTGTATAACCAGTGATTGAGTGTAGGCCTAGGCCTCCTATATAACGGAGCCTGGCTGGACGACTGGTATCACTCATCGACCGACACTCCGACAGCAGACATGAAGACCTTCCTCCTTCTTGTGGCTGTTGCCGTCGTCGCCTCCGCTGAGGACAAGAAGCAAAACAAACGAGGGATTTTCGAGTTCGGAGGACAAGACTTTGGAGGACATGACCATCATCACCACCACGAGGTGAAGACCATCACGATAGAGAAGGAGGTCAAAGTGCCGTACCCGGTCCACGTGGAGAAGAAGGTGCCGTACCCAGTCAAGGTGCACGTCGACAGGCCGGTCCCCTACCATGTGGAGAAACCTTACCCCGTGACTGTGGAGAAGAAAGTGCCTTACCCCGTCAAGGAGTATATTCCTCAGCCTTACCCTGTCGAGAAGAAGATCCCTTACCCCGTGAAGGTACCTGTAGAGAGGCCAGTCCCCGTGCATATCCCCAAGCCTTACCCCGTCTACGTCGAGAAGAAGGTGCCTTACCCTGTAGAGAAACACATTCCATACCCGGTCAAGGTGCATGTCCCTAGACCCGTCCCATATTACGTTTCTGTTGTCAAACACGTGCCTTACCCCGTCGAGAAGAAGGTCCCTTATCCCGTGAAGGTGCCAGTTGAGAAGCCAGTCCCCTACCCTGTGGAGAAGCCCTACCCAGTTGTAGTGGAGAAGAAGGTTCCCTACCCGGTGGAGAAGGAGGTGCCGTACCCGGTCAAGGTTCCGGTTCACATCCCGGTCCACGTCCACGAGCACAAACATGAGGAACATCACTTCGGAGGATATGAAGAGCATCAGGAACATGACTTTGGAGGACATGAGGAGCACAAGGAACATCACGTTGGAGGACATGAGGAGCTCAAGGAATGGTGAAGACTTATAAATCTACCATTGTACTTTAAACTTTATTGTTACTTTATCGTTTTCGTTAGTAAATCATAATTCATCTATATATTTTAAATTTTTTTCCCTGATTAGTTTTATTTGAAGATAACAATTAAAGTTAATTGTGTTTGTCATTTAACAGTAACTTAAAAATTGTAAAAGAAATTCTCACAGTACAATGGACCCTTAATTATGTTTAATTGAGGATGCATCTATAACCGGCACCCATAGAAGTGCCTTTGATTAAACATGATCAAAGGTAATACCCAGCAGACAGCAAGTAAAGATGCGAAGTGTCTGTTTGCAACTGGACTAATTAAGACTGGAGGATGACGATTGAATGACGTGTCAGTTACCTAATCTACCCCAAACTACCATTTTCATTTCAAACGTTCAAAAATCTACGAATCAAAACTCGTAAGCAATGTTAGCTCTGACTGCAGTTCATGGAAGAAATATTAAATGCATTCCATTGAAATGGTTTACGGTTAACAGTTAATTAAAGTGATTAAAAACAAAAATAGTTATACGATTATCTTTCATTTTAATAGTCATTGAAAAATTATACATTATTAGCATTGATAATACTTACTTACAGTACCAAAAATTATTTTTCAAATATTTTTACTTAATTTACTTTAAATACTGTGAAAGTAAATGTATAAATGATCGTTCAGTCAAAAATGGCGTAAATTGTAACTGAGTTACTTATTTCATCGCCAATATCATTTGAGACCAATGTGGACGAGTTTGATAGCAAGGGGAGTTTCCTAAGAGTTATTGAAATATCTCAGACATTCACCAACCAATTCTACTATTCGTAGCTTCATGCCTCTAATATTAAATTATTACTATATTACTTTAATACTTCTAATACTATTACTTCACTATCAATACAATCAATATGATAATCATTTTTCCAACGACACTGCGCCTAATATTTAAGCTAAGTTATGAAGATTTTGAACGATTCACGCCTACGGTTACTCTGTACGATATAAAGTTTTACATTTACCTGTGTTTATGTTTTAACCACACATTTCATAGTTTTACAGAACAAAATTACTGCTGTTTTTTTTAAATATTTGATTTAGATAAGTATGATTATAAAATGCATGTATCAGTCAAGTAGTTGTGATTTTATACAAACGCGTTTTGTAAAAGCGGTATCACGAAATGGGTATCACGAAAATTAAACTCTTGACGTCATACATGGAAGCGTAAGCTACTAACCGCATGTCTAGCAAGAGACCCCAATTAAAATACTAATCATACTATGTTTCCAGAGACCTAACTGTGGAAAGACTTCAAACAAACTTGTGTGGAAATGATTCCAAACAAATTATTTATTTACTTTGATAAACCTCACTTTACATACATTGGTCTATACAGTATTTTCACAGAATGTGCACAGTTATTTTTGAGTCATATACCATTCAACTCACCATACAATTTCAAATGATACATATGTATTAGCGTCGCTCACTGGGAGCTCCCGTGGTTGTTGTCGGTGAACCCTAATAATTTTTGAAGCAACCACAAAATAGAGAACTGCGAGGCTGCATGGTCCCTAAAAGAACCTTACCTTAGCCTAAAATAAGGAAGAAAAAATAGCTATAATGTAAACAAAATTCTGGTTCCATAATGTGGGATTCTTTTTGGGCATCTAGGGAGAAATCCAATCGAGCTACAACAAAATTGATGAACCATTAACCTACTCCATGAAATTTTACCTAAGTGTACCACTTTTCATGGCAAATCGTCCAACGGTATCCGAGTGCATAAACTTCAAACATACAAATATGTATACATACAAACATCCTCTTATATATATATATATATATATATATATATATATTATCTTAAAGATATTTAAGAAATATCTCGCCAGACGGAGCATGCTCTGAAGTAGACTGTACGGATGTGCCTCATCATTGCAACGGAGGATCAAAGTGAGTATGTGGGATGAAAGGGCTGAAACTTATTTTCCACACGAACAACTAAAGTAGTTCTAAACATATAAATTTCTTCTGAATTATTTTAAATACCCCCCTTACATCAGACCTGCATATAAAACGAATTTACATTGATTTAGGAATTTATGGTGATGGTTCGAAATAAACATAATTATAGGCTAACTAATGAAGTAATCAATTTACTTATTCTCCTTAGGAATGATATGGCAAAAGAGTAAGTAGGTTTGCTGCCACGAGGAACAAAAGAACTTCCTCGCGACAGTATTTGTGATTTTTCAATATTCGGTATTAGACCTTAACTAGATGATGAAGCTATTCACCAAGTTTCACCAGAATGTAGGGTCTACTATAGGACTACCAGCTTCTGTATTTCAGTAAGTGTTTGACATAACGTGGAGATTCAAAATACTAAATTTTTTTGTATGTTTGAGCTAATTCCAATAGTGCTAATAAAATAATTCCTTTTTAATAAATTATATTTAAAAACACCCGAACCCCCATTTTGGGGAATTCCCCCTCCCTAAACCCCCTTCGGAGGGACCAACTTGCCTGGTTTTCGAACACGTCTGAATAAAAGAAATATTACACATTTCTGGCAATTTTAGTCTCGATTGGACAATTTTAACAAGTATTATCGTGTTCACACTTTTCAGGTAAATTTTGAACAGTTATTGATTTTGGAGTATAGGGATCGAGTTTCTAAGTCTGACAATGCTTCTTACGTTAATATTTTATTATTTATTGGAAATAAACTTAAATATATTACAAATATTTTTTTTGTTTTAATATAATTAGTTTTTTTATGGAAACCTCAATGTTTCCAGTAAAGGTATTTATTAAATCTGGATATACAGAACAACAGGTATAACAATAAATTTACACAAACCGTTTATCACTCTTCCAGGCAAGCCGGAACTTGAGCGGGAAATTGAATCCTACGAAGGGTGGATTTTCCTCCTCGGATGTTAAAGCTTTATATTTTTAAGCCTGGTTGTTGCTTTCTATTTGTATGGATAAAATTGTGAGACCTTATAACTTACACGTTTACACAGTGGCAGCTTATGGGTAAAAGCAAAAGGAGGACTCATCTATGATGAATATGTCATAAATAATCGTCGAAAATCATAATTGATGGCTGGCCATCTATTATATATCACCGTAGTACTTAGTAGGCCTACACGTAGACTTGTGATCAGTTTCTTCGTTTGACAAAAATACAAGTAACCGTCTCTGTAATTGCAATAATTATAATACAATATGAATGTAAACACTATTATCTGTCTTGGAGGCACACATAACCTCTAAGCAACCAACTAATCAGACAAACGGATTATATTCTTATAGTTTAGTTTGTTTACATTCCCTGTGGCGCTTTCATGCGATGAAGTTTGAGACTACTCAGTAATACTCAATTGATTTTTATTCCTACTGCTGTATGATTTCTTAACTATATATGTTGTGTATGTTGTAATCTATCGTGAGTCCTTACGGGCCAGCCACCACTGGCACGTTTGGTTAACTGTGCTCACAAGTCGGTGGCTTTACTATTGACCCGTTAGCAGTCATTTAAAGGGGTTGTAAGCTTCGCTGTTTATAAGAAAGATTATGATGACCAAATATTTACCTAAAAATGTAATAACTAAAAAGCATAGCAAATAGAAAAGGGACACTAAATACTCAGCTCAATTGTTGGTATTGGTTTTTTTAATTAGATAAATTAGATTGAATTAGAAAATGTTTATAGTGAGTAAAACTTAGTTTTTATAAGATAAAATTTAAATATACGTAGGATAATTTTGTAATAAGTTAGAAATTGATGATGACAAAATAATATTTAGTACTAGCAGTTAGTCCGTCCTTTGTACGGGTTGTAGGATTCAGTTTAAAGAAGAAAGATCGTCATACCAAAATGTAAACCTGAAATTCTAAACATATCAATACAAATAAAATAAATCAGTACCCAGCTTTATTATTTAGCATTACTTTACAATTAAATATATTAGAACATTCATACCACTATTATAATTAGTTATACGTTAACATAACTTTTTAAAATAGTATGATTTCGAAATGGGTTTGAAAACAATGACCAATATAAACTAACTGATATTGATTTGACAGCTATTTGTTTTTATTTCTATTACACTTTAAACTACAAAGACAGCTGATTATTTATTACCAGTAAGTTATTCATTGAAAACTGGATAAAATGCGTGTATTATCGCGTAAAAGTGGAGTTTTAAATGCTCGTTATTTATTTTTCACGGGGCGGCGGGTGATTTTAAGCATTTGTAAACCTTCTCTGGAATGTAGAGAAAACATGAAATAAGTTTCATTGTAATCAGTTCTCCCATTTTTTTCGGAGAAGACGGCGTAAAATGCCTCCTGGAGCGTTACAGACAAACAGATAAAAATTAAGATCCAGTTTCGGCTTCTCCAACGCACGAAAAATAAAAATAACTAAAAAATGAATAATTCTGAGCAATGTACATACAAAACTCTAATTTTATTTATATAGATTTCAATTTAAAAAACAATGAAAAATATAAAGCTTATAAATCGAAAAAGGTTCAACTGTAAACACAAAAAGTATAACTCAGATAGAGAATGTTTCACAGTCTTGAGATGGCTTAAATGTATCGATGTACCATCCTCGTATCTCGTATTATTTTAATTTATCACATGTATGGTAAACAATAAAAAAAAATTGATGATATCGATATAAACTGGATTTTTGAGAACTCATTACTTTTTTCAATGGATTGTGGGTCAGATTCAAGTAAGCAAGAATCTCCTCCAGAAGCTATAGATTACTGGAAATACGTTTCATAATTGGGCGTGCTCTCGTTATCACGGAGAAGCGCTCTAAAAATACCTTGACCAGCTTTACAGAGACAGACTGACACGCAGACATAAATTGATACAAGAAACATTTCAGTTGGTTAAAAAAAACGTAAAAATAGCCAAAAATGCAAAAAATTTAAGCAATTTATGGTACAGACAAAAATGTTATCTTATTTATATAAATACTAGCTGACCCGGCGAACTTCGTAACGCCTGACAGTAAATATGTGCTAACTTTAAGATTGGGCATATATTCTGAAGTCTAATAGCATTACGGTTGTGAAAGGTTGTATATTCTGGGTCGTGGCATAGTGAATAACATTATTGAAACGATAAGAATATTAATAACATTCCCATAAAACAAATAAATCTGAATGAATTAATTCACAATTTTCAAATCCAATCCAAATCTAACTGTAATACGGCTTTTACAGGAAAGATATACAACAGCTGATTATTATAATAAACGTTGTAATATAAACATTGTAATTATCATATAAACACGTGATTTTAATCAGAAAGGAAATGAAAATATAAATACAAAATCCCCCAAAACCATAAACTAACGTGGTGAATAAAGCTGTTCATTTTTTACAGTACACATTTACTTCATAGTTTTACATTAATGAATGATTCAGATGGCATTGGATAGTAAAGCATATTGCTAATGGAAAGTAAACCAATCAGCTGTAGCTAAGAAATCAAATGTTTTCATTGTAGATATTTTGTAAACAAACTTAACTCTCCATAAGGTTAACATTAGAAATATAAAACGCCATAAAATGGAAACTTATGGGGTTTTCGAAAATATTTTTCACTAAAACCTTCCCGGACACATATAGAGCAACTTCCTATAACTTTATGGCGATCGGATGAGTAGTTTGGCAACGCATAAAGGACATACATGCATCATACATCATATTCATACATACATTCAATTTTATATATAGAGATAAAGGTTCACGCTATTTTATTTCTATATAGTTAAATTGCCAAAATTAATTTATACTTTAAAGTAATACTTATAAAGTAATTTCATGTTCTTAGTTTTGTCTTAAGGTAAATACACTTTCTTTTTATAATCGTTCTCATTGTACCTGATGGCATGTAACAAATACAGTGTATAGTACTATACAGTATATTGTATAAGTTACAGAGTCATGCAGACGTTGCTTGGAATTTTAATTAGGCTATAAAGAACGCTCTTTGTTTCAAGGGCTTTAGGCGCGGCCACCCTCTTTCTAACGAACCTCTTTTGTGAAGCATTCTTCCCAGCAATCTTTGACCATATAAAAAAAATATATATATTACCTATTTTATTTGGTTTGGTTTTTGTATTTTGTTGAAAATGTTGAAACATATTTATCTCATTTTAGCGAATTTCCCATAGGGAAGAAGCTATTACCGTAGGTCTCATGGCGAGACTTAAGCCCGGGACCATGTTATTTTTTCTTCTTTAGGTGCCCAGAGTCCAAAAACAATAGTTGTTAATATATATATATATATATATTGTGTGTGTGTGTGTGTGTGTGTGTGTGTGTGTGTGTGTGTGTGTCTGTGAACACGATAACTCTCGTAAAAATGGTCCGATCGAGACCAAATTTCGTAGAGACGTGTGTTCTTACAAATGCTCGGACGAGTTCGTAAACTAGACTTATCGGTCAATGGGAACGGGTAGTTTGGGGAGGTTTTGTACCCCAAAATGGGGTTTTTGCGTTATTCACATGTAGTTTTTAAAAATTTCTAATTTTATCTTTCACCATTAGAATCAGCCTAAAAAACTGCGCAATTAAGTTTCTTAAAGTTTTTCTCTATCTCCAACAGTTACCGAGATATTAAAAAATCTAAACACAGTACGTTGTATTTTGGGGATCCAATGTTAATCTTATGGAAGATAAGGAAAAATTAATATTTCCCATATCAATCAATATTTTTATATTAAACTTGGTATTTACCTTCATGTTGTTAATACCCACTTGTTTATGCTTAAAAATCATAGTTTATGTGTTTATCATGGCAGCAAACCTGCATACTCTTTTCCCATGTTAATCATATAGGGAATAGAAAACTCCTTTATTTAGGGACAGATGTTGATGAAAGTTGGTATAAATGTTAAAAATAAAAATTATTTATGGTAGAAATGCCTACTTGCAGTGTTCCTCACAGCAGCAAACCTGCACACTCTTTCCCATGTTAATCTTATGGAGAATAGGGAAATAATTCTCATGTTTATGGACAGATTGTTAAAAAAACTTGTCATGTATTATTATTATCATATTATTGATTTGGAAATTCGCTGAGTATGCAGGTCTGCTGCGACGGGGGGATTTAATTATTGTGAAAATGTGTTTTTAAGTTTTGACCTTTTAGTAAAACGTATTTTACCTATTGAATGAATGTAGCGATGTACCATCCTTATAATCGTGTACAAAGGGTCGGACCATTGGAGGTTGAATAAGAGAGGTTTTATCATATTCATTAGTAAATTTACAATCTATGTTAGTTAAGTATTATACAGTAAAAGTCCTCAAGGGAGTGGAAGGGGTCAAGTTCCACCTGTTGAAATCAGCTGCCCGGACCAAGGAAGTTGGCCTTGTGAAAGGTCACTTACCTGGCTACACTATTTCCCTACTGATAATAGTTTTTCTACAGTCAACCACCATATTGATTTAAGTGAATGTCGATTTTATCGTTTTAATACTGTGTCGATGTACTACGATGCGATATTAACAGATTTTCGTGAATCACAGCTTACGATATCACATTTTTACGGTTTTAAATATTTACAATATAATATTTTTTATTCCAATAGATGTTGAAGATATTATGACTTATCATAGTAATATTTGATTTCGACGAAAAATAATAGCAAAATTCTACTCTATCTGTACATTGTCACAAATATCCTTGGCTAAACATAAACATTTTCTACAAAACGTAACAAATCGATAATGGACGGTAAAATTTTAAAAGGGAAACAAATTTATCTTCTAGTTTTTGTGTAATTTTGTGTATTGACCACAGTTCTAATCATAAGCATTATAGGAACTTATGTTATAACGCTTCATATCAGATTTCAATAACACCAATTTGTTACGGAATCAAAAAGTTTTTGTGAAAAGACAAAATGGTGGATGGTGGCTAAACGAAGCGAAAGAAAACAATATCAGTTTTATTTTTACTTTTTGAAAATGGTTGTGTATATCCAGTCATGTAGTTTTTAAAACCCTGCAAATGTATCCTATGTTTCACAGAAATATCTCGCACTAAGCTCAGGAAAATGTGAACAGTCATCTTGCCATGACATGGCTTGCCAATTTGACGAAGCGGAATCTGTGTAACAATAAATGCTTCTTTTTGTATTTCATTCAGAATTTTAGTTTGGATATTTATGTACGTAAGTCGTATAACATTGGTTTAAACGTATGCACACTAATTATCTAATTTACTTTACATTATATTGCTTGTTATAAAGTTACTAACCAATATTATACCAGTTGTTATCCCTTTTTGCTCCAATTGGTTAAAAATACTTTAAGTTAAATTTAATTTAGTACAATGTCGTATTATTTTGATTAATTTTAGTAAATTATTTGTAAAGATTAGTTGGATATGACTAATCTGAATGTTTTGTATTAATCCCATATCGTCGTTTCCTTTTGGTTGACAAGGAAAGGCCGCTTTTGTGACGATTCCTTGTGTGTCCAGTCATTTTTGTAACTATTAACTATTATGTAGCTAATAACTATGTATAAACTATGCGCAAGACACAAGTATTGTCATGTGCGAAAACGCAGAACAGCGCAGTTGGCGGGAACCAAAATATTCTTGCTTGTGTCTTAAAAAGGCAAATGACAGTCCAAGTACAGACGACGGTCGTCTTGTCATGTGACTTACAACGTCACGTGACTGGCCAGCGGTGTAGGGGAGTCGAGTCGAAAGCGCTGGGGTTGAGGCGGCGTGTTTCCACTCGCTGCCACAAGACAGCGCCACTTCCTTACTGGGTATTTTCATTTGCAGAGGTTTCCTACGAGCCGTTTTTTGAACGTATTATTTCAAATAAAACTCGCAGTGAACGAGGCCTAATAGACGAAGAAAGGTTCTAGTCTCGGAGCTAAGGCTCGTTTCAAACAAAACTTTCTGTCAATTGTTATAGTTCATATTAATAGCATTCCCACAAAACAAATACATCTAAGTGGATTGATTCATAATTATTCAATCCAACCTGAACCGAAACCAAACCTAACTTACCTTGGCTGCGTTATGGTGATACGACTATTACGGGAAAGATATACAACAGCTGATTATTAAAATAAATGTAATATGTATAAAAATTATATATATTTTGTACCTAGCTAACATATAACAACGTGAAGTTCAATCAGACAGAAAATAAAAAATATAAAATATATAATCTTTACAAAAACTTTAACTATTAACGTGGTGAATAAAACTGTTCATTTTGTACAACACACATTTACTTCATAGTTTTTTAATGAATGATTTAGATGGCATTGGATAGTTAAGCATATTGCTAATGGAATGTAAACCAACAGCTGTAGCTTAATAAATCAAATATTTTGAAAATTTGTAAACAAACTTAGTCCTAATAAGGTTAACATTAGAAATTTAAAATGCCATGAAATGGAAACTTATGGAGTTTTCGAAAATTGTTTCACTAAAACCTTCCCGGACACGTATAGAGCAACCTCCAAAAATTTCATGGCGATCGGATGAGTATTTTGGTAACGCATAAAGGACATACATGCATACTCACATACATACAAACATACGCACATACACATATATACACATACATACATTTTTATGTAGAGAGATTACATATATAGGGTGTTCATTAAAGTCGGGGACAAACTTCAAGGGGTGATAGTACTCATCAAAATAAACAAAAAAACACCTATAAACATATGTAGAAAAATCCTTTGTTTAGTCGCTAGCAGCCTTTTTGTATTTTTTTACAAAACCGTTATATCTCAAAAACTATATAAGCTATAGAAACCAAACTTTGCACACATCTTTATTTGCTAAAGTGAAAAATATTCTCAAAGTATCATTTACACTGCTTTTATATTTCCAAAATGGTAGTGGTTAAAAATGTTTTATTTAAATAACCATTAACTTAATACAATTTGTACAAGATATAAAAAAGAGAGTAAATTACATTTCAAATCTAACACTACTTACAGAACCCACGCGCCACCGCCGCGCGGCTATGGCTAAGGATTGGATGGCACAATAAATTAAATTCTCCGTCACGGCCGCGCTTCGGTGGCGCATGGTCTCTGTAAGCTAGCATTAAAAGTCCTTTTCTCGCTTATCCATGAACAGATTTCGTTCACCAAAGTATCGTTAGATTTAAAATTAAAATAACAATCTTTTTTATATTATGTAAAATTTTTATAAAATAATTGGTTTTGTTGTTATTTAAATTAAAAGATTTTTAACCACCGTCGTTTTAGAAATATAAAATCAATGTAAATGATACTTTAAGGATGTTTTTCTCTTTAGCCCATAACGATGTGTGCAATATTTGGTTTTTGTATCTTATATAGTCCTTGAGATATAACGATTTGCGTAAAAAATACAAAATGGCGGCTAGCGCATAACGATTTTTGACATATATTTATAGAACATTTTTTGTTTATTTTGATGAGTACTACCATCCCTTTAAGTTTGTCTCCAACTTAAATTAACACCCTGTATACTATAAAACAAGCGCTATCCGGGAAAAATTTGTTTCTCTTCAGGGATTTATGATTTTCTTGTGTACTGAGTGGTATTTGGACACAAGAGATCGATTGCAGCAGGTCTCAAGGCTGGGAAAATCCAGGTATAGTACTACAGCCCTTTAAGTGTCCATGCTCTTGTTATGGATCTTTTTTGTAGCTACAGTCAACAAAAACAGCTAATTCAATGTGGTTTTATTTTTCATAGTTAAAATCATGAACAATGATTTTTACTTTCTCCCCTTATACGTAGTATACGGAGAAAGTATTGTTTTCGTCAAAATTTTCGAATTTGAGTTGAGGGTGGATATATCCGTTTTGGGGTCCCCTGAATCCAAAAAAGTGGGTTTGGAGGTGATGTCTGTCCGTCCGTGTGTGTGTGTGTGTGTCTGGATGTGTACAGTGCCACAGCCTACTCCGTTGGTCCGATTTAGATGAAATTTGGCATGTATGTATGTATTCACAGTACCTCCAGGTGTTTTTTTCATTTTTTTGAATTTTTGATTTTTAAGGGTAGTTCACCCCTAAAAACTCTTAAAAACGTGAAAAATCCAAATTTCTCAAAAACGGCTCTAACGATTTTGATTATAATTTTATAGTTTATAGTGCACAAAGTACTAAATAATTTAACACCACCCGCATGTCTGTAAAAATGACGGTTCAAAAGTTATGGGCTTTTAAATGTCAGAAAAATTAAATTTTTAAATTTTCAGCGAAAACAATAAAAGTAAAGTATAATTTGACTGTAACCATTAAAACCTGATTAAAAAACTAAACAAATTAGTATTTTGAATTATTTGTCAACGACTAACGGTTCCAGAGAAAAGTTAAATTTACTGTCCATGATAAACACAGTACGTTGTCTGAAAGCGTCCAACGTTATTCTTATGGAGAATATTAAAATATCAATTTCTTCCTTATTTTTTAACCGTTTTCCATGAAACTTGGTATGAAGTGTAAGGTCAAATCACCCAACATAACCAACTCAAAAAAGCTTGGTATTACCGGGGGGGGGGGTTGTTTCCCCCCATAAGTTCGAACAATTAATTTAACTTTGCCTCTCTTGTTTTTATTTTCAGAAACGGGATGATTATTTTTGAAACAATAAATTATTAAATGGTATTTATTTAGATGAACTTTGAAGAACATGATGGTTTATTACAGATTGTCTTTCTTGAACTTACTTAAGGGAGAAAGTATGTGTCAGTTCACTGGTACCGTTTATTTTAGGTTAGTTTAAAAAAAACCTTTAAAGGATAGTTATAATTAGTTCGGTTGGTTAATTTTGAAAAATAGTTTACTGTTTAAAATTTTCAAGAATAATTTTTAGGATTAAAAGTGAAACGTTGCTGATCTCCGAAACAAAAATATATTCAGAATATGCAAGTAAGGCGCTACAGTACAAACACACCTCAGGAAACAAATCGAAGTTAAAATGAAAAACAGATTTTTACTAAGGTGTATTACGTTTTTATTTTAACTGTGTTTACATTGAGTACACAATGTGTAAATAAGACTAATGAACTTATCTTATGTTTTATTCTATCCGAGCAAAACCCCGTCCCCGGTGCTAAGTTTTAAAATAGAAATTTACATTTTTTCATTTCAAAACTATAAAGATAATTTGTTTTCAGTATTAGCAAACAATCTTATCAATATTTCAATGCTTTTATCAAGTACTAGGCCTACATACTACAAGTGTCAATGTTTATTCAACTCCGGGCTATTCCTTGTAAACATGTGGTCTACAACCACTACATACATTGTTCTACAGTGTTAACCATTTATTATAACCAAAATTGAGTCAAATTTATTCTTAAGTTTTATAATCATGTGTTGCCATGGCCAAATACGCGTTGTTGCCACTTTTAAGGTTTTTTGTCTTGTTATAAAAATCGTTACAGATGAAGGAAACACATTTTTAAGGTTTGTTATCTAGTTTTAAATGTGTTTACAGTTGAAAATATTGTGTTTTAAAGTACGACCAAAATTTATCATTTGATTAATCGTAGGTTCTGAAAGCATTTTAGAAGGAATGATGTTCTTAAACACCAGAGTATCCTACGTTGTTATAAACAATTTAAATCCACAGGAAGTGTACTGAAATAAAAAAAGCCCCGATTCTGTGGCTTCAATCAGTCATTAAATGCTGGTTAACGTCTGGGCTGATCTGTAGCTTCGCTTGGAAACTTGTTTTGCGATGAAAGGGCAGCACGGTACATTGAACTTCAGTAGGAGTTCAAAAGAAACTAAGACTTTTTCCTTCGGATTCTGTTCATTACAGTATTTGTTTAACCGTAAGCTCAGTAACTTGTTTTAAAACCTGATGAATTGTTTTTATGACCAGTATGTTCCGTTGTTTTCGAAGGAAAGAGTGGAAAAATAATTGTTTTTATATGGTACTTAGAGGCATTATGTAAAATTTGTTAACATGCTTGCTAGAGGTAACCACTCAGATCTGAAAGGAGTCCCAGGCCGCTGGGGAGAAGCTCATTACAGAAGCTCTATAATGAGCTATCAGAAATAAAAGCAGCTGAGATTAGTTCTTGAATCATAGTCTGTATTGATTGCTAATTCAGGTTAGTTAACAGTGGGTAATTTGTGGCTTGTGTTACGTGTATCGAGTACTATAATACGAGCAAGGTTTGTATATATTTGCACACAGATCTCGAAAACGGCCCTAAGGATTTTCTTTAAATTTTGGAAATAACTAATTTCTGAGTAGAAAATAAGTTCTAGATAGGTCTAATGTCCAGGAAAATTCCGGTTTTCTTGTAATATTAAGTTTAAAATCTAAAAAATTAACATTACGCTTATGGAGAATCAAAATGTAAACAATACAAACCAAAACATCATTTTATAACCGTTTGACAGTTGTCGATTGAGGATGGTGATGAACAATATGTGAATAGAGGTTTTGCATAAATATTTAATAAATGAAAAATTATCAAACTACTAAACAATTTGTAAAAACTAAAGGGTAAAATTACTGTGCAAAATAAAAGTAGAGAAAAGTATTTCCAAAATCTGTCGTGTTTTGAAAGAAAACGTATTCATTCTATTGCTTGAAGCCACTGTAACAAACCAATTAACTGGTGTAAATTAAATTTCTCTTTTGCTTTTCAATTCTCATTCCTTTTCTAACGAAATCAGTTGATCACAGGATAATAATAACAACTGTATGGACAGTTAAATTCAGTATTAGATCAGCTAAAACAATTGAGGCTGGCCAAAAACTCTTAAACGACGGCAAGAAATTGTCCGACGTCGTAGTACAGTGGCTAGCGCTCAGGTCTAACGAGCTGATTGTTGAGAATTCGATCCCCGTCCGGCGAAACACATTTTTGTTCAGTGTTTTGCCATATTTATTAAGGTGTATGAAAATGGTTTTATTTAAACCACATAAATGTTTTCACTGAGCAATAAATTTGTTTTAATATTGCTAATTAACTTGTAAAATTACATGTCTTATTATATCCGAGCAAAGCTCGGTCACCAGGTACTCCAGTACTATAATACGAGCGAGGTGTATATATATTTGCACACGGATCTCGAAAAGGGCTCTAACGATTTTCATTAAATTTTGGAAAAAACTGATTTCTGAGAAGAAAATAAGTTCTAGATAGGTCTAATGTCCAGGAAAATTCCGGGTTTCTTGTAATATTAAGTTAAAAATCTAAAAAATTAACATTACGCTTATGGAGAATCAAAATGTAAACAATACAAATCAAAACGTCTGTTTATAACCGTTTGACAGTTGTCGATTGAGGATGGTGATGAACAATATGTGAATAGAGGTTTTGAATAGATATTTATTTTATGTATGGAATAAATGAAAAATTATCAAATTACTAAAAAATTTGTAAAAACTAAAGGGTATAATAACTGTGTGAAATAAAAGCAGAGAAAAGTATTTCCAAAATCTTCCGTGTTTTGATAGAAAACGTATTCATTCTATTGCTTGAAACCGCTGTGAGAAGCCAATTAATTGGGGTAAATTAAATTATTTCTCTTTTGCTTTTCAATACTCATTCCTTTTCTAAGAAAATCAGTTTATCACAGGCTAATAATTCAGTATAAGATCAGCTAAAACAATTGAGGTTGGCCAAAAACCCTTAAACAACGGCCCAAAATTGGCCGACGCCATAGCACAGGGGCTAGCGCTTAGGTGTCACGTGCCGTTGTTTATGAGATCGATCCCCTTCCGGGGCATTATATTTTTCCTCAGTATTTATACTATATTAACTAAGGTGTATTAAATTGGTTTCATTGAAACCACATATATGTTTTCATTGAGTAATAAATATGTTTAAATTTTGCTAATTAACTTGTATAATACATTAAATACATTAAAAGTGAAACTTTGCTGATCTCCAAAAAAAATATATTCAGAATATGCTAGTAAGGCGCTACAGTACAAACAAACCTCAGGAAACAAATCGAAGTTAAAATGTAAAACATATATTTATTAAGGTGTATTAAAACGTTTTTATTTTAACTGCGTTTACATTGAGTTACACAATGTGTTTTAATTAAGGCTAATTAACTTATCTTATACATGTTTTATTCTATCCGAGCAAAGCTTGGTCACCAGGTACTTATGGTTATTTGCTTTAAAATGCGTTTCAAGTGAGGTTCTCTCCTAATGTTAAAAAAACCGCGCGAGGCCGCAAAAAACCCCACGGTAGGCCACGGCTGGCGTAACTAAACCCGTAACTATAGGTTAAAGGGTTAAAGTTATTTTTGTCCCTCAGGAAATTGTCACTCTCGGTTACGTCTTGGGTGACAACAGCTTCCTTCGTGGACAAAAAGGTTCACTTTACCCCCATGTTACACAAAATTAAAAGAAATTTTAGTAAAAATCCATAACTGTGGCATCACGTGAACCCACCGCAATGCCAGTTTAATGAACGTAAGTGCGCTCATCAGCTTGTAGCGTTCTGTTCCTCAGGGAACTGAGAGCGTCGTCTGAATATCCAGTGGGGGAGAACAGAGAAGAACGCTTCTCGGAGAGGATTTAACACCCCCTCTCGCCCCTTCGCAATCACAACCACCCATCTCAACCCACCGCCCACCCCACCCCACCCAACACCTCCGATTCCCATTCTGTTTCCTTCTCTTCTCTCTTTCCATTGTTGTCTTCTCCTTCCTCAGTTTTTACTCCTTCCTTTATCCTCCAATATATTCATATACCGCACAAATAGTATATTCATGAAACATCCCCGATCCCATATTAAATTCTCCAGTGTTAATTAACTAAACTAATTAATTACAAGTTTAATCCCTTATGGGGTATAATTCCATTAGTGTATTCCATTATTGGAGAATTTGCAGTAACTACATGAACTAGGTAGTCGTAATTTATCGATATAACTAGTTCGTAATAATCGTTTTACTAGTATATAGATCATAGTGGGATAAGGATAGTGGGAAAGGATTGGTGTGCTATTTCAAATTTATGTTACGTCAAAATATGATAATATAAAGAGCTGGTCAAAAATTTGATTCGGAGATATTTTTAAATTATAATTGCCATATTTTATACGATTTCCTTTGTTATACACAGTGTTATTCAAATTGGTTGTAAATGCAAAAATTACAAAAGGAAAACAATTGGAACTAACATTAAGTCCAATTATCAGAAATTCCCCGAGAATGATTTAAAACTAGTGGATAAATGCTTGAAACCGGTTTTGTATTAATATTAGAACTGCATATTTTTTCTGACTATTTTATAGCAATAAAACTACTATGGACAATTTGCTTGTCAGGAAATTTGAACCACGGCCTCTGAATTACGAATTGGTCTAATTATGAGGATGGTCTTTGTGGATTGACGTAGTATTCAATAGTGCGGACGTTAACCACACAAGAGATCACTACATCCACTGACCATCTCTCACAATTATCCACAACTCGTGACCTCCAAGTAGCTGGATTACAGGACGTCGCCACCGTCCCAGTCAATATTGATAGTAAACAATTCACGACAATATCAAGTGTAAGATATAACGTTGAATGAATTTTTCATCCAGCAATACGGCAGAGCTGAACCGGAATAGCACATCAAGTTTCCTCTTGGGAACATAATAATATTTTATTATAAACGCTTGAATGCATACGTTGTACATACAACGGCAAACTAGGAACACAATAAGCCTTGGTTTACACATTAGGATCTAGAGATTAGCTACCATAATCTCAACCAATCGATAGTTTAATAACGTGGCTTACATGCCAAAACATCCCAACCTCCCCTTATCACATATAAACCACTTTGTGGAAATACACATAAAACGCCTAGTTTAAGCATAAATATTTTGACACGAAACAATCAACATTATTTTCACAAATGATCATTTGGGATTTGCAACATTTTTCGAAACCAAAAAGGGAACAATGAGAGACTGTTTTAATAGATTTTGAGCAAAGTTTAACTGTTGCATTGTAAATAAAATATGGCATATATATAATTAAAATGGCATGAGCTGGGTATCACATTTATTTTTATCTTTCAAGCCTCTTTATGTAAGTGGAATAATTATAACCTATTGCAATGTAATCACCTGTTTCGTATGACTTTAATTTAAAAAGTTTTGTTTGTTTTCATGTTGAGAAGGAGGGGGGTGTTAGCAATTTGTAAGACGAAAATTTGAAACAAAAAACAGCTGTTTAAATTAACTGAAAACATTCCATTTAGACATATCCATTATCTAACCTATTTTCCACAGGGAAGTAAATACAAACCTTTTTTCTGTTGTGCCCCGTTCCATCTTCTAAATCAATCAGGTTGCAATATTATCAGTTTTTATTTTCTTGAAATACCTAAAAAATACCTAAAGTTATACCTATCTTATCTATACCTTTACCTTAACTATAAACTTAAGGTATCATACCTGTACAGAATGGGCAAGACCAGTTCTCCGAAATGCACCTACTGTCCGTGCTTTCCCGACAATGAGGAGCACATCTTCCGGTGTCCCTATCGGTAAAGGCCTCGCAAAACTCTGAGTTATTTCGGTGGAAACTGTCTATTCCTAAATGATGGAGATTAAGGGTATAAGGGTAAAGGAGGATAAAACTAATATAAAACCACAGTAAAAACTCATTAAAATATCTGCGTCAAATAAAAGATTATAATATAACTGTTAAGATTGGTAATACAAATTCAAAAACTTTTAAGTCGTCTGGGGGGCATTGCCCCCCAACATATCCCCCCTTAACTCCATCCATGGGCTTAAGCCAAATTTAGACCTAGTCCGAAAAAAATTGCAGGTTGGAATCATAAAGAGTAGATGTAGTTCCTTTTTTATATTTATCTAGAGGAGTCACAAACTACAGGCTTGCACTTGTGTGCGTGCGTATTACATTTTTCCTGCCTCCTTCTCAGAAAAAGGTAAAATTGAACTCAAGAGCAAATTTCTAGAAGACATAAATAACACATTTATCAATAAATCATTATTTAGATATCTTCTGAGTGCATTTCATCGCCATAATCATCATAATGAACCTTTTTATGATAAATACTTTAGAAAAGAATTATAAATTATGTTATTTGCAAACTTTGCGTTGTCGTTAATTGAAACCTAATTCTTATTTTTCAATGTCTCTCTTATAATAATATGTATTTTAACTTTTAATGATTTAAATTTAAAAATATACTTAGTTATAGCAACTGCACTTATAATGTAACAATTTACAAAGATCACACAACGGAACCACTGTGTTAATTTATGTCTTTATTTTTTTATACTCGTATTCGGGGATACGAAATATTGTGATTCGTAAATTTATTTAGAAGACTTTCGGACAAGCAAATTTTGTTCATGGATTTAACAACAAAAGGATCATTTCTATGTATAAAATCAATCATAAAGGAACTCTGTTGCATAAATCTAAACTTTGAAGCATGTTTTGCCCAACTTAAATGTTTCGTTGAGTTGAATCTCAAATGTAAATCCTCCTCTCAATGTAAAACCGGCTGTAAAATATGTATTTACTTCCCTGTGGGAAATAGGTTAGATCATGGATATGTCTAAAGGGAATGTTTTTAAGTTCTTCAAAACAGCTGTTCTTATTCTTATATATTAACAATTAAATACAATTAATTATTGCTCTAGTCAAAATAGCAATAGTAGTAGTAGTTTATATGACAACCTGGTTCAAATTGTCATCTAATGTCAATTGTCATCAATTAATTTCCAACACCCGCCCCCAGAGCTAAGACATATCAATGTCAAAATACCGGTCCAAATCATATACATACCTTAATTGTTTCAAAATTTGAGAATTAAGTATTATAAAGTGTTTAATAATTTTAAATGTTTGATATTATAATTAATGAATTAAGATGGGGTATAGTTAAATAATTGTTAATTAATAATACTCTATGTATAAGAGTAGCTTACAGATGCTGCCATTAGTCTGTGTTCGTGGCTTTTACAACTTTTAACTTTATAACTTTTAAAGGATGTAAATATCTACTTTTTCAGTCAGGTGACTTAATTAGTTTAAAAATCTTATCTAAAAAACGTGGATAATGGAGAGAGAAAGCACGGCTAGTAACGTCAGAGCCGCGCGCACAGACTAATGACCCTGCCTGTACTAAACAGTATAATTCTTTAAACTTTGAACTTTGTCATACGGATAAAAGGTTAAATGGTTAAATGCACATGAATGCAGCTCAATTGTGAAACTTGATCACATAAACAGTGCATTGTTCTCGTAGAATCTCATGTTGATGCAAATCTTAGTATAAATAACACTTGATGAAGTAATAACTTTTTAAATACAACTCAATAACTATAACTCAATAACTCTTTATTTAAGCCAGATTGACAATGTATTAGCCAGGTCAAGAAAATATTACAATATAGCTTATACCAAACAATACTTAAAATTAAAATATCAGAAAGACATAAGCTATAGTCCGCCAGCGATGCAGTTATGGACACTGTAGTAGCACTTATTAACAAGAATAGACTTATTTAACTATTAACTATTATATTGAACTATTTACTCTATTAATCTTATTCTCATTTAATACAAAAATCTTCCTCCATATTCTTTGGAATTATCAGTTTTTAGTCCTAAATTTTACTTACCACATTTTAAATACAGTACTGAGTAATAAGTAAAATTTGAATTAATTCAAATCATATAGATTTATAAGCTGTACTATACTATTTTGCTGTATTTACTGTACTATAGTAATATATTATTTAGGACTACAGTATTTACTATATTTACTATTAACGCTATTTAGGGGAGCGAGCTGGTCTTGAGGCAGTGCGCGGGACTTTGGGGTTCAAATGCCATCAGTCACGCCAAGTGATGATTTCAAAACCCAATTAAAAGGTCTAGCCCCAAGTAATTTGTAAAAGCGGTTCCGGGCGATGGCCTAGACGGTCCTGAGATGAGGAAGTGGGGCAGTAAAGAATTTGAAAAAACAACAGTATTTACTACAGCTTTTGGCTAAACTTTGGGCTTGTATATTTTATACTATTCTAGAAATTGTTTCAAAACTTGAAGAAATCGAATAGATCTAGTCCATACAACAGCATGACGTTTAACATGAATATTTCACAACCCCTCACCTGAAATATCTTTGCTGATCGAATATAATGTACAAGTTTGACAGAGTTTATAAAATCACCAAAGATTTAATTTAAGAGCACTGGCCTCAAATTTTTTATTGCTCCCAACATTGTGTATGGATTTAAAATTGTATTTCATTGAACTTCAACCAGACGTGGGTCTTAGGAGCATCTAAGGTGTTTTGAAACTATTATATGTGCGGTAAAAATATTAATATGCAACTAACGACTATTTGTATTGAGCTTCATTTTGAAAATCTCAACAAACGTTCGTCTCACCATAGAATTAATTTTCTTCTTCAAGATTACCAATAATATACACTGAAGGAAAATTTGGAAAACATAATTTATTTAAGTGTTTCTTAAAACAAAACTTTAGTTTATTTCATTTATCCCCACAATGTTGTGCAAAACAAATCACATCTTGTGCAAAACATGCAAAACCACTTAACTTGATGTTTCTTTTAAAAGGGATTAAAACTCAACTAAGCTCTTCCTTTAAAATTCAATCTTAAAGGAAGAGCTTAGTATTTCCTTACTGGTTTTCACTTTGTTCATGAGTCACTTGTAAACAAATATCCGTCATTGGATGGATTTAATAATATTCATTATGGTATAAGACGATTAAAATCGCCTACTATTTACTTAAAAATGATACTGCTCATTTTATTTAAAAAATAAGTTACTCTAAAGCAGAAAGGACTATAAAAAAGCTGGACAAAATCTGGTTAAGTTAAATGTTATCTGACAGTCAGTGGATGCTGTGGGTTTAATTATGCAAATTAACTCTCGCCATAAATT
This sequence comes from Nephotettix cincticeps, assembly GCA_023375725.1. NCBI lineage: Eukaryota > Metazoa > Arthropoda > Insecta > Hemiptera > Cicadellidae > Nephotettix > Nephotettix cincticeps. The sequence continues at coordinate 24,553,376 of CM041790.1, read as the reverse complement.
TATATCCTATGCAATCCCATTAAAAGCTCCCGCAACTGTTAAACGCGTATTATTTTCTAAAATAACTATACAAATGGTTTATTAACACCAAGTTGGTATCAAACTTTCAATTACATTAAAAACATTGTTTATAACTCATTTTCGAATTTTTATATTAAAATTAATCCTTTTAGTCATTTGTTTTTTAGAAGTGTTAATCAAATTTATTCCTTCTGTTTGTTTTCACCTCCAGGTTGGAGATGGCCCTGTGTACTACACCAACGTGTTCTAGAGGAATCGTCATATTCTTCAATTTCCTATTCTGGGTAAGTGTTTTGACCTATTAGTTCATACATAGGCTAATATTGAGATATAAATTTTGGGAAATTTGATTTGGATCTATTTTCTTATTTATTTTTATCATTGCAAAAATATTAATGGAATAATCTACCTTTACATTCCTGAATTGTTGACCTACCCATGTTTTATACATTAAGCCAAGTTATGGATGGAAAATAAGTGTAAGATGACTATTTTTCATAAGCAGCTTTTGTAAGCCACTCACACTTACGAATTTTATTGCTGTTACAGTACAATGTACTTCAAGTGGTTTAAAACACTTTAGTCTTTTATTAAAAAATTTCAAACGTTTTCCTGGACCCCCTTCCCCGGGATGTGTACCCTCCCAAAGTGATCATGAGCCGCGAATGCTTGCGGCCCTGGGGAAAATTCCTTGCAAACCAATGGGCTCTCTGAGATATCCTATTGAGTTTCACAGCCTCAGAATTATCTGAGTGAATTTTAGCATAAAAGTGAAACTAATTTTATATCTTACTCTTTTACCTAATCCTTAATACCCTAGTTCTTATAATCTGTAATCGATCCATCTGATCTGGCTGACTGACTACGGTCTTATTTTCTTGAAGGCAACGTTTTATTATTAATCAATGGACATCTAATATACGGCACGGTAGCTCAGAGCAAACGTACTAGCCTGTACATGGTTTAATATCCGTGGTGGCGACTCCTGTCAGACTATAATCACTATCACCTCTAATAATAATAATAATAATAAGTTCTTTATTCTTTCCTTTTAAATACAAACAAATATTACAATATGTACTATATAATCAGAAATGTCCCCGCATAGGCAGAGCCTGTGCGCGGGGGCAGATCCCTAGCGACTATCGCTCTCTAATTTATGGCGACCTTTGCAACCTTTGTGAATATCGCTGCTACGGCACCTTACTGTTGTTGCTGTAATTCACTGTGCAGGCCCTACTGGTGGGAAGGTGAGGTTTGGAAAAAGTACTTTCACCTACTTTATGAAAACAACTTAGTTTCCTCTATGGAGCTGTTTTATACGAACTAGTTTGGAATCTGTGTTGGGAAAATGAAATACTTGTTCTCTCTCAGTTTATGTCAGCTCCCTTCTCCAAGCTCTTGACCTGTTCCAGCTGACCGGCTCCTGTTTGATCCTACTGGGGTTCTGTGTGCTGCTCGACTCATCCACGAAGCACCTGCTCCATCTGCTGGTCACGGAGGAGCAGGCCAAGTACTTCATAGTCATTATAGCCTATACTCTGTTTCTCATCGGCTCGGGGATGCTCGGGCTGGTCTTTATGGGCTGTTGCACCCTTCACTCTAAACCTTGGCTCATCACAACGGTACGTTACGCTTACAAAACTCATCCGTTTAGTCTAAGGTTTAATGTTAAACCTTTGATGTCGTAAATAATTAAGGAAATGTGATGATGCGGGTTTATGTGTGTATTACGATAAAAAAGTAAAAACCTTATTCTTCAAAGTACAACACTCGTTTTTAATCAAATAAAACACCTTTTATAACACATAATATACTTTTATAAATATACCTCATTGTGAGGTATTAATAAATTGTCTTTTTGGCTCACTCAAGTCTTATCCGAGGGTTTTCGCATTGACAATTGAACGTCCCACGTCATCCAAGATTAAACTTTGAGTTTAATTTGTTCTCCACGTCGGTTGTTACTGACATTGCTACTTGTAACGTTTCAGCCTGATTTTAAGGTGAAAACTTTAAAAGTTAAACGAAAATAGTATAAGGTTTTTATCTGGCACGTATTGTGCTTGATGAACTGATTGATATATAGGTTTTGATTATTATAATACGAGTGTGATCCGCTTTTATTTATTTATTTATTTACACAGTTTTACTGTAGTGATAGGTATTTAATGAAAAATATATAACACGTGCGTTGTCAATCTGCGCAGTACCTTACAATAACGGTGGTACTGGAGCTGGTAGAGCTAGTCGCCATCTTGGTGGTGGCCAGCTCGCGCAGCACCATGCTCGTAGATCTGCAGTCCCAGCTGAGCCTTCAGCTGAGGACGGACTACGGCCACCAGAACAACAACAACATCAACACCCACGGCAATAACGTGTTCACCCAGTCCCTGGACTACACACAATACACGGTAATACGTAGTACAAATATACATGCCGTTGACTTTTACACTTCTAAGAGTTGGGTTTGTTTTTCCTGGGATACACGTCTTAACGCTTCACTCCCCCACCTCTGCTGGTTTTTTAAATCATTAAAGTTTTTGGTAAGTCAAGTGTGACGAAGCTTTCTATCGATTCCGTGCCTCTATTCTCTACTGAGGCAGAATCTCGGCTGCGCCTAAATCTTGTCTGACACAAATTCTCAGGGTGAGAAGATGTACGAGAAGATGTAGTATATGTTAAGACGACTTAATTATGTACCTAGGAGGGTTGTTTATCTAGCAAGTCCTACATGTATATTGAGTGGATTGGTTCTCAGCCCTGGGACGTTTTAACAAAATGAAGAGGTAGACCTCCACCTATACAGTTCACTCTATAGATGGTTTGGTTATAAAATGAATTGTCTTGATTGTTTGGCGTTATTTACCTCCACAAAATTAGAATAATGTAAATTGTCTGCAATGTGGTCAGTACTTAGAAATACTAACTCCAGTGTCTGATTTAGCTGGGACTTTCTTTTTAGTTTAAACATATATAAATATTCATTTAATTTGTTTTAATTTTTAAATACATTAATATAATGTTGTTCAATCGACTTTCCATAATGAAAAGTGTTCACATATATAAAGTATAAAATAACGAAAAGCGTTAGATTATCTAAATTCAGCCATTATTCACTCCCGAGTACATTTCAACCCATTTTAGACGACTTCTTCAGGAAAACATAAATTATTGACTAATTTTGGTCATTTTGGGGTAGATTTTATCACTTCATAATACTGCCATACATTTTGATTGACAAAAATGATTGTATTTACTAACCTATAGGAAATAGGTTAGGTATTAAGTGTAAAATTTATAAAAGAAATATTTTCAATTCCACCAAACAGCTCTTCTTATAACCATATAACGGCACCTCCTTTACACATTTTGGTCTGACGGATTACCAATACTTTAGAGCTAAGACATATCCATGTCAAAAAATCTTTAACCTTGTAAAAATGGATAAAGGATTTCTAACTGGGAACTATGTGTTTAGAAGTATTTAGGTTCATATTTGAACCGTTATGATGGTGATGTATTTGCAGTTCAACTGTTGCGGAGTGGAGGGGCCGCACGAGTACAACCAGACCCGCTGGTACAACGACTCCGGGCTGAGTAGTGAGCCTAGGAACGTGCCTATAACGTGCTGTGCCAGGTTCACCTTGGAGGTACTGTACCTATGTTACGCATCATTTTGAATTTTTCGCAGACATGATAACGTTAGGCTTAGGGCGGACGCAAAGCTATAGGCTTATTTCTTCGCAACAAATCTATTGCGTCAGAAATTTGTAGTCCATTAATCTGCCAAAACTCTAAGGTTATTCTCGGGAGGAAACACACCAATTAACTAATTGAACTACCTTAATTGTCCCTGGGGTCTTAAGTCCTAAAGGATGACTTAATTGTTTGACAAACTTGTATATCATCTCCGTTTTGCTTTATCTAAATTACTCTTTACGTAAAAAGTTAAATCAGTCTCTCAGGTGATGCATTTAGTATCATTTTTCGTCAATTAGTATATCGCCGACGTTTTTCATCAAAAGTCATAATTGGGCTAGTCATCAAAAGCATCATCAGAAGAAAACTTAAAAAAAACACTTAACTACTCTAGGGATTTGGCACAGAAACTATTTTAATAAGCTAAATCTGTTTTTGATACTAGTTCATATTTTAATAGACCTACCCACGCTCATATTCTAACTAAAACTCGGAACCAACAAGATTGTTACACAGTCTAACCGATTAATTCTTGAATTCATTTCAATAACTATGATCTAAAAATCCCTAATATGGAATTACTAACAGCCCCTTGTGGAAGGCTTACAACCTTGCACAAGGGGCAAGTTTACCACAAATTATTAAATTTTCCAACCAATAAAAATAAAATTTTTAACTACCTTTTTAACCATTTAATACTTTCGTCATTTATTTTTGCAGAATATTCCAAAATTTACTTACTGGTGGAAGTTTTGAAATAAGCCTTGGCAGTGGTTTACGATTTCTTTATCGTGTGATTTTGAATATTAGTTGTATATAGATGAAATAGTTATTGTCTAGAATATTTTAGGGATGCGAAAATAATATTAAAACCCTTTGAGTGCCGAGCGTCTCGATCCGAGATGCGCTAATATTGCCAGCCCTAAGGTACGGTGGATCTGCTAAAATTGCCGGCCTTGTTTCCTGAAAAACGCAAGCGTTTAGTAAAACAATTATAGAAATTTTATTTATTACATTTCTTTGTTCTGTTGTTTTTGTTTTACTTAGGATAAAATTGCGTCAAACAAGGTATATAAGTATAATAATTTGAAGTAAAAAGAAAAGTAAAAAATTAGTTAACTTTTTTAATAAACATACTTAAAGTTTTAAGTAAGAAAACATTTTTTTAAACTAACATTTTCATCTTAGCTGCATTAGAGTATTAAAGAGCAATACATATTGAGTATAAATCATGTATAAAACATATTCTTATTCCTTTTTAACTAACAAAAAAATTAGCAAATAAGCAAAACTGACAATAATTGCGTTTTGGCAGTTTTTACGTGGATATGTCTTGGGTTTGAGGGGGTGTTAGTGATTTTTAAGGTGGAAAACATGTAACAGGTTTCCATAGAAACTACCAGGGCTATTTTATTGAATTTTTAATATGAAAGAATAAGAACAGCTGTTTAGATGAATTGAAAACATTCCCTTTAGTCATATCCATGATCTAACCTATTTCCCACAGGGAAGTAAATAAATTATTATTTGGTGTTACATAGCAACCATGTTTATTGTAAACTATAGATCATTAGTCTTTACAATATAGGCACTATTTTATAAGGTGTTAGAAATGACAATAAATTAATAATAAACATTAAGATGTTAAAATGTTTTTATACATATGAGCCGTCTTTTGTTATTGGTCGTCGCAGCTGTCGCGGGATTGTTTATGATTGATTACAATCTCAGAAAGCATTCCGCCATAGAGTACGAAGCATAAAAATAAAGCCAATTTCTCTTTTAAGCTCTTGGTGTAATTTAAGCCAGTTACAATAACCGCTTGATACTATAAACAGTGATTTTCTTAGAGTCTCGAAACGAGGCATTTTTCGCACGGGCATGACGTTCTCGACCCGAGACGCTCGGCACTCAAAGGAATAAAAACTAAAAACTAAATGTTACTGTTATGGAGAATAGGAAAAATTAATATTGCACTGATTTACGGACGAAACTTGGTATTTACTTTACGTGGTTGAGATCCATCCATTTATGCTTAAAACTATGGTTTATGAATTTTTCATCTCAGCTAACCAGCATACTCTTTTCCATCTTAACCTTACGTAGAATAGGAAAACTCTTTTATTTATATATCAACATTCATTAGATTTGCCATAAATTATTATTGAAAATTCACTGAGGTCGGCTACTGTGACGGTGACATTGTCTGTTTATACGTACACCAAAAAATATATATAATATAAAAACGTATATTCACTGCAGGCAAAGTTTGTAAATGTGCTATCAAAAGCGGAATATCCAATATACAATGTACACAATGTACGGTCCCACATACTAAAATATTCATTGCCATTCCAAGTTGGCTACCCTTTGAATAAAATAATATGACAGAATATCTCAATATTTATGTGAATTATACAGCACATAATGGTCAGATTAAAATGTTTTAGAAAAGCAAAATTATAGTATTTTGTAGTTATTTTATTGAAATGAATTTATATGAATGAATATTTTTCTCTAGGCACCTTTTGTTTGGTTGTTGAGTAATTTAACTATTTAGTGAGATTACAAAGGACTATTTTCTTCCCTTATTTGAATCATCAATGTTGATAAGGGGTTTAAACCTCGTCATCCTAGTGGCAAAATAAGCACATTTTCCTGACCTGTTTAATATTGAAAGTTGCTGAATTACAACGCTGTTTTATTATCCTGAATCGGTAAGACATCCAACAAATTGTATTTCCGACATTAAGCTTTTCAAATAACGGAATATCCTAACAGTTGTATACGTACTGGCTCAAATGACTAAAGACAATTCAACATAATAATTTGTGCGACTGTAAAATAACATTTAAAAGTATTGGTTATTAAAGTTTCAATTTGATCAAAATCCCCTTTAAGAAAACTTAATGGCTTAATAACCTAATATTCTAAGTAAAAAGTAAAATAGTATTCATAAACACTAAATTTGGAATTTGGAAGATTTACCCAATTCTGTTATGTAATCAAAAAGTTGTTCCGTAATTTAAACTTTTTATATTTTCATAAAATGTGAGGAGAGGTAAAAGCCAAGTCCTATTTAAGGTTTTTATAATCATTCTTGGCCGACATAATAATTTATTCATATTACTGACTCCTTAATTAATTTATTCACATAAATCAAAAGTTATAAATATCTCACGGTCGTCAATTCAGTCATTGGCCAGTTTCAAGGCTTCTTCAACCCATTTTCAAATGTTCAACAACATTGCCAGAATCCAGCCCATAAAATTGTATTCGTCAATAAATTAAAAAGTCTGCACTGCACATTTCTCATTAGTATGTATTAGTCTTTGCGTGGCTTCGGTGAATTGCAGTCTCTCTGGAACTAGTTGGCCAGCCAATAATGTTTATTAGTGTTTTAATGTTCGTTTAATATTTTATATGTTAGTGTTCATAGCAGACTTTAATTTATCATCCAAGCAAGACAGTTTAATGTACGTATTCTGATTTTTTTTTTATTTCTCCCCTTATACAGAGTATATGCAAAAAGTATTGTTTTCGTTAAAATATTCGAATTTGATTTGAGAGTAGATATATCCGCTTTGGGGCTCCTTGAATCCAATGAAGTCATTTTCGGACTATTGTCGTTCTGGCTGTTTGTCCGTTTAATTTATTTTTCAATTTTTATTTATAAGGGTTTAACCCTAAAAAAACCTTAACAAAGCGACCAATGTTATTATTATAGAGAACTAGCTGACCCGGCGAACTTCGTAACGCCTCACAGTAAACACATGTTAACTTTAAGATTGGATATGTTCTGAAGTCGAATAGCAATACGGCTTCATTGTGAAAGGCTATATATTCTGGGACGCTGCATAGTGAATAACAATACTGAAACGATAAAACATATTAATATCATTCATATAAAACAAATAAATCTGAGTGGATCAATTCACAATTTTCAAATCCAATCCAAACCCAAACGAACCCTAACTGTAATACGGCTTTTATAGGAAAGATATACAACAGCTGATTATTATAATAAACGTAATAATATAAACATTGTAATTATCATATAAACACGTGACTTTAATCAGACAGAAAATAAAAATATAAATACATAATCCCCCAAAACCGTAAACTATTAACGTGGTGAATAAAGCTGTTCATTTTTAACAGTACGGTACACATTTACTTCATAGTTTAACATTAATGAATGATTCAGATGGCATTGGATAGTAAAGCATACGGTATTGCTAATGGAAAGTAAACCAATCAGCTGTAGCTAAGAAATCAAATGTTTTCATTGTAGACCATTTGTAAACAAACTTACTCTCCATAAGGTTAACATTAGAAAGTTAAAACGCCATAAAATGGAAACTTATGGGGTTTTCGAAAATATTTTTTCACTAAAACCTTCCCGGACACATATAGAGCAACTTCCTAAAATTTCATGGCGATCGGATGAGTAGTTTGGCAACGCATAAAGGACATACATACATACATACATTCAATTTTATATATAGAGATATTAGAAAATCATACTCTTCTCTGTTTCTCAGTTCACTGATTGTATTGTATTGTATATTTTGGACATTCGGAGGTGAGCCAGTTAATCCTTGAAACTACCAATGCCTAAATACTAATAGGATTGATGACGCTAAGGTATTGATAAAATTTATTTTTACTGAAATACGAAAATGTAATTTCAACAAATTAGTTTTCAACGTCAAATCCTTGTTTTCTTCAAGAACACTCTCCTCATTCACTTTTAAATTGCAAAATATCAACTTGAAAATCGACATTTTATTAAAGCTGCAAGTTAAAATAATAATCTGAACACTACATGAATAATTCATGGATATTGATTATCTTTTTCAGGAAAACAGTGTGGGCAGCCCCATCAGCGTGGTCTCGAGGGTGTTCCACGGCACTGTGAGTACCGTACCTTGCGCAATATAACACCCTACGTAATAGACCAAGTAAATTATTTGTTTACCACTTAACTTTTCACCAAACACAATTTTTATATAGCTCTTATAGCTGAATGTGTTGAGAACTGGCTTACCACCCTAAATACCCGGGTTGGTTTCCCGGTCATGACACATATGAAATTTATTTACTCACACTGCCACAGTGCTTCCGAAGGCACGTTAAGCCTCCGCTAAGTCCCGGCTACGTAAGAAGTCGCAGAGTCATGTTAGTAGATAGAACCAGAAGGTTACGCGAATAACCAACAAACAAACCAAATACATTAAGAAACCATTAAGAGTCTGCATCAGTGGTAGCCATCTTGAATTTTAGTCCCGTAAGAGCAATGTTAAATTCTGGCGGAACATACCTTTACTTTGACGTCTGTAGTGGCGTTAATTATCAAAGTATCAATGTAAAAACTGTGGAAGTACATTGATGAGATGTGGCTCAAGGGCATGACCTTTTAATAAGTTCAAAAATTTAACTTAATATAAAACAAAAATCCAGAAATATTTTACAAAATAAATCATTATTATTTTTTTATTGAGGGCGAAAATAAGAAGTTCTGTAAGGTGGTGCCCTGAAGGACTGTAATACCTTTAATTTGACACCTCTTCCTTTAATTTATGACAATAGGTCAAGGAGATATAGGCGCCAGAATTTAACATTGCTCTTACGGGACTAAAATCCAAGATGAAAACCACTGATGCAGACTATTATTAATGTATTGAATAAGTACTCAATTATAAAATACAAACCAACAAATTTAACTTGTTGGTTTGTGCTATTACACATTAAATTTGTTGTCGTTGCCTAATGACTAATGTAATTTCATATTTCTCTTTTGAATTAAGACAGCCAATGACGTCTAAAGGACTTGCGTGTGATTCGTACCACTTTTGCCTCTAAGCAACGAAAGCCAGCACATTTAGTCACATTAGTCATTTTAAGTTAATATGTTAAGCAAATCTATATGGTTACCTTTGTATGACCTATGTAAAATAGTAAAACTTAATTTATATTTATATTTATACCATTGTAACGTTGATGCTATGAGCCAATCTTTATGTTTTTTCTATGATATTTCAAAGGCATTCGACTGTCTGAATCATGAAATACTCCTTAATAAATTGTAAAATAATGGTGTGATGGGTTAAGCATTGGATTGAATCAAAACTTATTTTATAGATAGGAACCACATAGTGACAGTGCGAAATACAAGTGAAAGCTGACTAATCAGGATATACGGGTTGATGAGTTTACAGCCTCTTAACATTGGTGAGCCATAAGGTTTGAATACGGGCCGGGCCCTATATTGTTTGTCATATACATGAATGACCTTCCTGAACACGTGAACATGAGTGAGATCTGGATGTTTGCAGACGAAATGTGTCAAATGTTGAAGAACGAGGGTGAGAGGCAGGTGGAAGCATGGAACAAGAAGAATCGATTGATACTCAACAAGTCGAAAACTAATGTGGTACAGTTTTACAACAAAAAAACCACCGGACACGTCCCCACTCCTGAAAATGGAGGGTATGCCCCAGAGGACAAGCAGTTCATTAAAATGTCTTGGTGTGACAATATGTAACAAACTGAGATGGGCCGGGCCCAACATATTGAAAATGTAATGGCAAAGCTGACCACTGGTACCTGATGAAAAAAATAAGAAATGTCTTTGACCTGGAATTCCTTCTGGAGGTGTATTTTGGCTGTTTCCAAAGTGTAATTTTATACCACATCACATCACAGTAAAGAAACACAATTCAGTCTTTGTAAAAAAGGACCAGGATCACCCGTATGAAACACACCAAGTAAATAAAGTCCTTTTCTACAGCATAAACACAACACTGGCAAGACCCTAGCATACCTCCGTGAAAATTTTCAGCAAGTTACCGAAAGCCAATATTTATTAGGAAAGACTTTAATTCTTCAAGAATAGGCTGAAAATGATCTTCAGAACAAGGCCTAATACAGTATTCAAGAGTACTTGTCTAGATCTGGCTGAGAGAATTATAATTATAATTATTACCATATTAAGTTACAAAATTCGTAAATTAATGGTTTATGTGTTACTGTATTAATTTCAATTGATTTATGATTTTTAGGTTGAAGAGATTTGGCAGAATCCCAGAGTGCAAAACGAGCACGCTTGCCAGAAAAACCTGCCCAGGGCTCGATATGCCAAGGTAAGCTGCAAGGGATATTCTGCTATAGTTTATTGTAATTATATCTATTTAAATTAAAATTACGGTATGACTATCTAAATATATAAAACAAAGTCGTGTTAGTTACACACATTATAACTCGAGAACGGCTGGACCGATTTTAATGATCTTTGATTTTTTTATTCGTCTCTTCTCCGGTCATGCTTTAGGCATATTCAGTTTCCATAAATTCAATTAGTTTCCATTTTATAGTGTTTTAAATTTCTAATGTTAAACTTATGGGAAATAAGTTTGTTTACAAATTATCTACAATAAAAACATTTTATTTCTAAAGCTACAGCTGTTGTTTTACTTTCCATTAGCAATAGGCTTTACTATCCAATGCCAGCTGTATCATTCATTAATGTAAAACTATGAAGTATATATATGCTGTACAAAATGAACAGCATTATTCGCTACGTTAATAGTTTACGGGTTTAGGGAATTATGTACAGTATTTATATTTTTTTCTGTATGATTAAAAGTCACGTGTTTATATGTTTGCCAAATAAAAAATAATTACAATGTTTATACATATTTAGTTCATTATAATGATCAGCTGTTGTATATTTAAAGCTTTCACAACGAAGCCGCAATACTAATTCACTTCAGGACATGGCCAATCTTAAAGTTAGTTAACATGTATTTACTGTAAGGCGTTACGAAGTTCGCCGGGTCAGCTAGTTATTAATGGAATACTATTTTACAAAACGGTTTATAGTTATTTTTCGATTATGGACTCTACAACAAATTTCGTGTTTGCCAGGACAACCAATAACACAAGTTCGTAAGATCCTTGTAAGATTGTGTGTCAAACCATTTTTTACCAAGCTTGAGAATTATTCTTTGTAAAATAATTAACCTTATAATTTTTCATACGATAAAAAATTAACCATTAAAAGAAGACATCCTCATTTGTTTTGAGCCATATAGAAAGATACAGTTTTGATCGGTATAAAGTTACAACAATTTAAATTACGATTTATTTGATCCGTTTCAGCCCATATGTTTGTTTCAGGGTTGCTGGAAATACATAAAGGATTGGTTTTTATCACAAAGCCTACTGCTCATTCTCATTCTCATAGTTCCCATGGGTTTGCAGGTAAAATCATTATTCTGAAACTATTCTATCCATCGCGTATTTATTTTAGTATTTCCAAAAAGGAAAAAAAACAGATAAATCATTACATATAAAATTTCTTAATCCTCTGAAATCCTTGGATTATGAGGTAGAGGTTAAATGTTTTATTCAAAAGTATATTACTTTCATTGTGAAATCTTAAACTTCGTATATGACCATATATATTTTACATTTTGTATTATTCTCGTATATATTCTAGAGAAGGATTTTATACAGTCTGAAAGGCAATTTCATCAATGCAGCAGCCATTTCGCCTTAGTTACCTGTCATTTACAACGACATAACCTAATTTTGTACGTCGTAAATACGTGGTTTTATTCTTGACGTTATATGAAGTAGAAATTCAAAAATATGAATTTTGCACTGTTGCTATTCATGAATTAGAAGACCTACGCAGCTACATTTTGTAGAAGGGAGCAAAAATCGTTTTAAATCCAGCAAAAACTGACTTTTTCCTTATTTTCTTTTAATAATACACACTTTCTTTAATATCCTGTTATCCGTAATGAATTTCGTGTTCCGTTTCTTATTTTATGGCACTCAAAAGAAGATAGTAACCTACTTCTTATAAATATTTATCAAATAACTATACACAATTAATTCCAAAATTCTGTCCAAATTTTAAAACGTATAAAACTATTAGTATATTAAAATATTATCTATATTGTTAAAGCTGTGTTGATTCATAAATGACTTATTTTACCTTCTGAGATTTATTGAATTTTGAAGAATTAAAATATTTGACAGCAACACTTAAACACGAAAAAATCCGTCTGTATTCCACAAAACGTTGTGGGCCAATCCGTGCATCCGTGCATCCGTGACCATCGTGCATCATATCTTTTTTACGACGGTTTAATGTTTTAATAATTTATGTAAGACCAAAGGATGTTTTTGTAAGGGGTCCAGTTACAAATAGGCTACGTAATATTGCAATATATTTCAAGTAAATACCGTACACTTGTTAAAGCAAAATTTAACATTACTGCTTAACATATTCATAAAACAAGAGACGACTTTATAATGTTCAATGGATTGAAGTTGTGGTTTGGTTATTGCTGCCAGAGTGGTATATCACTTCTAAGTATTTACTTAGAATAAATACTTCTAAGTATTTAGTGTAAATTAACTCTTTAATTTCCCTTTCCATCAACATATAATCTATATGGTTTTCAAACGATTAAATACAATTCAACCTTTCAAACAAAAACCTACTCTTGCATTGTGCTTTGTAATTTTTGTTTACTGTACCGTATTTTATAAATGAAGAGTGTAGCACTAACAAAGGAGGAGGTGGTGTATTAACAATACAGCATATGTTTGTTTTCAACACCCCCCTTATGTTGAGGTTACCATCGTATAAATGTACAAGCAGCCAGTACATAGAAGCGTTTTATATACTTTAGATACATAATATTTTTGATTCGTAAAAAATTGTAATCTCAAAGAAAACTTTAAGAATGTAACTCCTTTAAGACTAAATAACCTGACAAAACTATTAATTCTCTCTTCTGATTACATTCTGGAGGAATTGAGTCCTATCATTAGGCGACGGACGATGGAGGTTGTGTAGATTAATGCCTACCATCTCAATCAATATGATCGCTATCCATTTTTCCGGCTCCTCTAATGAAAAACAATAAATTAATACCTTTATCTGTACAAACATTCGTGTTATGACCTTTAAAATCATGTTAGTAAATGCTATTAATTGTTATTTAGATTCATTTTAGCTTTGAATATATTCTTGTGTTGAAATAAAGGACATTTTTGTCATAATTATTGCTGTGTAATCAATCGCTACAACAAAATAAACCCTTGAATGTAGCTTGAACGACATTAAGTATAACTTCAAAGTCAGCATAAGTGTGTAGTTTTAAAAATTTACTTCGTGTACTATGCAAAACTTTAGCTCGTGTACTTTTCAAAGCTTTAGCTAACATCTACTTAATATATCACATAATCTCAAACCATCCCAACTAACTAATACATTTTAATTAAAACTTTCTTTGACGGAGACTTCTTTGACTCTCTTATCAGATCCCATGATGAGGAAAATGTTTACTAAATTTATCTTTGTTTATGAATTATTTTATAATCGATATTAATTGGACAAATAATTTTACTATCAACTATATATTATCTTTCACTCAAATTTATGTCTCGGTAATAATGTGCTTGTAATGTGAGACATACATGTAGATTATATCGAGAAAATAGTATTAATGCACTATTGGCAATTATTCAGTTAAAATATTTTTCGTACATAGACCGAAAAAGTTGAATAAAATAACAAATTGATAATTTTCAGTTGGTGAGTATAGGGTTCTTCATAGTTCTTCTGAAGAACATTTGGCTGCAAGCGGACGTGGGTCCAGCGGTCACCAGTAAAAGATCCAGCACCAGCGGTGGTTAACGAGCCCTGGTGGAGGCTAGACCGGCACTACAGGAAGCGAGAGGCTAGACCTGATGCTGGCCGTAGATGGAGTTTCCGTGTCAACTTGTGCCTGTTTATTTTTTTAATTTATTCGCTAAGAATTAAAACTAGAAAAAATGAGTAAATAAATATATATTTCTGTAAATTAGGGAAACAAAATATGTAAGCCTATCAAGTGTTAAGGATTGAACGTAATGAGTATCAATAGCAGTGTATTGACCATTTGTATGTTTCGAAACTAAAAAGGTGTAGCTTCCTTTATGGAGCAATTTTGTTAAAGAAATATTCATATTTTTATCTTGGAAGTCTTCTAAACAGTTTAGGTTTGGGACCACCAAGTCCATGACCAAACAGAAAAAGTGTTTATATATTTTGATGTTATCTCCTCTCTGTGCACGACAGCCAATTAATTGGGAGGTATTTTGTCCTGCCCGTACGATACCAAAGATTCTAACTTACATATAAACATTTATTAATACATAGCCAATGTTTTCTCAAGCCAAACGTAATACAAACACCGATTTAATTGTTCTTAGGATGTTCTTATAAATCATAAAAAAACTTTTACTACATTCATATTCGAAGTAGTGCATTACATTTAAAACAAAACGTGATACGAGCCTGCTGAGTTTATAAGGACAAATTAAGATATTACGTTTATAAAACAATCCAAATATTAAGTTTTTTTGAGATTTTTTCACTGACTGTGGCAATTTGAGCGTGTTTTTGCTAGCGGTTTTATAAAATCAAAGCATTATTAGACGCAATAAAATAAAATATTGGAATACGATTAAAAATATATTTTACTCTCCTAGTGAAATAAATTATAAATATTTTATTTTTAATAAATATTTAAATTTATTATAAATATTTAAATTTACTATTTCATGGTTAAATAGTCTTCAAATACCTTTCGTGTAGTTTACCAAAATAATATGAAATTACCTGGTACATCATAAGTAATTCTGGTCTTTTATCGTCATATATAAAGACCTTGGTTTTGAATATCAGATGTTTAATAATTCATCATTAAGTTTCAAAACGTCACGCTGTATTTTGACCTTTCTATAATAAAAATGTTTATATTTACTTCCCTGTGGGAATTAGGTTACATCATGGATATGACTAAAGGGAATGGTCTCAGTTCATCTAAACAGCTGTTCTTATTCTTTTATATTAAAAATTCAATACAATAGGTCTGGAGTTTCCATGGAAACCTGTAACATGTTTTCCACCTTAAAAATCGCCAACTCCCCCCCTCATAGCTAAGACATATCCATGTCAAAAGAGATGACTTTTACCAGTTTATGAATATTTGTAAGTAGGATGATTTTAACAAACAGAGCTTTAAACTAACATACAGCACATATTTAACACGTAAACAATTGGCCAGTATTATATTGAGTGTATGGAACACCTCCACCACACACCACACACCACACACCACATACGCCGTTAGCAGACGACGATTCTTGATTATGCAAATTTGCGTTCATGACCGTTTTTAAAAATATAACCTATTCGAACTTATATGAAGATAACTTTATTTTTAACTTCAAAATTTACTCTTTGAACTTTTGAAACTTTTTGCCATTTGGTTGCTCAATAAGAGTTACTTGGAAGTAAAGGTTATTTTATACATTTGGTACAATAATAATTGTATATATTTTACTTTGTGGCCTAAAAATATTTTTAACAAAGGTTTTCCGTTTTTCTCCTTATATATAATTTAATCTTGTTTTCAAACTTTCAAACCATTACACCATTAGATAATTACAACATAATAAAAATTATTAAAAGTGTTGAAATTACATATTATTTACAAGTATAAGTATTTATAAGATTGATATAAATGTAATCTAATGTCTAATAATCTAAATATGTCTTAAAATAATAAAAAAATCTTCAAATTCTTGTAACGGTTATATCAATCTCATTTTAAACAGAACATCATTTTAGTGTGAATTTTTCGTTGAAATAAGTGCGATACGGAAAAGGAATGCAATTATACATAACAATTTATACCTATAAATACATTCAACCACTTGTTTCACATAGTTTCAAAACAAAATTAAATTTTTTAATAATAAATAGTCACTAAGCATTAGCGTTATTTAAGTGAGATAATATGTGCCTTTTAAGGTATTCTAATTCTAGGATGTTCTAAAAGGATAATTAACAGGGGAGATATATTTAAAAGGTTTGAAGTCAAGAGATTACAGAAAGGAAGTGATTTAATGGAAAATATTTCTTAGCTACCCTGTAAAGTAATAAAATATGAATCTACATTAAGTGAGAAATTGTATCCGTTTACACAAAAATACAACTTTGACATCAAGGGAAAAGGATGTTTTACTATAAATTAAATTTATTCTAGTATTAACGTGTAATGTGATGTTGATATCGCTAAAGTCTATAATTATTGGGAGCATCATGATCATTTAATTTCATTATAAAATCACTAATTGCAAAATTGTGTTTAATTCTGTATAATTAAATCCGTACACAACCTCAGCTAAAATAGCTTAAGATCAAAGAGTTAACAGTTTAAACAAATTAAGAATTTATCGTTGAATACAACTTGTTTAGTGAACTTTATGACTTAAACCTATAACTGCATTTATTTGACTATAAGATATATTGAACTTTCGTAATGTTACTAATGTAAAGAATAAAACATTTCATTATTATAATCGGTATGGGGTAGTTCTAAATATTTACAAAATAATTATGCAAGATATAATGATTATATATAGTTATTATAAATAGTTCTAATTTTATATATTTCTTAAGTTTTAAATAATTTTAAAATCACGTATTATTTCGCTCTTTGCTATGTTTGTCAATAATTATGCCAACTGAACGTAGAAGAGATAGAAGAATATTTTGTGTGGTGCCAATTACAGATTGTTACAACAGATTGGATCCAAACTACATTGCATAATCAATGGATGGTGATTTTTTCATTTCATGAATATGAAAATTAATTTTACTGGAGAGGTAAAATATCATATCACAGTTTTTTTAAACATATTTTTAAATTTGATAATCCTGTTCCTGAAGATAATTTTAAGAAAGCTAATGATGTTTTGCATAGTTTGCGGAAAATATTAATATTTAAGCTGTGTGAATCCTATTTCCTATTGTTTCAAAACTATTTCATTAAACTAATTTATTTTTGGAAACAAGAAGTCAATGTTTGTATGTTTGAATAAAAGAATAAAATTAAAATTTGTGTTTGTATTTACCTGGTTCTTTTTATGAGAAATGAGTAAAATATTTAATTTATTAACAAAACACATCAAATGAAAAACTATATAACGAGTTTAGGGGAAATTTTAATTGAATATTCTTTTAGAATAATATAATTTCATACAATCATTATAATAAAGCCCATTCCATTTTATTTCAATCATTGTGCTAGCAACTACGTTTTATCTACAGTCATTTTACATATCTAGTTTGGTAATTTTCCAAATATGCATTGAAAAATGTTTCTTAAGACTAGTGCACGACAAATATATAATTAATTATGAGGAAATAAATGTTAATTTATCAAGTGAATTGTGTTTGTAGGCCTGATGGAGCAGTTTTTGCATCGCAATATGAACGTTTTACCACCGACACCCATGTTACACGAACTTTGTTGTAAGAGGCTGCTCCAGTTTACTTTACCTGACATGATGCCATGATTGGACACGTAGTTAATGTTCAACTTGATTAAACCAGCTGGCCTCTAACATAACATATTTTCTAATTTTTTTAATTTGAGTTGAGAGTGGATATATCCGTTTTGAGGCTTTCTGAGTCCAATGAAGTAGTTTTCAGACTATTGTCTGTCCGTCTTTGTACGAAGCTTAAGATCACACTGATTTTGTGAGTTTAATGAATTTTGGTACATAGGTGCACTTTAGCCATGTGTCAAGGCCATTTTTATTTTTGATTTATAAGTTATTTTATATTTTTTGTCATATTTTTTTACATACCACTAAAAATTCTTAAAAATGTGAAAACAAATTTCTCAAAATCTTCTCCAACGATTTTGATTAAAATTACATTGTTTAAAAGTACTAAGGTCCCAAATAATATGACAACATGACTGTAGAACTAATAGTTCAAAAAATTACGAGCTTTGAAGTGTCGAAAAATCATTGTTTTAATTTTTTACAATACAGCAATTTCATAAAATAATAAGACTATCACCATTAAACCCAGCTTAAAATACTAAACAGATAAGTATTTTGAATAATTAGTCTACTACTAATGGTTTCAGAGAAAAGTTGAATTTTAAGGACGTGCTGAACACAGTACGATGTATAAGAGCGCCTACTGTTATTCTAATAGAGAATGATAAAAATAAGTTTCTTCCTTATTTCCCAACAGTTTTCCATGATACTTGGTATGCAGTGTAGAGTCACATCGCCCAACAAAAACTTCTAAAAAAGCTAGACATTACCCGGTAGGGCCGAGGGGGGTTATGTCCCTAAATAGTTTAACTTGTTTTCTCTTGTTGTTGGTCTAAGGAATAGGAATAGTATTTTAATGTTCGTAATAATAAAGATTAGTTTAACGTCATTTAATTTAATAGTTTTATTTAAGATTGTAGTTTATTTTAAATTTACTTAAGGGAGAAATTATACGCTAGTACTCTGACGCCGCTAGTTTATTTTATTTTTGGTAAGAACCTCTTTTTATTTATTATTATTTTTATTTTTGTATTATAGATAAAATATAGGATAAAATGTCTTTGTGGAATAAAGGTAACTTTTGAAGATATGAATTTTGGCATTAAAATTAATATATAAATTAGTATCTTTAAAATGTTTTCCTACTGGTATGGTTTGAATTTGCCATAATCCCATGTATAAAACTACAACTGTCTATAAACAGTCTATTAAAATCCGCATTTTACATCACAAGTTAAAATTATAATTACAAAAATATCATACCATCAAATTTAGTCTTTCCTAACAATCTGATATAATTAATTGATATAATTTTATATAATTTAAGCATGAGATATTGTCAAAATATAAACATTTGTGCTGTGTAAGGTGTAACTTTATTGAAAATTATTGTTCTTAAAAACTCAGAATATATCTTCTATATCTTAAAAAATTATTTTTTACGTTTCAGTTTGAATTCGAATTAGTTTACAATTTTTTCTATTAGTAATTAATGCTATGATTCGATGCCTCGTGAACAAATTGCGGGTTGTCATCCGAAGCCACCCAAGTAATAATATCTTTGGGCTGATAGCACGAAAACTTTGACCTAATATCAATTTGAAAAATGCATATTTGTGGTATACGCTAACAAAATGGAAATTATTGTTTAATATATATCGTTGCTAACGATAAAGCTATTATTATTTTCTTAATGCATGTGGATTTAAACAATTTTTAGTCAATCCTAATAATAACAATAATATCCTAATACACTTTTTTCATTACTAAGTTTAAAAAAAATGTGTGAAAATGTGTAACCCAAAAGTTGTATAAACTATCAGAACCTACTTATCATACATGTTTTATATTTCCACATTTACAATAATGTATTCCAGTAGAAATATGATTTTATTAATCTAACTGATCTGATTAAATACTGTTAAAAGCAGAGGGGGGTTACATTTTTGCAAAGTTTACGCTCTATTTAAAAATTATCTTGCCATATATGAAGCCGAGTTAAAAATTAATGAGTAAAAAATATGCATGGTTACTGGGCGTATTTGCTTGTAATATAATACTTTTTAATATTTGCATATTACAAATTATGTGTATAAATTAAATACATATTAATTTTGTTAATAAAAGTATGTGTCATACAAAAAAATGATGGTATTTACTTCCCTTATGGGAAATAGGTTAGATCATGAATATGTCTGAATGTTTTCACTTCATCTAAACTGCTGTTCTTAATCTTTTATATTAACAATTCAATACAATAGCTCTGGCAGTTTCAATGGAAACCTGTTAGATATTTCCCATCTTACAAATCGCTAACGCCCCCCAGAGCTAAGACATATCCATGTCAATAATAGTAACAATGAATTCACTCCAATTGTAATGGCAGAGAAGCTACCGATGTACATTTTTAGCCTATACCATGAAAATGTTTAAACGTATATTGCTCCCTGTTTCGATTCAAGTGGTAGAGAGAGTGAGCAAATTCTTGTTTTCATCCCTTATGTTGTTAATCTTAGACTGCCAAATCCAACCACATATACTTAACTCTAAACAGTTTGAATGTATTATTCTCACTCGGGAGCTAAATAAATTTTATAAAATAACCTGGCATGTGTTTTGAAAAGGCTTATCTAGGAAAATCAAACCATATTATGGAAAAAAGTAGTTTGGCATTAGTGTCATAGAAACCGCAGTGTTAGAATATTTTATAAAAAATATATTTTCCTACACGCACTATGTAAAGCCGTACTTTACTCTCTGGAATAGAGTACACTAAAGTAATACTTTTTTTAATAGTTTTTATTCTCAATAGAGAAGAATTATATGGGAAATCCCGGGAACAACCTGTTGTAATAAACCATCAGAAATAATAGTAGTTGTGATCAGTAGTTATATCTTGAACGATTAGCTGTTAGTTTGCATTGATTGCTTTGAGGTTTGTTAGGCAAATTTGAAATTACAGTGATTCAGGTTAGTTGATTGTGGGTAATTTATAACTTGTGTTACGTATGTGTAGGTATGTTAGGAAACGTTTTGTATGCATCATGAAATTAAAGTCATTTTTTACCCTTAGTAAATTGTCACCCTCGGCCACGCTTCGGGTGGTAACAGTTTCCTTCGTGGACAAAAAGTTTCACTTTAATCCTTTGTTGTGCAAATAACTATTTCCTACATGTATTTTTCGTCCTAGGGCGGAAATGAAAATCAGCTGATGGTAATCGGTGATGAATAAATCTGAATCAGCTGTTAGTTTGATATTGCAAGGAACAGCTGGAAGCCAAACTATGAGCAAAGTTGTAAAGTAAAATACATTTTTTGGAGTACTGAGCCTATTATAATGCGCTTAGAGACAACAACTATTTCTTCCTTGCTTATTTTCCAAACTCGGATGTAGACCTACTCTTTAAACCCTAGTAATCAAATATAAACTACTAATCTCTATATATAAAATTTAATGTATGTCTGTCTGTATGTATGTATGTCATTTATGCGTTGCCAAACTACTCATCCGATCGCCATCAAATTTTAGGAAGTTGCTCTATATGTGTCCGGGAAGGTTTTGGTGAAAAAATATTTTCGAAAACCCCATAAGTTTCCATTTTATGGCGTTTTAAATTTCTAATGTTAACCTTATGGAGAGTAAGTTTGTTTACAAATTGTCTACAATGAAAACATTTGATTTCTTAGCTACAGCTGATTGGTTTACTTTCCATTAGCAATACCGTATGCTTTACTATCCAATGCTATCTGAATCATTCATTAATGTTAAACTATGAAGTAAATGAGTCCACTCAGATTTATTTGTTTTATATGAATGATATTAATATGTTTTATCGTTCCAGTATTGTTATTCACTATGCAGCGACCCAGAATATATAGCCTTTCACAATGAAGCCGTATTGCTATTCGACTTAAGAACATGGCCAATCTTAAAGTTAACATGTGTTTACTGAGAGACGTTACAAAGTTCGCCGGGTCAGCTAGTCTCCAATAAAAGCAAGGCTAAAAAATAATAAAATCGCCATAAAATATTTGATTAACTAAAAATTTATTGAATAATGTTTATTTAAACTTAAGTATGTTAAATTAAGAGAATCGCTAAACCTAAAATTTAAAAATACTTAAATTATCAGAGTGCAGGAAACATGTTTCAAGCACATTGTCTCCGTGACGTCTGTCAGACTCAGATGCTTCCTTATTTATAAACAATTGTTTTTTATTTTTATTTTAATACAGTAGTTTCAAATAATTATTAGATTTAAATATTATTGTTCGTACTAAATGCAAATGTACTGGAGTAGGCTTGATAGCTTGAACGCGTATTTTAAAGTCGAATTGATCATTTTTTATCACTAAACCTTAAAGATCTATTTCTATAAAGCCTTAGATAGCTTCTCTTTTTAGCTACGGAAACTTCAAAAAGTTAATTTTAGGATTTTTGGCTACCTACACTTTACCTAAGAAATCTCATGGGATAAGGGACGGGTAGTTAATCGGATCAAGCCATTTAATAATTCTAAGCTTGTTATAACTTACCCAAGCCAAGACACGTGCAAAATTATTAATCTAAAAGTCAGCCAATGTTTGGTACAATATTAAACAATAAAAATTGAAAGTATTTTAATGATGCTTTCTAGGGATTAAATAATTAAAACTGAAAAATCACACGGTTAAAACAAATTTTGTATCCCCCCATTCCATCTTTAACCTTGCTTTAAGTAGTATCAGGGACAAAAACGACTTATTTAGATCGTGCGAATAATTATATTGACTGTTAAAAAAAGTATAATTTTAGGGTTTTTGTTAATTTTATCCTTAATGTACATTTTTCATAATTACTTTCTTAAATTTTGAGTGAACATTTTTCAAGGTCAAAATGATTTTGTTGAAAATGAGTGTAGGAAAAACACTGATGTATTTTAACTGAAATATTGGTCCGTGCATTAAAAACAAAGTTTTTCACATAACGTTTGCAAAATTTAAGAAAAGGGAAAACATTTTTACACGCCACAGAAAATTATATTCCTTATTTTTATTTTTGATCCGATAATCCTACACAATATATATTTTTGAAGGTCTAAAAATGTTAAACCATGTACAATTGTCACAGGAGCTTCTACGAAAATACCACTTATGTGTCAAATAAACGACGCCAGCGCCCTTAGCGGATTTCAGTTGACCCGATTGGCGCTCGCACAAGTCGTACCGCCTTGGTCATACACAATCGTAGTATAGTGCAAACTATTGAAGCATTCCATTCTTAAGAAACTGGTTGTATTGTGAGTAGTAGTTGCCATTGATATTGGTTTTGTAGAGAAATAGGGAATTTGTAGAGAATTGGAGATAAAACTGTATATGAAAAGATTTATCTGAATATTAACTGGTAAATGAACCGTTGAGTGAATAAGAGTGTTGGTGAGGATCCAATAAAAATTAAAAGGTGAAAATAAAATATTGTCTGCATATTGGTAATTCAACGGTGGTGGGGGTGATTATTAATAAACTCGTGATGTGTACAAGAGATTGTGAGAAAAGCGGAGAATGTGCAGGTGAATGAACAAGAAATCGGTCTGGCGATAGGGGTTAGCAAGAATGTGAATGTTAGAGAGGTGGTACTAGTTAGAGTTAGTTAGTAAAGTCATTGATTTATATGCTACGTCCCGTAGCGATCGTGTTAAACACTTTGATGTAACGCCCCCTGCAGGAGCTAAACAGCTTATCGAAGCTGGGTAATCACAGTATGAATGACTCGGGAGTACAGGTGTTCGTGACTTCTAAAAATAATCCGAACAGTGATTTGTTTGAAGTTATTGTAGTTTCAATATAAAAATTGACTTGCCTCTTTAGTGAGACTCTCAAAAGACCAATCTTTGTGAGCGCATCGCAAAACTTTGAGCAATGGGTGTTCATTTTTCCTTAAATAAAATTCCTAGTCTTCTTTCTTATAAATTTCTTCAGCATATAAATCATAGTACCTGGTGACCGAGCTTTGCTCGTATAGAAAAAGACATGCATTATAAAAATTAAAACACATTTATTACTCAATGAAAACATGTATGTGGTTTAACTAAAACCGATTTAATACATCATAATTAATATAGCACTGAACAAAAAGTATTAACCCTGTCGGGGATGGAACTTGCGACCTTCGTTTTACGAGAACAACGCGCTACCGCTGGACTTCAGCGTCTGCCAAATGAGCGACGCAGTTTAAGGTCTTTTAGCCAACCTCATTTGTTTTAGCCAATCATTTACTGTTTAATCATCCATACAGTTATTATTAGCCTGTGATCAACTGATTTTATTAAAAACGGAATGAGGATTAAAAAGCAAAAGAGAAATTTAATTTACCCCAGTTAATTGGCTTCTCACAGTGGCTTCAAGCAATAGAATGAATACGTTTTCTATCAAAACACGGAAGATTTTGGAAATACTTTTTTCTGCTTTTATTTCACACAGCTATGTTACCCTTAAGTTTTTACACATTGTTTAGTAACCTGATAATTTTGCATTTATTACATACATAAAATAAATATTTATGAAAAACCTCTATTCACATATCGTTCCCCACAATCTTTAATCAACAACTGTCAAACGGTTATAAATAGATGTTTTGATTTGTATTGTTTACATTTTGATTCTCCATAAGCGTAATGTTAAATTTTTAGATTTTAAACTAAATATTACAAGAATTTTCCTGGACATTAGACCTATCTAGTACTTATTTTCTACTCGGAAATTAGTTATTTTCAAAACATAAAGAAATTCCTTTGAGCCGTTTTCGAGTTCCGTGTGCAAATATATATATATACAAACCTTGCTCGTATTATAGTATTGGATAATTGTACTATGAAATAATTTTATGATTTTAGAGAAATAGAAAGTTACACTTATAATATTTACTGTGGAAACAGGTTTTTGGTGCACCCAAGGCATGTTTAGGGAATGACAAAACCCGTGATCTTATGACTTACTAATGTAGATATGGTTTTATTTTGGCATTTTGGAGTCTCAGATTACAAGTTTGACACCTTGAATATTGCTAGTTTTTTAGATGTTACATGTACTGGATTACTCGATACCTTGTACTTTCAACTAGGACTAAAGGCTAATATTACATTATATATTTCCAGTGCATAGTAGTAATACATCCCTAATTACGTTTAATTTTTATGCTGAACAAATAAAAATAACAAAGCAATGAGTTAATCTTAAAATAATTTTTTAGGTTACTTTAATCTTAAGGTAAGTAAGTAGGCCCCTACTAAGGTGTTGGTAGGTGGAATTACTGATTACTAAAAATATTTTACTCATTAAAAATCTCCAATTTATAAATTTTTCCATTCTTTCATTTCATTCTTCTTTTATTAAATCTTTCTTCTTACTCATATAATTTTTTTTTCATTCAGAAGCTTTTCTATCTGTTTCTTTTGACTACTTAATTCAATTCGTTATAATTCCAAAGTAGTATTTAACATTTAGGGTAACTCTACGCAAATTATAAATACTCACGAAACTAAAATTTGTATTTAACAGTTATAATTATCCATAATAATTTAAGTGTTTACTAACTAAAAGCACATATTGTTATCTTGTGCGATGTTGTGTTTGAAAAGTGCTAAGGGCTAGTAAAACTGTACTATCGTTATTATTATTCAGGGTGTATAGCAAACAACTGCAATAACGGCGATGTGTTTTGCACGCTCATATGGTCAGGGATACGCGAGCTGGTTATTAGGTAGGAAAATGTCTGTTCATTTTGTACAATGCACCTGCTAACGCTTATTGACTCGCTTTACCATTTTAGCATTCAGTGTTTTACTTGGAAACCCAAAAATAGTCCAGGATACGATTATCAAAACGATAAGTTTTGTGATATGTATAATCAGCTAATTTTAAAAAACACGTTTTGGAAAATGCCGTTAAATTTTCTCCTTGCGTTACTAAATAATGTTGAAAGAAGAAAAGTTCTCCCTTTATTTGCACAGTAACGTAGGTTATAGGAATCATGCATTAACTTAACAAGCATTATCATTAAAAACCCCCAGGGAAGAAAATCAACAGTTGAAGCTTCACCCAGCCATGGGGATCCTAAGCCACCCAGTTGAAGTTTCACCCAGCCATGGGGATCCCAAGCCACCCAGTTGAAGCTTCGCCTAGCCATGGGGCTCCCAAGCCACCCAGTAGAAGCTTCGCCCAGCCATGGGGATCCCAACATAACAGGGAATGGTTCCTTCCTGCTTCAGAATGGAACTTATCAATATTCTTCTGTGTAAAGCTTCGGTGAAACGTCGGTTTGACACACAACTGAAGTATTTACGGACATCAGGAGAATAATACGTTTACTAGGGTGATAAGTTACTTGATTTACTTAAACGCAGCTTACTTAATTAGCTGATACATCAGAGGAATGAACGTGATATTCCATTGATATTTCTAATCTTATGATCTTATCTAAATCCCTATCGGAAATAGGTTAGACTATGAATATGCCTTATGGGGATGTTTTCAAGTCCCTTAAACAGCTGTCCTTATAGTCATAAGACATCACTAAGCATATGACGTCACGATGAACCACCGAAATGATATTTTGAATGACAAAAAATAAGTGTAAAGACTATTATAACATCTCTGTGTCATTTTAGTAAGTATAATAAATTGTGTATGTAGTATACAACTATATGATATGTTGTGATTATGCCTAAATGCTGATAAAATCCAGAATTGTTGTACTATTTAATAGCTTCTTACCACAATACTTTATTATAGCCATTATTTCACTTCTTTACGACGTAGAATATATATAGTGTATAATCCAATGATAAATTACTGCAATAGAGAAACTTTACTAGAAGGACCAGTAACAGGCAAACTGTGTAACACACTCTACAGTGTAAGATTTACGGTGGTCTACTCGTATATTAAAGTTTCATTTCCTGCATCTGATACCATTAACATTTGTTACCTAAAATGATACAACAATAATAGTACTTTGGTGAATTACGAATCAATTCCCCATCTGAAGCACGTCGAACAGTTATTTATGTTAATTAGGCGTAGTAACACGCGATAATCCTCGTATTTTCAGATTAAAATAATAATTTTGAAAAAATAAATTTTAGACATAAATTTTTGTTTGAACCATTGTCATTCTGAATTCAAAGCCCATAATCACGGTGTATTTCTATAATACCATTATAATATATTTTGTATTGAAAAATAACAGACATTCATACATAAAAATTTCTAGCATAAATAATTTTTATCTTAACATTTATACCAACTTTCATCAACATCTGCCCATAAATAAAGGAGTTTGCCTATTCCCTATATGATTAAAATGGGAAAAGAGTATGCAGGTTTACTGCCCTGATAAACACATAAACTATGATTTTTAAGCATAAATGTATGGATCTCAACCACATGAAGCTTAATATTAAGTTTCATCCAAAAATATTAGATAATAAGTGAAACATTAATTTTTCCTTCTCTTCCATAGGATTAACATTGGAGTCCCAAAATACTACGTACTGTGTTTAGATTTTTTAATATCTCGGTAACCGTTGGAGATAGAGAAAAACTTTAAGGAACTAAATTGTGTAGTTTTTTTAAGTGATTCTAATAGTGAAAGATAAAATTTAAATTTTTAAAAATTACATGGGAAAAACGCAAAAACCCCACTTTTGGGGTACAAAACCCCCCCAAACTACCCGTTTCGATTGTCCGATATGTCTGGTTTACGAACTCGTCCGGGCAAATGCAGGAGCACACATCTCTACCAAATTTGGTCTCGATCGCACCATTTTTACGAGAGTTATCGTGTTCATAGACATATATATATATATACGACTATTGTGTTTGGTCTCTAGGCACCTAAAGAGGAAAAAATAACATGGTCCCGGGCTTAAGTCTTAACATGTACCATGTACGTCGTAACATGTACGGTAATAGTTTCTTCCCTATGGGAAATTTGCTAAAAATGAGTTTAATGCCGTTATTGCACTAATTCTATTGTAGAAGAAACATTAAAGTGCTTTAAATTAGCTTTGAAACCAATTTTAAGATTGAATAAGTTACAAAATACAGGTAAACTATAAACTAGAGCTACACTACTTGAGGCCACAAACTTTAAGGACCTGTATTTTGTCATATGGGGCGGAAGCCTACAATCAAAAACGGTACCAAGCCACAAATTTTTCCTATATAAACAAGTGAGGGTTTGTGAGCAGTTTTTGAAAATGTTAGTCAAGCTGTTAAAAAAACAACATTTTCCCGTAAGACTCAAATTTCAGTTTGAGAGCCTGTAGGGCGGTTCCCATGGGTTTGGGAGGAAAATGAAAACCTCTTATCTCCCTTAAGTTGACGTTTCACAGGAGTGACGGCTAAAAGATGAGAATTTTCATCATATGTGTATCCTAGATAAACCAATTCACCTTCATTCAAAGTATACTTTTCATCATACCACTCCAATAAACTGCTATTTCCGATCTGTCAGCTGTGATGGAAACTAATCAATATCATACGGCATTTAGTAAACAATACGGAAACACTGGAAAATGCACTAGTTCGGAAGGTAGGTTTCCATAAATTGAAACTAGGAGCACTGCTATACACTTATTTCCTAATTCCTAAAATACTTTTCAATATGTTTTCTATTAATAGGCCTAACCAAATTTAGGGTCACACTATTATACAATGTGCACCATAAAAAATAAAAGGCAGTCCGTCAAGACACTGGTTGAAATCTTATTCACACATTCCTTCAGAACAAAAATTGTAAGACATGTATCGATGCAATATAACCTAATTATTTTACCATAGAAAAGGTTTGAAAACTGTTGAATCTAGCCATCCAATAAGTGCCCGCTGGTCTCAATAAAATTTCACTGTAGTCACTTTAATTAAAATCGCTTTATATGTGAGACGTAATTAACAGTGTAAATGTGTTACCATTATTTACATCCGAACAAGTGTTATAGGGCCATATAAAAAATACAAACATTGTCTATTATGTTACATTCGATAAATATGAATTCCTCTAAATGTAATTTTTCTATCCCGTTTGTATAAACGTTAAACCATTTTTGTTTATGTAGTCCACGGTACCTTCTTCATTTAAAGACTGAGTTGCTCAATGGTAAAACGCTTGCCTCGTAATTCGAGGCAAGACATTTCGATTTTGTGCCAAGTCCCCATTTTTCATTGGATTTTTTATTTGCTTTTGTTACCTATCTATGATCAACATTTTTTTAAATAAAACCCCTAATCTGCTAATTGCCATGCACTAACGATCCTGGAGATAAGGGTGTTACTCACATAGGGTAGATACAGGTAGATGTGACCGTTCATTATTAGATCTGGCAGGTGTTCATTATCAGATCTGCCGGCCCCTAGTTGGAATATTGGACTTCCTGGTCCAGCACATTACCCCTGAGCTACAGTGTCTCAATTAACTTATATATGTATCTTATAACTTATTAATAATTACCGGTAATTATTTTGTCTATTAATCACCGAAAAAGTCAACTTTACGTAGAAACAAAAAAAGGCGTTGGCCATTACCTATCAAATCGTTAAATTAAATTATACTAGGTTAGCGAAATAGTGGTTTGTTCTGCATGGATATTAGCAGAACAAACTAAATAAAAAGTATTTCATAAAAATTTGCGGTTAATTCTAAAGAAGTTTAATTATGAATTTCCAACACTGATAGTGTCGAATTGAATCGCCTTAATAGAATAGTGGCTGAATGGAAAGCGTAACGAAGAACGAAACTGACCTCGTAGCGATGTCGTCAGTTCTGATCCCTTTATGACAAGAGGCGCTTCAATTGGAAAATGTCTCCTCGCTAACTACTTTTCTTTTAAGTCTCACGCACATACCATACATAAATTTATTTACATGTCGAGTTCATTCATTGAGGGTTCATATTATAAGGTAAAACTATTATAAATATTTCAATTTTCATTTAAAAATAACTCCTAATCTCATTATTTAAAATAGCTAATACATTCGGCTTCTTAGTTTCAATTTTTGCCACAACACGAGAATATATTATAGCGAATATATTCCTATCCAATAAAGAATATAATCACTTAAAATACTATTTTAAAATACGTACCTTGATTACCATTATCACGACCTTCATTCATCATACATTTTTGTTTTTTTTAACAAATCATTCAGAGGTAATGTAGGATTTATTTAAATAATGAAGACTTTTATGGAAGGGGGTGGAGGAGGGGATTTAGAGATGGGGGTGGTTGGGGAGGTAGGTTTTAAATTATTTTCCGGTACGAGCCATTTGTCTTTTAAACTGTCAAAATAAAGAGCAACAGTTGTGATTAGAGATTTTCATCATATACTTAGGGAAAACTAGGCTTACATTTTTTTGTTAAAAGATATTTAGTAATCCAGGGTGATATTTTTAATTTCATAAATCGTAATTCTTGCAGTCATGACCATAAGTACTTAAAGAATACTAATTCATTATGTAAAATGAAACAGTAGCAAGACTTATTTGAGCATATTATTTTGGTTTGTTTTATAACTACTATTAGAAATGATAAATTTCAAACCTCTCAATTCTTGGTTTGAAATTGATAGTAAGTTATGGTACCTAAAATATAATAAGCTTCGTACCTACACTACCCGGACTAAGCTGGTAAAAATCTTGAAATAATAGTGTTCAAATTAGCCAAAAAACTTACAAAAGATACCAGACAACAAAACTCAGATACACAATACCAAAACACAAAGAACAAGCACGTCCACACGACCAAACGTCATAAGAGCTTAAGGAGTACTGAGGATGGAGGGGGGTGTTGCTAGTGATAATACTCTTATAATACTTTTATCCCCTTTCAAAAGTCCCATCGATATAACAACTGAAATTGGATTGTTTTAGCGAATTTCCCATAGGGAAGAAGCTATTACCGTAGGTCTAATGGTAAGACTTAAGCCCGGGACCATGTTATTTTTTCGTCTTTAGGTGCCCAGAGTCCAAAAACAATAGTCGTTAAAATTTATATATATATATATATATATATATATATATATATATATATATATATATATATATGTGTGTGTGTGTGTGTGTGTGTGTGTGTGTCTGTTAGCATGATAACTCTCGTAAAAATGATCCGATCGAGACCAAATTTGGTAGAGACGTGTATTCCTACAAATGCTCGGACGAGTTCGTAAACAAAATATATCGGTCAATGGGAACGTGTAGTTTGGGGGGGGGTTTGTACCCCAAAATGGGTTTTTTGCATTTTTTACATGTAGTTTTTAAAAATTTCAAATTTTATATTTCACCATTGGAATTAGCTTAAACAACTACACAATTAAGTTTCTTAAAGTTTTTCTCTATCTCCAACGGTTACCGAGGTATTAAAAAATCTAAACACAGTACGTTGTATTGTGGGGCTCCAATGTTAATCTTATAGAGGATAGGGAAAAATTAATATTTCCCATATTAATCAATATTTTTGGATAAAACTCGATATTTAGCTTCATGTGGTTGAGATCTATCCATTTATGCTTAAAAATCATAGTTTATGTGTTTATCAGGGCAGCAAACCTGCATACTCTTTTCCCATATTAATCATATAGGGAATAGGCAAACTCCTTAATTTATGGACAGATGTTGATGAAAGTTGGTATAAATGTTAAGATAAAAATTATTTATGATAGAAATGACTACTTTCAGTGTACCTCACAGCAGCTAACCTGCACGCCCTTTCCCATGTTAATCTTATGGAGAATTGGCAAATAATTCTCATGTTTATGGACATATTTTTATAAAACTTGTCATATATTAAATTATTGATTTGGAAATTCGCTGAGTACGCAGGTCTGCTGCGACGGAGGTATTTATCACTATTTTCCATAGTAGATTATAGTTATTAGCGATTTTCCAAAAAAAGAGTATAATTTTCTCGACCGATGTCAACTGAAGGTCAAGCGGAAGCTATAACGATTCTCCAGAGTGTCCAGCAATATCCGGTCGAGAGAAAACCAATTTGGTCGAAGAAGTACAGCACAGACCAACACACCTGACTACTTAGACCTGTTACATTTAATCTGCCAAACAATAAATTGGTTAGAAAAACAGCATTAGTAGTGATAAATTTTAACAAACACATATAATCTTTAATAGGAGAGGCTTTTGTACATTTATTTTTAGGGTCTATTCGGGTAGCTCTTCACGACCCTTGTAGTTCATCATTTTGCCGTATTACTAATAATAATGTAAAAATGATCTTATCTAATTCCCTATCGGAAATAGGTTAGACTATGAATATGCCTTATGGGGATGTTTTCAAGTCCCTTAAACAACTGTCCTTATAGTCATAAGACATCACTAAGCATATGACGTCACGATGAACCACCGAAATGATATTTTGAATGACAAAAAATAAGTGTAAAGACTATTATAACATCTCTGTGTCATTTTAGTAAGTATAATAAATTGTGTATGTAGTATACAACTATATGATATGTTGTGATTAGGCCTAAATGCTGATAAAATCCAGAATTGTTGTACTATTTAATAGCTTCTTACCACAATACTTTATTATAGCCATTATTTCACTTCTTTACGACGTAGAATATATATAGTGTATAATCCAATGATAAATTACTGCAATAGAGAAACTTTACTAGAAGGACCAGTAACAGGCAAACTGTGTAACACACTCTACAGTGTAAGATTTACGGTGGTCTACTCGTATATTAAAGTTTCCTTTCCTGCATCTGATACCATTAACATTTGTTACCTAAAATGATACAACAATAACAGTACTTTGGTGAATTACGAATCTATTCCACATCTGAAGCACGTCGAACAGTTATTTATGTTAACACGCCATAATCCTCGTATTTTCTAATTAAAATTAATAATTTTGAAAAAATAAATATTTTGACATAAATTTTTGTTTGAACCATTTTCATTCCAAATTCGACTCTCATAATCACCGTGTATTTTATCATACCATTATTGTATATTCTGTATTGAAAAATAACAGACATTCATACATAAAAACGTCACATACATTATATACCCCCGACGCAGCACACCTGCGTACTCAGTGAATTTCCAAATCAATAATATAATAATAATAATATATGACAAGTTTTATAAAAATCTGTCCATAAACATGAGAATTATTTGCTTATTCTCCATAAGATTAACATAGGAAAGAGTGTGCAGGTTAGCTGCTGTGAGGAACACTGAAAGTAGTCATTTCTAACATATATAACCTATATAAAAGTAAAAGTTAACGTATAAGTATATAAAAAGTATAGTATGAAAAATGTACTACTAATGAAAATAGCTTACGAAACTGTGGTCACTCTCGTAACACGAACGTCATAGGCTACGTAGCTTATGTCATAACGAAGGTTTATAAAATATACCTTGATAAGCATAACAGAGAGACAGAAACACGAACAACAGACAGACACACACGGACAGACGACCAGAAATCGAGATTCAGTTTTTCAGCTTGGCTATGGTATAAAACGTAAAAATAACCAAAAATATCATAATTATTTCAATCTATGTATAGACAAAACTCTAGTTTTACTTAGATGTAATTGTTTTATTGTGTATTCTCAGCCAATTACTTGACTATAGAAACAGCTATTTTGGCATCCTTGTAATCGTTTTAGTATCGTGTAATAAAGTTTGGAAGTACCCATTAATATCGATCGGCTAATGAATGTAAACATTGAAAATACTTATAAAAAACGTAGATTGGCAACGTTGTGCCAATCCGAAAAAGCCTATTTGCAAGTTTAGTGTGGATATCCGATCATTTAAGAATTCTAAGCCTTAATACTGCTACTGTATTAGAAAGGAACTAAATTAATGTTGACCTACAAATGCATTTAAATTTAAATTAATTATTATGGATTTTGCCCCGAACACTCACCTTGTAGACCAAAGGGTACCGGTTCGACTGCAAAACCATTCACCATTTGTATTGGGTATTTAATAAACAACTTATCTAACAACCTGTCAGTTCTTTGTTTGAATTTCATTATTGGTGACGGTGGAAATATGTTATTTAGATTTTTATTACTTTTACTTTAACGATTTTAAGTAAAACAAAATGTCACGACGTTTCGGGATCTATAACCTGATCCCGTCCTCAGGTGAGCTAGTACCTAAAACATTACACGCTTAGTACATATTCCGGACTGAGCCGGTTGTCTTTGAGTCTTTATGACGAGTATACGTACTTTGTTTTGTGAGCGTAATTGTTAGTTAATGGTACTACTGTTTGTAGGTTTTTGACTGCTTTAAACATTTTTGTTTTCAGGTTTATACCGGCTCAGTCCGGATTATGCACTAATCGTGTTATGGTTTAGGTACTAGTTCGCCTGAAGACGGGATTAGATCCCGAAACGTCGTGAAATGTTAAAAAAAATCGTGATAAAAAATTTCCGTAATAAAAATGCAAATAACAGTAGATCAGTGTAAAAAACAACACCAACAGTCACAAATCAAATCACAATCACAGTGTCGAATCGTTTAAGATTTTGATTTGGACCGTTCCCTATAAAACTTATATAACACAAAATAACATAAATCATGCTTAATTCACATTTTTTCTTAAATTAATTATTTATTGAACTACAAGATTCAAACGCACGATCATGGTGCTACGGATGCTATCCTATAATGGTATACTATGTCACTAAGGTAATAGTATTGCTTTCCAAACACGAGCAAACATTGAGTAAACATTCGAAGATGTCCTCGCTTGTTTGCTTTAACATATCAATATATCATACAGTGATCAATACCCTTGAAGACCAAAGTCAAGATGGGAACATTGTTTTATAAAACACTCTTCATTAATTTCATTCCACATTTAACCTCTCCCAGGATATCGTTTCATTTAGGATTATTTGGTATTTAATAAGAAATTTTTCATTGACATTTTGTAACAAAATTCTAGTAATAATATAACAACATTAAACTAAATCAAGTTTTACTAATAAATAATGTTTCATATTACTATTTTAACGAAATGTAGTATTCAATAAAATTATTATTTTTGATTCTTAAGCACAACACCTAGTTATATTTAGGTAATAATTTATCCATAGCCTTCAATTTTACAATTAATTGATTATAAATTAGTAATCAATCCATCAAAGAATTATAAGAATTAATCTTGTTTATTTTCAATGTATAGGGACAGTAACAATTTTCTATTTTAATGCAATTACTTAATCGGCAAAACTATCCGGAAGGAATTGTTACCGTAATGATTTTGATAAAACAAACTCAAACTAATAAATAGAAAATTGATAATCATGAAATAATTATATTATATTTATATTTATAATTATATTTATATATATTGGGTTTGTTGTTTCATAGATATGAGCACATTCATATCTTCAGAGAAATAGTCATTAATGCGTCAGTCAGATCACCTTAGAGGGTCGATCCTAAGAAGAGTGAGGTTTATTTTAACTGACTATGGTGTCAAACTAAAACACGTTCTTTTCATCACGGGGTTTTTAAAAACACCATTCATAACAAAAAAACATAAATCAAAATCTCCTCTTTCTCATACCTTTGTTTATCTAAAGTCTAAACAGCTAGTTTTATTCAACACCAGCAGCACATATCCATATCGATGGGCCAACCTTGGGAAATGATCGCAAAAATAATAGGCCAATCGCTTACCGCGAGGTTGACCCATTGATGGAATAACCAACCATTATCCATCAATGCCCCAACCATAACCCGACAGTGAGTCAACTAGACATTTCTTGAAACTATTTATTATTGGTTCAGTTTACAGTGTTTTTTCGTTAAGTGTTGTATACGGTTGCTAAAATTGAAGTAATTTGATTTAAATATAAAACTCTAGATGCTTCCTTGTCGTTATAAAAAGAAACCTATTTTTCTTAAACTGTCGTTCTTTTTCTAGACTACAGGGTATACCGGTATTGCACTATTAACGTTCTCTACAAAAGCAAATTATGAAGCGTTCTTCAGATGCTGACACACATAAATATTAGCCAATTACGTGATTGTACGGGGAACCGAGGGAAACTACCAATGCTCAAAATCTAACCTCTAACCGGTACACAACGCTATACTGCGAAGTACTTTCCCTTACCAGTGATATCGTCAAAGAAAAACAATACGTCATGTTGTTTACAAATCGCGGGATTTCCCGCGTGCAGCACCGAACGTGTTAAAAGGCCAATGTCAATCAAGGGCAATCATAAAGGGGCAATGTCTTCAATCATGCGATCAAAGTTAAACGAATTAAGTTAAAATAACTCAAAATATTTTTGTTTATCTTCCCGTTTTCAATAGTAAAAGACAAAGAACATGGCAACTACAAATGAACAACTGAAGTGAGCCTCTTATTTAGTATTCGCCATTTTTTCATGTCAGGTAGTAGGTCAACATTTCACAAACTTAGTAGGAAACCAATCCACTCTGGTGAACGTTTAAAGTGTAAAGTATTTGATGGCGTGTGTAGCTTTGATACTAACATAACAGCTAGTTCATTTGCTAGGATCTTAATTAATTAATAAGCTTAGTATCATTTCATTACATCATTATGTTAGTATTTTGCTCAAGATTGAACCGGTGACCTTCAAATTATGAATCCACGACTACAACCACTAATTACACAACCAGGTGTCGCTAAGCTTCCGGATCAACCAACCGTTGCTAATTATTTGCTACTAGAATGTAACCTTACATCCAACA
Source organism: Nephotettix cincticeps (assembly GCA_023375725.1). Lineage (NCBI taxonomy): Eukaryota > Metazoa > Arthropoda > Insecta > Hemiptera > Cicadellidae > Nephotettix > Nephotettix cincticeps. The sequence goes on along the minus strand of CM041790.1, from coordinate 24,516,472 downwards.
ATTTGCTATAGCCGGATTCACCAGGCGAGTTTTCACTACGCCGAGTAAGGCTAAAAATCTAATAAATATCGAAATTTCACTACGCCGAGGTTTCACAAAACCGAGTACGTTATAAAATTCAACTGTTTCACTAAACCGAGTTTCACAAAACCGAGTAAGGGGCTGGGTACCGCCCGCTCTAGAAGTGACTGTAGAAGCCTGTATAGCGTGCAGTATTACGTGCTTTGCAGGCACTCGCCTGTAATCCAGCTACTTGGAGGTCACGAATTGTGGATAGTTGTGAGAGATGGTCCGCACTATTGAATACTACGTTAATCCGCAAAGACCATCCTCATAATTAGACCAATTCGTAATTCAGAGGCCGTGGTTCGGATTCCACGTTAAACTGTAGGTCCTTTAGCTGCCAACGGCTGTTGGGCTATTAATTAACAGTCCTGTCTAAGGAACATGTCAGCCTTAGTCAGTAACAAGACTACAAGATCGCACCACAATCATCCTACATTCATTCCTCATTCATACTTGGCTTAAAATACCTACCTGGGTAAGTCACCATATCAGTTAGAAGTATGAAGTATAAAAGTATAAAGATACAGGACAATACACTTAGCAAAAATATTTTAATTAGGCCTAAGTCATTTTGATCATTTAAGATTTAATTTAACGTGTTCAAGTTTTAGTTATTAGTGAACAAAAATCAAACCGCCGAGAGAGACCACAGTTTCGTAAGCTATTTTCATTAGTAGTACATTTTTCATACTATACTTTTTATATACTTATACGTTAACTTTTACTTATATAGGTATATATGTTAGAAATGACTACTTTCAGTGTTCCTCACAGCAGCTAACCTGCATACTCTTTCCTATGTTAATCTTATGGAGAATAAGCAAATAATTCTCATGTTTATGGACAGATTTTTATAAAACTTGTCATATATTATTATATTATTGATTTGGAAATTCACTGAGTACACAGGTGTGCTGCGTCGGGGGTATATAATAAGGACAATAGACAATCCACTGCTCAATTAGTCGGTAGCATTGTAAGACGATAATTACTTGCAACAATGGATCCCGACGAGGTTAATCTGGTTATGGGTTATACCAATTTTGTGTAGCAGAATATAATACTGAGAAGCCTTTTGAGGCCTGGAAAATTCAACCTAAGTCTTTTGACAGATCTATGACAGTAGTGTCTGGTGTAACACCATTAATGACACTGTAACCCCGTTCCGGACGATATAACCTAATCCAATCCAGAATCGCAATCGAATGGATTTTGATTAAATCTACTAATTACCAATTAAATATGAGTAACTAGCAGTAAGCCCGTCCTTTGTACGGGTTGTAGGATTCAGTTTAATGAAGAAAGATCATCATACCAAAATGTAAACCTGAAATCCTAAACAAATCAGTACAAAGAAAATAAATTAATACCATGGTTTATTATTTAGCATTACTTTACAATTAAATAGATTAGAACATTTATACCATTATTATAATTAGTTATACGTTAAAATAACTTTTTAATATAGTATGATTTAGTAGGGTTTAAAATCAATGACCAATATTGACTAACTAATATTGCAGCTGCTTGTTTTTATTTCTATTAAATCTTTAAACTACAAAGACAGCTGATTATTACCAGTAGGTTATTAATTGAAAACTGAATCAAAATGCGAGTAATATCGCGTAAAAGTGTGGTTTTAAATGCTCGTTTTTTACTTTTCAAGAGGCGGCGGGCGATTTCAAGCATTTACAAACCTTCTCTGGAATGTAGAGAATACATTAAATAAGTTTTATTGTAATCAGTTCTCCCGTTTTTCGAAGAAGACGGCGTAAAATGCCCCCTGGAGCGTCACAGACAATAATTGAGATAAGACCGGTTTCGGCTTCTCTAACGCACAAAAAGTAAAAATAGCTAAAAAATGAATAATTCTGAGCATTGTACAGACAAAACTCTAATTTTATTTATATAGATGTCAAGGGACAGGGCAAACACTTCCCTTGATCGCAGCAAGTGTGATAACAAATTGCGTCGTCACGAGTCATTTGTTTGTCAACTAGCCGACGCCAATACGACTAATTTTGCAATGGAAAGCGTATTTCAATGTTATATGAGATCAATTGGTGACCATTTATGTTGGTGGAATAAGCTAGGTTATAATTTACTCTGCTGATAGTAAACTATGTGAGGAATATCTGTGCCAAAGATTTTAAAGTGCGAGCAATCCGCCCTCTTTGGGAATACTAGAGAATGTAGACTTCCTTCCTTAGTACAAAACTTAACACTGGAATGTTCTACCCTATGGGAAAGTCACCCATGAACTAGGGTTTGGGAATACAGTTCACCTCGGACGAAGAGTTAACTAGAAGAATAACTTATGTTGCGAATTGTCAACATTGTTGACCAATGAATCACAACCATTCGGACCTCCTTTGATGGAGCAATAAAATCTTCTCGTTTTGAAACATGGAGATTCCAGTGACGTTTTACTTCGGTATTCCCGTAAAATAAGGAAAATTTTATTATTTATTACGTTATTTCTTTCTAGCCTAAAATAAGCTGTAAGTGGGCTTTTACCTAAAAGTAAAACATTACGTTTTTCAACTTTTAAGAATAAGATGTATCCTGCATATTTTAGATTCAATTACTCATAATGATAAGAAAGGTAAAAAATGGTGGAACCAATTTAAGGGTGTCTCTAACTCTACAAAATTGTCAAACTCTTGTATGTATGTCATTATTATGTTAGAGTTAATTTATTTAAGCCGGATTTCACCAAAAACTAAAACCACCGTAAAACCTAGCTTTAACCGTAGTTGGCTCGTAACTGACAAAATCTGATTTCACCATTAGAATTTTATTTTAATATGGAAATAGTTTATCCTAGAGGAACAGCTTACGAATTTGCATTTAAAAGTGATAGTGTTATATTTGTATGTTGTTCACTGATATAGGAGGATAAAAAGAATGGCTATGCCTAATGATCGACTTTTTCTTAAGGTTATCCCACGAGGGGTTACAGTAACTTGAACACCTCGGTATTCCATAACTGATATTCCATAACTGTTATGGAATATCTCTTGGTATGTTATCAGCGATCGCGTTGACCTGTTAGCCGATCAGGAGCGTTATATTTATCCCGGCTAGAAAGAGCGTGTGTTTTTTTTAATTCAACAACGGAAGCGTGTTCTGACACCAAAATGATCACGTTCCTCTTTCATTGTCCGTAAAATTTCTTTCCTCATAAACACCTCATTGTCACCTCTATTTAGGTGACAAACGAACTCTCGTTTTAGAAACTATCGTTAATTTTGACGCGTTTTAGTTGAAGAAATTAATTAGTTTTGCTTGACTGTGGTTTAATCGTCAGTTGGTTTTAACGAAGGATTATCAAACCTACCGTTATTGTAAGTTTTGATAACTCCAACCAACAATTTTTCAGCTCATATCAACAGAGCATTCAAAAAATGGTTAAAGTTGTATTTTTTAATTTTTTTATAAAATAAAATAAAAGTCAAAGTAAATTAAAATAAAAATCGAAATGTAAAATATATGAATTAATATAAATGTATCTGTTCTCGTCTCAAGCAATATTAAACAAGCTATACTGCTAGCGAAATCAATAGATGATTCAAGGTAAATAGGGATTAAATGTAGTTAAACTTTATAACATAGGGTTGTGTCTGCTGGCTGTTTTGTAACCTCTACATGCTTATTGATGAACACGGTTTTATATGTAAATAAACATGACGTCATAATATGTACAGTCACATCTTTGCTGTCCCCTCCATATCAACTTACACCCTTTTAACTTTACTATAAGTATTTATTATTTCAGTATTTTATGCCCCAATAGTTTTTTTTGTTTACTCAATCATAGCCCATAAAATGATTTAGAATTGAAATTAAGACAAACAATAATCAATATATTGTAAAAATTATTATTTATTGTATGGAGCTTTGTCACGTTCTCCCTTTCAATACAGTATTAAGTTGTTTCTCTTGGTACGATCACATAGGCTTAGTTCATAAATAAATTATTAATACACACATTTTTAAAAACTCATCATTAGAAATATAAAAATAAAAACATAAAAGGAGATAAATAAGGGGAAATAATTGGTATGAATGTATATAATTCAATTAACCACACTGTAATAAATTCAATATGCTCGGTTCACTCTAACACAAGTTAAGTGCTATTTTAGGAATGTTTACAAAATATTGGGAGATAAAATAAACAATAATCAGAATTCAATGACATGTGTTTATTGTGACTTAATTAAAATTTGACCGTGAACCTTCTATTGAGAGACGGGAGAGGACAGATTTTGCTACTTTATGCAAACAACAACTTTGGTTACTCCGTAGTTCGTTGCCCATTCCTGTGGTTTTAAGTGGTTAAACAAAAGTTTTAGTAAAGTGTTCTGCATGTGTTTGTATAGTTTGGAGTTTAAAGGGTCTAATTTTGTTTATATTAAATAGAGGATCTGACTTTTTAAGTTACTTTTTTATATAATAAAAACTCATACGGACTTAAGTATTTTTATTTTATAAAAAATGCCTATTCGAAAATAACTCCTAAATATAATTTGAAATTCAATACATGGAAATATATTGAACATGTGTTGTAAATTATTCATCGTAAAGTATAATTTTCTAAATAATAATCTAAATTAAATCTTGGCTATTTTTTATATTTTTATCGAAAATATTTGTATTTGAATTGGAAATTTTACTTGTGATAATAATTCACAACAAATTAACAATATTCAACGCGGAATGATATGACCATAATAACGGGTTAGCCAAAAAACATTACCGTATTCAAAATAAAATTGGTTGAGAACAAAAAAGAGGTTATTACTGTTACAACTAAAACAATTCCACTATTTGGCCCATTTACGTGTACTTACGATTTCATTCTTTTCTTCTGTAAACTTGTCATTATTTTTCGTAATACTGATCGAGGAAGAGCAGCAAGCTCGTGTGCTACGCCTTGCTTAGGCTCAGCAATATAGTGGGGCTTCGACAAAAAAAATACTTTTCAGATAGCACCATAACTAAGTCACATATCGTCAGGTCTGTGGATCACCAAATCGTGAAATCAAGTGCTCTTTTGTAAATAACTGACATGAACAGCCAGTGAGGGTCTTGATGAATGACAAGTAGTCCCGTACTGCTGAAACCAGATAGCTTATGTATCGACTTTTAAAAGACGTAACTGGGGCACCAAAAAGTACCTAATCATTGCCACATAACGAGCTGTTTTGACGGTGACAGTTCTTCCCTCATTTCCTAAAAAAAATTCGGCCCGTGTTTGATAAAAATGTGTCAATCACGAAAAAAGGACGATGCACATGCCACTGATGTCCATGGTAACTAACCTCAAAGTGGCATTAACTAAACAACAGCTGTCTGCGACAATGAACTCTGTGGAAGTAACAGCTGAGAAATCACTCTTTAAAAACTATCAGGTTTTATTACTCACCCGGTAATTATTACAATTCAAAGATTACCGTTAATCGGTCTAATCTCGGACACCCGTGCAGACTTTATTAAATTAGATCCTAAAAACTCGCCTGACAAGATAAATACCTGATCATTGCATAAATAGAATCACTTAAGTATGACGTAAACAGCTGTGTGGGAATTGAAATGATTCTTGCTTTTGTTTCGTCATCAGTTACAAGTTCAACAACTGATCATTTTCGACGAAAAATAAATCTTTGTCCGACATAGGTCAAAGACATTAAGAAATATGAGCACCAATATTGGTGCTATGTTGATGCTGTTGTATATTTATCGCTATCAAGAATATGACTGTTTTGTAAGTATTAGGCAATCAAAAAAAATATTCACTATAAAGTTAAACCAGCTCAATTCCGGACACTAAGAGCGGGGAATTTTATCCCGTAGGTTGATATCGTTACGCACCTGATATACGTTATTAAGTTCCTAATGCCTAATTTCTAGTTCCTAATTATCGTAACAATCCAAAGATTTTGATATTATATATAGTTTATTCTTCCTCTGTTCAGTGAGTCCTTATCACTCTTTACCCCCCCTCCCCTCAACACCATATCCTCCCACAGCAGATGAAAATGATCTTGGCAAAATATAGGTAGAGGAGTAACAAACAGATGATGTATTATTTGTGTCCGGAGTTGGAAAGTAAAAGATGGTTAGCGATAAATTTAACTTGGTGTCCGGAATTAAAACATTTTACAGGGTAAAACCGGACACTTTATTTTATTTTATTTTTTTAATATGGCAAATGAAATGATATAACAACATAGGAATATAACAAATGAAACACGATAAATTTAATAGTAGTATTCCAATTTTGCTTATATTTACCTACAAATTATTTACGGCCCTAAAACTATAAAATCGTGTCCGAGATTATACCATGTTGGTGTATTGTAAAATTGGCTTTGTATTCACTTCCATACACAGTCCGGAAACATAATATAAGTTACACGTTCGAAGTTAATAACGGGATAGTTCAGCCATATTCTGTATCAGCGGAAGTTTACGTTAGGTACATTCAAAACAATAAACTTCCGCTTAGTTCGTGCAATGTATCTCAGGCTATGGCCTAGTCAGCGTATTGAATGGTACAGGGTGGTTAGCTCTTTTCTAAAAAACATTTTCTCTATTTTTTCATTCTCTAATTTTTTATCATTGAAAAGTAGCGAATTTTGGAAGTTAATCCGAATTCCTATGTATGCAAATTAGCTTATTATCATTATTATATTTTTCACAAAATTGAAAACCAAATAAAAAATTATATTTGACGTATTAAAAAGGTAGTAATTTTATCGTGATTTAAAATATCTCATTTCCATGGGCCTAAACGCACTATAATATAGGTATAAAAAAACCTTATCGTAGCATATGATTTTCTTTTAATCATAATCATTTAAAGTGAAAAAAACCATTTCATACTGTGATTAGTTTTACGACAAATTATAAATCAAACCATACTTCATTAGTTTACTTTGTACAAGCTACATATTTCATTTTAGCGATCACTTTCTGTACACATAAACTATTAACTTACTCTCTTATGAAACGCTTGTGAGAATATTATTTTTAGCGAATTTCCCTTAGGAAAGAAGCTATTACCGTAGGTCTCATGGTGAGACTTAAGCCCGGGACCATGTTATTTTTTCTTCTTTAGGTGCCCAGAGTCCAAAAACAATAGTCGTTAAAATATATATATATATATATATATATATATATGTATATGTATATGTATGTATGTATATGTATATATATATATGTGTCTGTGAACACGATAACTCTCGTAAAAATGGTCCAATCAAGACCAAATTTGGTATATACGTGTATTCCTACAAATGCTCGGACGAGTTCGTAAACCAGACATATCGATCAAAAACTTTAGTTTATTTTGTACCCCAAAATGGTTTTTTTGCGTTTTACAAAAATTTTAATTACACCATAATTTAAAATTATTTTTACATTTTTAAAAAGCTATTACCGTATTTTAATTAAACAGTATTTTTTCTTCTATGAGATAAAAACAATAGTCGTTAATATTTTTTATATATATATATATAAATTATTATATATGTATATGTATATTTATATATATGGTCTGTGAACACATAATGCTTAAAAAAGGTCCAATCAAGCAATTTGGTATATAGTGTATTCCTACAAATGCTCGAGTTCAAACCACCTATATATGGACAATAGTTTTTTTGTAAAAAATTTTTTTTTGCGTTTTTCACAAGTATTTTTTAAAAATTTCTAATTTTATATACCATTAGATAGCAAACTACACAATTAAGTTCTTAAAGTTTTCTCTATCTCAGTACGAGATATTAAACTAAACACAGTACGTTGTATTGTGGGGCTCCAATGTTAATCTTATGGAAAGGGAAAAATTAATATTTATATTAATGAATATTTTATAAAACTTGATATATTCATGTGGTAATATAATTATGCTAAAAAAATAGTTTATGTGTTAATCATGGCAGCAAACCTGCATCTCTTTATAATAATCTTATAGGGAATAGGCAAATCCTTTATTTATGGACAGATGTTTTTTAAAAACTTAAGATATTATTTATGGTAGAAATCTAATTTCAGTGTTATACAGCAGCAAAGATTTTATGTTAATATGGAGAAACAAAATTTAGTAATACAATTTTTTTAAAAATGATATATTATTAAAATTATTGAGAAATATACGCAGGTTGCTATTTTTTAAATTGTTTTAACAATCTATATGTACTGAGAGAATGATTGTTACAGAAATATTATAGAAATTATAAATATTATTTATAACATTGTTGTATACAGCAATTACAATATTAGAAAACATTTTTACAACATATTATAGAAACTATAACTAAAGTTTTTTTTAATAGTTTGCTACATTACTTTAATCTACTGCAGTAGTATCGAGTGAAGAAAATGGTTACATGAAATAAAAGTAGCTCTCGATATTTTATGTTAACATTATTCATAAAGCCTTCTATAAAGCTTGTATATTGGTAGATATTTCTTTATAATAATTAATACTAAAGTCAAAAATAGAACTTTGTGAGTCACAAATAAACTCTCTATCTCTTAGCAATAGGCAAATTAAAATTATTATTATGTAACCAAATAATTTGTTTCTCTTGAACTTAGTTTCATGTGGCAATAGTTCCAAAACTATTGCTATAGAGCGTGCTTGGCAGAGATGACGGTGGCAAACTTCCCAAGATCAACATACCTGAGTAATTGTCTTTGATGTTATGGCATGCAAGAAAATCCTCCTACGTTAATTACCACATGATTTCACTAATAAGAACATGTGATTATAATTATCTATAATATTATAAAGAAGAGGTGATTTCTGTATGTTTGTTTGTGGGTTTGTGGGTTTGTTGTGACAAGTAAATGCGAAAAATACTGAACCGACCGGTTTGAAATTTTACACAAAGGTAGATCTTAAACTCATGCAACACATAGGCATAATCATTTCCTTAAAATCCTCTCGGGCTACGCCCTGTGAACGTCCTAAGTTTCAATGTTTACATTTTTAGAGAATGAAAACATAAAATTACTTGAATGTCAACAGCTGTGAATACTAAAATTTGACAGTTCGAAAAGAAGGAGAAGAAGAAGAAAGAGCTGCCGTGACCGTCCTAGGTTTCAATGTTTACAATTTCTAATGACAACATCCGTTTGCACTATATTTTGACAGTTCGGGAAGAAGAAGAAATAAAGTTGATTTTTCAGATAAACTGCTAGATTGAAATTAGTGAATCATTTGAAATAGCGGAATGGTAGATTTTAAGTTTTTTTCCGACGACTGTCTCTATTACATTAATCCTTATCCTCTCCCAATATTTGACATGTGTTACTTTGAAATGTTGTAGACACTCCTGTTTTGTCATTTTGTAAACAATGAAGAATTAATTAACAATATCTTAAATGTATCAGTAGAGCCTACACGTTTCAGCCTTTTTAGCCCGTGCGAAGAACGGGTACTTTGGCTAGTTTCTTATAAAATAGAACAATATTATTATGTTCCAAAAGTAAACAAATCAACTGTTTGTCAATATTCTTGCATTTTTCAAATACTAAAAAATACGAATACTTGTACAAAACTCATTATAAAAGTAGCCTTTTATGCAAAACAATTCCTTGCAAATTTAAGCTTCTTATTTTTTCGAAACATAAATGCAAGTTTTGAGGAACAATATTACCTACGTTTTAAATCAACTAAGTAATATCATAATTTTAAATATATTTGTGGTACAATTAGTCAATTATTACATCCAGTTTGTTTCATTAAAATATATTTTTCACAGAAATTAATAAATTATCTCAAAAACATTTGAACGTGTAATATGATTTTTTATTCGTATAAAGTAGTTATTATTTCGTAAAGTATAGGTCTCATAATGTTATATTATTATTAACTATGTTATCCATATTTTTATTAAATAAGCCTTAACAATTCTGGCCACGTATTTTGAATAGGATAGTTAGTATAAATGGTGAGAAAATGAGTACATTTATAAATTTGGACTCATTTCATTTAATGAGTGCTGTTCTATGTAATTTTTTTAACGGTTGCACAATAATACAAACCAATTTAATATACTGTATTTCGATAGTGAAACTGAGGTTTCAGCATCAGAAGTACGTATAAAGTTGTGGCATACAAGTGGAAGCACCTGAGAAATCGTTTAATTATTTCTGGGTTCTTTAAATGTTCCCTTGGGATAAAACAAGTTTTACTTCGAAGTTTTTGGCAGTTTCTTTCCAAGTAGTTTGCCACTGGATTCCAATGTAGGATTATGAAATACTCGTATATTTAGTATGCAACATCACTAATGTGTATATTTAAATGTCTTATACCGTATCATATCAATTAAATACTGAGTTGATGTATAGTCACAGCGTATTGTATTATTGGTTTTATGTATCTACTTGGAGAAGATTGATTGAATGTTCCTTTCTTTGTAGTATAAATTAAGTAAAAGGGTGCGTTTACAGTGAACGCTGGGTTTATGAATACGCGCTTGCAAACACTGCTTGGCTTGTCGCTGGTGACTTGTAAAGTCGTTCACTATCAACACTGAAAACCAGCACAAGTCTATTGATTGAGTCTATATAATGCCTTCAAGTGCCATAAAGTCGTCGTCCAGTGAAGACGAACTATTTTTTCTTGAAAAATGTTTCAAGTATACTGAGACTTTAATAGTAGAAGTAAGAGGGCTGGAATACACTGTTTAGTAGATAAAGCAACCGACAATGGGAATTAAAAATATCTTCTTTCAACCTGAAATGACGAGTTCAGTTTGTCCTATTCATTCAAGGGAATGACATTTAATTAAAGTTTGTACTTTGCATCATACTTCTATGTCATTAAAATTTCAGTTTTCCTTTCTGCTATTATTGTTATTATGTAAGAAGACATTACGAAATAAAAAATAAAGAATTTAACAAGACCGTAGGTTACTAGTAATATCAATATTGCAAAGAAAATGGGAAACTGTTGTAAAAAACAAACAAAAAATACTATAAAAAGGCCAACACTACTGCTCCCTTTGAGTTCATCGGTGTAAAAAAGCACTTGGAATGATATTTTACAGTTCTTGGTTAGATTAGATTACCTTTTGAAAAAGTGACCTTCCCAGGTAGGTATTTTAGGGCAAGTATGAATGAGAAATGAGTGTAAGATGATTGTGGCGGGATTTTGTAATCCCGCCACAATCATCTTAGTCTTGTTACTGACTATGTCGGGGAGTGTAGTGTTCCCCTGTGTGGATTAACTTCCGCACTATTGAATACTTAATATTACGTTAATCTTTAAATGCCATCCTCATTAGTAGACCAGTTCGTAATCCAGAGGCAGTGGTTTAGACTCCGCGTATTGCCATTGGCTTTTGGGCTATTAAATAACAGACCTGTCTAAAGATCATGTCAGCCTTAGTCAGTAACAAGACTACAAGATCGCGCCACAATTATCTTACACTCAATCTCCATTCATAGTTGGCTTAAAATACCTATTTTGTGGTAGGATCACCATTTCAATAATCTAATCTAATCTAAGGTCGGTCACCACCGACACCTAACGTCAGAACATCGGCTCCATCTTCACATTGTGAACACGCACAGTTGAAACGACTTTAGCTTCAGCCGGGCGTCGAGGTGGGCTTATTACAATCACAGTCCGCTACGAGACCGCCCTTCAGTTAGTCTGATTAACTGTCTGTCTACTACTGAGCTGACCAGTATAAAAGTTTCTAATAAAAATGCTATGCGAAAAAGGATAAGTTTATGAATTGTCTAATCTTCAAAATATTGAAAGGTTTTCAAATAGCGTTTTTATTTGTTCTTCCTTAATAATTCAAATCTAAAAAATAATATAGACATGGTCTATGTTGCACTGCCGTGTCCTAGTCACGCAAACGTTTGGATACTGCGCTAATTCTCGTCTCGTGTACAATGTTCATGTATTGAGCTAGAAAGCTTTCAACATGGAGTTATGTAGAGGTATGAAACATATGTGCAGTAGTCAGTGTATAACAGTGAATCATTCGATATGCAATTTAATAAAGTTATTTTCCTATCTAAATTTAAATTCATGTAGGTTTGGTGGTGTAGAAAAAATTTCATTTTTGTGCGTATAAAAAATACAATGAGTTTTATTGAAACGTTGTGATTATATATAATCAAAACCCCGAGAGTTTCAAAGGAGCAATCGAGCTTGAACCGAATATCTGCATACCAAATTGAGTGACGTTTAAATTCAACCAGGATGTATCTACGCTCTCAAGTCAAATGTTCTTCGCTGCTAAAGCGCTGTATTGTCTATTGAATTTCGATCAAGTAGGCTGTAGCCTATCATTCCGTATCATTTGATTTCAATATTTGAATCTCCAAGCATTCAGACTAATCAAAGTTATAATTCCTTTTAACTAGCATTGAACTAACTGTATTGAGAGAACAATACTGTTCAAAGAGTGATAAAACAGACTCACCCAACCAACCTGCGAAATTAACGGTGTCACTTTAACCTACATTACATTAGTGTGTGACTGGCATGCCGTGAGGCAGCCCCAGTATGAAGTATAAACTTCATCCGTCTTAAAAATCTGAAAAGAAATTTTAGTAAGTTAATAGGTAGGAAATAGAGAAATGACGAACACCTAAGGCATTTTATTTTTGAATCCAAAATGACTTAACCGATTTTAAAATAGGTTTGTTCCGATTAAAGTACGTTTATTGTACTACAAAATTAAAACCATTTTTAAATTTACTCTGACCTACATTTTTATATATATTTCAAATTGCGAAACTCTTGCTTTGTACGGTATTATTTGCCATGTTGGCTGGGTAGTGGCGAACATATCTGACGCCATATAAAGAGATCTCATATATTTGTTATTCCATAACAATGCATAGTACAGTTATCTCTATATATATATGAATGAACGTATATATGTCCTTTATAAGTTGCCAAACTATCCGAACGCCATGAAATTATGGGAAGTTGCTGTATATGTGTCCGGGAAGATTTTAGACAAAAATTTCGGAAACTCCATAAGATTCCATTTTATGGTGTTTTTAGATTCTAATAGTATCCTTAGTATCCTTCTATTAGTATTCTTAATAAGTTTTTTTTTTTAATTCTACGATCAAATTATTTGATTTCTTAAGCTACAGCTGTTGGTTTACTTTCTATTAGCAATATGCTTTACTATTCAACGCAATCTGAATCATGTAAAACTAAGAAGTTAATATGTGCTGTACAAAATGAACAGCTTTATTCACCAAGTTAATAGTTTACGGTTTTTGGTGATTATGTATTCATACTTTTTATTTTCTATCTGATTAAAAATCACGGGTTTATATATTGGCCAAATACAAAATAATAAACATGTTTATTATTTTCATTATAATAATCAGCTGTTGTATATCTAAATATATAAAAAAGTCGTGTTAGTTACACTATTTACAACTCGAGAATGGCTGAACAGATTTTAATGATAATTGATTTTTTAATTTCGATTACAGATTTTACATTACGTGAGTATTGTTATAAAAAATGAAGCGATTCATAAAGTTTAATCTTTCCTATAAAAGCTGTATTGCAGTTAAGATTGATTTGGTTTTAGGTTGGATTAGATAAATGTGAATCAATCCACTCAGACTTTTTTGTTTTGTGAATATGTTATTAGTATGTCTTATCGTTTCAGTATTGTTATTAACTATGCCGCGACCAAGAATATCTAATCTTACACAACGAAGCCGTAATACTATTCGACTTCAGAACATGGCCAATCTTAAAGATAACATGTATTTACTGTTTGGCGTTACGAAGTTTGCCGGGTCAGCTAGTTGTATATAAAAATTAAATCTATTTCTTAAGGAACTGGATCGTTTTTCTTAGTGATTTATCATTTTTACTGAACCTGTAGTCCTAGCAGCCTCTTATTTTAACCCCTTAGCTTTATCAGTAGAGCGATTCCATTTACTTGGTATCTGCCTGCTATAAATCGTGTAAGACCGGTTAAGTGTTAATGGTAATGCTTAACAAATAAGGGTAATACCGAATACTGTACGCCATTATCCGAAACTGGTCCGCTATTAAAAAAGAACACCTCGTGAACAAACGGTTCCTTATTTACTTAAACTTCAACTATACGTATTTGGAATGCATATTTGACGACCTATTATACTATTATTATGTCATCTAAAGTGATTAATATCTTATAGATACATTAAACCAAGAAGTGATGTTATTAGATCAGAAGCGACAAAAATACTCTTTTGACTTCAACATCCGTAGTTTCGCATTAATCCCGCTATGGTGCAGCACCTTATTGGGCCAATTCAAATTACGCATTTTAAGTGAGAAAGGAATGTGCTCGGCATTGCCCGCTATTCGTCATTACCCACCTCTCCCCTAAAGGGTTATTAATAGATTTGATTCTTATGTTTAGAAATAAAAAAATATATTTTTTATTATTCCCTCACAACTTCAAAAGCATTTTGTAAGCTTTCCAATATTTAAATTATAATATTTTCATTAATGTATATTGTGGGATGTTGGTTTAAATTATTTTCTTTCATAAAATTTACAGTAAGCTATATTTATTTTTCAAGGGCATATTTTTATGGCACATATATATCTCCAGGATAACGTAGAAAGAATTATTTTATTTCTTAAACCACAGACCCTCTCAAGGCAATTCGATTAACTTTTATTGGATAAGTGTGCGATGGGTCTTTTCTAAGCAACCTTTAAGAGTCTCGTCTAAAACTATTAAAACGTTTTAATAATTTATTATGCATCTAATCTGTATTACAGTCTATTTTACGTATCTAACATTTATCTGAGTAGTCACATTATACTAACGTTTATAATAAAGTCCACCATATTGAATTAGCCACCATTTTCTTCTCACTCTGAAATTATTAAAATATGGTTTTCTAATACCCTGATGTTATGATGATTATACTAGCCGTTATAATGAAGGAAATTTGGACCTTAAATTGTATTGATATATTTGTTGGTCTTATTTTATTAAATAAAATTAATAGTATTTTAGCAAATAAACCATATAAAAAACCATATATTATATTTAAATATCATACTGCTAAAATAATTTTTCATGAGAATTTACTTATTTAAATTAAAAGTTAATGAAATTGATTAATTTAATAAAAAGTGAGAACGTTGTTTTTACAACTTGGTTATTAGTTATTAGTTGTTTTTTGAATTAATAGCCTAATTCAATACAGAATTTTTTCAACTATTAATACTGGATTTATGGTTTCCAATATTGTAATTTAATTTAATTTATTGAGTTTGGTTACACTATCATTTAATTATTTTACAGAATTGGGACCATAATTCCCCCACTATTTTTGAATTTTTCAAACTTTCTTAAAGTAAACTATAAAAAAGCAATAAAAAATAAAAAAGTAGCATAAAAGATGAAAAGAAATAGTCTAGCTGTAAAATGACAGAACAATCGGTGTCTTCGCGGAGAAATTTATTGGCTAGCTTATGAACAATTGTACAAAAAACTCAATCCACCATACACTCAAAAACATATATGTTTCTTGTGTATAAAAATGCTTCATTTAAAAAGGTCGCTCATTTTAAATCTTTACACACCAATATTGTTCGTTTATTTAATACGTTCATTAACAAAAGCAATTTATTTACCTTCTATTTGTGCCTTTAGTTTTTAATGATTCATGAAGAAGTGAAAAGACAAATAGGAGGTAAATTAGTGTATGAAATAGCTTTTGAAACTTGGTAAAAAATTGCTATTACTATTTATTGTTTAATTAATTAGTTATTATAGTTATTGTTTGTTTTTGGAATATCATCACTGACGCCATTTTTTGTAAGAGATTAATTTCAGGGAAAGTGGTCAAAAACAAGTTTTAATCAGTTTTGAACTGTAACTCTTCTAACGATGTGATGATTCCAGATAGATTTTCTCAAAACTCTCCCGATGTTCCGAACATCGCGAGTTGCGCAGAATATTAAAATATCCTGTATTCTTTATTCTTCTTTCTACATATTGGGCCACAATAATAACGCAACTTACCCCAGAGTCATAAGATGAGCATTAACGTAGCGAAATACGTGCTAACAGTCCGATGTCTTACAAAATCCTCTTCATGAGCCATCGCATTTTAAAAAGCACAGTTCTGCCACCAACGCTCTGCGTGTAATGTTCCATTTAAATCAAAGCAAATGATCATCAGCCACCAAGGTGTGAATGTCTTTCCATTGTTGCTTATGCATGGAGAGCCACGCGTCTGGCTGACGTAGTAGTCCACTTGCAACTTAATACCTTATACGTATTTCTTCAACTGATGCCCACGTAGTGGAATTGATAGCGTAAACACAGACTCACGAGAAAAAAACATTTTATTATTATTTAAAAAACTATAATTAAGTAACTTCCGGGTAGCTAAAGATGAGCAAGGTCACCATCCAGATACTTTGGGGTGGGATAATAGGCTCTGTCCCCGATATAATTAGTCAAAACTCTCCTGAAGCTATAATTTTCAAGATCTTCAACCCTCTGTGTTAGTCTATTGAAAAACACAATAGTTGAGGTTGTGTAGCTAGACTGGGTTCGTGAGAGCCGCACTCTAGAGACATCAAGATGGCCACGGTGTCTGGTGTTGTGGGCATGAATATCCTGCCTGACGTTAAAGTTATTCAAATTCAACTTGACGCGCATAAAGCAGAGCAGGATATAATGGCCAAAAATCGTAAACACCCCGAGTCTTACAAAAAGGGGTACAAAAAGAGACGACATCAAATGCTAACAGATGACTGTGGATCGTATTAAGATCAAGCATAACTTTTATAGCTCAATATTGTAAATCTACATTTTCAAAATTCAAATCCGTCGTTTTACATCTCTCAAATGATATGACATTGTTGCATCCACGTCAATGCGCCTAGTCAGCCGTGCAACTGTAGTGATGAGCACGTGGGTGTACGGTTGTATGCACATTCTGCATCGTGTGCCGGGACATACACCTGTCCCAACCCAACCCCGATCCAATGAAATCTATTCAGCTTGCGTGCCTTTCTGCACCTATATATTGTAATCGGTCCTATTATTCACTCTAAAAACGAGTGATTCATGTTTAAAAAATGTTTAATTTAAATTTTCAATCGTTAAATAGGCCAATTATTAAATTTTTAACGTTTTGAAATGTATTTAAACAGCAGTTTTTTAGTGAATTCACTGTAGGAAGCAGAGCTATTTAACAATACGAGGGGATTTCTAATACATGTTTTAATCGTTATTTATTTTAAATAATACTTGAATAACGGTCATATTATATAATCCGAATAAAAAAATTTTAAAATCCTTTACATTTTTCCTAGTTCAATGAACAAAATACGATATAGTCTTAGACACTGCTTTGTTAAAAACTATACTTTTTGAAAATAGTAAGAACGAATTATGAAACTGTAAATGATCAAAATGGTTTCAAGCGTTGTGAGTACGACTCTCATTTGCATACAGTTGGAACCCTCATTAAATGTTTTGCTAAAAAGTCAAACATGAATCCATTGTTTATGAAATACGTGCTTATTGGAAGTTTTCAACGTGATGTTTTCTATTTTAACACAATCTTTATATCGAACGAGTGATTTGCTATCACTTCTGCAAATAAGTGAAATAATCCCACGAGTGTTTTTTTTTTTAGACCGAATTTTTACCGAACAAATTTACAAACATAATTAACACAAAAAAAAACAAAAAAAGAACGTGGTAGGTAAGAAAAGGGTAGTGGCTAGGTCCTGAAAATAACCCGATTGACCAAAAACATATTCGCCTTTTAACAGTTTTTTTTAGAGTGAATTCTCCGTATTTTATTTTTAATATAGATATAATTTTTATAAATGAAATTTTTCTTATAATCAAAAATATTATATTATAAAACCATATAAAACACAATTAAGTGTGATATATTTTTAACTATTTGATTCTGAATTATTTTTTTAAAACACAACTAGAAATTTTTTCTTTTTTCTGATATGAATAAAACATGAATATTTTAAAATAATAAAAACAAGAATTTAAGTTTTATATAACTATATTCTAACGATTATGAACATATTTTAGAGAATGACCAGTAATTGGGAAATTCATAAATAGCATAATCCCGCATTCGTAAAGAAAAACAAAACACAATAGAAAACACGTACAAAACTGTTGTATTCAAAAGTATGAAAAATGAGAATAAGTTAAGCTTCAGTGTTTTAATTTCAAAAGTGAATTTCCTGTGACAAATAACTTGTCCAAGTTTTCTGGCACTAATCCAGAACGATAAGCGAAATTCCTTTATTTGATAATCCTATTATGAATTAAGTAGTCTTTGATAAGCTTTTCAGAATCGTTTAGTTAAAGGCATATCTTCTTTTCAATGATTAAACATTTAATTCTGTTTTCATTTGTAAATTATATTTACCAAAAGCTTAAAATAATTGACTTCTCACTCTCATATATGTTTGTAAAAAGATTTGCATAGAAATTGGATCCATTTTACGTACAAGCCTGCGCGTACTGTTGCCAACTTTTAGTAAAATAGAGTCTCACAAGCCAAGCGGGATTTCGCCCAATGTAGGGTATTCAATAGTATTTAGATTATATTCTTCTTTCTAAATTTGCCAAACAATGAGAAAATGACTTGTCATATAATAGATTATAACTAATAAAAAATAATGTTAATTTTTTATCTTCAACACCCAGCCGTTTTATTCAATATCATTTTTTTCTAAATTAACACCTACGTAATAAAGTCTTTGACTGAATGGTTTTATTTGATCATAAATTTTTTGGCCGATTTAAACGTAAATCTATGTCATTGATGAGTTGGAAAAATTAAAAAGGATATAATAAACTTTATAGCGTTTCCACGATGTTCAAATATAATCTCTCAGTTATTGCACAAAATCTAATAAATAATTTTGGAGCTTACTTTTCAAGCCATAAAATCACAGATAATTGATTATCACATTTTTTAACACCGATGACGTGTTTAACATTGTTGAAGATACAATCTCTGGTATTGTTATTTAGCTACTTTTGATCTATTTTTAGATAGTTAAATGGTTAAAACCTTAATGGCGGGTTAAAATTGTATGTCTGATTGCACCTTATGATGGAAATTTTCATTTTTTAAACAAATAATGATACTCAAACTACCATTCTATTTATTTAAAAAATATTTTACAAGTGAATCAGTTTCCTATACCAGTATTATATTTTATAAAAAGTTAAATGATCTGCCCTGAAATATCCAGGTGATGTAGTCGTGAATATCTGTTGGAGAAATACTAAAAAAGTTCTATCTTCTTAGAAAATTCAGGATATTAATGTAGTACAAAACGTATAGTAACTAATTTCTTAAAAAAGCTATCCAATTTCGAAATATTCAGGATTAGATAAACTTTTAATAAATACTAGCTGACCAGGCGAACTTCGTAACGTGTAACAGTAAATACGTGTTAACTTTAAGATTGGCCCATGCTCTGAAGTCGAATAGCAATACGACTTCGTTGTAAAAACTAAGATATTCTGGGTTGCGGCATAGTTAATAACAATACTGAAACAATAAGACATATTAATAACATTGCCACAAAATAAATAAATCTGAGTGGATTGATTCACAATTTTTCTAATCCAACCCAAAACAAACCTAAATGTAATACGGCTTTTGTAGGATAGATATACAACAGCTGATTACTATAATAAACGTAATATGTACAAACGTTGCAATTATTTATTATTTGCCCAACATATAAACACATGACTTTTAATCAGAAAGAAAATAAAAAATATAAATACATTATCCCCAAAAACCGCAAACTAATAACATGGTTAATAAATCTGTTCATTTTGTACAGTGCACAGTTACTTCATAGTTTTACATTAATGAATGATACATATGGCATTGGATAGTAAAGCCTATTGCTAATGGAAAGTAAAACAACAGCTGTAGCTTTAGAAATCAAATGTTTTTATTGTAGATAATTTGTAAACAAACCTATTTCCCATAAGTTTAACATTAGAAATTTAAAACGCTATAAAATGGAAACTAATTGAATTTATGGAAACTGAATATGCCTAAAGCATGACCGGAGCAGAGACAAATCCGAAAAATCATTAAAATCGGTCCAGCCGTTCTCGAATTATAATGAGCGTAACTAACACGACTTTGTTTTATATATTTAGAGAATTTACAATTGCCTATAACGACATCCATCACCCATTCAAACTTTCCATTCTGGTGTAATATCTGGACTAATTAATTACTTATTTGTTATAAATAAACTTTAAAACAAGGAGGCCTGTGGAGCACCTGTAACACTTGCAGGATATTACATAATATTCAAATAAATACCAACTAAGTCAGAGCAATTCTCAACAAATCAATTCGTAGAACATTTACAAATTACAATGAGGAAAATGTCACAGTTGGTTTCCGACTAAACCAATCAAACTTTTAAAATAAACATGGGAATAGAGGTAATTATAACTTTATTCAAGCATTGCCACCGCTGTCAGCTGCTTAGGACACTTGAATTAATATAACCTGTCGAAATGACTGTGGCTTGAATATTACACAGAGGATGGTGTTATCCTTTCATTGATCAAAACTGGGTCACTGGAAATTATTTCCTAAGGCGATTGTGTTTTGCCCTATTTAACGTTTTTTATCCACCATGGGTCGGGATATTGCATTAAATGTGCTAAGAACAAACTTAAACACTCTATACGCTCGGTAAATATAAATGTCACCTGGTGCGGAGAACATCACGATAAGTACGAGTGAAACTGGTATGTGTTACAAAAGTGTAAATTAATAATGGCAATAGTATTTTCTTATTATGTTTTAAAATGTGTTGTTTTCGAAAACTAGTCAACCATAGCAACTCTCATAAGATTATTTATTTTAATTTTACATATTTTAAATTTAATAAGGCTACCAAATAACATATTTAAAGAAAAAAATATTACATCGTCGATTCGTAAAAAATATTTATTTGAAACGTGTTTCGAAAATGTTTATACACTGTAAAAAGGTTTTTTCGTTTTAGTGAATTTCCCATAGGGAAGAAGCTATTACCGTAGGTCTCATGGTGAGACTTAAGCCCGGGACCATGTTATTTTTTCTTCTTTAGGTGCCCAGAGACCAAAAACAATAGTCGTTAAAAAAAATATATATATATATGTGTGTGTGTGTGTGTGTGTGTGTGTGTGTGTGTGTGTGTCTGTGAACACGATAACTCTCGTAAAATGGTCCAATCAAGACCATATTTGGTGTATTCCTACAAGTGCTCGGACGAGTTCGTAAACCAGACATATCGGTTAATGGGAACGGGTAGTTTGGGGGGGTTTTGTACCCCAAAATGGGTTTTTTTGCGTTTTTCACATGTAGATTTTAAAAATTTCTAATTTTATATTTCACCATTAGAATCAGCTTAAAAAACTACACAATTAAGTTCCTTAAAGTATTTCTCTATCTCCAACGGTTACCGAGATATTGAAAAATCTAAACACAGTACGTTGTATTGTGGGGCTCCGATGTTAATCTTAAGGAGGATAGGGAAAAATTAATATTTCCCTTATTAATGAATATTTTTGGATAAAACTTGATGTTTAGCTTCATGTGGTTGAGATCTATCCATTTATGCTTAAAAATCATAGTTTATGTGTTAATAATGGCAGCAAACCTGCATACTCTTTTCCCATAATAATCATATAGGGAATAGGCAAACTCCTTTATTTATGGACAGATGTTGATGAAAGTTGGTATAAATGTTAAGATAAAAATTATTTATGGTAGAAATGCCTAATTTCAGTGTTCCTCACAGCAGCAAACCTGCACACTCTTTGCCATGCTAATCTTATGGAGAATAGGCAAATTATTCTCATGTTTATGGACAGATTTTTTTTAAGCTTGTCATATATTATTGATTTGGAAATTCGCTGAGTACGCAGGTCTGCTGCGACGGGGGTATTTTGAAAACCTTATCTGCACGTTTAAATTTTGAATACAGTGTTTGATTTAACTGAAAACACTAGAACAGCTAAGGTATCCTTTTTGTTATTTAATTTCAGTGCCGCAGTTTTGATTGAAAATTGGCATATTTATCTATTAAAAGAGTATTGAAGTTTTTTACGAACAGTAATTAGAATTACGATATTTTTGTGTTTTCAGGTTTTATGCAAATTTTATCTCAATGCCCTTTTATCTACATGTAAAGCTAAACTAGTTACTTATGATCATTTACTCCGTGAAAACGGGAGCTTCCACCAGGATGAACCTTAATTTAACTATTCTATACTTTTTGAAGAATGTTTTGTATAGTTTAAACTGTTCGACCCCCTATTGAAAAATAAATAAAGTAATGAGCTCTGAAAAACAGCCAGCTAAGAAGCCAACAACATTATAAAGCGTGCATATAATAAAGGGCTGTTTTGTCATATTATCATCTTGCTTCTTAGTATTCATATGTCACACAACCAGTACGAAGAACGGGCTTATTGCTAGTTGTAAATATTTCCATGTGTTTCACAATGATGCTGAAGTTTATTATTAGACTGGTAAATTGTAAGTGGAATCAGTTTTGTATGAAGATATTGTTGAGGGATTGAAAGAAATAGAACCAAATATTCAGAGTCAAGTTGGTTTTTCGGCGTTAACCGCGTCGTCATGTTAGTATTGCCAAACAATTTGCCCTTGCTGTGAAGTGGCATCCTCAGTGGCTAGGCTAAGACTATACGTAAATTCACGTAATTCAGTACTAAACGTAAATTCAGTCTCAGTCTCAACCTAGCCACTTCACAGCAAAGGCGAAACGTTTGGCAATACTAACAACATGACGACGCGGTTGACGCGAAAGCCTACGTTTGAAGATCAAGTATTCAGAGCATTTATATAAAATATAGTATGTACAAAGAGAGTATATTTTCATCGAACAAATATAACGAAGGATAACGTCAACGTTATGAGTTTAGGCTGAAATATTATGCGTCTTTCCTTGATACTATGAGGAAAAATAAAATAAAATAGAGAGAGATTGTAACGTAATCCTGTTGTGAGGCTTTTGTGAAATAATCAAGTTTGTTGTGAGTAAACTGTTTGAATATCAGTGCAGTAGACTTTGTACTTAAAGGTAGGTTTGTTGAATCACCCTTATCAAACCAGTACCAACTCGTTCATTTAAAATCCACGTTTGAAAGCAATATTCCCTAATGTAATTCTCTAATATATTTCCCTAGGACTATTCCTAATTCCCTAGTAATATTCGTCTATTGAGACGTGCTAGTCTCATTATTTTTAACGTGTTAAGTTGGTACCACGAGTTACAATTATTTATGTAGTCATCTTTTACTGTACGACTTAATCTAGCTAATCTCATATCTGACTTAGATAATGCTAATTTTGTCAATTTAGCCCAACAAAGGTTTTATGTCATATAATGAATCTATAGCATATAGTAGTCCTGTATAGGTTTTACTTACTGGACTTTTGATAGTTGATCAACACAGCGCAGTAAATGTCTTTACTAACTTTATTTCGACGTAGCCGACACAGCGATAACTTCTTATGTATTTGTGTAGAGATAATAATATTATTACCATCACAGTCCGATCTAACAATCAAAATAAAATTAAAAATACATATGTTTTAAAAATACATAAAGCTTTCTATAGCATAGGCGAGTATTTATATTATGACTGGGATACCACCATTTCAGAACAAAATTAACACCCGGTCCTGAGGGGCAGATTAATTGGCGAGTGGTTGGTGAATGAATGAACAAATTTGTATGTCTGGCTGGCTGAATGAATGGAAAATTTTAGTTTAAACAATGCCATTTGCAATACAATTCATGTAATTGTCTACTGCAATAAAGATTTATTATTATTATTATTATTAAAAATACATATGTTATTTCTAGTTTGAATATTTTAAATAAATCCTTCATTATGCGGCCCAGCAACCGGTGTTCACATTAAAATGTTCTTTTAGTATCGTTTAGTGGAAATTTTTCTAATCAAGAAATTTAACTTCTTTGTGTTCGATCGTAAACCACAAGACTTGAAAAATGGGCATAAATATAACCTACTAGCGTTACCAGGCGGACTACGTACCGCTTAACAGTAACGTATACAGATTAAAGTAACTTTGAAATTATTTAAACACTGCTATTTTAATATACTAAACTTATAAAACCTGACACTACATCCTTTTATGCCTCTGGGTTGGAACCCTTTGGTATATTCATTTAAATCCAAATTTTATATCCAAAATCAACTTTATTAACATTATACTATAGTAAATTTGTTTTGTATTTGTTTACATTTGAATCAATGACAGTTTAAAGTAACTATAAAATTATTAAATCGCTGCTGTTAATTTTGTAAACACTGAGTTTACTAAGCCTGACACCGTACCCTGATGTGCAGCCATTACTCTAGGTTCTCTGTGAGCCCTTTGGACGGATTTGAACCAAACTTCACAGAAACCGTCCTCTAATCATACCTTGGGGTATGATTTGGGCTCTCTTAATACCTGAGGGTTTCATTACAATCTTTCGAGCGGTTCTGGGCTCTATAGGCAATATACATACAAACAAATATACATACTTGCTCATTTACGTAATAAGATTTCTTCTTTCTTATAATTATATTAGTTTTAAAGTGTGTAAATACGAGAAGATAGCAGGTCTAACGAATTTCGTATGCATCAGCGTCTTTTGAACGGCTCTTTTAAAGCCATTTACAGTATAAACCCGGCTTAAGCGTTAAACGACCAACGAGGGGTTTTAAAGTTTTGTGAAATACGGCCCAAGCCTGTCTTTGTCAGGAATAAGAATACACAAAATATTTTTCCTAAAAAACTTACTTCATACTCGACATACCGTATTCACCATTCAAGAACAGTTAAATAGCAGAAATATTCAGCTAATAGGTGTATTTAACTTAAGTTTTATGTTTAAAAAATCGTTATACACATCATAACCTAACATAAATCATCATCACATCATAACAGAAGACGTAAAATACGGAAAAAGCATATGGTTTGCATCGATGATTTCTAAAGCAGGGTATTTCGGATGGCCCATACTTGTTTGGGTTGCTACGTTTATGAAGAGCAACAATTTGTTTTGTGATGACAAGTTTGATATGGACTTATCTTTGAATAGATGTTATTAAATAAATGTATTATTTTAAAATTGAGTTTTTTAGCGAGTAATCAATTAGTTATGATGAATTTATATAATTATCATTTCAATTATTCTACATGCATGTACAATACTTGACCTGTATTTTTACATATAAGTCTTTTTTAAACAATAACTTTATAAAAAATTTCAAAACTCAGGCAGTTTAGGCAATTCAATTCACAAATTAAAGGAAAATTTTCTAGAAACTACTTAGAGAAAAATTTATTGGATATAAGTGAAAAAGACAACAGGGAAGAGGTAAATGTGTAGAAATGCTCTCAGTTAAGTTCCTCTCTGCCCCATTCGGAGGGAATTAGTGCTAGATATTCGGCAGCGTTTGTTATTCCCTGTTGTTTGTTATAACTGTTGCGAACGGCTGCTTATCCGCTATCTGCCAAAAAATTTGTTTCGGTGTTTATAACATTTTATTTGTAAATAGTTAAAATAAACTGTATTCATGCCATATATAATTTAAAAATTACAAAAATAGAATCTACACTATTAATGTAATGTTAATCATTAGTTTGAGTTTCTATTGATCAAAAATGGTCCATACATATACATGCATATATGTATACATATACGTACATACTTATCTTTTACGATCCGCGGATATATCCGCCGACCGTCAACTAGGCCGAAACATTTAGCGGATATATCCACCTACAGTCCGGGTAGGGTTACAATTTTGTTTAATATATATTGTATATATACAATGATTAATTATATACTGATTAAAAGACGGCCCTTTATCGTAAACTAACTTTTCCTACGACCGCACGATAACAGGCAGATTTTGCACTGTTTGCAGAACGTTACCAGAAATTTAAAAACTATGTTTACATTTACCCCAGCGGGAAAACCAAACATAACCTCAATGACTTTATTATTGTAGGAAAAATCTTGTGTGTAATACGAGCGCAAACTGTCATGGCCGCCCTCGAAGTTCTGTCAGCACTAAACAGAGATATGGCATGTGATATAAAAATGGCATATGACACATGTCATATGGCAGCTTCGTGCTGCCTTATGAACCTATCGCGTGATATGACATCCTTTGCGCTCTTGTTACACAAATAGCTATTACCGTTCATTGTTTCAAGTACACTGAAGATTTAAACCTAATTTTAACGTATATAGAACAACGTTACTCGTTGATAAGGCAGTTTTATTCATACACGTTAGAAGTGTACTTAACTAATTAGGCTATTTTTTACAAATGATTGAAAAAATCCTCAATAAGTTTCAGTAAAATTACAAATCTCAATGTTTATTTCGGTAGTGACGTTTTTATTGTGGTGGAACTTTAATAAAGTCATAGTAAATAATATCTTCGGCAATAACAGGAGATGAAATCCCCAGATAATCCTGGAATCTCCAGGATTCCAAAGAAATGCGAATGAGGTGATACGAACACCTCGATGAGAATTCATTCGACTTTTCATAAGTTCGTTGTTGTGAGAAAGAAATTATGAAATATATCTTCTCTAAGAGTCTACTTTTAATATTCTCCATGCTTTAAAAATAATGTTTAAGTTTCAAAGTTCTCTTCTCCTTTAGGATTGGAGAGATTACATAATTTATATACATATATCATATACTAGCTACGTTTTGTAGTTTAACAAACATAAAATAAAAATCTTAGAACAACATAAAATATAAATATAAAGTATTTTGGTAGCATAGCATCCCATGGGCAGCTTTTCCCTCCAGTATAGAAGAAGCAATTGAATTTCAAACCAAGAAAAACAAAAGGTTGTAATAATTTCTAACCATGGATGATAAATTCTATCATTCTTCTAACATTCATTATAAATAAAAAAAGTTTAAGTATGTGATAAGTATTACTGTACATATACCTGTAATATAATGAAGTTTTGTTAAGATTTACATTTTTTAAGTTTTTACTTTTACCCCTTATGCAAAGTATAAGGGGAAAGTACTGCATTATTTTCATCAAAATTTTCGATTTTGGGTTGAGAGTGAATACATCCGTTTTAAGGCTCCCTGAATCTAACTGGTTTTTGGATTTATGTCTGTCTATCCGTCTGTACGTAATCAAACCCAGACACTGTGCTATGGTTACAGACATAGCACAGTGATAACAAATTTTTTTGTGGTTTGTAAACTATTTTATATTTTAAGAACGACTCGAGTATAAGGGTCGCTGAACTATATTTACCATCCAAAACTAACTGAGAATATATGTTCTTCAATAAGAACCAATTAAGTTTCAACGCGATGTTGGAAATATAGCGGCTAATAGAATTTTAAATTGAAAATTTTGACATGGGTATGCCTTAGCTCTGGGGGTGGGTGTTGGTAATTTTTAAGATGGAAAATATGTAACAGGTTTCTATAGAACCTAACAGAACCTAACAGCTATTGTATTGATTTTGTATATAAAAGAATAAGAACAGCTGTTAAGATAAACTGAAAACATTCCCTTTAGACATATCCATGACCTAACCTATTTCCCACAGGGAAGTAAATGCAAACATTTTTTAACTAGATTCCAATGGTCACAACATTCAGCCTGTTTCCTTATGTTTTTTTATTTACCTTAAAAAGTAATTAAGAATCAAAATAAATAGTCGTTATTATATGAGTAGATGATATAATCTATTAATTTAAAAACTAATAAAGACAAAAAATACTTCGTAGCCTGATACATGATTTTATAAGATTTCAACTGTTTTATTGAGGCAAGATGATATGTAAATGCATTTGATTTGCCTTTTCACCGTTATTTATTATGCAAGGAACTCTAGGCATTTAGCTTTAATTAGGTACTTCATAGCAAACTGAGCATTTGAGTTCTTAACTACAACATCAAATAACGATAATAATACTACAATTTACCATTACTTCGGTTTTTGAACAAATTGCATCTTATTTTGAGCTTCGTAACCCTTCTAATAATTATTTCAATTTCAACCCTGCAGTTTTCTACATTTAGAGCGCCTTCATGAACACATACTTCACACATTCTTAATTCATGTAAATTGCATGTCCGAACTATATTTCATGCAATACCAACAGGTTCATGAGCGCTATATATTATCTGTACGTACTTTATTTCTATAACAGTTGAGAACAAAATAGTTTATAGCTATTGAATGAATATTATGGGTCTTCGTTATTTTGAAGTATGATATACTTTAAGTAGAACAGCCAGCTGGTCTCAGTTTGTTGTTTTGATTATATTGTTTTCTAGTTTTAGAATATATTCTTAAACGTATTACTCAATTTCATATTTATTCCATAAGAATAATACTTTTCTAGTAAAATATTAGGAGGATATAAATAAAGTTAAGGCGCTTATTTCGTTCTCACGTTTCGTTCACACACAATAAATTAATATAAACAAGAGATTTTAAAGAACATAATGTACTTGCATCTGGTGGAGCACAGCTAGCAAATACAATTTTATATTCTTATACTCCATAAGCTACTCTCACGGTATATTGTAGCTAGCATATAAAAGCAAGTAGATCTGAATCTGATAGTAAAGTATACATATTAAAGTACTTCCCTATAATGCGCAATAATATAAAAAAACGCAATATTCTATTGGGTCATAATTCAGAAAAATCAATATAATTGTAATGTTTAATCTAATACTAAGACTATATATATATATATATATATATATATATTTATTTATTTATTTATTTATTTATAGATATCTATTGTATTATTAATTTATTATATATTTTTTTAACATATGCATAATCATCCACAAGATTTTAGGTGAATTTAAAGAATCACTTTCGATGCATTAACTGCAGCACTATCTTCTATAAATATTGTAGGCTACTTCAAGAAATACTCCGCTCTTTCTTACAAGGAAAATAAGTGTCTTTTATTCTTCTTTCTCTCTCAAAGCGAGTAAACTAAACGTTATTTTGCACTCTTTGTACACTTAAGGTGCTAGCAGTCTTTGTAAATTATGCAAAATAAAAATTCAACCCTTCATAATAATGCAGTTCAAGGGTCACGTATTTTAACACGTCTAAGAGCATTTTTTTATCTTAGCCTTGAAACATATTTTTTTAAATGAGAATAAAAAGAGATCAAATGAGGGTATTTATGCATCCGTTCCATTTCTGTCCAATGCATTTGAAAACGTCCGTATTTTTCATCTTTCTAAAACGAATACATCAAGGACTCTAAATCAAAGACAGTATTCCTGACATTTCTTGAACTAGTTTTAGAATACATCATCCTCTTTTTCATCCTGTTTATCATAAAACTTGGGGTTTCATTTGCTATTTTATACTCTATTCAAGGATCACCTGCGGTTTCTTCAACCTCGAACACAACAAAAATATTTTGTCTGCAAATGACACGGGTTGCTGAAGATTAATAGCTCTCTCTGATGGTCGCCTGTACAAAAACTAGCCTGCCTCAGATATAAGGTTATGATTGATTTCATGTACTGATTCTCTTATTAAAGCTATTTATTAATAAGTTCATATTTGGTTGGCTTTTCAAGTATTAATATATAAAAATTAAATGATATAAATAACGAATAAAAAGTTGTAATGTATAAAACTTTTTCTTCATAGTTGGTATAGTTTTTATTCGATCAGAAAATCATGTAAACTTACAAGAAATTAAATATCTTTCTTACAATAAGTGTCTTTTATTCTTTCTTTCTCTCTCAAAGCGAGTAAACTAAACGTTATTTTGCACTCTTTTGTACACTTAAGGTGCTAGCAGTCTTTGTAAATTATGCAAAATAAAAATTCAACCCTTCATAATAATGCAGTTCAAGGGTCACGTATTTTAACACGTCTAAGAGCATTTTTTTATCTTAGCCTTGAAACATATTTTTTTAAATGAGAATAAAAAGAGATCAAATGAGGTTATTTAAGCATCCGTTCCATTTCTGTCCAATGCATTTGAAAACGTCCGTATTTTTCATCTTTCTAAAACGAATACATCAAGGACTCTAAATCAAAGACAGTATTCCTGACATTTCTTGAACTAGTTTTAGAATACATCATCCTCTTTTTCATCCTGTTTATCATAAAACTTGGGGTTTCATTTGCTATTTTATACTCTATTCAAGGATCACCTGCGGTTTCTTCAACCTCGAACACAACAAAAATATTTTGTCTGCAAATGACACGGGTTGCTGAAGATTAATAGCTCTCTCTGATGGTCGCCTGTACAAAAACTAGCCTGCCTCAGATATAAGGTTATGATTGATTTCATGTACTGATTCTCTTATTAAAGCTATAACTATTTATTAATAAGTTCATATTTGGTTGGCTTTTCAAGTATTAATATATAAAAATTAAATGATATAAATAACGAATAAAAAGTTTTAATGTATAAAACTTTTTCTTCATAGTTGGTATAGTTTTTATTCGATCAGAAAATCATGATTAAACAAAAAGAAATTAAATATCTTTCTAAATAAAATTTTACAGAATAAAATTAAAAGCAAAGTCAATTGTTCCTTGAGGAATAACGTGTTGTTTATTAGACAACATAATGCTCCCTTACTTCACGCAGTGTCTCTTTTACTTTGTTTGGGCTGAGAAAGGAAAGTTGTTGATAACTCGGAAGCCCTTCTTTAGTAAGAGTAGAAACAACCTAGCACTATGACCACTCTCCCACAAACGAATGCCGTAGAGGGTAATGCCTTTGAAAAAAGTATAGTACACTTGTTTAAGGGAATCTTTTGGGGTCAGTTATCTTGGTGGAAACAGCAAGAATATTACTGCTGATAACCGATTACAAACATTCTGCACGAGTGGGTACAGGTTAACTGATCCACTGTCAAACTTAAAAGCTTAACACTGCTATTCAAAACTAAATATTATTGGACATTTAAATTGCATAGGAGAAAAACATATTTTTTGCTTTGTTTCTATTTAATAAAAGACCGTTGGATTGAAACTAGGTAATGGTATAATAATGCACTTAAATAATTCATAAATGTGTATGGAACGTTTTTAAAGAACTAATGTCAAACTATGGCATCAAACTTATAATGAGTGTATCCTGAATCTAGTAAATAAAAATTACAAAAATTCAAAATGTAAAATACATGTTATTACTATGACGGTTTTGACGGAGTTATCTTTTTCCAAATGTTTCTAGACAAGTTTTTAGCATATCTCAATTATTGAGGTCACGATACAAGTGATGAGAGAATACTCTGCCGCTAGCAGAGAATTCATATAATAAGCCACAAGCAGTTCGATACAACAGCCATAGTCTGGTTTTATGGCTCTTATTTTGCTTTACTGCAGCTTTAAGTAGTTTTTGACAATAAAACCGAATCCAGATGGCCAAATAGGCCATTATTGTTGGTTTCGATAAAGGTTATGGTATAGTCTTGAAACTTTTTAACATTTACTAAGTTTCAAAAGTTATCAATGGCTATAAATATATTAATAATACTATTGGTCAGATATTATAGCTATTGATCATTTAATATAATTATTAGTCGTTTATTTTGATTATTTTTATTTATAATTATTATAATTTTTACTATATTGGTCTTTCAGATTTTCTTCTAGTAAAATAGAGAAAAAAGTCTTTTTTGAGCCCTGCCCCACCTTGCGAGTTTTAGGGTACAATATTTGGACCAATTTTATAAGAATAAAATGATATTTAGGAAGTAACGACTTCCCAAACATTGGAAAAAGAAAACTTCCCTTCGATATCATAAACGTGTGGCTTAGCACACGTTATTACGTTACTTCATACTAAGAATACTTCGTTACTTCCTTTAAGTAAAAAATTACCAACTATAAAACTAATTACTTGTAAAATAAGTAATATAATATTTCTTGAATCCATATAAATACATTTGAAGTTTGAATCTCTCTAGACCATTATGTTACATGCTGGTACCTCTTTATTAACGGCTGGAAGAAATAAATATACTCTAATTGGAGCTTTAAACGCCAAAAACTTTTTTACCATTTTATCTCAAAAATGGATTAACTTTAAGGGTGAGAAAACTTACAAACACACTGAACATTCAATAATTATAACGTACTATCATTACGGTAAAACGAAAAATGTTTTGGCGTAGTCTACGTTACGAGAAACATATAAGTTTTAGCCTACAGCCATATGTGAATACAGTAGTCCCAAAACGGTTTGTAAAGACAGTGTAAATACTCATTGTAATCTTGTTCGCGAATTCCCAGAACGCGAGACAAACCCAGAGCAAACAACCTTGCACTACAACTGTCAGACGGCGACAGATGCTAAATGAAAGATTCAAGATAAGCCTAGCGAGCAAGATAGCGGGGATCAGAACAATGGGGATGGGGATCGCAGCGGCTGCACTTCTGCTAGGAATAGGTAATTTTGTTTCGTTTTTAAGCTTTCAGCTCTGCTAAAATATTTAAGAATTTTGCGATAGTGATCAGCAAACCTTATTTTTACTTTCTCTGTGCACTATATATTTCCAGTTTTATTCCTAAAGTAAATTCAGTTTAAAAAAAACAAGGTTAACATGTTACAATAATTACATTTTAGACTAAGGTGTCGTGTTTATATTTCTATGGCTCAAGCTTGTAATCAGATTTATGTTTGGAAGAAAGGATGTCTATACATTTATCCAAGTATAAACATTTTGATGGTTGCGAGAGCAGATGTTAAATACAAATTTATCTTAAGGGCGCTAAGGAATATATACTTTCTGGATAATAAATGAATCAGACTAAAATATTAAATCGAAATTGTCAGCAAAAGCAAAACGCCAGCTCCAATAAAACTGGAATAGCATCTATAAATACATTGAGTTTACTGTTAAAATTTTATTCTAATAATCTTAATAAGACTGATCAAAATTTAAAATTTAAATATTTGTCTTTGAGGCTGGTGGTGTATCGCTTTTTATTCTAACAACATGATTAAAATATCCTCATTAATATGTATAGAGAATTGAGTTTTTAATGAGAAAACATTTGCTAATTGCGTGATACCAGTAAAATATTTCAGTTTAGGTTTATTTTTTAAATATTCTTAGAAAGAGACTAAATTTTTATATTCGTTGGTGGAAAATGATACTGTAGTTTCGTGATGTTAGAGCTTAAGAAACAAGTGTCATTAACAAAAGAAAATGTCGGCTGTCCGTGAGAGTTGCTCTCTCATATGAAACGTGGCCAAAACTTTGTTGGTTCGACAAAGTTTTCATTGCCCCCGTCAAAGCAGACCTGCGTACTCAGGGAATTTCCAAATCAATAATATAATAATAATAATAATATATTACAAGTTTTATAAAAATCTGTACATAAACATGAGAATTATTTGCCTATTCTCCATAAGATTAACATGGCAAAGAGTGTGCAAGTTAGCTGCTGTGAGGAACACTGAAAGTAGTCATTTCTACCATAAATAATTTTTATCTTAACACTTATACAAACTTTCATCAACATCTGTCCATAAATAAAGGAGTTTGACTATTCCCTATATGATTAATATGGGAAAAGAGTATGCAGGTTAGGCATAAATGGATAGATCTCAACCACATGAAGCTAAATATCAAGTTTTAGCCAAAAATATTGATTAATATGGGAAATATTAATTTTTCCTGATCCTCCATAAGATTAACATTGGAGCCCCAAAATACAACGTACTGTGTTTAGATTTTTTAATATCTCGGTAACTGTTGAGGTAAAGAAAAACTTTAAGGAGCTTAATTGTGTAGTTTTTTAAGCTGATACCAATGGTGAAATATAAAATTAGAAATTTTTAAAAATTACATGTGAAAAATGCAAAAACCCCCATTTTGGGGTACAAACCCCCCCCCCAAACTACCCGTTTCCTTTGACCAATATGTCTGGTTTACGAACTCGTCCGAGCATTTGTAGGAATACACGTCTACAAAATTTGGTCTCGATCGGACCATTTTTACGAGAGTTATCGTGTTCACAGACGCACACACACACACACACACACACACACACACAAATATATATATATATATATATATATATATATATATTTATCTTCTTGTTTAAGGTAAGGAGGGCTACTATTATAATTGTTACTAATGTAAAAAACATTTAAAAAAAAAATATATATATATATATATATATAAATTTTAACGACTATTCTTTTTGGACTCTGGCCATCTAAAGACGAAAAAATAACATGGTCCAGGGTTTAAGTCTTACCATGAGACCTACGGTAATAGCTTCTTCCCTATGGGAAATTCGCTAAAAAGTAGTCCTCCTCTTCAGTTTAATGTAATTAAAAGTATATGTTTTAAATCAGTTGTTTTCAGTCGTATACATAATAAAGGTTTTATATAAAATTGAAATATACTCTATTTATGTATAACAATAAAGGTATAACAATTTGCATAACTGATATTTAAGCCACGACACAACATCACAGAAACCATTATTTTGTAGCGAATACTTGTATTGTTTGTCCCCATGCCGATAGTCATAATTGAGTCATAATATTGAGGTTAAGGATTTACAAATGTTCTAATTTATGGAAAGATTGTAAATTAAATTAAGTTATAAAAACACGTCATCAGTCTACTCCGTAGACTAGATCTGAGTTGGGTTAAACCAGCTGATTTGGACTTCAGTCCAAGATCCCGCCTAACGAATCAGCTGACCTTTGTCTGTTCAAACGCTACAAAACCCATTACATTTAACTACACTCGGACTTGATTATCTTACTTGTTCCAATGCTTGTCACAAACAAACAACTCGCTTTGTGGTTTTAATAACCCACGAATGAATTCGGTTCCACTACCCTGAAAGCGTTTTAGAAAGATTTTCCATTTCTACCCATATGTTGATTTTAATAAATTGGTTGCACTGCGCAATGTTTTTTTTAATTTTCAGGACATACAGTATTTATTTATGACTAACCTTTCATTTTTAGTTTGTTGGTCCTAAGATAATTTTCCCCGATATTGTGAGGAAATAATTATATTTGGTAGTAAAACGTAATGTAATACATTAAATTTGGAATCTGTCAAACTTAAGCCTGTGCACCGGGCAAAATGTTTGTCACTTACAGAAACAAAGACGCTATGATATAGTTTGTTATTCCACAGCTAGTTCGTGTGTCGGAACACCTGGCAGGGTAAATAAACTTGCGTCTGCTTAAAGAAGATGTAATTGGAATGGAGTGTTTGTTAGACACATGGTGGAATACGCTTTACTAAATTGGATTCATAGATCCATAAAGAAAAATAAATGTTGACTTTCTCGCTCGTACAGAGTGATAACACAAAGTGTCCATCTTGGTTATTTTTCAGTGGAGATTGTGAACCATCAAAGGTGCTGTTAATTTAAGTGTATGTGTAAAACAACTACATTTTGTCCAGATTTATTATTCTTCATGAAATATTTAAATTTTCTGTCCTTCGTATATTTAGCTTAGAAACAACAATAAAATGTTGAGACTACTATTAGCCTCTTCAATCATTACCTTAATTTAAAGGTAAATGTATTGCCTTTAATTTACTTTTAATTGTATATGAGTGTTTAAAACTCATAAAAACCAGATAACACAGAACACCACAAATCCAATTCCCGTTGGTGGTAATCACACGTAATCGAATTCTCTGTTAGTGAATGATGTCTTTGTCTATAATGGAGTATCGCCACCAAACGTATCATGTATACGGATGATTTTTATGGAGAATTTCGTCAAAATCTTCTACTTTGAGTTGAGAGTGGATATATCCGTTTTGAGGATCCCTGAATCGGGTTACGGACTGATGTCTGTAACCGGGATTGATACACAGGTGCAATTTAGTTATAACTCGTATCCAGGCCATTTTTTATTTTTTTACTTTTAAGGATAGCTTATCCCTAAAATTCTTAAAAAAATAAGAAAAGTACATTTTATTAGTCTAGGACTAACGGTTCTAGAGAAAATTTTAATTTAATATCCATGGTAAACTCACTACGTTGTCTAAGAGTGCGTTATTGTTCTGTAGAATATTGAAAAATCAATTTTTCCCTTATTTGCCAACCGTTTTCCATGAAACTTGGTATGCAGTGTAAGTTCATGTCAAAAAAATTAAATTTACTATCCTACAGAGTACGTGGTCCAAGAGCCCCCAATATCAATCTTATAGGGATTCACTGAAAAATCAATATCTTTATTTAATTTCAACTTGTTATGCAGCGTTAGGCCATAACCCAATTAACCCGATCGAAAAATGTTGCTATTATTTCTGGAGGGGGGAAGGACGAATCCCTAAAATATTTCATGTTAAGAGTGTGGGGTAAAAGTTATACAGTAGGGTGGTAAGAAGAGGTAATGGGTAAAACATTTTATGATTATTTTTGAACACTTTTTAAATGGTTTTAAGCAATGTTGTATTTTTACATTTATTCATTTATTCACAAACACATTTGTTTTCTTAAGTAAAGGAATTTATGTGTAAGATCCCCTGTAACGTTTATTTACAAGCGGGATGGTACATTTTGAACAAAAATACAGTTTCGAGCCATTTCGATTCTTAACAAAACGTATTTCATTAGAATGCAAGTATTTTGAATCGGTTTACATGATCTAATACCCCCATTAATTAAAGGGATGAATATACATTTTGCTTAAGCCTGTGTAGTATTAAATACATTAAAGTATAGATAAACAATCAGGTCACTTAATTAGTGGCCTGATTCTTTATGACTTGAATTAATTTCTACATGAATTTCCATTGAAAACTCTAACCTCACACAAAAGATCTACAAAGTCAATTATAGTGCCCTGTGTTTATTCGAGGTCTGGTCACACTTCTTCAGAAAAGAGGCGAGTCTCTTAGTTCCTAAAGAGCTCTTGACATTTTCTCCATTGAGAGAATCCTTAATGTGTCTACCTTTTAAACTACTTTTAAATCTATATTCTACATGACAGCATAATCTATATTTATAAAAGAGAATTTTGGTATATTTGTATTTTTGAAGTTATCCGCTCGGACAACGTTGGACGATTTTCATGAAAAGTGGTACACTTAGTTAGAATTGCATGTAGATCATACATTTCGCTATCGTTTAATTGGGTTTCTCCTTGGAAGCCCAAAAAGGATTCCATATTATACAACTAAAACGTTTTTTACATTATAACTGTTTTATTTTCAACAGGAGATTATTGCTTTACTATCTAAAAAAAGATATACACCACAGACTGCATTTGTTTTAGCCTTTATTAGCGAATTTTCCATAGGGAAATTAACTAATAAAGTTAACACTACATACATTACTGTTAAGCGATAAAAAGATCGCAGGGTAAGCTAGTAAATAATATACTTGATTTGTTTTCGTTGTAATTATGTTAATTTAGAACATAATATTGTGCATTGAATTACAAATCATATTTTAAATATTACAAAATGGCAAACGTTTTGAATTATTAATAAGTTTATTAATGATTTTAAAGAATTTTAGTCGTAATAGTATCATTACCTATTCCCGATATGAAACATTCACCAGGTATGTTCAGAACTTAGTAACGAGATTAATTAATTGAATATTTAGTAATGAATACAATGATAAGTGTATATGAGAGTACTCTTATGTTTTAATAGTACTCGTTACTACAACTCAGATTACTATGAAATTTTAATTGAGTTATATATTTGCGAGGTGGATATATATCACTTTACAGGATTTTAAGCACTATATTTACATCGTTTACCTAATGAGTGACAATCACTTAAATTGGGTTCATTAATTTGTATTTAATTAACTCCTACTCAAATATAGCTTTTGCAGGGATTACATCACTAGAAAATGACGAAAGTTATGCTAATCATATCTCGGAGCTGTTTAGAGCACTACGCGAAAATTTATTTAAAGCTATTGATTACTTAATTAGGATCTGGTCGTTTCCAAACTAAATATCATTTATTAAGAGTTAGGTCAATAAATATATATTAACTTATAAATATGTTAACATTATGTCATTGTGAACTATATATAAAACCAGATAAAACGTTTTAACTTTGTTTATAAAAGTGGAAGGACAAAAACAGGAAGTTTCTTTGTCGCCGAATAAAAGACAAAACACAAGAATTGCAATAACAATTTACTGAACTGTGCAATAAAAGTATAGCTGGACTATTCTTTCATTTTAGTTTCCAAACGACCTAGTAATATCAATATTTGAAGAAACTTCGTTATCTACAAGAAGTAGTTATTTAAAACTATAATTATTATTTGTATAGCATGAGTCTTTAAAGTGAAATGTAGATTTGTTTTTTAAACAAACTTTTCCACAAACCATTACGGGAATAAGGTTACCAAATCAAAAATTTAAAACTAACATGTCCTAATGTAAGAAATCTGATAAGTTCTTGTTTTAAATCAGAGTAATCTAGAAGCAAAAATATCTTTAATGCCACACGCATCGACACTATTTGCCCAATAAGCCTGAACGTTCACTTATCGATTTTAATGACTAACTTTATTTGCCAACCAAGCATGTGTTTTTGGTATTTCAATCGTTATTTTAAATCTAAGATATAAGAAAACCTTTTAGAAATCTCTCTTACTTAAATCTTCCATAGAAATGTTAAATATCCATACTAGTTCGCGAAGACGCAGCTTATCAACTCCCAGGGGCACCATGCCAACAAAGTAACTCTAAATGGATAATTCGTTAGTTATTGAAACAATTATTTATTATTTTAATCTTAAATTATTATTCTAGGGTTCTGGAAGTTATCGTGAAGACTTCTTAGTTCATTCATCATTTCAAAATATTCTATCAAGATTTTTATGTCATGCGTCACTGACGTAACACAATAGTAGCAGTGGTACAAGGGTCTAAGCCCCCAAAGGAGGAGTGCAAGGATACAAGCCCCTCCCCAAAGAAGGGGTAAGAGGTACTAAGCCCCCCACCAAAAGAGGGATACAAAGGTCCAACCCCCCCCCATAGGTCAAGGGGCACGGGTCAAGGCGCTGGCCCAGTAAGGCAAGTTAACTTACCAAAACCGACATCAGTGGTGGATAGCTCCTGGCTTATCATGAGTTGTCTAGCTTTTTGGACTAACACCACAACCAAGACCCACTTTCTTCAATTCACCTCATGGTTATAAGAAGTTTAGGTTTCTTATTTTGTTTTAATAAAAAATATTTCCATGAAATATAGATCCAGATACATATTTCAGGCTTAATTACTATAAATGTTTTTAATGCCCTCAAACATCTGTACAAATACATCTTCTGGATTGCGACATTTAGGGTTTCCCAGACCTAATTGAGACTTAAATATCTCTCTCTTACAACATTAAAAAAAGTTTTAAAACTTAAATAAGTTGCCTCTATTTTCCTCGCCCTACTTTCCTTTTGATGTTTGTTAGTCAATCTAATTGTAAAAAATGTCAACATAAATATCCCTTATATTTGTGAAACCCAGAGTTTCACAAACAATCAAGTTCTGTCCTGTGATTCACTGTCAGAGAAGTTATTTACTTATTTATATACACCAGGTTTACCTTGGACGGTAACTATTTGCCTACTTAGAACTCAGCGTTATCCCACAGTGTTGCTGGTATTTGCAAAACCTACAGATTAGTCCATGTGACATTAAAAGCGCGTTGATTTAGTAGAACGTAAGTTAGCAGTAGTCAAAAGGGTACTAAATTGAGGCAATGATATAGTGTAATTAGTTAGTAACAAAACATTTTAAGTATTAAAATTTATTAAAGATTTTTAGCAATAAGAATTGACTACATAAATTATTCTATGGCGATTATTTAATTCTTATTGTTAAAAATCTTAAATTAGTTTTAATACTAAATACTTCATTTATTTTGTTTACTTTTTTAACATTACTTACTTTATTTTAATACTTAATCTACAATCGTTTTATAGCAAACGATTAATGATTGTCACATTAAAATTAAATTCCATCACCTTAGTGCAATACGCTTAATTTCAAAAATGTTAAAAAAAAGAAACCTTATCACGGTAAAATTTTCTTGTGACAAGAAACACGCAAGACATTTTTAATGTGAGAAAGTGCTATTATTTTCAATAAAGTATGGGAGACGTTTAAAATAAATTTTATAATTTTAATAAAGAATCCAATCCTAAAATCCTTGAACTCTAAAAGAATGAAATTATCCTTATCGCATTAGATATGTGTCGTCTATACAGACAATACACGAACCCTCTGGGGGGCTATCGATCTAAAGCAGGGAATTCAGATCAAGAATTAGGTCAAAAGAATGAACTCTGAGGAAAATAACCTGTACATGCTTTTAATATATGTTCGATAACTTTTCAATTTAATTTTGCATTCATAATTTTTTTTATATACAAATATTTTTCCACATCCAGTAATTTACTTGATGAACTGTTCATTGTTCAGATGCATTTTATCAGATTTGATACATAAGCCATTTGCATACTTGGTAATTAATCATAAGATCTCACGACAATCATCTTACACTAATTTCTCATTTCGCTGATTATCTATATTTTTAGACGTATGCAAAATAGTCAATCTTTTATATCCATTCTAATTTTAGTAATTAAGGATAGAAAATAAAGTACCTAAATGATATTCATATAATCCAATCAAAATTCTCATGGTACTAACTCGTATAATCAACATTTTTTTGTTTAAAATAAAATTGTAAAATAACTTTTTTCCTAAAGTTAACTTTGTATACAATTAATTTTTTCAGGTACATAATAGGATTTGCTTTTTAGTATAAATATATATAATAAATTGTTACGTGTTTCCATAGATTTTCATTTTGTTTTTTAAAAAATAAAATCTTTCAGTTCGGTTTTGAGTACTCCGTGAAACAACACTTTTGTTTCTTTTTTTATTCGTGTTTGTTCGTTTGTAGTTTTTTTTGTGTTTAAAATTTTATGTTTTCAGCTTATTTTGTTTATAGTTAATTAATTGTGCTATGTTTTGTAATACTAAAATCATTCCAGATCCCGAAACGTCAAACTTTGTTATAATACTATAGAAAATTCCGCAATAAATCTTAATACGAACATTTACCATTTCTCATTTTAAATATTCGTTCTAAATTATAAACGTAATCAGAAAAAATTTTTATTAAATATATCCCGACCGATTCTTTATTGTTTCTGTTATTAATTTTCAGAAAATTCAAAGTATCTACTGACGCTCTTTTACAAAACCACAGCAGTTCCTTTAATATTGGTTTTATCTTTTACAATTTTTTTGTTCCAACTCAAAAAGGATATTTTTAAAACTATTAAGTACTAAATACCTCATCATTATTCCATAGGATATAGATCTTAAATTAATTAAAAAAACATTTAGATAAACTATTTTCCAAGCCATTACTTTGTATTTACGTTATTTACAGTAACTATAGTATAATACTTTTGATAGACATAATAACAATTATTGCCTTCAGTATTGTAAAATATCTTTAAAAACATATTTCAACAATATTTTACAAAAAGGTTACAAAACAGATAATTACAACTAAAATACACAAATGCTTTGCATAAAACTACTATAAACAACAGACAATTTATTTTATTGTTTGTTAAGGTGAAAGAATTTTATGATTTTTTTACCATAAACCTTCTGTGTAAGATTATGCATATTTGACGTTATACTTTCGCGTTTGTTTCATTTCCATTTTATATACATTTTATTTTGACAATATATTTGTTCTCAAAAATTTGTTCAAATATAACAATTTCAAATATTTAGATTCATTTATGAAATTTAGTAAACATT
Source organism: Nephotettix cincticeps (assembly GCA_023375725.1). Classification (NCBI taxonomy): domain Eukaryota; kingdom Metazoa; phylum Arthropoda; class Insecta; order Hemiptera; family Cicadellidae; genus Nephotettix; species Nephotettix cincticeps. The sequence goes on along the minus strand of CM041790.1, from coordinate 24,474,492 downwards.
TTATACAAAATCATAATCTTACTTTTAAAATACATTTACTAACATGTGCATTCAAATGTATAACAAACGTCAAAAATTCCTAACATTACTATATTTGAAAATTACTATTAAAATAAATAAATAAATCCAAGAATTATAAAATGTCTTTTCCGCGTGTCTTAATCAATCAAACAATCAATTTGTATCTAATATAAATATTTGCAATAAACCCAATGTGACATAGCCCATAAATAACGCCAGGTAGCGTCAGAATCAGTGGTGGGTTAACGCGGTGGCGTTTTCCTCGTACAAGAATTATTTTATTACAAAAGTAAAAATATCACGATATTGTTCAATAGATTTGTATTCAACTTTGCTTTATCGGATTTCAATATGTTTTATATAACTTCACTATTTAAGTTCAAGCTAACTTTATCGACCTGTAGAAAAATATTCTGATTGCTTATTAAAATTTTAAAAAACAATATTGTTTACAAATTTATTTATCTTTAAAATAGTATATTGAGCATAATTTTATCTTTAAAATTGAGGACAACATCGGCCACCGCACGAAGCGGTTTTTGCGTGATTTGTGATGGGGGTAGGGAACCCTTTTAATTTTAAATTCGTTTTTGAAGAGAGCCGTGTTTCAGATTTTTAAACATACAGGATTAAACCCCCAGAATGGTGGGAGTGCTGCAGACTCATCAGTAACAGGCAGACGTTATGAAATCATGGCATGTTTGTTTATGAATAACTAGGACATGGGCGGCACTAGGATGCATATTGCATGACCACGACCAGGCTCGTCATGGACGGCCGCCCACTGGGGATCATGGCCTTCAATGTTAATCCGTTCATCGCCTACAACTCAACAATAATGTTGGATAAACTCTTCTAAATACTAAAACATATTTTGCAGTTCCTAAAACATTACTGAATTTATGTGGTAGTTCTCGTACAACTATTCTGGCATTTCAAACTTTTTGTTTTATTCTCCTAGTAGTCTTCATATTTAAAATGCAAACAACTGGAATGAAATTGATGTCTTAATTTACTCTGACTGATGGATTTTATTATTCGTAGTTTTCAATATTTCACAACCGTATTATTTCTATATTATTATAGCTTACCTCGTAATATAAAGGAAAATACTATCTAACTTTCCGAAATGTAAGGAAATTCATACATTTTTCTTTTTAACTTTTTAGATTAAGTTGTCATCCACTTTTACCTATAATCTGCTCACTCACTGCTGAGACCATTTTATTAACCATATCGTCAATAAGTCCAGTAATACAAATTAAATACAACTCGTGACATCTGATCTGAAGTTTAATAAAGTTATTATATTTAATTATCTTATCGTTTCAGTATACACAAAGAGAAGCAGTCTTCATTTTCTTTTGGATTTATTATCTTTTTTCTGTTTTCTGGTGGGTATTTGGAGGTTACACAGGACAATAACTTAATCAATCTTTCTGTGTGTAATTTAATTTGATTTAAATCACATTTACTCTTGATGAATGTTTCAGCCCACGTACTAGCGAGACCCCAAGATGAAATAAGTTCTGAATACGCAAAAACAAGGTTTGATAATTCTACCCAGCCAGATGAAAACAGAGATGAAGAAAATGCTGGAAGTATTTTAGATTGGCTACTAGGCATTCCCCTTGAACAAGACAGAAACCTTACCTTACAAGATCCCGTAGAGCCGCCTGAAGATTGGACGCCAGGCAATAGCACGTTCGTGGAGGTGAAGTGCTGGTGGTGGTGGATATGGCCGCCTTACTACTATGGCCGCTACTACAACGTCACTGGATAAACCATAAATAATATGGTCACTCGCATATAGTGTTTTAAAATTTCAAACATATCTTGATCAAATGCATTTTGCACTTAAGTGTCTTATTACAGTCAAGTTTTACTATTTTCATGGTTTTCTGTATACATATTTTGAATGTGTACAGTAAGAAGTTTGTGTATTCAAGCTTTTGAAATAAAATTTCTTTCGAATAAGTATTTTGATATTCATTGCGGAAAAAATGTTATTGTACATCATCTAATACCATCAATGCATGTAATAAAAAGGTTCATTTACTTCTTTTGAGCCATCCTCTCAATTAATGCTTATAAGTGGAAAGTTAACGTAATTCACACTTGAACCTATACATAACTATAAAAAACAATGATTAAATAATAATTAGATTAATCTAAAACTACTTAAGGCACAAAAAACGAAAACAAAACATGTTATCTCTAACATAAAATAATAATATCGTCATACTACACGGGAATATAATATGTCTTTCAATATCAAAATGCGGCTGTTAACTTTATGTTTCACACGTTCGCTACCAAGCGTCGCATATGTGTGACGCATGGGTGATCGTAGTTTACCAACTGTAAATAATATACTTCCAGAATAGACCAATGCAAAAATAAAAACATACCTCCAGACTAATTTTGTATATAAATTACAACTATTCCCATTGTTCAAAATATCAATAAACACCAATTGTACATTTTTATGAAATTTTATTTTGTGTCACATATGCTATATGTGACATCGGTCTAAAGCATTGTTCTAATGGTGAAAATCAGTTGAAGAATTCTGTTGCTTTTCGATTTTCCAGACCAAGCGACTCTTATAGTCCGATATGCACTTACACATACGATCAAATAGACTGACTGGAACCCAGAGCGTATTGCGTAAAGACAGGTTCAAGTCACAGATACGTTACGTTGGGCTATGGGTAGTGCTCCACGCGTCACACATATGTGACATCGGTCTACAGCAAAACTCGTAGCGTCACAGATACGTTACGTTGGGCTATGGGTAGTGCTACACGCGTCACACATATGTGACATCGGTCTACAGCAAAACCCGTAGCGTCACAAATACTTGACATCAGTCTATATTTAAAGTTCAAATTCAGAGTCAGTAGTGAACGTCTTGAGTTAAAATTAACATATGACTACTTTACCGAGCACTAAAATTAGCTACATGTTAACCTTATGGTGATATCCTATTGACATGGATATGTCTTAGCTCTGGAGGGGTGTTGGTGATTTTTAAGATGGAAAATATGTAACAGGTTTCTATAGAACCTAACAGCTATTGTATTGATTTTTTATATAAAAGAATTAGAGCAGCTGTTTAGATAAACTTAAAATATTCCCTTTAGACATATCCATGATCTAACCTATTTCCCACAGGGAAATAAATACAAACATTTTTTTACCGGATAGTCTATACCGAGCAGTTGAAGCAGCTGACAGAAATTGTTGTCCAAAGGTTGACCAAAGCTAACCTCATCGTTTTGAAATGTGAGAATCGTTTCTGAATTTGTATAATAATTTTTTGTAGTTATATGCATTTTTGTAGTATGACGAAAAGTATGGTTAAATACTCGTTTAAAAAGTTCTTTTCGTTACACTGTACCGTAACCAACTGCTTTCCACGTTAGTTGCAAAAACAACTATATATGAACACATTGATCGCTGCTTTTTTACTAATGTACAATTTTTTTAATTAATTGTGGTTATCATACTTGGGTATAATGTAAATTAATGTCCTGATATAAATTTCTGAACATATTTATTAAAGTAATATCAGTCATGTATCTTTAATTACATTTTATTATTTTATCTGTCAAGCTAAAGCAAATGATAAATATTTCCCAAGTAAGTAGGTTCTAGATAATTTAATTAACTGCCTGACTAAGGAACGTCTACTATCCTAGCATTTGAGTAGATAGCAAAAAATATATAGTTCGCCACACGGATAAAAAGTTTATTTTCCCTCCTTTTTCATTCAAATAGCCTATATCAAAAATCTTCACTGTCTAGGGTTAAATTATTCTTTTTCATTTTAAAGAATGATAAGTGAGCTGACATCTGAAGCCCTAGAGTGAGATTTGCTCCCGCTAAACGATTTGATTTAATCCTTTACAAAAATTTGATTTGACCCGATAAGCCCTCTTTTATAAATTCTCCCCATAAACATAGAATATCAGTATTCTAAATTTTCATTTAATACTTACATATATTTTATTATATATATTTTTTAAAGTACAACATTTCTTATTAGGCCTGACTAGGCAATGAATATTTTTATTTTGAAAATATAAAAAACTTCCAAATATTTATAAGAATATAAAAAAGATAAAGTTGATCCGAGGGTTCCAAAACATAAAGCTTAATAGTTCATCAACCACAATAGTTAACATCACATCACATAGTCAATAAATCATTCTTGGAGAGCAGTCCTTTTATTAAAGGTGTTCCCCAAGGTTTGATTCTTGGCCCCGTTTTATTTTTACTATATAAATGACCTTCTTGATTTTTTCAAAAAAGATCTGACTTAGCTATATTTACTGATGCCTGCTCTTTTATATGTTTTCGTGAAACTGGAGAGTAAATAATTTCTGATGTCAATAAACTTTCAAAATTTAACTTATGGTTTACGTTACATAACTTGAAATTAAATGTAAGCAAAACTAACTTCATTGAATTTGAATTGAAATAATCTGACAAAATAACATTAGACGATAATAAATTAGTTAAGTCACCTCTAATAAATTTCTTGCACTGCACGTTGACAGTGGATTGGCCTGGTGCTCCCACGTGGATCATGTTTGCAATAGAATAAAGCCAATGTGTTATGCCCTTGGCCGTCTTGCTAAGGTTTGCAGTGTCAAGATCCTCCGTGTAGTTTATTTTTCACGCGTAGCATCAATTCTTAGATACAGTGTTATATTCTGGGGTTTCTCGATTGTTCAAAATTTCCATAGGGTTTTTGTTCTTCAGAAATGGTGTCTGAGGGTGATGGGTGATTTAAGAAGAAGAGGGCTGTCCCGCCACTATTTAAGAATTTCAAAACTTTCAACGGTCTTTTTGGATATGAGTTCTGTGTTTTTGTCAGACATAACTGGTCGCTTTTTTTAACTAACGAACATTTCCATCAGTACCCAACAAGATCAAGGGGCGCTGTCAGTGACAAATCACTCAACGACAAAGTATGAAAGGGGACCCTATTATGCGTGTCTTAAAATATATAATAAACTACTCCTCTAAATAAGACAAATAAATAATATTAACAAATTTAAAAGAGTAAAAGAACACTTCCTGGAAGTGTGCTTCTATATGACAAGCGACATCAGGTGACCTCTCCCCCTCATATTTTATGTTCTATATTTTGTTATATTTTTTTAATCAATTTCATTTTAATTTCACTTCATAAGTATTGTGTATTGTCACTATTGCAATATTTAATGTATTATTCTCATGAAGTGTTCAAATATGCTATTATCTTGAACGAATACAGATGACTTATGACTTAATAGAAATGGATTTTGTCTGACATAATCAATAATCTGAAAGTAAAGTTATACATTTATATAATTACAAAATAGGAATCTACTCAAAATCAAATTGTATACTTATATAATATCGTTAGCTGAAATATTCCTTCGATTGAGTTAAAGTAACCAATTTACTAAGCAATTTTTACTCAATTACGTACCAAAATGCTTTTAGTGTGCTGAGCTCAAATGGTTTCCTGTTATTATTACTATAACGAAGCTCTAAAACAAATTCCACAATAGAAGAACAGAATTCGTTGATCATACTATAAATCCACGTGAACGTAACAATAATTATTGGTAATTATCAAAGCCAGATCAATCCCCTCATAATTTAAACGCTACCGGTTTCTATGAATACTTACCCATATGGTACATTTCTAATTACGTGTTTATGTCAGGACACAGACCATGAAACAAAACCAATAAACATAAATTGGTTATAATAAAGTCATTTTATTGTTTAGTTTCATATGACAAAGTCAATACATTTTTAAAGCAAATATTTTAATGAAGAATTTGCTTGATATAAAAGAGTTTTAAGGCCATATTTCAATTCACTGGTGTCGTTTGTTTTAGAACGGACGGTGACCACCTGTAGTGTAGTGTGGAGTGTAAATTCCCCTAATTGTGATACATAGCCCGTGGGAGATGTTAGTAGATTAAATACCCGGGTTTCTGCACGGAATTGGCATGTTTTCACCATGTTATTCTTATGGGATTTTTTTGCACAGATCGTTTTATTCTTAAAAAACCCGACTCTTATTCATATCCAATCTACTATCTGATATTATACACCAACATTTTTATGAAAAAAAGACAAATTTCTCAAAGCATGCACCTCACAGGGTTCGGGAAAATTTCGGCTCATGACACTACTGCGCGATTGCTGCAAGACACACCCGCGCCAACACCTGCACCTAGCATGACTATAATTGTTGCTATAATGTCCATCTATCTCACTACATCACTAGCATTAATCCATGGCCTACTCGAAAATCATAACACACACACGTAAAAACAATAAAGTCCTACTTTATTGTTTTTATTCTTAATTCAAAAGAAATCTGTGAAAACTCAAACATTCCAGAACTTGGCTCACGAAGGTTTAAAGTTTCTTACAGCCTGTACTCAGAAACCCAGTTTATTTAAAATAGAGTAGCATGTACTTTTATATGTAAATTATAATTAGGCTTGAACTACTTCAATATTATCAGTATAGTACTATAATACTGTATATATACATATAGTGTCACGAAACTCTAAACAAACTTATGTATAGTATTAGATTCCCTTGGTACGACACATTTGCATTATAAACTTAGGTCTCATGTGGTTATAGTTTCCCGCATTAAACTGGATTAGGATTAGAGCTCTAGTAAGACGTGTTTGTGAAAACACTTACTGATAGGCAAGACGCATAATTACGCAGATAGGAATGCAAAAGTTTTTGTACTGTCCTAAAGAATAATTAAATATTTTTTATGTTTATTCGGAGAGTTATGGACACCCTAAATTACTGATATCATCAATTCATTATTTAACCGTTTCTCCTCAATAAAACTACTCCGTACAAAATAATCAAAATATATAATTGATATTAAACAATCACACAATTATAGCTAGGATTTTTTATGAAAATTCTACGTTATTAGTCATTCTTGAAACTAAGGTTAAGATATAAACTTGTTTCACTTCACAATGTTGGGTAATTATGCTGCGGTGACACTGACCCACCTTTACAGGAACTAAATGAACTATGTAATCTTCTTTGCCTACAAGATTTTACCCTCAGCGCCATTATTGATTACTGCTATGTTAGTTAGACCTTAAATATTAGTTTTTATTAAGCTTATTATTTAACCTATTATATTTATTGTATGTTTTTCATCTTTATAAAAATTTTAATTAACCTATAAAAGATTTTTATGACCTTATAATTTGGTTACTTAGTAACCTAATCGGTTGGAATGGTACAGTAGATCAGAGGCTGGCTCGGAGCGCCAACCGTGGAAACAGCCCCAAACTACTAACTCTGATTCTATGTTACCGACATTATTAAACGTTATGTAGCATGTGAATACACCAATAATGTGATAAATTGTAGTTTACGCCTCTATAAATCTGGACTTATTATTAATTGTCCCATATGTAAATAAATGCAATTTAAGGTTTTACCTGTTTATTGTTAATTGTGATGTCATTTGAGAATTTTAGTTTCCATATTCACCAGTATACCCTAATTGGTTCATACCTCTATTTTTTAAATCTCTCTGTGTGTAACACTATTTTGTTTTCACGTGAAAATGACTGAGAAACTAATACGATAAAAATTGTTTCAAAAAGTAAGGGAAAACAAAAAACGAGGTCTTGACGGCAGTTTTCTCGGTTTAAGACAGAATATTTCCAATTATACTTATTTTATCTATTAAAATGATTGAACAGAAAAATAGTCGGCCATCAGTAAAATTCATCCACAGTAAACATTACTTAGTTTTCAATTTACGAGTATCATCGATTTACCCAATTTAAATAACATACGGTAGTAAAATGTTAACATTCTGTGACGAATTCACTTTCCTTCAAAATGTCCAATTGTTGTAGATGTCTTTATTCATCTATCAAGCTTTGCCATATTATAGGTTCTCTTTACGATTTCAAGTAAATGGTGTTTCTTGTATGGACATAAATAAATGGGAAATAGTACTTTTATTCTAAACATTGTCTTGCTTCTTAACTCTGAATAATACAATCCCGTGCAAAGGACGGATACAGATTAGAGTACTGCATTTTTATTACGTTATTTTTTTGACGTATCAATCTATAAATCATTATTAATTATAGCTCAAGTTTGGCTGAAAATAATGAATAAAAGAGTCCATATAAGTTCCAAAAACATTTTTGCATCTACAATATTGCTAAAATCCAAGCTCAGACACCCATCAACATATTAGACGGTAATTATTTGAATAACTGCCTCAACTCCAATATCTTCCATACCTCTACTACAATTTGGGTCCTTAATCTTCTTATAAATAAGTAATATTAAAGCCCACTCGGCCTGAGGAGAAAATAGACGTCACTGATAAGGTAATGAGCAAAATTCAAAGTGATAACGGTGGCGTTGTCATTGCTGCGAGTGATATTTCCCCACCCAGAACCCCGATTCCCGCCGATCCCATAGTTAGACGGGACTACGATGTATCGCAACGTGCAATGGTTGCCTACAAACAAAAGAGTTACCTAACTTAACTCCGCAAAGCGCTGTTTGTCGGCGACCAATACACGTTGCGCACAGGTAATCAAACCTTCATAGTTAACTACACATTTCAGGCTGAGCGGACCTTAATACTGCATGTATATTCTAGGTCACAAATAGTTAGCAACAAAAGTATAAAAGACATTGGAGGTTAGTCAGTTATTGTAAATAATTACTTATTGGCTGTGTTGGAAATTTCATTATATGGCACTTTATCTACTGAATCACGTGTCGTTTCCACCATGGATACCGCACTTGGATTTTAGATTTTAATCCAGCAGTATTGTTATTAGTGCCATTGAAACTATTGAAATAAATAATTTACTTTTGACGAATGCATTCAGTCCAGTAATACATGGGTATAACAGTAGGTCTACGATGTTATATTCACGAACTATGATTGTAGCCATAGCTGACAGGGTAACGTACAGGTCTACTACCGAAAATAGACTCTGGCTGGATGTTTGGCTATTACACAAATAAATCTTTAAACCGAGAATGTCGTCGTGCGTGTGCTGTAGGTCCCGGATACATACATAAGTAGTCGATAGGTCATACAAGAGCCGCCTGAAGGACTACGTCTGCGCCTCGCGGCCAGAAATGTCCTGATCCCCTTGCAGCTGCGACTCTCGGTCAAAATAAAACTTGCGCCTTGCGTTTTTTACCTTTTATCACTAGCCACCTAACATGAGATAACTTGAGATAAGTCCTAAACGATGAATTTTACACATCACCATCTTCCTAGCTGAAAAAGCGAATTGAAGCCAAAACAGGATTGAAACGAAAGGTTTGTTAGACGACACTAGTTTCCTAGTGTCTCCAACTTATCCTAGGACAGCTGTGTGAGTGGTGATGTGTAAAATTCATCGTTTAGCAGAATAAAAAATATTCATAGAAGCATACTTAAATATTGTAATTTTATTCACTGTAAAATTAAAACACATACCGGTACTTTTTTATTTCACACAGCCATATTTAAAACTCGTTTTATTAGCTAAGATTGGTTAAGAAAATTTCAACTGGATTACTTCAAATGCCAACTACTACAAGGAAATATTTGGCAAGGTTTCAAATGGAAACTTCCAATTTAGCTCTAGTCAAAATGGAAATTGAATTTTCAATCACTTTTGAAGGTTCTTCACGTAAATCTTGAAATGTTTCCTTTGGTAACTTTTATATTTAGAGCCCAAATCCTTAAGGTAGTGGAGGGAGGAGAGGGGTTCTAGCACTCACCCGGCGTCGAAGACACACTTTTTGAGGATTATGGGTCGACCCTCGGATTTCACTAACCGCAAGGTGCAGTACGTATAGGCCTACACACCATCTGAAAACACCAACATTGTTCCTTGGCAAGAACATTACACAAAAAATCACAAATACGGATATTTGACTCGATTACTCACTGAATGAGTAACAGTTTATTGATTACAGTTCGTAAAAACTGCGAAGCTTTGCATAATCAAAACTTGAACATTCATTCACTAAAATCTCCTTTATAACTAAATAGAAATTAGCTATTATTTTCTGTAACTAATATTTAATTATTACTGGGTTATTCTTAAATAATATCCAATAATTAGATTAGCTACATCAAAAGAATTATTAGAGAGCTAATGTTTTTAATATGTTATTTAATACTCTCCATGAGAATAATATGGGGATTCAATAAGTCTAAATAGACATAGTAGTTAATAGAAGATTTTGTGATCTCAAGGTAAAATTAAAAGCCTGGGGAGAAATTTAATGAAGTAAAACAGAATAAAATGGAGTAGTAATTAAAAACCCCTTGGTCCTGTTTAAATAATAACCTAATAAATAGTCCTCGCTCAAGTATACCTTGGAAAAAGTTACTATTAAATAATATTAGGCTACTCTAAAATCTGAACTAGGCAAATAGTCAGTGATGAATTTTATGTTGTTCTTCATTAGAAACATTTTTCTCCAAGGACTTAGATGTAATTTTAGCTTCCCTATCAACTTGTGTTCCCATCACTTTATCTTCAATTTGAAACTCAATCCCCATCCTTCTTCCATTAGCAAACACTTTTAATCACATAATCTAAGACTTTTTAACCTTATTTTCATCATTATATACTGAATGAAAGTTAATATAACCCTTCCTTAGTACGTTATATAGTACATAGAAAATAATTTAATATAATATACTTGATAATACATACCCTTGGTCACCATTTCAATAATCTAATCTAATCTTTATTAAAACTTCCATTATTGAACGTTCATTAAAATGACCTAAAACAACTAGTTTCTTGTTTTTTCTTAAAGTCATCAATTTTGGTTCAGACAATCTCTTCAAAAAAGCTCAAAGTTTTTAAAAGATTCGTAGCCCGCTCCCTGATGTAATAACAAACTGCTGAAGAATTTTATTGAATTATGTGACCTAACTCTCACAGCATACCAGGTTTGTAAAACGTTCGATAAAAATAAGAAAGAAGTTGATATTTTAGTGTTCTTCATAATAACATTAGCTGTGAATAACATCGGGTGAACTTACGACTATGTACTGTGTTTACTACGGGCAATAAAATTCAACCTTTCTCTGAAAACAGTAATGGTAGTAACTGAAATATTTCAAAATACTAAATTGTTTATTTTTTTAGCTGGTTTTAATAGTGCTGTCCAAGTATTTTGTAAATGTAAGGTTTGCCGTAAAATAAAAAAATCGATTTCTTAGACATTTAAAAACATATAAGTTTTGAACTTTAATTTATACAGAGTGGGTTATGTCAAATTACTTGGGCTTTATTTGGGAGCTTTACTGTAACCTGTGAAAACTTAATCCAAATCGTAAATGCCGTTTTTTTATAAATATGGACTTTTCAAATGTTTAAGGGGTTTTAGGGGTGAAGTATCTTAAACTAATTCTTAAAATTATTCAAAAATATGAATAAAGGTTTTGTCCTATTGCCAAATAAGTGTATCTTTTTACCAAATTTAATAATTGTCGGACCATCGGTCTCTGGTTCGCTACCCAGCCAGGCAGACAATTAGTTGGAGCCCAAATGGGGTGTCTTGCTAGCCTAGTGGTAAGAGTCTTGGACTTGAGTGCACAGGTACAAATCCCTGGATGCCCTTAGGATTTGTACTGCTTACCCAAAAAGTTTAACTATGATATCACTTCTTGACTCAACTAAAATGCCTCTGGCGTAGACATAAAACACTGTTTTGGATTGAGAAAGCATAAAAAATATATATTTCCACTAGCAGATCAAATTTGAAAAAGATACTTTCTCCATAGGGGAGATATTATTATAGGCTACTAATTATTAATAATAACATAGCCATAACTATGTATAATGGGAAAAAATAATTATTGCAGAATAAGAAAGGCAATTTGAGAGGGATTTTGATACAGCTTTCTTGAACAATAACAAACTTTTGATTAATTAGGCCTTGTGTTCATGCAGAGTGAGCTGGGTTACTATTCTGCTACTCTTGTAACCAAGTTAGATATGCAAATTGCTTCAGTAGTTGCAGGTAAAATTAAGATTATATATTTAGCTTTAGTGTTTTGTTAGATTTATTTAAATTTAAATTGCAACTCTCAATTTATAAGTAAGACAACACATAGTCTGCCATTTTCTATACCATCACGTCTATTCTTTTACAACATGGCATGACACTCTCATAACATTCGTCAGTGATTGAAGAAAAAGAAATCAAATTATTAGATGAAACATTTAATAGCCTTGATAGTGAGTTTAGCAATAAATAAATGTAAATATTAAAATGTGTTTATCTGATTTCTCTCGAAGTTTAAAAATCACCAGGGTAATGATTTTTTGTCCTAAATAAGAGATTAACTGTAAAAAATTGCAATGGCTATTAATATTAAAAGAAAAACTTTTTAGGATTTTGACAAAATGGTTCAATGACAACAAATTATCCTTATTACTATTAAATCCGGCATATAAACAAAATAATGTGTCTTTTATTATAATTTACAATTATAACCAACCAAGAAAACTGAGCATAATGTGTTTATAGATCAAATGGTTCTTGATATGTTCAGTATTCTTCCTTCAAACTAACCCGGAATCCTCAAAACTAGAATTCCAAAATGGATTTCATCCTTACTAAATAAGTACATACAAATTATTAAAATAGGATTCTGTTTTGATTGAACATATGTCTTTTCCGGCAAACTTACTTTTAGTTTTCCCAAATAATTATTTCCTTTACGAAACTTAATCCACAATAACTTTTTACTATAAGTTATTTGACTATTAATCCCTCTTAATGAACTGTAATTGCAAATTTAATCGTTAAATGTTATAGGGCCCCCAAGTCCCATTTAACGTTAAACGTTATGCAACATATCTCTGAAGACTACATAGAGACCTGATATATGTTTTATTTTAAATAAATATTTTTATTCTGTAGTTCCGTAAACATAATTGTGTTTTTCTTTCAAAATTAGTATTTTCGTTTGATTGAAAAAATATTTTTAAAACAAAAGTAATTATTTTTTTTAATTATTAATTTCTTTATAGTGAAGAGATTTAAGTTAAACTCTCAGAGGATATAGAAAAGTACACTGTTAATATACTATGAAGATATCATTGTTGTATGTATAACGGTTTCTGAGATATGTGGCAACAAACATTAAAAACCCAAAAATCCGGAAAATGACAAAACTAAAATAATTCTGGAACTTATACGTCCACTTAATGTGAAAACAAATACTGCAACTGGACAAAATGGCAAATCCATAACAAAATGGCGGTGGTTTGAAATCTCCCAAAATCCATCTGAAATAAGGTTCATGTCTTAAATAAGTTTCTTTAACATAAATACTGTATGTCTTATCTCTGGGAGGGTAATGTTGGCAATTTGCGCGACCAAAATTTGAAATAGTGACGTCATTTGGTTAGTGCCATCATATGGTTAGTGACGCCACAGTTTGGTTATGAGAACAGCTGTTTCGGTAAACTGAAAACATTTATTTACACATAGCCATGATCTAATCAGCTATTTCCCACAGAGATTTAAATACAAAACAGTTACTTTTTATTTTTTTATATTTATTTGTGCTATAGTGTATTTCAGAATAATCTTATTACCAATTTCAATTGTTCCTGTAAAAAAAATAAAAATCATATTTATTTCCCACAGTCCTTAAATACAAACATTTTTGTGACTTTTTATTATTTTGGTTATGTAATTGTCTTTCCCACAAACTATCATTGTTCCAAAAAAATATTAAAAACAAAATTGACAATTTTTTGTCCATTAAACAACATTTTTGTTTTTTTCACAAATAACTCTTTAATTTAACTAATTTTAGATACAAGAATAACTTTTTTTAGACAACAAACAAAACCTGACATATTATTAATCTATATTAAACAAAATCATTTAAATAGTGTTTTAAATAACTCGTGAAGTTAATTTAACAGAAATCACAAGAATAAACTTTTTTAGTAAAATTACAAAACTATTGAGCTAAAGTAAAAAATTTTATTAATAAATTTACTGTTTTGTAGTGATAGGTAACCGCTAGAGCTTAGTTGCAGTGCGAGTGTATGTCAAGGCATGCGACGAAAGTCTGCCACAACAATGCAACAGTCTCTTTGTATGCTATTTGTGGGTCATTTTAGATTACTTAAAACAATAATAAAATGTCACATAACCATTACTGTAGAGGAACTGATTACAATGAATAAAATAATAACATTTTCAGGCAAGAATAAAATCAGATGATTAGTTTGTAAAAAGGTATTTTGACTTTTACCACAGCTGATATAAAAAGTTTGGGAGTTTTGTGTGAATTTACGTGTGTTTTGTGTGAGTAAGCAGACGGAGGCTGTTGCATTGTTGTGGCAGACTTTTGTCGCATGCCTTGACATGCACTGCAACAACTAAGCTCTAGCGGTCTCCTATCACTGGGTTGTGTTTCCTTGATCCTCAAGGAAACACAACCCCTCCCAACAACCATACATAAAATAAATAAATAAAAAAAATATTACTGTCGTTAAACTTTGCAGCAATGGACAACGTCAGGTTACATATACAATATATATATAAAGAAAAAAGTACAAGAAACACAACAGTACAATAATTGAATTGTCAACAACTAACAATATAAAATATATAATAATATAATATAATATAATATAATATAATATAATATAATATAATATAATATAATATAATATAATATAAAATAATATAATATAATATAATATAATATATAAAAACAAACACAAGTTTAAGGTACCAACAAGATACAAGTAAAATTATAGCAATTAATATAAGTTACGGTTAAAAATTTCTGATTTATTTAAGACAGTAATGAATCATTCAGTAAGTGGAAATTCGTTTCGTAAGCAGGCCCGCTTCTATGAAAGTATTTTTTTTTATTTGGAGATATGTAAATTCATATATTTATAATGGGAGAAGACAGAGGATTAACACAAGACTATGAATGTGATAAGGATACATAACAAGGCCACTTAAATGTCTTATTCTAATATACCTACAATCATAATAATCAAAAGACACTTATAAAGTTATATTCTGATTATACAGCTGGAACTCCTCGTTTCCATAGTGGAGTCGTTCGATGCGGAGTTGCCGACCGATCGGAACTAGTTCTTTTGAGTAGATCCAACGCAAATCCAACTAAACACCCAGAGTTTCCGCTCCCTCGTCAACTACCTTCTGAAACTGGAGTTATTGTGGTGGAAATCGTTCCGAGGAACGAGTAAGAGGAGTGCTTCTTCATCGTCCGTTCGTTCTGACGAGTAGGCTACCTCTCGTCTGACGAGTATCTCTCGTCAGAACGAAAGACTTGGAATACGATTGAGGCGAGCCAGAACGAAGCTTGTTTATCAAACTCAGTTTTAATAATCCTTTTAAACCAAATCGCTTGATACCTCAGTGGAAGATGTCAAAGTTATATGAATTACACTGCGAACATGTGTCATACTATCATAATTCGACTATCAACATTATAAAAATATTTTATTTAATACGTTTAAATTAGTCAGCTTTAATAATGAGTGTAAAATACTTTACACCAGGGGTTAGTTCACAGAGCTGATTCTGGTCGATGAAATGAATTCGTCACTCCTAGCAAGGAGTAGCTCTTTCGGATGAGCTATCGTTCCGGAATCGCTCTTTGGGGGAAGAAGTCTGAAACAAATATTTAATCTCCTCATGTATTGAATATGCAAACAAACTTATATCATCCGGCAACTTCTTCGTCACAAACCTGCGTTTCCAGTTCGCATTGGAGATGTAATTCCATTAAATAACCAACGGACTTGTAGTGTAGATTTTTAATTGTTTTAATTTATTCAACGATAATATCCTCCAGTAATTATCTTATGTGTAAATAAAAGATGAAATATATTGGCCGCCAACCATATTTTTCTAAGCCAGTTAATCTCTTTCACAATAATTAGTAGTCACCATCTGGCAGACGAAAAATTTGAAAATAATCGGAATGTGGGTTTTATAAATTTATTTTTTACATTATAAATATTTCGGCAGTCAATACTGAGAATTTGTAAATATGTTAGTCAGTCTGCAGTTCAAAGGTTTATTTTCTGTATTAAATGTTTCGGCTTGCGCCATTTTGAAACTTACAATTTGAACTTTAGACTGACTAATGTATTTATTATCTTTTTATTTTACAGTTTTTAGATTTACAATTTGGGGCAAATTAGATGAATTTTAAATTTAAAACCAAACACATGCAACAAATGTCAGCAAAGCTTTCAGCCAGTGTCCCAAATAACTGTAAATTTATATAGTTTTTTTGAATGTATATAAATATGTGTGTGGTGTGTGTGTGTGTGTGTGTGTGTGTGTGTGTGTGTGTGTGTGTGTGTGTGTGTGTGTGTGTGTGTGTGTGTGTGTGTGTGTGTGTGTGTGTGTGTGTGTGTGTGTGTGTGTGTGTGTGTGTGTGTGTGTGTGTGTGTGTGTGTGTGTGTGTGTGTGTGTGTGTGTGTTTCAAACGAATGGTGCTTTTTGACATCTAGAGACCACAAAACGAAAAATAATTGGTCCCCGCCCTAGGTCTTTTTTTTATTTATATTTTTTATACTATATTTTTATTTATAACTACAAAATCTGAATAGTAGTTATCTGTACTTAATGTGTGAGTAAAATTGACTAATAATCACCGACATGTTATACTCATATAAATATGGTGATTTTTTTAAATAATTCTTTTCGTTATTTGAATTCCTTGTTTGTGAGTGTTATGGGTCTAAAGTAAAATTTTATGACAAACCCCCAAATTGATTAATTTTGTTTAAGCTTACTTTGGACAGCACTTTAATCAAATAACTTTGAGAACAAGACGTTTCTATGACAAGCGACGAAGTTGCTGAGAAGTTTCCTTGCCTTAATTCCTCCAAAGACCAAGGCAACGTATTTGTCTTTCTTGTATAACAAAAAAGACAATCCATCGGCAAAATTGTCTTTTCGATTTCTTAAAATTCCAATATTGCTCTTTTAATGTTTCGCATAATGTTTTAATGCTGCTTTTAGATTATTACCAAATAATTTAAGATATTTTAAACCAGGCCATTCGTTTCTAATTTTCTTTAGCTTAAGAAATTATAAATTCCATATGATGTCTATTTCCTGTAATAATTTATTAATACAATTGGAATGTGTATGTAAATAAATTCCTTATATTGAGTTTTCATGAGCTAAATCTTTACCTTTGATCCTTGCTTACGTTCATCAAACAGGGAACTAAAATAATTATGAATATAAAATTATTAAGTATATGTATTCACTGAAACTGTGTATATAATTTTCTTAGACATAGTTAATAGATAAAAGAAACAGTTTTCCTATGTTGATATGGCTGTTCTTCATGTAAAAACTTGATTTATAGAAACCCATAAAACAAAAGTTGACTTACTCCCTTAAACTTTACTCTCTTGTGCCAGAATTTAAAGGTGAGTAAGTAAAAGTGATTATCATGGGACCAAGGATTAATTTTTAGGCTAATAATTAGAGAATAATAGGCCTCAATAAAATATTAAACTACAGCATTGAGTTCCATTGAATGAAATCAGTATTGAGGCTTCCCCAAGCTGTTTGGTTGCACCTAGGGTTTCAAACCCTGTTCAGTCGGATAAACTTAATTAATTTTGTTACTTCATCCTTAATTAAGCTGCAAAGTAATCTTATGAAGACTTGATAACAGAAAAGGTGATGAACGATTGAGATATCGGCACTAATGATTGGCGCGCGTTGCGAGGGAGGGGATGGTGGCGAGGGGGCGGGGGGATGGGTGGATAGGGGTGGCCCAGGATCCTGCACCCAGCCAGACTTGTTGCGCACCATGGTCGGCCTGGATTACCTCCTTACAAGGTGAGTTTTCGATCATTCTTTGTCTTTTGTGCTTAGTAGTATTGCTAGGTTTGTTACCTCGTGCCTCTGGAGAGTTTCACAGGTCAAACTGTCTCTGTCTCTAAGCCTATCTTTCACCAACCAGCGCCACTGATTAAAAAATGTTTATCAATAATAGCTTTCTCGTAACATTGTAAAACACAGTGAGCAATTCTTAGTCTTCAGAGTAAACACGAACTATATCCAGAGTGTATATTATATTGTATTGTCTATACCTTCACCATGTATTTGAGGTGACCCGACCTTGACCAATGACAAGGATGCTCTCCTAAGGGCAGGTGTCTGTCTCCCCCCTCCCCCTGAGGGCACTAGGACCACGCTCCCTTACTCAACTTTGACATTTATGCCCTGTCAATAACATGAGTGTGTGTGTTCATGCGCTTTAGTTGTTTCCAATATGTGCTCCATTGTCTGTTCCACGTCTAGATTAGTCGTGATGTATTCCGTAAAAATTAAGTGTATTTTCTCAACTGTTTCATCCTTTGTCTTAGAATGTGTAAGATAAAAAGGCTATACTTGTATAAATAGATATAGTTAGGGATACTAGTAAATTTTAATTGGTATTTTTATTATTTTCTTGCGAAATGGTATTTGAACTTAGAATATTATGAAATAATGGTGTTTACAATTTAACCTATTTATAGTTTTATATTTGACAATAGTTCTTATTACGCGTTTTCTATTTTGTCAATCAAAATACTTGGTCACTTTTTATTTTTATAACTGAAAAATTGGGCTATAGCTATTCAATATCCTGAGTTATTATTAAAGTGATTAGAAAGATGATTTAAGGACTTTAGTGAAATTTGCAGGTTTCATCCCCATAATTCTATATTTGTGTACTTTGTATGAAAGTAATTGTTTGGTTACAGTATGAGTTTCACTAACATATAATTTATTATATATTTTTATTCTGAAATCCGTCTTACATCTCTGAGTTGTTGAGAAAGGACCTACCCTCTGTTTAATCTGAGAATACACAAATTAAAATTAATTCAATGTTATTGACTATGTAATTACTCGTGTAAATATTATCATTGAAAAGAAACAAATTTGTCGTAAATTATTTGGAACATGAATAATTTTTAAAATAAAATGTCCCCTTCCATATTTCGAATACCTTATCCAAAATCAAATTTACCTTTTCCACTTTTTGAATACTTCTGGTGGATGTCAATACATCAATACAATCAAAAATCAATCAAAATCAATACATCTAAAAATATGTTTATTATTTAAAATCCCTGATTTCTTGGGATTATCATTGATTGTTGAGTGCAGGAAAAACTGTTATAATCAATAGACGATAAGTTGATTATGACATCGTTCATTGTCAGATAGTGAGTGGCTGGCGGTTATGATTTCCATAACTCAGATTGTATCTGTGTAACCAACCGCTTGATAAATTGATTTATGGAGGCTATTTATACAGTTGACTTTGTCGAGAGGGTATTTTCACGAGACAGCTTCTGCTTCGTCCCATGAGGGCAATAGCATTCAAAAGGGGATATTTCGCTTTTATTTTAATACCCGAATACATTCAAGGCGTTTTCACATTAAGGACAGTATTTTGTATAAACTGTAATTGGACTTTAACTTTTTATTTAATCACGATTATCTTTTAAAGCTGTAAATATATAGTAAGATAGGAACAAACATAAACGTGCTAGGTTTTACAGATGATATAGTATTAATTACATATAATATAGAAGAAATTAAAATCGTAAAAAAATGCTTATTGAACATACGATGAAAATGGAGCTTTACATAAACAAGGAGAAAACTAAGTTAATGACTTGTGGAAGAAAACATGATAGTAACCAACCAAGAGACCAAAACAGAGATCACATAGTAATTGAAGAATTTAAATTTGAAAAAGTAACAAATTTCAATTATTTGGGAGTCATCCTCACCAGCGATAATGATGAAGATCTAGAAATACAAAATAGATTAAATCTTGCACAGAAAGGTTTCTCGGCCTGTCACAAGCTAGTCCAAAGATAATATCTCACACCATCAAACTCTGGATTTACAAGACAATTATCAGACCAGTTCTCCTGTGTGAGACTTGTCCAGTACCGGACACTTAAGGTTTTTCGTAAATATTATTTTCTTTGCGGCAAATGTACGTAATGAAAGCGCAATATTTGACATGTAAAAATGTTCATTGTTCATGCAAAAATGAATATTTACATGACGCAATGGTCATATACATAAAATTGACAAAGTAATGAAGTTGTTTTTTTGCCGAAGAAAAACACTTGCACTGTACCGGACATATTCAAAACATTAAATGACATGTGGTAATATGATAAAAAATTGTGTATAACATATATTTACTCCTTTATGTTCATCTTTGAATTTAATTTCTTAGATAATTGTTTATGATGCAAAATTTTCACAGTTATAAAATGATATTTCTTCTTGATCCGTGCAAGCCTCGTATGCCCACCCCTAGCCTATTTTGCATTTAAGCCAGTCTTCATTAGTTGTTTCTTTGAATATGATGCGTATGATGGCTTCTTTAAACTTTTTCTCCAAAAATATTTTTTTTGAGAACCAGCTAAAATCTCACTCTTTTCACGTATTCTCTTTCTTTGGACGATTCTCTTCCTGGCCTCATCTGTCACAGGGGATACTTTTTTGTGACAATATGAAACAAGAAATGCTGGCAATAGCCAATGATGTGCTGGCTCTAAGAACTGTTGTTACATTGGAGCTACTTGATGATAAAGATGCTGGGCGGCAAGACAGCAACTGGGGAACACGATCGAAGAGGTTCTTCTTAATTGCCTTATTAATTCTTAATTTTCATCGAGCCTTTTTACTAAAGCCCTTTTTTCTCAGGGTTAAAAATATTTAGTTTGTGGGAATACAATAGTAGCAGTGTCCGGCACTGTACAAATAATTACTGTCCGTAACTGGACTAACGAGGTAGGGACATTTTTTAATTTTACCTTCACAAAGCAATGTTTATAGTTAAATATCAATTATTTATATTCTTTAATCATGTAATTAGCATTAACGTCAACTGTAAGAAATAAAAATTACTCACCACGAATCGCAGAACAGATGCTTAAAATATTAGGTTGGAAAGTGGCAAACGGCGCCAAAACACATCTCATTCACTGCCACTTAACGACGTATACGAAATCGCCGGCTTGTGGTCAGTGACATTGCTCGTCGCCTTCACGGTTGGGGTACGTACCCCTGCTATCTAGCTGCGTTTTACGTAAAAACACTTCGGCCGGTTCTGAAAAGTGTCCGGCAGTGGGTAAGTCTCCCCTATGGTTCAGAAAAGTTGATCTTAAATAAAAAAGCAGAAAACAAAGTTATTGTACTTGAGAATAAGATTTTGAGTATAGAACACGGACCTATTTTTGAGGATGGACAATAGAGATCGAGACATAGTTGGGGTCTTAGAGAACTGTTTAAGGACCCGGATATAATCGCTGAGATACGGAGCAGAAGACTTAAGATGGACAGGGCGTGTTCTTAGGAAAGACGACTCCTTTCAAATTCCTTTCGAACTCCTTTCATAGAACATCTTAAAGAACAATCCGGAAGTTGTAAAACCTCTAGGAAGACAAAAATGCCCCGTTGCAGCAGACCTACGTACTCAGTGAATTTCCAAATGAATAATAATATATAAAAGGTTTCGATCTCAATATCCGTACAAAAATAAGAGAGTTTGTCTATTCTCCATAAGATTAACATGGGAAAGGGTATGCAGGTTTGCTGTTGTAAGGAATATTGAAAGTAAGCATCTAGCATAAAAATTTTTATTTTGACCATGTAAACCAAGCTTTAACAACATCGACAATAAATAAAGGAGTTTGCCTATTCTCTATATGATTAATATGGTAAAAGAGTATGCAGGTTAGCTGCCATTAAAACACACATAAACTATGATTTTTAAGCATAAATGGATGGATCTCAACAACATGAAGCTTAATATCAAGTTACATATAAAAATAAGTGATATATTAATTTTTCCTTATCCTTCATAAGAAGTTTTTCTTGTCAAATTGTAAACATTAAAATAACGAAATATTAATGTCAAATAGATTAAGATGGTATCTAATGGATTTCCAAACACCTTTTACGTCTGTAAAAGGTTGTAAAAGGTATACCCGTACTTCCCAAAATCTTTTGAGCTATGCTCTCTGTAAAGAAAAATTTGTAGATAGCATTGGTATTTATACTCTCGGGGTTTTCGCTTGAACTAAATAATAATAAAAGACAAAGAATCATCCCCTGTTCTGTGAAAGGCACAATAAGGAAAACAAGAAAGGACAACATTGCGTGTTTATTCTCTGATGCTATTGGCTAAGACCACGTTTGCGGTTGTAATTTTACATTTAGGTTGTAACGTGTTGGTTTTTACCAGAAAACTTTATATCACTGGGCTATTATATAAAAACACCCCATCTCAGTTGTCCATATCCAATATGGCGACGGGTTGAACTGAACTTTAACTGTATATTTGCTATAAACTGACAGTTTTCCTTTTCTTCTTGTGGTAAATTAGTAAAATGTTTATACATTTGTGGAAAATCCCTTTAGTTATTTGTTAACTAGGTAAATTTTGCATTTTATTTTTATATAGGTAGTTTAAAAACATTTGAAAGTATAAATCTAAAGATTATCTAAAAAAGTAGTTGTTCATATAGAAAATAGCTCAAGAATGTACAGCTTTTATCTAAGTGTTTACCCAAATATAAGATATTGTTGACTAGTTTTTTTTCCATTTGAAAACACAATTTTTATAATATATCTTTGGTTTTAGTTGATCGCTTATTTCAATTAACTACATCAAACTGCTAGAAAATAATGTCAAGACCAGAAGGCCGAAAAGTATTATTGTAAAATTTCTCAATAAAGTTATTAAAAACTTGAGTAATTAATCTTATGTTAGTGTTGATGTATAAGACTGTCAGACTGTGCATCAAAAGTATTTGTCTAACAAATGTGATCAACCACATTGGTTTTTACTAGTCTACTAATGTCAACTTGACTACGGATCGAGTCTGAATACACAGTCTTAAGACTTTTATGAATAGTTGGGCCATATCTACTTGTCCACCTGAATGCTTAGGAGAAGGTCCCATAAACATGAGACTGGGGTAACTATCCATCGCGTCGGTTGAAGAGCTCTCTTATCGAATAAGATCTACTAAATGGGTCTTCAATCGGGTCTTCACAACATCCAGGGGATAGAAATGGGTTTTCACAACATCCAGAGTCTAGAAACGGGTCTTTACAATATCCAGGGTCTATGAGTGGGTCTTGATATCCTGGGTTTAGGAATAGGTCATTACAACACTGAGGGTATAGTAACAGATCTTTGGCTCTGTCAGGGGGTGATAGGGAAACAGGTACCAAATGGGGGTAAGAAACTCAAGATTAATGATCTTGGTCCTCAAATTGTTAAGAGGGCGGTTTATCTTCGATCAGATAAACTTGGTAGTCGGTCGAGCACCTTCTACCTAACGACTTCTTCCAATTCCTCCAAGTATTTTCAAAACATGGAATAAGCTATGATATCGATGATAATTATAAATTAGGGGTTTTTAAGTAGCTCAGAACTGGTTGTTTCACTGGTAGTTTAGCATAGGTAACGCTGATTCGTTTGGTAGGAACTAATTTATTGATTGGCTGAATCTTTAATAGGTAGAGAGACCCACTGGGAAAATAGCTGCAGGGGTGTTACTCAATATAAAACAACATAACAGGTGGGAAGACCAACTAATAATAGAGTTTCATTGAATAAATATAAAAACGGAATCTTTAGTAAGTTACATAAAAAGCCTAAAGCCGTAAGTTTTTCGTATGTTATTATTAAAGTTACTTAATTTTGTCTGACTTTACGTATGAGTATCCAACCCATGTCAGTAAATTAAAGGCAAACGATCTTTAATTCCTTTGGCACTTAATTATGTGCAGTGAAAATTAATTATCGCACCGTAACCTCGTTATGTCAAGTTCCATTTTTAATTCAGTCTCTGAGTTAAGTTATGCTGGCACGGTTGGCAAAGGCCAGTTTACATGAGGTGTTATATTCATGTAAATTTCTTCTGGGGCTTGATTTACATTTAAAACGAGCACTCTCTCCAAAAAAGATAAGGAACTGTGGGACAACTTTAATTATTTTCTTCTGCATGGTGTAAGCAGTTGGCTTTAACGGGAGTAGTATAATATTTAATTGTTACGAATCATTTCAAACGTAGATGCGTTCTTAACAAGTTTCGTCAATATATTAAAGCTGATGACGAACCCGTTTTCATATTATAATGATAATTTATTCAATTACCATACATTTGCACATTGTAAAATATCTTTATAATAAAGAATATTTAACAATACGTATAATATTATAATCAATTCGAAGTATTGTGAAGGTGATTTTGAAGTACCCTTACGGATAATTTGACCGCTATTGTAGCTCCAAAATTTAAAACCTTTTCATCCAAATTAAATTTTCTTAAAAACTCTTGGACTAATTCTGGCATTATTCCTCTTTCACCGAATAAAATCCTAAATATTTCAAATTATTTACACTTTTTTAATGTAATAAGGGACAGTATTTTTATAAATATTTATTTTGTCATTGTTTACATTTTCAGGCATTGTACTCCGGTCTCAAACATTGTAGTTGGATAAACTATGATGCCTTGACCTTTTTTTATCAATAATTACTATGTCACTTCGCCTTATGACCCATTTACTTCGGTAGCAGTGATTCCTTCATAAACAATAATTTGCCTAATTGCATTATGTCTTGTGTTATGAAGAGGGTCGCCGTCTTCTGTAAGGAGCCAAACAATATACAAACAACTATCAAACCTCACACGGTTTATAGGGAAAAAGTAAAATTGGTTTATTGTATTTGTTAGTTTGTATTTTTTGCCGTTTTCAAAGTATTTCAGTTTTAAAATTTAAAATCGCCGTTATTTTGAATTTTGAGCTTGGATCATGCTAGTTATTTTTAATAATAAAAAACTTGTGTAAAACACATACCAAATTTGAAAATAATCCGTTAGAAAATGTTTGAAATAAAAAATATTTTGTGAAAAATACAAAATGGTGGATATTTGAGAAAATAAGAGTTTTATGCCATACCTCCATTGCAACTTTTTTCTTATTTTAATGTACCTAATCACTCACCGAAGTCCTAAAACGTTTTTCATGGACACTCTGTATAATAGAGTTAGCTTTGTTGCAGTTATTTAGATTTATTTCATGTGTCTTAGTACAATGCTATGGATGAATTTTATACTTTTTATATAATCTATGTTAAACTTGCTATAGTTTAAATAATGGATTAGTATTCAATAAACTACATTACACTAATACTATAAATAATACTAAATTAAAATAACTCAATAATAAAGTTTTTTATCAGCTGATTCTTTTTGTTATAAACTATTAGTTTTATCAAGAATAATTATTTTATGTTTTCTTTTCTCTAACATTTAATTAGAGCTTAAACATATCATAGTTCATTTTTTTATCTACTGAACAACGCCGTATTATTTATTATCAAACTGTTTTTCAAACAGGCGGATATAAGAAAGTATAAGTTTTCGTGACATTATTTTCTATGGTGGTCGAGTGGGCAAGAACTTTCAAATTAAGTAAGTAATGTAAGGGTCCAATGTTTTCCTCTCCAAAAGCTTTTTACTTTCCACCGAACATTTCTCTGCGTTACTAACTTGTTTACTGATATTTTCTCTACACTGTAAGTTTTATAGATATATCTCTCATTCTTTGTTTTAAATCCATTGTTGGCGATGGTGGGTTTATGTTTTAAGGGGACTGTGTAACCAAAACGTTTAAAAACTTAGATTTTTCGTTTTTAGTTTCAATAAATTCTACCCTTCTTTCTGGTAAAAATTATGTAACATATAGATCTGAGAAATATAAGTTGGTAAAACAATAATAATAGTGTGCTACAGTGGAAGAAACCCACCTCGGGTGCCAATTTTTACTTTTTTCCGAAAGTTTCTTTTTATGGGGTTAATGTACCTTTTCCTAGGGAACCAAACAATATATCTGAATATAGTTTTATTTTATTTTATTCATTTTATTTATTTTCATTTTATTTCTCTCTTGCTAATACACATTCTTACAACAGTTGGGTTTTCTAGGATAAACATTGTGTATTAAAAAAAATAAAACTCAGTTTAAAATAAAATATTTACTTAAGATATTTTTAATAAATTATCAAAAACCACTCGCTGAACCAAATTTTCAAATGTTATAAATGTTTACAAGGGTACATGAAAAATGAGTAAAAATTACCAGATTCGTATACCTTATAGGTTCTGAGAAAAAAGTACACACATTTGACCAAAATAACATGGGAAAGTTATTGGTTACTCAGCCCCCTTAAATTGTTACTGAGGTAATTTTCCATAAAGATTAGTAAAAATAAATTTCACGACGTTTCGAGATCTGAAATCTGAGCCCGTCCTCAGCCTGGAATATAACAAGTGATTCTAGATATTTTATGACGTTTGTTCATAGCTTTTTCTGGTGTTGTGTACGTGATTCTTTCATAAAAAACTCTAAACTCTCCATCGCCGTAAGCCTAGGGCCTTTGCGGGGAATTAAACACACTATTAGCGAGATACCGTAGTGGCCACACATCACATATAGTGTCTCATAGGCTAGCCAGAGATATGATCTTACAGATATTGCCGTCCGCTGGTTTCGATCCAGCAACCTTTGACTTACGGGGCCAGTGCGTCCCCTGAACTACCTGTATCGTTCCGGTTAATTAAACATCTAACTACGATCTCCATCTGATTAAAAAGTCACAAAAGCTGTAAAATTATCATATTTACTATCCAATACTTAATATTTGTCTATATTCAGCATTATCTACTCAAATTTAAAATGCTATTAACACGTTACTATTTTATTTTTTGTGTGTATTTCTACGCCAGTGGCATTTTTTAACGTTTTGATGGGGAACGGTCCAAAACCCGGTCTTGTTACTACCTAACGTCAACCTGTTGTTAGGAAGCATCATTAATTAGAAGCCCAATAACAAATGGCGACTGGGTCCAGATTCGACCCTTGCGGGATTCGATCCGGTGACCTTCAGTTTTGAAGGCGGGTATTATAGCCACTACACCACCTAGCCAGTTGCAATAATAACTAACTTTGAATTAATTGCTATTAATAACGAGTGACTTATTTTAAACTATCTTGATAATATTCCGTCATATTAGAAGAATTAGCTTCATAACAACCCAAAACCTAAAATATTATAATTTTCAACTATAGTCATATAAGGCAAATTTTATTTTTGTCTTTGAGTATTAAATTATGAAATACAGTAAATAATATAGAGATGAAGGATTTATACGGTGGTGTGGTTGCATGTCGTGAAAGCATAGCGTGTGGACTTTGCATGTATGAAATCTTGCTACATGGAGGAAGTTCTCAGAACTGGTCTTCTAAACATTATCTCAGGAAAATTCTAAGGAAATTGCTTTATTTTATTTTTTACGACTAATTGAAAAGTGTACATTGCAGAGAGATAAAAATAATCAGACATTTCATTAATCGCCTTCATTAATACTTTTATGTGCACATTATTCTTAATAAAGCTGTAAGACAACAATAAATGATGATGAAATGACAATAACCTCTTAATTAAGTGACATAAATCTGTTTGCAGAACTATTATAACTTTAATGAGAATATTTATATTGAGACGAAAGTAGTATATAACTAGTTTTATTGATTAAAGTTACACTAGTAACTTTATTTTAAAGTTTTTATTGTAACGTATAGTTCAATAGTAACGGGATAACATATCTTTAAGTCCAGCTTTCGGGAGTTGAGGATATCAACTTTTTATCAAAACTGCAATAAATAAATCAAGATATACAAATTTGAAATATAGGCTACATACACTGTATTTAAGTGAAAACATTCTTGTTGGTTGTCTTTAAATATTTGGTGAAAATCGTGTAGAAACCTCTCTTAGTATTGGCAATCAAGAAGCACGGCCACTGCTGTTTGATATTTTCCTGTTTGGTCGCACCCTGTATCAGTAATCGCTTCCACTTCACACAATTGTGTGTAGTAGATTGGTTTCACACTGTCAAGTGACCTAAGTTATATTACTGACCCTACTAATAGCTTGGTGATTGGAAACTAACGTACATGACATTATAGTAGTGGAAGTGCCTAGTGATATTGAACATATCAAAGAGCAATGGACATGCTCCATTGATTGCCTGTGCTATGAGAAATGTTTCATTACAATGTGTTACGACTCCCACCAACTTTACCGTCTACTAAAGATTTACCAACCATTACTCAAGAATATTAAAAATTATCCAACTATTCATTAATAAGGATTACTTAATAGCATTACTCGTCTTCGTTGAGGGAGTCATCATCCTGCCCAGAAAAATACGACCTACCAATTTTATGCCAAGTATGAATGAGAAATGAGTGTAAAATGATTGTGGTGCACTTTCAGTACTATTCTAATATGCACGAACTTTAATCTGTTTTACATTGATATAACGAACAGCTGATGACTTCGAGATCAGCTCTTTCCCTCCCTAGCGTGAGAAAGGATTACTTTCGTCCAGCAACGCATTAACTGTATATTAAAAACTGTCGTTTTCGTAGAATTACAGATTGTCAAAAACGTATTTTCAAACTCACTTACAAGATTAAAAATGCATACAATAGGGTTTTCTTGGAATTATATTTTTATTTGTAAGTAAACACCTTTTTTCCAAATTGGTTTTAACCAATATCTAATGCTTTAACCTAGACATCATTTTAGATAATCATCAAACATGATCATTTAAAGAGTTCCAAAGAGAAAATCGTTTTATCCAATAATCCTGAAACATTGTAATCAGTATTTTTTTTATTATATTTAGAGCTTATGATTTGTATGATTATACAAATCCCCGAGGACAATTTATCCATGTTCATGGAAAGAGATGCGAGTTACGGTAGGAAGGGTTGAGGGGTGAGGGAGGGGGAAATAATAAAAAACAACCCAGATTGCTGCTCACATTTGAACAGGGGATGGAGCCTCGTTTTCACGCCATATTAAACCTGTAGTTTTCGTAAAATATCGGGAAATATTTCCTATCTCGAAGCTATGATTTTATCAGGAACTCTAATCGCGATACTACAGCTCAATATGAACTTTTCAATTAAAACGTTGTAAAGGTTTGTTTTACTCTTGTATTTGTCTATCAAGATGAGGTAAAGGTCAGATTGAAACATTCAAGTGTGGAACAGTGTATATCTTCAATCTTAACTATAAATCTTACAACCTGTACAAAGATAAGACGTACTGCAAGTAGAAACTAAAAGCTACTTAACCTTTATGATGTGAAAATTTTCTCTGGGCTAACTTTACCCATCTTCATCCAAAGAATAATAAATATGGTAGAAAAAGGTTAGTCACGCAAATAAAAAAATAACTGCTGCTGATAGGGTGGTTAGACCACAACAAGTGCTGCCAACTTAAAAAAAGTGAACAAGTAAGTAATTACTTTGTTAAATAATTTTCTAGCTAGTGATTAAAATTAAACTTACGTTAGTTTAACTACTGTATCACTATCCTACTTTCCTAACTAGCCTGTTTAGTAATTTTATTATCTAAATTATTTCAACACATAATGCATTCAATGCATATCGGCACAATGTACTAGGCCTAGGCTTTGGGCAAATCACTAAACCTCTGGCTTAGATTAAGCCAACCCAGCACAGCAGGTAATGGAGATTGCGAGTTGGATCATTATGCAAATTACGGCAGCCACATTAATAC
This sequence comes from Nephotettix cincticeps, assembly GCA_023375725.1. Classification (NCBI taxonomy): domain Eukaryota; kingdom Metazoa; phylum Arthropoda; class Insecta; order Hemiptera; family Cicadellidae; genus Nephotettix; species Nephotettix cincticeps. The sequence goes on along the minus strand of CM041790.1, from coordinate 24,444,668 downwards.
ATTCTGCTATTTAATTTCATTAAAAGGACGCACTAAGATTTAAATTTGGGGTCTGTTATGCAACTGGGACTAGTCCTTTTGGTGTACAATAATTAAACTTAAATCTTGGAACGAAGGTAAAAATGATTCTGAGTAACAATAATTTAATACCCCCGACGTAGCAGATCTGCGTACTCAGCGAGTTTCTAAATCAATAATATTATATAACAGGTTTGATCAATATTCGTAATAAATAAGAGTGTTTGCATGTTCTCTAATAAGATTGACTTGGTAAAGAGTGCGCAGACTGGGAGGAACACTGAAAATAGGCATTTCTATCATAAACTATTTTTATTTTACCCACATACCAAGTTGTATCGATATTTTATTTCGATGTTTGAGTTGGCGGCTGATGTCCACAGCTGGATGCCATAAGTTCACACTGGCTTGAGAATATTTTTATAATGGAGTAGATTATTGTTTGTTGTGTGATGAGAGTTATGTGAAAAAACACAATAATTTGAAAGAACTGTTAACAAATGATCATAAATTTCCTCAATCTATTGCACCTTAAATTTTCCTTTTATGCCAAACATGCAATTATTCAGCAACACGCATTCAGGATTGATTTGCCGGGCGTATGTCATGTCAGTATTGCAGAGGTGAACCATTGTTAACACTGGCTTACTCCTAATTAACCTCTCCATCAATATGGATCGAGACCTCATCAGAAGCTATCGTTGCTCTTTGAGTAATTCAGTAGTTTATGTATAGCGCAATACAATTAAATTTTAAAACAATATACTGAAGTAAAACTCAACGGAAGCCGAATTATATTTTTTATCTGTATAAATGAAAAAATAAAAATTAATGATAAAATGGAGAGAAATGAAAAAAGACTCATGGTTTTCGAAAATTAGGTTTCAAGAAAAATATTTGGACCAGGGGAAGAGGGAGAATTAAGGATTTTTTTTTAATTATGATTATTGAACACATTTCTGTACTCCCGGACGTCATCACAACAATTAAAGCAAGAAGGTTGAGCTGGATCGGACATGTATTAGGAAGGCGAAGGGAAGCAGGTTGTATGAAGTATGGAAAGCCACGCCCAGAGGAAAGCGTCCATTGGGAAGGCCAAAATTAAGATGAACTGATCAAGTCATGAAAGACATTAGGCCCTTTGGTGCAGACATCAACTTGAGGAAGGACAGAATAGAGTGGAAGAGGCTGGTCTATGAGGCTAAGAATCAACTAAGATGGTAGCAGTATTAGTAATATAAATATAAATAGAGTTCTGTTTGTACATTTCATAGAATTGTGATATTTTTTTTATATTTTTGCCTTTTATTTCAATTTTTGTCTGTATTTCTGTAGCGCTAAACAAGGTCTTTTTGTAACGCTCTCAAAAACCCAGTTTTGTGCAATATTAGGTATATTTTTTGTCTAGTAAAACTGTTTATTTGAATTCGTCATTAAAATCAAATGTTTACATTTATAATTGATTTTTGATTTTGAACCTATTTCGAATATAGAATAAAAATATTATCTTAACTTAAAAAGGGTTAACAAAGTAAAAGTAAAAGTAGTTAACAATAATGATACAAATTGTCTAACTTAATGCTAAATAATTAACCTGGGATGTATTTATTTTTATTTGTTTGATTAAAACTTCAGGTTTATATTTTGTTTTTGTAATAAGCATATTTCTTCTTATCGCTGGATCCTACAACCCGTACAAAGAACAGACTTATTGCCAGTATGGAATAAAAAATCAATTTATTTTGTACCATATTTCTCATCCATTTTGCAGAAAATCTAATCTGCAGCTAATGGATTCATCAACGTCCATTATTGATTGCATCGGTGGGAGGGGGTAAGGCATTACCCAAATCATAACTTGGGAACCTTTAAGAGGGTGTATTTAAAGAACTGTTTAAGTATCTTTTAAATTTGTAAAATGCTATTGTTATAGGGATTTTAGATAAAGATCGTTTTGTTTTTTAGATTTTTTTATTATAGAGTAAGTTTCAGTTCCCTGATATCATATGTTTTTTTTTATTTTCCTCTCAATAAAGTAAATAGTAGTTTTGGTAATAAAAAACCATTATGTATAACAAATTTATTTAGCTAATTCCAATATCGTATTCGAGGGGAGGAAAACAATCGTAATAAAAATATAAGGTTTACCACCTTTTTCCATTTATGTTATAACGATTTTTCATTCTTTAAAAGAGTTAATTATAGAAGAAGGGGGTCATTGAAAAGTAGGGAATATGATTATAATTGCTCCAAATATTTGTAAACGGTAGGGGCGTCTCCCACGGCACGCCCACCCTACATCATCCTGAACACTAACAGGTTAAGGACATAACAGGAACAACAGGTTTAAACCACCGTCTTTTGTCCATGTAGAACATTCCTTCCTCCTTTCATACCTTGAAACCCAGTCCTTTGTATGTAATACCGTGTAACAACCTAAAAGATAATAAAACTACAAACACATTATAGAACAAATAGAATTATGATCTTTTCGGTTATTTTTACATTTCATTTGCTAAAAAATCCTTTTTTATTCATTGTTTTAATTTATTTTGTCCTTTGTTTTTCAAAACTTAAAACTAATATCTTTAAACTAATATAGTAGCGAAAACCTGCAATCAACTAACAAATTAAAAGAAACAAAGTCAAACCAGCTTTACAACGGGCGGGAACACTGGTAGTGGTAAAATTATGAGTATTTTGAGTAGTTAATAAAATGATTTTTTCTATATTAATGTGTATTGTATAAAAGAAAAAAGGTATTTTATGTGGTATAACTATATACAAAAAATAATATGATAATGAGTAGTCTCTTATCAACATTGACTCAATAACGTATTTACTTAGCACGATGCATTTACGTTCAAATGTAAACGTTCCATAATATTCTAGAACAAAGTTTTATTTAAACTAAAATGTAAAATCCAACATTAGTAAACATGCATTCTCCTAAACCAAACAGAAGGTTGGAAATGAAAGTGAAAAGTGGTTTTCAGACTTGTATGTTTGTCTTTACTCTACGTACTTTAAAGTTTAAAACAATAATTTGGTACTGCGTTTTGTACTATCACCCAAAGTCAGTTACTAAACATTTTACTCACTGGATATTTAATCAAAAATATTATGTATAATCGATAAACGTTATAATTTTAGAGTACATATTTTTTTACCCTCCCTACATTTATCAAGTAAATGTAGGGATGAACAAAAAGGAAGAATACAGCGTCAGGAACTGATGAAACCGATCGGCAAAAGCAAGCTGACAGTGCTTCCATCACTGGACTATCACGATACAGTACAACTATGGCACCGTCTTGCCTTTATTGGTCACTAAAATGTTCAGCCATTACAGATGATGTTAATAGTATATTCAGTTATATTTCGTGGTTATTAATAGTAAAAACTGCTAATACGATAACTGCAACTGATAAGAGGGTGTGTTTGTGTTTGTGTACGTGTGTGTATGTAAGGCCGGCCGTACACATAATCGAACAGAACACGACAAGGCATTTAAACTGACAGTGTCTGATGCGAAGAATTTTGAATGGCTCACGCTGTCTGCTGAAGTATCGTCTTTAGTAAAAAGCTATTAGATAAACGTAAGCTGAAGAGGGAATAAGCGCCACCGTTCGATACGCCTAGACCATTTCATTCGCTAAGATTCGTATATGGGATGGTATTGTGACTTTGTGAAGTTTTGTGCGTCAATGTTGTACGTGAGTACCGTTTCTCCCCGTCGTCCAACTTACAGAAATTACATCAAAAACATCACTATACAGGGTGTTCATTAAAGTCGGGGACAAACTTCGAGGGGTGATAGTAGTCATCAAAATAAACAAAAAATTTCCTATAAACATTTGTCGAAAAATCCTGCGTTTAACCGCTAGCCGCCATTTTGTATTTTATACAAAAAACCTTATATATCAATAACTATTAAAGATACAGAAACCAAACTTTGCGCACATATTTAATGGTCAAAGGGAAAAATATTCTCAAAGTATCATGTAGTTTGTTAAAACATTTTCAAAATGGCGGCGGTGAAAAATCCTTTAATTTTAATAACATAAAAACCATTAACTTTATAACATTTTTACAAGATATAAAAAGATTGCAATTTTAATTTCAAATCAAACAGTGCTTTGTTGAACGAAATCCGTCCACGGATAAAAGAGAAAATGCACTTTTAAAGTTAGCTTACAGAGTGCATGCGCCACCTCGGCGCGGGCGTGGCAAAAGGCGGCCGGCGCAACAATTAATTATTTTCCACGGCTCGCCGTTGTGGCGTGTGACCCTGTAATCTAACACTAAAATTGTGTTTTCTCGCTTATCTGTGGACGGAAAATTGTGTAAAGTTAAAGGTTTTTTTTATATTTTAATTAAAAATGTTTAACCACCGACATTTTGAAAACATAAAAGAAAACTACATGATACTTTGAGAATATTTTTCTCTTTGGCCAATAAATATGTGTGCAAAGTTTGGTTTCTGTATTTTAAATAGTTCATGATATATAACTTTGTTTGTATAAAATACAAAATGGAGGCTAGTGGCTAAACGAAGGATTTTTTGACATATGTTTATAGGAACTTTTTTGTTTATTTTGATGACTACTATCACCCTTCGAAGTTTGTCCCCGACTTTAATGAACACCCTGACTTAAAAGATATAGGTGCAAGATAAGGTACCTACAAGACCTTACAAGATAAGGTCGTTGCGCGAGGAGTGAAATAAAACTGTCCAGAATAATTCTGCTTTGTCTTGTCTGATAACGTTAGATACGAAGAAAACACCATTATATAAGTGGGAAAATTAATAAGCTAATGGTTATTAATTTTTATCTACACAAAAATTATAGTTTTGTATGTACATTACTAGTAAATTGTGGTGTCTTCTCTTATTTTAACAAGACATAACCCAAGAAAGCCAAGATTAACACGACCTTATCTTAATCTTTGATTATCTGTATAACAGTGAAAGCATTTGTGTTCACCTTCTATGTGAATACGAGGACATCCACCATAAGGAAATACTCTTTATATATTTTGGAGAACGTTTTGAACACCTTAATCAAACCCAGTCCTATACATAGGAATGAAGTCTCAAAAATCCAATTTTCAGTACTATATAATTTTTCTGAGTTTACTAAACGTCTTATTAGAACATGTAACAGAACGAAATGACCAGTTGACATTTTTGGATTTTTGGTTACATGTAAAATTTAACATTAGTTTTGCATTGGCCATTCATTCTACACACATATTTCATCACTGTACCATATTAAATTGTTGCCCTAAGTAAAAAACTTACCTCATGGTAGAGGAAATATGATATACTAATGTAATAGTATATTTCATAACAGGGGTGGAAATTAGGTTATTGCATATTCGAGACCATTTATGTTTTAAGTGCGTGAATTATCGAGCACTTTAAACATGGTCGAGAATATACGAACCACTTTCCACTCATGTTTTGAACGATACTTTTCATTACACTATGAGGAATAGTTAGTTTTTAATAAGAAGAAACATTTGAATAGTTTTAATTAAACAACCAAAACAATTGAAAAGAAAACATTGCAAACTCCTAACAATTTTAGGTTACACCTACTCTATTTAAAGTTGAAATTTACATTGATCGTGCAATTCTGATTATTAAAAAATGAACTCACGGAACAGCCATTTTGTTTTGTCTGAATTTATTCTTGTAAAGATTTTACTTTTATAATAATCGGTACCAGTTCTCAACTTATTCTTGTTTAAAATTGTTAAAAGGATACCACGTTGAATTTGTATGCTGAACAAAATATTCTCATTATTAAAAAACGAAAATCATATTTAAAATTTGTACGTTTCATAATGGTGTTTGAAAATCAAAATGGCGGCTCTTTGTGTAGCTGAGGACCTCCAAACGATTTAATTATGACTAGCAGTAAGCCCGTCCTTTGTACGGGTTGTAGGAATCGGTTTAAAGAAGAAAGATCATCATACCAAAATGTAAACCTGAATCCTAAACAAATCAATACAGAGATAATAAATAAATACCCAGCTTTATTATTACTAGCGTAACTGGCGCACGAAATCGTGCGCTGTCAAGGAGACAATCTGTTCACCAATAACTATGTTTAGAAACTAAGTTTAGATTTTCCCAACAGATTTTCATTTTGGTTATGTTTTGGTTTTGTGCAAATAAAAACTGGTGTTTTATTGCCAGCTGTACGATGATGTCTTCATTAAACGAAAAAATAAAGATCCATGTTTAACTGTCAGATTTGATTTGTTTATTTAACCACTTCCTTAAATAAACAGCTGATTTCTCGATCGTCGGTGTTTACCTCCATATTACGTTTATAGAGAAAATCGCGACTTTGACCCCATTATTTTCCACGTCCGCGGTGAATTACCAAAACTTTTTTAATTGATGGTAAAACTACATGCTAAGACCTTTATAACGACACCTTGGACATGGTGATAGGTAGCACCACCGCTCCAAAACAATTATCACAAAAATTGGCCTAGTGTATTAAATATATAAGATTAGTTATACGATAAAATAACTTTTTAATATAGTATGATTTCGAAATGGGTTTAAATCAATGGCCAATATAAACTAACTAATATTGATTCAACAGCTGTTTGTTTTTCTTTCTTTTAAATTTTTGAACTACAAATACAGCTTATTATTACCAGTAGCTTATTCATTTAAAACTGAAGCAAAATGCCACAATATCGCGTTAAAATTGGGTTTTTAAATGCTCGTTATTTACTTTTCAAGGGTCGGCGGACACTTTTAAGCCTTTAAAACCTTCTCAGGAATGTAGAGAATGTATGAAATAAGTTTCATTATAATCAGTTCTCCCGTTTTTTCGGAGAAGACGGCGTAAAATGTCTCCTGGAGCGTCACAGACGGGTTCGGCTTCTCTAACTCTCTAAATCAAAACTCAAAAACTAACAAAAATTTTATTTTATTTATATAGATATTTAAATTCTATCCTAACTCAGAAATAATACTAAAAAATGTTGGAAGATAGTTCTGAAACGTGTAAATAATTTTATTTCTATATGATTCTGTAACGTGATTAAGAGCGGGCGGCGCTGACAGGACAATGCTGCCGCCATGACGTATGGCGAGATACGTCACTATCACCAGCTGATTATATGTTTTCCTTGTATTCACTCATCTGTTTACGGAGGCAACCATTGTTTTGGATACTAATTTATTATGGTACTCGTACTTATCGGAAATATATTGTCAGACCCTCGAATTCCTCCAACTATGAATATACACTTAAACACGTGGTACTATTGTCTAACTTAACTGTTTTGGAAAAGCCTAACTGAATTCCTGATTATGAAATGGCTATGTCTAAGCTCTTGGTGGAATGCTAGTAACTTGTTGTGGGGCACAAAAGTTTTATGGAAGCGACGTCATATGATTATGAGAACAGCTGTTTAGAGAAACTACAAACATTCTAATCAAACATATTTCCTACAGGGAAATATACACAATACATTTTTATTTAATACTAGCTGACCCAGCGAACTTCGTAACACCTAACAGAAAATACATGTTAACTAACTTTAAGATTGGCCATGTCCTGAAGTCAATTACCATTGCGGCTTCGTTGTGAAAGCTTTAAATATACAATAGCTGATTATTATAATAAGCCTAATATGTATAAACATTGTGATTATTTTATTTGGCAAATATATAAAACACGTTACTTTTAATCATACAGAAAATAAAAAATAAATAAATACAGTATATAATTCCCAAAAACCGTAAACTATTAACGTGGCGAATATAGCTGTTCATTTTGTACAGCACATATTTACTTCATAGTTTTACATTATATGATTCATATGACATTGGATAGTAAAGCATATTGCTAACGGAGAGTAAACCAACAGGTGTTTTAAGAAATCAAATGTTTTGATTTTAGAAAATTTGTAAACAAACTTATTCCCCATAAGGTTAACAATAGAAATTTAAAACGCTATAAAATGGAAACTAATTGGATTTATGGAAACTGAATATGCCTAAAGCATGACCGGAGCAGAGACGAATCCAAAAAATCAAAGATCATTAAAATCGGTCCAGCCGTTCTCGAGTTATAATGCGTGTAACTAACACGACTTTGTTTTATATATTTAGATTTTAGTAAATGTTTATGCTGATTTTTACTGTGGATATTAAAAAATATATACCCTAAAAAATCTTTATATTTAAACGTGGAACTTAATACTATACACAGTATTAACCAATCATAACTGCAAATTAACTGAAACTAGCTTATATTGACGTTAAAGTTTTTCACGATTTGTTATAGTAAAGTTCAGAAACCGTTACACAACTTTACACTATTACACTAGTTTTATATCTGGTTCCCTTAAAGACATCATCTTTTAGTTCCTGAGTTGTGAATTTTTAATATATAGCACTTTACCTTCTTCAATATGCTTAAAATTTGTAGAAGTCTTTCAACAGTATAATTCCACCTTTTGACAGATCGATATTTTCAAAATTATTTTAATTTACTAGGAATAACCACACCATGCTGTTTATTATGTACAAAGATTTTTTGACAACGTTTTATTCACAAACCGTCGTGTATGTAAAACATTAGGTAAATATTATTCCAAGCTATAAACGAGAGAAACGTGAGTTAAACTGTAATAGTACGAACAACAAGAAAGACTTCACGGCTGTAAAAGGTTGGCAGACCTATAACATTGCGTCTTCTCAGTCCGTATACTTGTTGATTGTTCTCTGGGAGGTTAAGTGCTAGGTGGTGTCGATGGACTTATAGTTTACTTGTCTTATTAGTTAGTTTAGATACTTTTAACTGAATCGTGTTAGTTCTTCACTATCCAGTGGAATTTTACAGTCAATGTGAAATGCGGTACTGGACACACCATGAGGCTTCCAGGAAACTTAAAACTTTCGATTGAAATCATGGAAATATGTCTGTATTCTATTTTTATACTGTTACTAATAGAGAAAATCTACGTGTTTATATTGGTTTGAAGAAGATATCATATGTAGGTATTGTAATGTAGAAAGAAATAGCTGAAAATAATTTTGGGTAAAGGATGAAGGTAAAATACTGTTAATTGTACCATTACCGTGTTACTCATACAATAGCCTCTATAAAAGAGGATACTTAACACATCGCGCCACGATCATCATACACTCAAGCCTCATTCATACTTGGCTTCAAATACCTACCTTGTGGTATGGTGACCATTTAAATAATCTAATCATAATCAATTACAACTATAACTGTTTAAACTATTAAAATGCATTTTCACCGTTATTTTCACTAGCGTACTCTGCCGGCCGAGTCGTGAAAGTCGTCAATAACAGAACTCTCGCCTTTCAAGCTTGTCGCGTCACACTGAGGGTTTAATGTGACGTAACATCCGCCATTGTCTCTGCCACCAGCTGTTTTACAAAAAAATGATAAAATGTATTTATTTCCCTGAATTACTTATTAAAGTACTAAAAAATGCGTATTAAGGTACTAAGCTACGTATTTAGAAGTCTGGCTTGACTAAAAGCTTAAAATGTCGTATTTGCGTGTAAATAAGAAAATAAATCGAGGTTATGCAAGACTCAACAAACTTTCCCATTAATAAATCAAAAGTCTTCATTATAGCCAAATTGTACTATGATCTATATACTGTATAGCTATTATTAGACCACTCGTCATGTACATCGATTCTACAGTATGGGGTTTAGCCATATCACAAAGTAAACTCCACAAAATTAATGTTCTGCATATCAAAATTCTCGAGTCACTGGTTTATCGCTTCGTTTATAAGAAATGTTCACCTATAGGGACATAGGTTAGATCATAGATTTTTCAAAGGTAATCTCTTCTGTTCCCCTAAACAGCTGTCATTATAGTCCTATAACGTCACTAAGCATATGACGTCATTATTTTAAATTTTGGTCTTGCAAATTGTAAACCAAATTGTACACCCCCAGATCTAAGATATATTAATGTAAAAAAATACTTCTTTAAAACAACCAAAAAACACTTGATTCATTTAATATTCAATATATGAATTCATATTTCCCAATCCAAACTAAAGAGGTTCTAACCCTACAATGGTAGATGGAGTATATAGCCCTGAATTGAATGGAAACTGCTCACTGGACGTGTAACGTGTAACAAGGTCCCATGTATATCGTAGGCCTTTGTTCATGACGCAATTAATTAATGATGTTGACAATTTCATCTGGTGGCATTTGTCAGTGACATAGCTAGAATGTAATCAATCTACACATCACACTCAAACAACATTCGGCTTGAAATGATTGTCACATTTCTGTCAGTTTCTTGATATTAAATTGAGTGATGGTTATAGTGTTTTTTTCATTTTGAGTGTACTTTTTCGTATAGAAAAAGTCCACTCAATCCGGATGGTTTCACAAGTAAATAAGTTATTTCCAAAATGATTTCTAGACCGTAAAAGCTAGATAATAATAATACTGTTAGAACTAAAATTAGAATTGAGATTGCTAAGCTAGAGCCATTTTTCAACTTTTCTTTTCCTTTCTACTGCCATTTACAATCAGTTTTGACATGGATATGTCTTGGCTCTGGGGAATGTTAGCAATTTGTAAGACGAAAATTTTAAACATGAGAACAGCTAAACAGCTGATCATCTAAACAGATGATCTAAAACATCCCCTTTAGCCATATCAATGATCTAACCTATTTATCACAGGGAAGTAAATACAAACATTTTTAGTTAAGGAAAAGACATTCGTGATTAAATGGTTTAAATAGCTCTCTATAAAAATCTTAGTAGTTGAAGTGGCGCAACTATAGTTTCGGCCAAGATTCAAGTTTTGTTTAATGAACTGAAAATTTAAGAAATTACTATCCTTGTGCCTGATGATGGCCTAATTAGGCCGAAATTATAGTTAGTTCTTATAACCAAACTATGACGTCATTAACAATATGACGTCACTGTTTCAAATTTTGGTAGCACAAATGGCCAACACCCCCTCAGAGCTTAGACATTTCCATGTCAAAAAACTACAAAGCTTTATCATGTTTGGCTTCTGAGAACAATTAAATACTCCTAACATTAAGAAGTATCAGAATTTGTGCCACACTAACCGATTATTTAGAAATTTAGTAGTCGTAGTTAGTTTTAAAGACGCTCTTAAACGTTTTCCCTTTTAGTTCTCTTAAAAAGAAACTACTGTATATTTAAAATTAAAATATTTTGAAATGAATTCCACTATCGTTTACTAAAATGAACGACACGACTGAAGCTGGGTGGGTGTATCAAAGGAGTGGAAGTGACAAGTGATAAGCTGGAGGATAAGCTGTGTGGGGAGAGGAGGATAAGCCTCGGAATACCTGTCACTTATCACATCCTCCATATAGGTCCATGGAATAATTCGTCTATCCTTTAAACCATTTTATCCCTTTAACCAAAGCAATATCGATTTATATGTCATAGAACGATGACAGGTTGACGAGCATTCATGTAAGCCGTCATGGAGTATGACATATCGTTATTTAAATTAATAAAAGAGAATATATTTTACAAGTATTTCGACATAGATTCAATCTAAATACTAAATAATATTGTTGTTGTAGTATTATTGTGTAAGGAGTAATACTTTTGCAAGATACTCTTGGACAATGAAGAATATTATATTTTTAACGGGGGGGATAAATGCTTGAATCCAACAATTTTGAAGAAAGTATGAATATGTTATGAGAGTATAATTCTAACCGATACATAAAACTGGTGGTATCGTCACCTACTAATATATAGAAGGGCATTATGAAGGAGATTTTTGATCAACCAAAGTACATTAGATTTATTGCCAAAACGTGTTGCAGTTTTGAACTTAACAATCTGTGTATTAAATTGGGACTAGGTGATATTTAAAAATCTCTTGGGTAGTTCGGATGAGTCAATATTCTAAGATAAGGTGTGGGGAGGGATGAAAGGGCGGTGTGGCGGCGGAGACATTGAAAGAAAAGATGAAAGCGATAAGGCAAGCGTCATTGTAGTGAAGCCGAGAGACATTACGCCGTGCCTCCTCCATACATGTGATGGCTACATGCTACATTCGACGCTGCTCTTGGCACAGCTTTTATTGTTCTTTCTACACAAGAAGCATTTTTAATCAAGCCAGAGAGAGATTGTACACAAACACCTTTTTGGAAAGCGGTTCAAAAACCAAATGGGTATTCCGGGATTTGAACCCGTGACCTGTTGCACCGAATTCCAAGACGCTAACCACTGGGCTATCAAGACATCCAACAACTCTTGACAATGGACTACTACCTATTACCTTTTTAAATGGCAACTTGGCGAACTATACATGTAGGATTTTAACCCAAGTATAAATGAGAAGTGAGTGTAGGATAATTGTGGTACGATATTGTTACTGACTATAAGGCTGACATGTCCCTTAGACAGAACTTTGAATTGGTATCCCAACAGCCGTATGCCTATGTTAACATGGGATCCAAAACCACTTTTATCCTCTGAATTAAATAGAAAACTGGTCTAATTATGAGTAAGAACGTATTACTCAATTGTATGAACGTTAATCAACACCAGAGTATATAATATCCACCGACCATAAAACTACCCACAATTTGTGACCTCCAAGAATCTGGATTCTTAAACTTCATTTCCTTTTTCAAAATTGCAAATTTGAACTAATAATCCTTGGACTGTTGGGTTTTAACAGTAGCTTTAGTTGCATATGTTTAATATACAGTCTTCCAAGAAACTAATTCGAAGTGCTATTCGCACGTCCAAATGTACATACTCGGGTTGAGTTAAGCTAGGTTCTTTGAACTATTATAAATCATTTCACCAACAATTCTGGCAAACTATGAACCTCTACTGTTCCTGAATACTAGTTTTTCTTAGAAAAACTAGTATTATATTTCTAAGATATATTGATTTCCTGTGGAACGGACGTTAAGGCACACGCTTACGAGCAAATAGACTCTGCAAAAAATTATCTGTGTTAAACTTTTATCCCTGATAAGTTCTTCCCTTACGTGACACTAGGAAGGGACTATACATAATGAATATAGATCTAATTTTAGACTTGTAAGTATATCTGCTATTGATCTAAGAACGGAAATAATTATGAAAATACACCTTCAGGGAACTATATCACATGGATAGTGTGAGGGTGTTTTAAAGTTTAGGCGATGAAAGGTTGCTAGGAATATTGTGAATTAGTCATCAGTAGCAGACATTGGCTTGGGCTTGCCCTTATATTTTTGCAATCATTCTCTGTAACGATCACAGGTAAACGTTCTACCCTCTATAGTCCTTATCTCTATAAAACCTCAAAATACTGCACATTCGGTCCTCTATTTCGAGAATTCGTCCTAAGTCTTAAAGTGTAAAAACTAACATAAGATCGTAATTCATATACAAAAAATTATAATTTGACAATCTAATCATTGTTTAATCTACTAGTTTTCATGCGATTTTACTTTTAAAAGTTTTAATAACCGCCATTTCGAAAATGATTATTTAAAAAATGTTATTTCTGGATTTTATAAAGCTTCATACTAGATTCAAAATCAATACATCAACCTATCACGGAAATCAAACTTTGTATGTGTAAAAACATAATGGCGGATATTCGCTAAACTAAATAAAAGTAAAAAATACTGAACATTTTTGTAAATAGCCAGTCACAGCTTTTTGTGACACCGGCTGGTCGCTATTTTGACATGACGGACATAAGGAAAACCATTTCCATAAACATTCACTGCTCGATCCTGTATTGTAGTTCGAGAAACTACGCTGACCTTTTCACGTATCTCGACTTTGCTTCATCCTGATATCGAAACTGAACAGGCCAACCAATTTCTTTTAATACTTCTAAGATGAACCTAGTAAATAACTTTTCAAAAAGGATTACTACTAAAGCATGCATGCTTTTTATTGCGAAACAAAGAAGAAAGCGATGAACAGGATGGCTCTGTCGAAAGCGGCTCATATTAGTCTTTTTGCGAAAATACATTTAGTTGGCAGTTTTCGCTCAGTAGAGAAAGTGTCTGGGTACATGAAATGTGTAAAGGTATGGACAAATATGGTAAATATCACCGCTCATTTCCAATCCTTAGGAAACACGAGTCTCGTTTTTACACAAGAATGCCACAGATCGGGGTCCTGGCAAACACCTTGGAGATTACTAGTTCCGTGTCCATTGTACACACATTAGACAAACACCAAAGGAAATACTGTCGGCTGGGGCATGATGGTTGCTTTAGAATACGCTCTGAGAAAAACAAAATAGTTTGTTCTAATATTCGCTACGCTGCCATACGCTACTAGTGTGTCCTACCTTTCTGTCTGTTATTACACTAAATCTTGTATGGGAAAGTGAGCCTTGAGTACAAATATTTACAAATATTTAGAATAAAGAAGAAAATCATTGTTCAACAACAATCATGATTGATAAAATCAAAAAGAAGAAAATCCTGTAAAATATAATTTAAGGAATAGGAATTTTAACCCAACCCTGTTGATATATTTAAGTATGTTAAAGCAAATTTAAAACTTTTGAAACTGAAAATTTTCAAACAATTTATGGTACGCGGCATAAAAACCATCGGCTCAAAATTCCATCCCACAGATTAGCCGCTTATTAAAAAAGCCTATTTTATATGAATTTGAAGGTCTATAATAAGCTTTCGCCCATGTTACGGACATTGGGGCTCTACCTTCGGATAAAAATTAAAAATGTTCTTTTGGAAAAGAGCTATTATGCAGTTGAAGATTTTTTCAGACACTGATGTGGCAGCATTCTATATAGTTAAAAGGAATTGTTATTATTGTTTGCTAATTTTTTACTTTAAGAGATTTTATCAAAATTAAAAAAAATAAATTTTATTGTTGTGGAGATTTGAGTTAAAATTAAATCTAAACATAGATTGTTATTGTTATTTATTTTGTTGATATTGACATATTTTAAAAATCTGTATAGTATTTAAGTATTAAAATAATATAAAAGTGACAAGATACTGATCATCTGTATTTGACAGAAGAAGTTCTGCATCGAATATGTTTTGTTTCATTAAAGCTCTTTGAATCTGTTAATCTTTATAAAATCAAGGGTTATATTACATAAACCTATTCTGGGGATGCGGCCCAAACCCGGATGGACATCCCGAGATTCAAACCCGCATCCTCTATCCAAGTCCAAGACGCTAACCACACACTCAAACTAGCCAAACATTAAAAAAAATATTTTAAAGTTTTATGCATTGGTTGGTACCAACGCGATTTTATTTGAACATTAGACGTTAAAATATTAAATAATAGCCTTAAATAACTCAATTACTTATTACAAAACATAATTATTTATTTTGAGCCCTTACTTTTGGCATCATGGTTTAACGCCCGGCCGCCTTTTTAAAGGCGAATTAAAGAAAAAGCCCTTACTTATTCGAACTGTAAAACATTTTTAATCGTTAAATGGTCGTTTACTACTGTCATTCTTAACCCACTCAGTTCCATCGCCCGGCAGGGGGGAGCAGACCACGGGGGAGATCCAAGCCAAGTGCCATCTCCTGCCCAGCACCTGCAGCACGTTTCTCCTCACAGAGCCGCAGTCGTAGATGTCTATCCCTCGTGCCCGCTCGTACAGCACCAAGCCCTTAGCCATGGTGGTCGCGTGCCAGTACGTGAAGAACAACGCGCACCCAGCGCCGAACACGTTGATGCCGTACAACAGTATGAACCCGTCCTGCACGGAGTAGCTCAAACTTAGCATCACACCCTTGAAGGAAGTGTCATAAAATTCTCTGTAATACACCAAGTATTCAGTAAAACTCCGTATAAGATACCGAGTGTGGAAGTAAAACGTGTATGAGGCACCGATAGCCGTGTAGACGAGGAAGAAGAAGAAATATCTGTAGTTGCTGTGACCTATGCAGCAGCCGGTGAACTGGCAGTGATGGTCCCTCCTGAGGATGCAGCGGTCGCAGACGACGCAGTGCCATGCTCGAGGAGGGATGTGGAGTTGACATTTGGTGCAGAAGTTCCACTTGGAGTTGCACTTGGGTGTCACCGCTCTATCGACGCTAGTGTCCGCCACCATTATGAGCATAAAGTTCGTCACTATGTTCACAAACACGAAAGACCCTAACACTGCGTGAAGGTCGTACCAAAACGAGTACGGAGGGTAGAACGAGGGCAGCAGGTAAAACAATCCGAAACAAAATTCAAAAGGGATTACTGCACTTATGAACAAAAATGATGAACTATCTATAAAAGAGCTTGGTAGGAAATTCCTCCTAATTTTCATGGTGTTTGAGCACGAGTTAAAAGAAGTTTTGTTCTTGCTTATAACCAACATTCAAATTTATTTGTGTTTATTTATTTTTACATGTGTTTAATGTTTAACATATGGCACTGATAAGGGTTCTAATATCCAATCTCTACTAAACTAATAATTTTCTTTTTACCTTTATTCTCTTTACGTTGTAGCTTAATTTTATCTTTTAACATGGATATGTCTTAGCTTATGGGGGGTTGTTGGTGATTTTTAAGATGGAAAATATGTAACAAGTTTCTAGAGACACTACCAAAGCTATTTGTATTGAATTTTTAATATAAAAGAATAAGAACAGCTGTTGAGATGAACTGAAAACATTCCTTTTAGACATATCCATAATATAACCTATTTCCCACAGGGAAGCAAATGCAAACATTTTTATCTTATTCATTAGGATTCATTTATGTACATGTGTCGCGATATAACTAATCCTAAGTTGGATGCGTTAGTACACTCACTTTGTTTGGTAGGTAATATGTACAAACACGTCAGTACTGAAACATTGTTACTGGTGACTAAGAGGACATGACTTCACGACTGTATGATCGGGTGAAGCGTGCATGTGTGCATGGTGCAGACTTGTATTGCCCATTGTGTACGTACCAATACCGATCTTTTAAGAGTGAAGATGTGCTTTTGTCGTGATGTCTCATTGTTTCATCTCGCTTAATCCTACTAATATACTTCGACGAAAGGTTAAGGTAATCCAAATAATTTTGTATTCAGGTCAAATTATATTTTCAACGTCTGTGTCATTTCTCACGTTTCAGTAGGGAACAGTCGAAAATTTAGTTTTCAGTTAGTACGACATATCTGTTAGGCAATCTCATAAGCACACCGGCTGAAGGCCCAAGGCGATAGTCAGTTACAAATTACAAATGGTAACAACAACGATCTGGAAACAAGGAACCATTTCTGAAATCCGGCAACTTGGATTACGAGGCGAGCATATTGCCACTGAGTGTGAAAATTGTTCTTTAGATCAACTAATAGGATAACTACTATAGATAAAATACGACACTCATCACTGATTCTCCCACTTCCCCAATACTTGGGAGGTTGAAATTTGATATACTGGTTCCTTACGCCTAAAATAGGAAATTCTAATAGTTTTTGTGACCATTTTTCCATTGTTCCCATGTTAATCTTAAGGTGAAATAGCTATGTTTTCGATTCAACATATGTTGTCTTAACTCAAGGTTTAAGAAGCTGCTCTTTTTAATTTGAACCATTGAGCAAGCCAAAGAACCAAGTGTAAAATAGAACTCAATGGCATCCAATTATTGTGTAAATATCACTTTTCTCATTACAGATTTTGGTGATTATTTTTTATGATTAAAAATCAAATGTTTATGTGTTGGCCAAATTAAAAACAATAATTAATTACAATGCAACAAAAATTGTTACTAAAATTAACAGCTGTGTGTGAACCTTGTGCATATACCTCCTCCACCTTATTATCAAAATTCTAAAAATGGGAAAAAACTTATTTGTTTATTTCGAATGGACTATCCTTTTCATAAATCCCACCTATTTATATTATATATTTATATTATAAAAACGAAGAAAATTGAGATTATAAAAAAATATGTAGCTACTCTTGATCATGTTATACTGTCTTGTACATCACAGTTACTAGAGAATCAAGAAATTATTGTTACGAAGAGTTATGAAAAATAACAGTTGAAATAACAGTTGGTTGTGACCCTCGTTTGTACTATGAACCTGAACATTCTTGACATAATTTTCAAATTTATAGTATCGAATAAAATTTTTATTTAATTTATTTATACAACTCTTATAGTTAAAATGCATTTATACATGTCGTTGATGGCATGACTTGGTTTTCAAACCAGAGGCCATAATAAAGATAAACAAATTCTAGATATTTTACATTACCTATACTGCATTTGTTTGTCACAAAACCCTTGCAAGGATTGATAATCTAATGAGTACACAGTAAAGAGGACTTGAAGTTTCATAATTTAATAGATCCATTAGACCGTGCGATTCTGCAGCAGAGGGCAGCACTTTGCTCTGTTATCATCATTACTTATTTCGTAACTGGTTTCCATTCAAGAAGCTGTGTAAAGACTACTTAAAACACCCGTGACTTTTACTCACAGTTCAGATTTATTTTCTTATTCTTCTTTAATTATTATTCGGTAAAAAAAATTTTAGAAATAAAATTAAAAAAATTAGTAAAAAAATAATAATTGTAAATTATCGAACAAATATTTTTGTCCCCACGTATTGTTTACCTAATTAACAAATAATATAGATGTTGCAAAAATAAATGTTTAAAAAAATAATAAAAAACAAAATTAAATTTTTACAAAAAATACTATTAATTTATTATATGTAAAACAAACATTAGAAATATGTTAATTAAAAAATACGACACTATAATTTTGTCAAGATGATGTATAAAATCTCGAGAAAGCAAAAATTTCATCGCTTAAATATTTAAAATTATTTTACATCAAAAACAGTTGTTGCGACTTTACCCAAATTAAAAAATTACGACTTTTTTTAGAATTAAAAAAATTACAATTAATATCATTTTTTACTAGCATAAATTTCAATGATTAAAATTGTAAAAATATTTATTTTGTAATTTTATGTGTTTATCTAAAAAAAGTTAAGACAATCCCCAAAATCTAACATTTTTATTCTTTCCTCACAGGCCTAGACCATGAATAGTATAACCTTAATTACAAAAGTACCTAATACGAGTATATGGCGATCTCCTGAAATTCCTGGAGAACAAATTAGCTTTTGGAAATAAAATGTAGACCATATATGCGGGTTTTTCACTCGGATTTATTTAATGTTTGGTAATCAACTAACTAATTAATTATTAGGGTTTAAAAACATTTCCAAAGATGTATAATGAGAAGTAATATTTCTTCGCGCGTTTATTATTAATAAGTTCAATCAGATTATTAATTTGTTTATAATTAAATGTTTTTACATACAATTCAAATTTTCATTACTTTAAAATGTACTAATAATAATTAGTAGAACAATTTAAGAAGATTTTATAGCATAATATTCATTTATATGATAATTGATTTATACCTATATTCCCAGTAACTTAGTAGATATGCATTGATATTAATAATTTGCAGTTTCATTTTGTTAACTGGTCATACAGCCAATTATAAAGAATTTTCCTTATTTAAGAAAACATTTAACAAAAGGTACACTCGTATGAGTATGAGTTTCGTGACTATAAATTTCAATGGTCATTCTGAAACAAATATCACCCTGACATTGTTTTGAGTTTTCCAGCAAAGAAATATTGACTGGCGTCAGATTCGTGTCAATGCCAGTGCTGCAAAAACTGACTTGAGCTGACTTCGATATTGTGCATAGAAACGGACGCCAAGCGCTTCCAATGTAATCCAAACATTTCCTTCGGTAAAATAACCTTTATTGTTTTCACACAACTAGTAACTTATAGTTTGTTTTACCATCTTATATGCATATTTGTATTTGGTCTATGTTCATATTTGTACTAACTCATAAATGAGTTATTCGTTCAATATTGACAAAAAATTTAATCATAGGTAACCTTATTCTAAATAAAACTTTATAATAATTAGCTTAAAAAATGTTTTTCACCTTATACCTGTCGTCTACCTTTATGCGTTGCCAAACTACTCATCCGATCGCCATGAAATTTTAGGAAGTTGCTCTATATGTGTCCGGGAAGGTTTTAGTGAAAAAATATTTTCGAAAACCCCATAAGTTTCCATTTTATGGCGTTTTAAATTTCTAATGTTAACCTTATGGAGAGTAAGTTTGTTTACAAATTGTCTACAATGAAAACATTTGATTTCTTAGCTACAGCTGATTGGTTTACTTTCCATTAGCTTTTCTATCCAATGCCATCTGAATCATTCATTAATGTTTAACTATGAAGTAAATGTGTACTGTAAAAAATGAACAGCTTTATTCACCACGTTAATAGTTTACGGTTTTGGGGGATTATGTATTTATATTTTTAAATGTCTGATATAAGTCACGTGTTTATATGATAATTACAAATAATATTGCGTTTATTTAATACAGATATGTATATTTTCCTCACAAAAGCCGTATTACGTGTAATTATTTTGGATTGGATTTGAAAATTGTTTTACATCTCAGTATTTGTTTTATGAGGAATATTTGTATTTCATCTTCAGTATTGTTATTATTTTACACAAGAATCATATACCTATACAATGAGTTATTTATTTCAAATACTTGACAAAAAATTTAATCATAGGTTATGGACTTACATTTATGGTCTAAATAAAACTTTATAATAATTAGCTTAAAAAATGTTTTTCACCTTATACAAAACTCGTCTAATACATTTCCTTTGAGTTTTTCTTAAAATTATAATTTTATTTTAATTACTGACTAACTGAGGAGCTTGGTGTGGAATTTAGAACAAGTATAATGTGAAGTGATCTAGGAGCAATCTTGAGAGGAGTCGAGCAAGGAAGTCACTTGGTAGATGACTATTAGGAAGGTAAAAATAGAAGAAGAGAAAAATAGAAGCTAGTTTATAACAAGTAAAGGATTTATGAATGGAGAAAGATTGTGAACAAAACTTCGTCTAGAGTATAAAATAACCTTTGCAGAAAGTAACAGATAACAGATATAACAGGTAACAGATATAATTTGATGGTTTCGTGTTTCATCTCTAACGGTTTTCGAGATATGGGTTTCACAGTAGGCCTAGTTAGATTAATATTTTATGCATTCTGACGAAAAATAATATAGTTAATTACACAGTACGTTGTATTTTGAGGCTCCAATACAGTACTATTAAGGAGGATAAGGAAAAATTAATATTTCCCTTATTAACCAATATTTTTAAGGTGAATCTTAGTATTTAGCTTCATGTGGTTGGGGTCCATACATTTAAGCTAAAAAAATCATAGTTTATCATTGTTAGATCATAGTTTAAAATCATAATTTGTTCCTCACAGCAGCAAACCTGCATACTCTTTCCCATGTCAATCTTACGGAAAACAGGCAACCTCTTTTATTTATGGACTGATATTGATAAAACTTGGTATATGGGCAAAATCAAAGAGTTTATGGTAAAAATTTCTACTTTCAGTGCTCCTCACAGAAGCAAACCTGTATGCTCTTTCCCATGTTAATCTTATGAAGAATCGGAAAACTCACTTATTTATTACAGATATTGATCAAACCTGTTATATATTATTATATTGATTTATAAATTCACTGAATACGCAGGTCTGCTGTGACTGGCTTATTTATATTTGAATACAAAAAGTCTTAAACAAGCCTTCCAAAGAGAGGTTTTGGTAGCAGGAGAAGTCGATCTGTTTAATAAAGCGGGTCATATGACGGCCCTGGGGTAGAGTTCAATGGCTACCCCGCCCCCCCCCCAACAGTGACCCCACCCCTTGAGGGCCCAACAATACAAACAATTACATATGTATTGACAGACTGATATGAACTGACGGGTTTGCTTATATTGTTTTCGTTATTATTTGAAGTTTTCATCATAATTTTACTTCAAATTTCTTCACCTCTGTCATTTTTTAAATATTTGATTTTGAATAACCATACATTGTAAATAGTTACACTACATATTTACTTTAATAGTGATTTGGTAGTGATTGGTAGTGAGTGGATTAATAGTGATTAGTGATTGTATAATAATACAACATTATCTTGTAAAGCGCAAGGGCTATGCAAGCCATATAAGCGACTGGAATTCGTTAAAATGGCACAACTGTTAAACATTTTGCGAAATACCTTTTCAGAAAATGTTTAGTTCTTGACCATGCTGTAGTGTTCGAAATTTCAAAAGCTTTTTCCTTTAACTGATTCTCTTTAGCTCAATACAATTTTATGTGGTAGTAATAAAACAGATCCCATCTTCTTACTTGAGCTCAAAACTAACTCCTCTACCTGCTCCTAGCCCCTTATGAAACATTCTCTTTATACCCGTGTGCTTTATTTCACAGTAGTTTCAAACAATATTTGAAATTTAGCCTATATTTCATTTGTATTAACGAATGACATTCATATACTGTGTTTATATTTCATATGCAGTGTTTAAATTGATCTTTAAATACAGTACTTACGATCGGTCATTCCTTAATAATAACATTATTAGTTCATAGGTTTGTAGCAAAAAGAGTTAGCATATGGGGATTAAGCATATATAAAAAACAACTACATTTAGTCGTATACCAAATGTTTACAAAAGATCATATTAAAGTAGTTGTAACGTACTATCTAGATTTACTTATACCGTAAGAGACTTATACCATAACTTAATGTAAAAGAAAGTAGGTTTGCTGCCTTGAGAAACAAGGAAATTTTAAGGATTTTAAAACATTAATTATATTGGAACTTACCCATCTGTTTCATATAAATAATTTACAAACCAATTTAAACCTCCATTAAAAGATATTTAAGTGTTTCATAACTATTTACATTTTTAAACTAAAATCGTACCTATTTTATCAAGCTTCTATCTCATTATGCTTAAGTACCTAATGATTTCCACTTTGGTTACACGTCTTAAGTTTTGGCTTCAGAAAGCAACCCCTTTTGTAACATCTATTGTTTATTTTTATAGTTCCAAAAACAAACCATTTTCGTTACCCTAGGACATAGATGTGACCTTTGCGAAGCTCACTGAACGGGAAATACAGCGGAGCACTTTCCAGCTGATTGGTTCATATCAAACGTGGTTAGTGTGGCAATACTGCTCCCATCTACACCCGGGTGGTGGTAACACTGCCTCCTTTCCAACACGTTCGTCCTCATCGTCTCAACCACTTCTAATAACCTAACATTACAGTTGAAGCTAGATTAAATGTATTTTAATATCGTATCAAATAATCAGCACAGTTTAAAAAAAAGTAAGTCGCTACGACACAAGTATCATGTCTGTAATAAAATCGCATTACGTAAAACTCTAAATTTATGATCAGTAAACTTCGATAGTGTTCAAATCACAACTAATCAGTATCGGGATTATACATGCATCAGGTTAGGTTGGTTTGAAAATTAACTCTCTACTGGAGTAAGTGTCCTGATTAAGCGCTAATAATTAAAGCAGCGGAATACTAAGTAATAGCGTTCCATGACACGCTATGAATAGAATACATTTTATTGTTCATATATCTATATTTAGTGAGTTGTAGTTAGCCTGTCCTTTGTACGGTTTCTATGATTAAGAGTTAAGAAGCCATACTACTTGCTACTGATACTAGGCTACTGATAACTACTAATACATCATGGCAAAACTCATGAAATTAATAAAATATGTTATACATTAAGATAACTTATTTAGATATATAGATAAGCTATAATCATAAGATAACAATTTTTAGCGAGTCGATATCTATCGCCGGCCGACACATGTTGTTTATAGCTATAAATTAGTGAATTATTTAAGTATGTGTGTTTTAACGTTTAGTTTTTATATTTGACGAATCGTTAAGATAAATTAAATGTATACATGGACCAGAAGATGGAGCTAAAGCTGTGAGATACGCATCGCTCTATAAAAAGATGAGTAAAACTGACAAGATGGCATAAGGTACGTTAATTTGGATAATACTTTAAAAACAGTTCAGGAGGCATAATGATGAATAAATTAATACAAAATTTGAATGTGGTATAATTTTGAAATAAATTTTAAATCAATGATCGATGTAAACAAACTAATATTGGTTTTAATATGACAGCTGTTAGTTATTTCTTTTTCTTATTAAATTTTCTTTTATTGTATTGCACTTGGCTGCTTATCAAAGACGATATTAGTGGTACAATTGCTGACCTCGATCTTCTTATTTTACATTGTTACCTTTATTTTCCTTTATTATTATTATATTTATTATATTATTATTATTATAGTTAGCCTGTCTAGCAACCGTTGTAATTAATTGCTGATTGGTTAATACAAATTTTTAAAGTGATTTTATAGATGAAATGTGCTGTAAAACTTATAAAATACGTCTAATACTACTCAAAGCTGGGTTGTTGATTTAAATATTGTGGTAAACCTGCAAAAATCACCAGTCCGGGTAAGAACTGTGGTTTTCAACGTTTCTCATCACGAGCGCTGCCTTGTAGCCTACGTCTATACTATTTTATGTATTCCCATACCGAAGAGCTGGCTGTTATCAACATAACCGAATCATAAAACTGCGAATTGTAATAATATATGAAAAGAATAGAAGAATAACAAACACATGTTAAATCAGTTAATTTTTTTGTGAACATGTGATATAACTATGTGCCTCAACAATGAATGAACTGCAACACCAAGAGGAAAGAGAGAGGACTTGTTGCTGATTCTCCAGTGTTAAAATTTAAATATAATGTAAAAAGGACACAGTTCCTTTAGTGAATTATTCCCAGTATCAAATTAATTTTATAAGAAGAGGCTCACATCTAAATTTATTAATTTCACCGCTTTATTTTTATTACAGGGTCCATATATGTATGTGATCTGAAGAAGTGACTACATGGTTATTTTTCATTGATATATTTGACTTACACTTCATACCAAGTTTCATGGAAAACGGGTGGAAAATAAGGAAGAAATTGATTTTTTTATATTTTCCATAAGAATAACATTGGGCGCTTTCAGACAACGTACTGCATTTATCTTGGACACTAAATTTAACTTTTCTCTGGAACCGTTAGTCGTAGACAAATAATTCAAATTACTAATTTGTTTAGTTTTTTTAAGCTGGTTCCAATGGTACCAGTCAAGTTATACTTTACTTTTATTGTTTTCGCTGAAAATTTAAAAAATTGATTTTTTTTTGACATTTAAAAGCCCATAACTTTTGAACCGTCATTTTTACAGACATGCGGGTGGTGTCAAATTATTTAGTGTTCTGTGCACTATAAACTATCAAATTTTTCAATCGTTAGAGCCGTTTTTGATAAAAATGTGGATTTATTCACGTCTTTTTAGGGTTTTTGAGGGTGAACTACCCTAAAATCAAAAATTCATAAAAAATGAAAAAAACGCCTTGGAGCTGTATAAATTTTATGTATTTCAATAAAACGTAGTGGTAACATGAATCATAACAAGAAGAATACACACAAACACATGTTAAAATCACAAAATTAATTTTTTGTGAACATGTGACCCTACAAACTATGTGCTCACATGAATGAACTGCAACACCAAGAGGAAAGAGAGAGTTCCACCAACCTTAGAAGAGAGAGGACTTGTTGCTGATTCTCCAGTGTTAAAATTTAAATATAATGTAAAAAGGACACAGTTCCTTTAGTGAATTATTCCCAGTATCAAATTAATTTTATAAGAAGAGGCTCACATCTAAATTTATTAATTTCACCGCTTTTATTTTTATTACAGGGTCCATATATGTATGTGAAAATGTTCGATCTTGATTCTTACATAAAGACTAAATACTGCTAATTAAGAGTAGCCTAATAATTGTGTTCTCTTAAAACTTGGGAGTTGTTTTTCTTTATTCGTTCATTAGCGTCAAGCACTTATTTCTCACTTTGAGAATCTTAAGGATGGCAAGTTTTCGCTTATCTGGAGAGATGAACTCAACGTTTTCACATTTCTTGATTGACATAATCAGTTGTTTGTTTACTAGAGCATTACATGTAAACTGGGGGCTGTTTACGTTTGAACGTGAAGGTTTTAACACATTTTACAATGATTACTCGTCTTATAAACCACAAATAAAACAATAAAAATGGTCCGGCACACGTAAGGAGTTCAATTTACTCTGGCAAGGTTGAGAAAACTATTAAAAGTATTAAATAAAGGTATTTAGGTAAAAAGAAAAACTTGATCAACTAGCTGCAAATAACTACCAGCCGATCCCTTCCAGAACAGATGAAAATACGTGGTAAGTTATCGATGGTTTCGATAGCCATAATCAATTATTAGTATCGATTGGAACTCATGACTTATAATCGGCTGATTGTTTACAATTAATTGTAAAAACAAGATGGAAAATTTCATTCTGTAAAATCTTTGTTTTCACAGTAGGCCTAGTTAGCAGAATATTTTATGCACTCTGACGAAAAATTTAGTTCATGTCACAATTCTAAAGTGTATCTTGTTTACTACCAATTCCGGCGCCTTGGTTGTAAAAATTGAGTTGTAACTAAAAGTACCCCGTTCATCCCTTGTAATGAAATATACTACAAATAGACTTATAGTTTTTAACACATTTCTGTCATAAAAATGCATTGACAAAATTATTCGTGTACCAATTTCTTTTACAATGTACTGCAAACTAAGATTTAGAGATTAAAAAAATTTAATCTCAGAAATAAAATAAATAATTAAGTCTTTTATCTGTCACTTGATAAAGAGTCTATGAATGTATTATACTATTATTAACGCTTCAAAAAATGTATTATACTAACAGTGAACGTTGGTTGTTTAAGCTGTATTGCTGGACTGTATATGAAAATTGCTCCCTGAGTTCTTGAAGAGGAATTGAATTTATTTACTGTTTGAAATGAAATAATCACAAAACATGAGCAGCATTCAAGCATGAGTTAACATACCAAAACTAACCACTCTTTCCCTAAAAATGTTTTAAGCTGAAGAACATCAACTAAAAAAGTAATGTTGTACCATGTTTGAAGATAAATTTTAACTGTTTACTTCATTATTCATACTTTGTTACTATTCAAACTTCATTACTCCCTGAACACATAGTATCGCCGTGGCGGGTTTTAACATTCATACTGTTCAGTTTTGAAAGCATAAGGGTTGATTGCATATTTGCATAGTGGAAAAATAAAAATTTTCCTTATTTTCTTCACTGGCCTTTAGCTCCTAGTTATTGGTAAATATAAACAAAAAATGTATATCGAAAAAAGTATAAATTTTGTTAAAGCTAATAACCTCAAAAATTCAAACGATGATATGTTTATGAAGGGTTATGATGGATATTAATAGATACTAATGAATAGTATATCATATATTTAATTTATGTAACTTTATAACTTATCAGACCAGTTTGAATCTTACACAGATTTGAACCAACAACGTGAAGTCAGCCTTTCTTGTTGACGGATATTTTGGACAAAGCGTTAAACTAATATTTCATCTCGGCTTCGCTCAAGTACTCTCATTTGTCAGTTTCAAAAGCAGCACATACACATTCTCTTCGGCTTTAATCTTCAAATTTTACCTCATCCATTGTTAAAACTTCCACATGTACGTCACGTTGCATACCACAATGAAACTTATTATTAAATTTCGTCCCGAATCGTAACTTGTTAGAGCAAAGATCGCAAACTTTATACTTAAGTAGAAATCGCAATCCTTGTAGGATACCGTAGCAACTAATCTAATATATTTTACCAAGCTAAAGTCTAACAAACACCACGAATGTGGTACGGTAGCTGGAAGATAGAACGATCCTAGAGCAAAGCTGCAGAAATAGATTTTGATCAATTTTGTAACCAGATCAACTCTAGCAAATATCACGCGTGTGGTACCTAGTGGAGTGTGATCTAAGTACATACGACACTGTAGCAACAGAGCTGATCAATATTTTGCCAAGGTAAAATATTGAAAAAATCTTTGATAAAATATTTTGGTTTTATCATGTAATATTTGCATTTTTTACATTTTTTCTGTTTACTGTGCTTAAAGTAAAGCAAATATGACGAGTGTGAGTAAAGCGATCCAAGTATGATGCCGTATAAACAGGCGATCAATATCGTACCAGCTCAGGTCTAGCAAATATGGTGACTGATGCTATCTTCTCGTGTTACTGTAGATTGATCACTTGATAAATATTATTTATATATTAAAGCAATGTTTCTAAGTTTACACATGATTTATCTGTACTTCTTGCATTATTTTCACTCATAATATTTATTTCGTCAATATTCCAAATATAGCTCTATGATTTATGGATCCGTTTTAACAATAATGTTAATACTTGTAAATAAATTATTTTTTAATGTGTTTAAAAAAGTGTTTAAAAGCGAGCATTTAAACCCCCACTTTCTACGCGATATTAGTCGTATTTTGCTTTCAGTTTTCAATGAATCACCTACTGGTAATAATCAGCTGTCTTTGTAGTTTTTAACACTAAATGATTTAAGCATTGGTCATTAATTATGAGAATATAAAGTGATGGGTAATTATGTTAATTGATTTATTAGAGAGAAAAACAAACAGCTTCTAAATTAAAATGAATATTAGTTTGTTAACATTGATCATTGATTTTAAATTCACGTCGAACTCATACTACATATATTAAAATTAATAATTATAAATATTTTCTGATCTAACCTAATTAATTTTGTCGTGTTTATATGTATCTTTTTCCCCTAACACAGAATCCTACAACCCGTATAACGTACGGTTCTACTGCTAGTTAACAACTACAGTTTTACAGTGTTTGTTAGTTTATTACGTTAAGTTATGGTATAATGGCGTAAAAATAGCGTACGCCACACGTTCGAAATGAGTTTACTAGACAAAGTGTCTAGGTGAACACATCTTCCCTGGAGCTGTAACGTATAGCGTACTATTACTGTACCTACGAAAGTATGGAAGTATTTGGTAGAAATTCAAACTGTTTATATGGGCTTAATTGATAAAAATCACTGTAAAATGTCGATTTTTGACTTGGATATATCTAAACTCTGGGGGAGAGGAGAATTAAAAAGCTTTAGTGAGTTATACTTTTCTGAGTCATATTTTTCTAAGGCTCATAAATGTTCAGAAACTGGATTTCTCTAAGTGAATAAAACACATTTCAAACGGTATAGATGACCGATTGCTGTACATTTTTAATCGTGCCGCTAAGACTCCTATAGTCGTATATAACATATACTCACTTCGCTCGCTGGGGGGCCCAGGCCCCTGTTTTTAGTGTCAGGTCATCGTTGGTGTGGTAAAAATCTTTTGTTAATGTATAAAGTTCTAGTGTATCATGACTTGGTGTTCAAGAAGTTTTTTGGTATTAGGATTTCTGGTGCCAGTAAGGTCCTTGTGTCACATAATTCCTAATTTTTTGGTTTCTTATAATTTATCCCAAATCCTCAGAGGTATGGTGTCGTGTAAGTCCAAAAGTCTTATATTTCGGGGTGTATTATAATTCATCCTAGGTTGGAGTCTTCCAAGTTCTGGTTTCCTATAATTTTTGAGATCTCACAATTTACATTGTTCGTGTGGTAGAAGTCCTCTTTTTGGTTGAGTTGTAATGTACTATATGCCCTGGTGTCTTAGTGTTTCTGGTATGGAAGGATATATTGTATAACAGAATTCTTCGTGTCCTAAATGTCATATATGAAAAGTAAATTTAACTATATCTAAGGCTGAAGGTGAAGAGATACGCGAAAATGTCACGTGACTAAAGTTGTAGATCTTAAAAAGTTATATCAAAATAGTCTTAACTGATTGTTTTCCACTAGGATCTTCCTTTCGGCCACTAGAGTTAAAATTTCATTTTGAAACTAAGAGATTTTATGAAATTCAAACGAAATAAAAGAGTGAAGTATAAAAGATAAGAAAAAGATCAGATGATAAATGTTTTTAAGGTAAACTTTGTTTTCCGATAGTTCTTTTCGTTTCCCCGTAGACCATTCCGTTTGGTCAACAGAGCCTAAAATTAGATGTAAAAAAATCTGTAAATTTTTTTCTTCATAAAATGTTACGTAATCTAAGGGTGACGGAGAAGAGTTACCACAAAACGTTTTATGACCAAAGATGTAGGTAGATCTTGGAAGATCCGTGTCACAAAATGCCCTCCGTTTTTCGTTAGGTTTTTCGTTCAAGAGGTATAGCCAAAAATTAAAAAATAAGTTGTAATAGTATAAAAGCTACAAAATTTGAATAAACGTTTTCTCAGAGAAACTGTTAAGGAACGAATATAAGAAGTCACAATTAGTTATTAAAAGACCGACTGCTGTATATTTTTAATTATGCCGCTAAAACCATTTAGCTGCATATAACATTTATCTTATTATACTTATATTTTAAGAATTATATTTTTCTTATTGAAAAATACTATCCTAAATTATAACGAGAACGGAAGGGCACTGAAAGTTAAGCATGCAACAATGTTTCCAACATCACCAGCAAACATCGATCAGCCTTCTCTCCAAAGTTAGCGGTTCGATCAAAGCATTTAGAGACACTATTATGTAGCAGTTTATAAATTATATGACGACAATATTCCAAGACGTACCAAAAATGGGAAAACACTATACAAAATCTTTCTCAGATTAATAATGAGATTAAACTTAAACGACTAACTTATGTTTATAATTCCCTTAAAATATAGTTGTAACGTTAAACAACAATAGGGAGGTGGAGCCGATACTTTAGGCCGATCCTATAATTTTTGTCCTACACTCTTTACCAACTCTCTATGCTGTAAAAGTCTATTAAAAAGATACTAAAATGTGTTTTAGTATATTCGAAAGGATTACGAAGCGGCTTGGGTAGAAATTGACAAACTGAGTGTATATATTTTGTGACCACAAATATGTATATTTTTATTTCATCAAAATTATGAATTCAAAATCAATTTGATGGTGAACCTCTATTGTGGGTCCTCCATACATGTAACACACGTCGTCGCTCCATGGTGGTTCTCCACGGTGGCCCGGAGTTCTCAGTCAAGTCACGCCTGTACAGGGTAATTCGTCGATACTCATTCCTCGCCAGCATCAGCGAGAAGTGTGGACTGGCTCTGTTGACCCAGACACCTGTTTTAACCATTGTTCGGATTCAGTGAGCGTTCACCACGTCACCGTTGTCATGGTGACGACGCACAGTGTGTAGTCTGCAGTTGACGCAAGCGTCTCTGCGCCGCGCCGCACGTTCCCTTCATTACCAGGTAAAAAGTAAATACAGGGCGAATAGTTAGTTTTACATCTGATGGTGATTTATTGCAACAGATTTTTTATTAATATTTTTAAATTTAGAGTGATGGCCACTGGATGGCGCAGTTCCGTACTGCTCGGCATGTTGGCCTACATCTACGATCTGGTAGCCAACTCCCAGGGACACAGTGAGGCTGTATGCGGATGTTGCTGTTGCAGAGCCGATGGTGGGCTGGAGTGATGGCCGCCGGATGGCGAAGCTCGGTCCTGCTCGGCTTGTTGGCCTCCATCTGCTATCTGGTAGCTAACCCTCGGGATATAGTGAGGCTTTATTTTGATGTTGCTGTTGCAGAGCCGATGGTTGGCTGGAGTGATGGCCGCCGGATGGCGAAGCTCGGTCCTCCTCGGCTTGTTGGCCTCCATCTGCACCTTGGGAGCTGATAATAAGGTAAGGTGGGATGGATAATATAGCAATATTGCACCATTTTTTCTAACCCTAAGTTTTACAATAGGTCTCCACGTCTTGTTTTATCATTTTTTTAATGACCAATTTATTTGGTAATTTGACAGTTTATTTGGTAGGTATCAGTATTTTGTTGGAAGCAGTGATTTTAACACAACAGATGTCAATGGAAAATGAAAATGTAACTGTTGTGAAATTTACGAGGTCATGCTAGGATACCGCTTAGTAGTACCTGACTGTCCTCATTATTCTGTTGGACTATCTCACTCTGTTCAATGAACCACCGTTGTGGCATATCTATGAACAGAGTAATGTATACCACAGGGAGTCTTGCGGCTGCTGAATCACGTGGTCAGGATAGGATACCGCATATTAGCACCTGGACTTCCTCATCTCTCTGTGGGAGTATCGTACACTGTTCAATGAACCACCGTTGTGGCATGTCTATGAACAGAGTAATGTATACCACAGGGAGTCTTGCGGCTGCTGAATCACGTAGTCAGGATAGGATACCGCATATTAGCACCTGGACTTCCTCATCTTTCTGTGGGAGTATCACACACTGTTCAATGAACCACCGTTGTGGCATGTCTATGAACAGAGTAATGTATACCACAGGGAGTCTTGCGGCTGCTGAATCACGTAGTCAGGATAGGATACCGCATATTAGCACCTGGACTTCCTCATCTCTGTGGGAGTATCGTACACTGTTCAATGAACCACCGTTGTGGCATGTCTATGAACAGAGTAATGTATACCACAGGGAGTCTTGCGGCTGCTGAATCACGTAGTCAGGATAGGATACCGCATATTAGCACCTGGACTTCCTCATCTCTCTGTGGGAGTATCGTACACTGTTCAATGAACCACCGTTGTGGCATGTCTATGAACAGAGTAATGTATACCACAGGGAGTCTTGCGGCTGCTGAATCACGTAGTCAGGATAGGATACCGCATATTAGCACCTGGACTTCCTCATCTCTCTGTGGGAGTATCGTACACTGTTCAATGAACCACCGTTGTGGCATGTCTATGAACAGAGTAATGTATACCACAGGGAGTCTTGCGGCTGCTGAATCACGTAGTCAGGATAGGATACCGCATATTAGCACCTGGACTTCCTCATCTTTCTGTGGGAGTATCACACACTGTTCAATGAACCACCGTTGTGGCATGTCTATGAACAGAGTAATGTATACCACAGGGAGTCTTGCGGCTGCTGAATCACGTGGTCAGGATAGGATACCGCATATTAGCACCTGGACTTCCTCATCTTTCTGTTGGAGTATCGTACACTGTTCAAGGAACCACCGTTGTGGTTTATCATTATGTGATCAATGTACACCACAAAGATTGTTGTGGTTGCTGAATCACATGGTCAGACTTACTAGAATACAATCAAGGTGTTCGGGGTGCTTTTGTACAGTTTATCAAAAGATTAAGTTTTTACTATAACCATTGGAATAAGCTAAAAACCAAACAATTTAGTATTTTGAATATTACCTCATTGTCAGACGGTTGCTGAGATATGAAAACTGGTAAACACAGAACGTTGTCTTTTCGAGCTCTAATGTTAATTTTTGATCGGGAAAAGTTTTAAGTTGATATCTTGCTTATTTTTTAAATATTGTGATAAAACTTGGCATACAGCTTCATACAGTTAAGTTCTAACAGTATACTGAAAATATAAATTTTGTTATCCTCGGCTAAACTCATTTATTATTCACCATGTTATCATTATGGGGAATAAGGCAATTGATATAACTTCCTTATGTTGGTTCACCTATGATTAAAAATAATTTTCTATCATGATTATTAATTCCTAAATAATCGTAAATTTGTCCAGTGAGCAGGTTTGCTGCTACAGGGTATTTTCTTAATAGAACCCCTTCTTGAATCATTGTAATAATACGACCTGTTAGAATTAGTTAATAAATTTCAGGAAACAACCCCCGTGAAAAGTTTGAATGTTTGAACCCTACTCCCACACAGAAGTGCCAATTTATATAAAATTCCTCATCTGAAAAGTGTTAAGAATCGATCAAAGTAATGGACGAGTAAATGAAACATTAACCAACTCAGCTGACTGACAGGCCGCCATCGCCCTGACGTTAGCTAAACCAGCCAGTCGCGAGGGAAAATTGATCAACTGTTAATTTTAAAATATTTAGGTTTGTTAAGTTGGCTAGCCTATGAGGTGGTTTACAGAGCCTATGTAATATTCTATTTTGTAACATACCAAGTACGAGCAAATTACTATTAAATAATCTACGATTATCCACAATAAACGGATGTTTTGGAATTTACTACTTCTAACATATTCACAAAAGTAAAGGTTTTTTACATTTTATTAACTTGGTTGACTCGATTGTTCAATTGTATTAAATGCATAAATAACAAAAATACTTACGCGTTGTAGTAAAAGAACATGTGACTAAATTTTAGGATCTATTTGTATATTTAAAGATAATTAGTGTATTCACAATACCAATTTATGGGTAAAATTCCATGAATCATTTTGTAAATCAACGGAGAAGTTATTATAATCTGATTATTTCGTACATCTAAGATCTTATTTATATGTTTCACCTTTTTTTAAGACGTACAATTATAATACCATAGTAGTTTTCAGTGAAGTCATTAGGATATATTGGAGTTCGTCTTAGCTTGATCTGTATACACAGTATATTTATCTCATATGGTGCTGACAAGCCATGCTATGGAATGCGTGCTGTTGGGCAGCATTGTATATACACTGCTGTCCGACAACTATGTGTTAAGTCCTGGTAGATTAGATTATCATTTGAAATGGGGACCTACCTAGGTAGGTATTTTAAGCCAGGTATGAATGAGAAATGAATGTAAGATGATTGTGGCGTGATCTTGTACTGTTACTGCTAAGGCTGATATGTTCCTTAGACCGAACGGTTAATTAATAACCCAACAGTCAATGAAAAATCTAAAGAACATATAATTATATAGTTTAATGTGGAGTCTGACTACTCTCTCTGAATTACGAACTGGTCTAATTATGAGGGTGGTCTTTAGGGATTAACGTAGTATTCAATAGTGCGGACGTCAATCCACACAAGAGAGCACTACACCCTCCGACCATTGCTTACAACTATCCACAATTAGTGACCTCTAAGTAGCTGTATTACAGGACACGCTATGGTCCCAGTCTGTAGGCTGTGTCACGTGTGCGGTAAACATTACGTTTCAGAACACTCTGTAAAATGCACTTCTGTCGGTTCCATATATGCTGACCTAGTGTGTTACCAAGGACGCTGCAGCCCAGGGTGGTGTTCAGATCGTCAATCATAAGATTGATGGAGCAAGTTTCCGCTCGAGTGATTTAACTTCTTCCCGCATCAGAGTTAAGTGTATTACCAAAAAGTTTATGGGCTCCATTTAATTTTTTAAACCCGCTATTATGACTTGTTTTTACCCGTTATACTTGTTTTTAAAACTATTAAAACTGTAGAACTGATGAAAAGCATAGTTCATATTTGAAATAATTGTTATAACATTTATAAGTGATATTTTAACAAATATGGAGAGACCGGAGCAGGTTTACTCACGGGGTACGTTTTCGAATCGGCTTTAACTCCTAAACCAGAGACGCGGTTTGAGCGCAGCACAAGTCCGAGTCAGTCGACGCTTACAGCCCCAAGGGGTAGTTCTGTGACTTTCGCGAGGAAAGATATACACACGCTTGGAGCTACAACGAAGTATATTGTGAGTAATTTTTTTTTGTTACCTTTAAAAGTAGAATAAAATGTGTTTTCGTGCAGAATGACATAACATTATTGTTACATTTGGCTAAATCATGTTCTGCTCCTTCTGAGTATATTCGTCACAGATAGAGAAAATGTTTTTCCTACACCTGCTATGTAAAACCGTACTTTACTCTCTGGAATAGAGTACTAAACAATGTTTAGATTAGATTAGATTATTGAAATGGTGACCACACCACAAGGTAGGTATTTTAATCAAAGTATGAATGAGGATTGAGTGTCAGATGATTATGTCGCGATCTTGTAGTCTTGTTAATGACTAAGGCTGACATATTCCTTAGACAGGACTTTTTATAATTAATAGCCCAAC
Source organism: Nephotettix cincticeps (assembly GCA_023375725.1). Lineage (NCBI taxonomy): Eukaryota > Metazoa > Arthropoda > Insecta > Hemiptera > Cicadellidae > Nephotettix > Nephotettix cincticeps. The sequence goes on along the minus strand of CM041790.1, from coordinate 24,408,873 downwards.
AGCCGATAGCAACTAAGGGACCTACAGTTTAACGAGGCCTCCGAACCACGGCTTCTGAATAACGAATTGGAATAATTATGAGGATGTTTTGCGGATTAACGTAATATTCAATAGTGCGGACGTTAATCCACGCAAGAGATCACTACACCCTCCGACCATCGCTCACAACGATCCACAATTCGTGACCTCCAAGAAGCTAGATTACAGGACGCCACCGTCCCATTCATTCAGTTTAGTCCCAAGGGGAGCTGCTATTAATGGCAGGTGACAATAGTAATTAATTCCTGAACGGTCAGATGAAAGTTTGCATTTATTGCTTTGAGGTTATGTTAGCCAACTTGGAAAATTAGTGATTCAGGTTACACAATAGTGGGTAATATGTAGCTTTTGTTACTTGTATGTGTAGGTGGAGGAAAACATTTTGTTTGCATCATGGGAAAAGTGCGAAAACCTGCCCCGATCTCCCACCTATGTTATTTTTACTACTTAACATAAAACGCCTTTATAAGAATAGTAGTCGTCCCTAAACCGTGTTTCAGATTATTCAAGCAAAGCTTGACCAAAATAAACTATTATTCGCATTACATAGTGTAACATTATGCACAGTGGTTATGTTTAAAAGATTTGTTTTCTTTTTAACAATAATTTTATCCCTTACTTCTGTAAAATAATTTTGATTTACCCGCGGAGAATATATAGCCTATTTTTTGGGATTTTTCACTGCCCTACTTTCCTATCCCAGACTGTCTACGCCTAGGCCATAGATCGGAGCCGTTAACTGGATTTTTAACCTGGGACCCTGGGCACTTAAGTCCCGCGTTCTATCCCTAGACCAGTGGTTGCCAAATTATTAGACTAAAGCATATTTTTAAGCTTTTCTACTCCACTGTATTATTGCAAAAATGTTATTTAATTTTTATGTTTAAATATAATACCTTAATTATTATGTTTTATGGACCATATTGTATATAATATTAGATTACTATAAAATTATTATATTATTTTATTACATATATATGTATTACGATTGTATAATGAATGCCTTAAATCTACGAGTGTTCTAAATATCTCAAATATGTTTTCGGTATGCAGGTATAGATTTCGCAGGCAGGTCGTTAACTACAATATTAGGTTTTGTATTTATCTCTTCCGAAGTTCAATTGAACTCCTCACTGCTTAAATCAATCATTTTGTGAATGTTTAGCCACTAAAATCCACTATCTTTATGGATAAATCAGCATTTCATTATATCCATAATGAAATTATGAATATAATTATTGCTTTCGTCAAATGCTGAGCTCTGATTGGTCTAGAACCTGTATTGTTGTGAAAAATCTGTATCGTTATGAACTCATAACGCAACGGTTTTCAATTTCCGTTTACAATGAGCCTCTAAATGATGTTACTCTCAGTGTCTGTATTGGTACTTTTGCAATGGTCATAGATAAAATAATTAATAGGGTTTGCAATGCTGTTTCTTTTAATGTTTGTAAACACCCCTATATAGCTTACGATAGTTTTAATGTCATCTGATATAAATCATTTTAATATTATTGAATATATTATTAAAACTGATTTATCGCAATATAAATTCAAAGTATTCTATTTTGAGAGTAGTCAAACAATCTATGTAACTCTGCCAGGTCAAAACAATTTGTAAATGTTCATAGTGTTTACTATTTCAATGTTTTTGATATTGAGTGATTTACAAGGATGGGACATGTTTAAAACACATCAGTCATGCGTATAGAATAAACCAAGCTCGTTTTATAATCTTTCAAACACATTTTTCTTTATAATTACGAGGGACATGAGCTCCAAAAGGTTTTCACACCCAGTCGCATGGCATAATCTGCTCTAAACGTCAAACTAGGTTGCACATGTACGAGCACAGTAGACGTGTGACGTGTATTATTTTGCTCCGTCCGGCCTGTCGCTCGGGGCTGTTATACTTCATCCCGCCTCATGTTTTCATCCCTTTGTGCCCACTGGTCCACCCAAGTATGCCAGCTAACAGAATCATGTATTTTTAAGATACTTTAATAGCGTGTTCCTCGCGAGCTTTTTCCTCAATACATCGACTATTCATGTTAATTGTTAATTGTTAAACATATGTTAATTGTGGATGGCTATGAGCGATGGTCGGTGGATGTAATATTCTCGGGTGTTGATTAACGTCCTCACTATTGAATGCTATGTTCATCCCCAAGGATCAACTTCATATATTAGACCAGGTCGTAATTCAGAAGCAAAATTGTGCGTTTACCACGTTGTCAAGTCTTATAAAAAAATGTTTTTAATTACATCCCTGTGTGGTATAGGTTAGATCATGGATATGTCAAAAGGGAATTATTTCAGTTCATCTTAACATCTGTTCTTATAACCAAACTATGAAGTCACTAACCAAATGACGTCACTGTTTCAAATGTTTATCGTTGAAAGTGCTAACACACCCCAGAGCTAAGACATGTCCATGTCAATATGAATAAACAGGAATGTTACTGGTTTGATCCTAATCTAATTCAAATCTGTACTTCATCTCATATCATATCTGCATATAATATCTTATATCTCTCTCTCAATTCTGATTAAGCTTTCTTCCAGAGTTTTCCTTTTTGTTTTTGGAAAACATTGTAGAAATATTCTCAGATCAGTTTATTTTAAACATCAAATAGCCAAACGATTTTTTTGTGATGCTAATAAAGTAAAATATCATATTACTAAAAACAATCTACGTCATAAATGTGGTAGGGTAATATTATTGTAATACCTTTCAGGTTCAGTGCGGAGTTTCTCCTGAGGTATTACCCTAGTTATTTTTCTTGAAACTACAGGTTCATTTCAAATGGAACAATAACGAAATTTTTATGTAGTTTCAATCTGATTGGATTGTTGGACAATATTGAAATGATTGGAGTCCCAAGGGAACAATACGTGCTCTTCGGCACTCCTCGCTCGACAACCAGGAAAATGTATAAGGCTATATTGAAGTAATTATTTTGATATTATATGAATCCAAAAATTAATTTACTTTTTCCATTCGGGAAAAGTATGACATGTTACTTAGTATGTCATTGTATCATGTATACCTGATAATTATCAATTAATGTTACAAAAATAATTGTAATGGTGTGTGTGTGTGTTGTTTTATAAGCCTAGAAACAAAATAAGTCATTTAAATTTTCATTTCTCCACATAACCACTTAAACTAATACCTCAATTATATTTTTAGGAAAACCGTGTGGTCAGTAATAGTGATGTTAAAAATTAATACTGTTCTCATGGGGCCAACCAATATACTCAAATTACCGAATTAACCGCCCTCAACGGAGACTGGGGCGGTGGCGTGTCCTGTAATCCAGCTACTTGGAGGTCACGAATTGTGGATAGTGGTGAGCGATGGTCGGTGGGTGTAGTGTTCTCTGGCGTGGATTAACTACCGCACAATTGAATGCAATTCATCCGCAAAGACCATTCTCATAATAATTAGATCATTTCGTAATTTTAGAGGGAAAATTGTTTTGGATTCCACGTTAAACTGTAGGCCCCTTAGACGCCATAGGATTATAGGATGTTAATTAACAGTTCTGTCTAAGGAACATGTCATCCTTAGTCAGTAATACTTGAATATTGTGTTAATGCACATCATACATGCATAGTTTCTACAATAGACAGTGTATATATACTATATATATATATATATATATATATATAACTACTGTACATAAATTAACTCTTGAATGATAACAAATTTTATGTAAAAAACAAATTTTGGGATCCAAAACCACAACAGTAATAAAATATTTTCGTTCTACAAGTGCAGTAATTAATTGTATAATACTCTTGAAAAATACTTACAAACCATTTCAAAACAAAGAGTCGTGTTTGAATGATTTCTCTTCAAAAAAAACAGAGACCAAAGCTTGTAAAAGTTCTCAAAATAAATTCAAGTGGGAGCAGATCGAACAAGCGTTTGAATTCAGATAAATTCCGCCGCTAAAAGCGCAGACCTTTTTGACTTAATTGGCTCCAGAATCTGGAACTTCGCGCTAAAGGCTAAAGTGTAGGCACGATTAGAACTTCAGAGTGACCCCGCGCGACGGTGCTGCCACCTGCCGCCGCCCGCAACACTCACCCTCCTACCCTGCTGACATTGGTGTATTTCTATCATCTAAACAGAACAAAAATTTACAGACATTTTACTTAACACTGAATGCTAATTTTAACGTTTAAAAAGTTACTAATTTAATATGTTGAGTGATAAAGTTACATTATTAATGAACTTTTAAGTTAAAACTGGCAGTCGTTACTCAAAAAGTAATCACATATCAACAAACCTATCTTGCATAACCTATAATATAAAACTAAAATATTTTCGGAAACAATTAAGTGTTTATTTCTCATCATTAGCTTGTCTATTCACTCCTTCCTTTGTTTATATAAGCCATTCGCAGGCTGGTTAGTCTGTTAGTCAGATAATGGATAGAAACAGAGACATCATCACGTTATTGTCATCAAACATTTTACAGCATATTATTAATTATTACTCTGTAGAATCCCAAATACAAGAAAAGTTCCACAAGCTGAGGAGATCCTTGCAGTGGTTTATGTATTTCACCTTTATCATTTGTCCTAAAATGGAAACTCCAAATGGATTATGCACAGATCTATATTTTTTTTATTGTGAAGAGATAGTGGTTTTAATAACAAGGTTGGTCTTGTCTCTCATGGAGGATTTGCCATTTGATAGATATACTTAAATTAAGTAGATTGTCTCTGGAAACAGATTAGAAGCAGTGATCCACTCTATGCCTTTTAGCAATCATTGCATTTTGCATGGCAGTAGCTCAGGGGTTCTCCAGAAAAAGGCAATAAGAGCACTGACTGGCCTTGGTCCCTGAGACAGCTGCAAGGAATCTTTTAAATTACTTAAACTCCTAACTGTACCAGCTCTCTACATCCATGCTGTGGCAGTTTACACCATCCAGCTAGACCTTCCCAGACTACCAAACTAGAAGAGCAAATGACTACCACAGTCTTCCTGCCCACCACACAACCCAGTTCAGCGAGAAACCTTCTTACATTGGATGCAAAATTATAAATGCACTGCCTCAAAATCTGAAGAATATGACAACTGAGAGCTTCAAAAAACACTTTCAAGACTGGCTGGCAGAGCGCCCTATCTATACTGTAAAAGAATTCTTTGACCTGATGTAAAAAAGTAAGCTGACCCACTGCAATGTAAATCAAGATTAGAACCTACCTGACACAATTGTTTTTCTTAATAAAATGTCAATAAAGAATATTGTCTATTGGGTAACATGTGCTGGCCTACTCGTCTCAAACGTTCCTTGATCTGAACCTGAACCAGTGGCTGGCAACTCCTGTCACCTAGTCCGACTAGCTAATGTTTCTAACGTCTATATAATTCCTTGTTGTCTTCTAATTCTCTAGGTCCATAGTTATGGGCATCTGGGGATTCAAAAAAAATTATTAATCACTCTGCTACACCTTATCACTTTATTTACAGATTATTTTTCAGATTATCGCTCCACATTTTCGACTGCTCTGTTGCAGGACAAGATAGAGGAGGCCCTGGAGGTAATCCACGACGTGTCTACAGGAGACATGGGTACCCTGTGTGTCAGTGAGTCCTACCGCACATTGGCAGCTCACGTCAGCCCGACCAGATATGACTCGGCCAGACAGAAGGCTGACCTGGTGGCCATGTTGTTGCAGGACTTGGGCATTGCACATCACAACGGTAAGAGACTGAGAACTCGCCCACTCCCTAAGTGAAGCACGCCCTATAGATTGTGAAGAACATCCTAGCTCACTTTTTCTCCAAAAAGAAGCTGAAAATTTTCTGAATCTTCGTTCTACCATATCCTCAAATAACTATTGCATTGACTATGAACTATTTCAAAAGATGCCTGATAAAACAAAATTAGCCAGCTATTTATTATAAACAACTTTTCCTTCTATTTGTATCACCTTGTGAACAGTTTTCACTTTGAAAATTAACTGGTATAAGCAGTGTGTAGTGCTAAAAAAAGCTGTGCCGGAGCGGTGTGTGGCGTAGCGGTCCTTCCCAGGAAGGCCATTATTCTTTGGAGGGGGGTAATGGGTAGTCAAAGTTTGCAAGTTCCTTAGGAAGGTCATTGTGTGGTCAAACGCGAGGAATTAAGTACAATGTTTTGATCCATCTAAAAAATAATTACATAAACCGTAGTTTAATTTTCCTAAAGCGACTAGTGATGCTCCCGGGGTATCTGTTGTATTCATGCAAAGTATTGCAGTCGAAGACAAACGGTCCCTTTTTAGTAAGGGTTCGCTTTCTTTTTCAACCCAAACTGGTGAGTGCAGGTCAAGGAAGAAGAACATATTTGTAGATGAGTTTACCCACCACATAATACGGAGGAAAATCCTCAAATTTTAGTTTGTAAAAAACACCGCAACTTTATCGAAATTAAAGGCTATTTCTATAGGAAGAAAGTGTATTGAAATAAATATTTTAAACGGAGATTAAAGTGAATAGGATTTAAATTATTGAAGTCTGAAAATACAAATCATCTCAACAATTCTTAATCAGCCTCAAGTTTGTTGTAAAAATAAATATATTTTTGAATTAAAAAACTAGATACTATAAAAAGGTATGGTTTTCAAGTAAGCCCTAGTGTCTGATTCTGGTGTTACGATGTTGTTAGGTTAGGGTTAATGTGAAATGCTGAAAATTGCCTCGATATTGCGTATTGATCATGAAATGATGCGAGCGACTCGCTTATCTACCACTCTCTATGAAAAGGTAGAGTGCAAGTATACAAATCTGAGTTATGGCTGCACGAGCTGTGCCGGAGCGGCGCTCCGGCTCCACTACACCACTGGGTATAAGCAATATAAAATGGGAGAATTTGGGTATCCAATTTGAGAATTTCGGGTATTTGGGCATGGCATATTATATTGAGCTCTGTTTTATGAAAAAAATTAGGTTTACATTTGTTAGCATACATAGATTATTTAACTCCATATCAAACGTAACTGTATTTAGACTTAAGAAAATTTAGAATATGAAATGAGTTCATTGCAATATGGTTTTATTTTTTCTCGTTAAAACTAGAATCATTGAATACACAACATAATATATATATACAATTTTAGACTGGTGGTCTATAAATTTACTACTCAGAGTTCATTGAAATTTAATTAGGATTGTTAGTTATATATTAAACTTGAAAAAATTAATGAACTCAACAAAATGGAGCTTTAGTTTTATTAAGAGGAGAAATATCGTCAGGCTCCTCATGATCAATCTTCAATTCCTATTTAGCTTCAATTTCTTACATTCAATAACCAGTCTACAATGTTTAAAAGCTTGAATCTTAGGTTTTAAGGGATTTTTTGGGAGCATTGGTCAATTTGTTTTCTAATAAATAAATTCAGCCCAAATGAGTCAAGATGAATACTCTCTCCCGCCAATTCTTACTAACTTAAATGTAATTAAATGTATCCTTGATGTAAGTAAGAATGCCTAGTCTCTGTGAGGCTGGCCTTATCAGTTTGAAATTGCCAAAAAATCCAAGAACCTGCAAGTGTTTATTTTGGAAATTATGGAAACGTTTGTTGTCCTCTAAACAACAGTATTAAAAACTTCCTATTGATCCTAATTGGTCACTTTTATCTCCACATAAATTTTCTCTCCATATATTTTTTCTCCTCAGCAATAGTTAAAGTGAAATTTTTACAACATTCCATCTGATATTAAATTGTTTCATACTTTCAGTAATTATAATTTTGTGTCATAAATGAATTACTGTATTTATAAATGTTGGCTAAATAGCCTTTGGACCATTCACCAAATTTTTCATTTTTTTACATTTAGTACTTTTGGTCACAAGTGAATCTGTTACTTTTCTTTACAAGAATAGTTTTACAGATGTAACTTACTTCATTGACATCATCAAGTGAATATAATGAACTCAGTTCACGCATGTGGGGACTTTTCCTTGAATTGAAACATTGTGTATATAATTTATTTCTTGTTCTTTTTTCGGAATAAATGATATTTGAAGTTAAATGGTTTCTCAGGACTGTTGGATGCTGTGGGTAGAACACTTCTGCTGTCAGACCGGCATATGCTGAGCACCAGAGTTCTCGCACTAAACATCTCCACAGGTCACCTGAGTGCTGTCGTCATCTGGCGCAAGTCCACCCCCGACCCATCAACGCTCACTGGTGCTCACAGGTAAGTTTACGCCCTACAGTCAGTAAGCTTCTTTTGATAAACAAGAATAAATTAACTCAATTCACACTCAAATTTCCACAACACAATTCATTTCTGAAAGAGAAAACATTCCCCTATAATTTCAGAGAGTTTTTTTAAACATAAAGTTAAAATGTTTAGAAATGATTCACCACACCGGCTTAACAAAGTTCTTTTTTCAAATTTATTCAGTGGAATCACAAAGGGGCCGGTTTAATATTAATTAACCAAAAGTTATGATTAAGAAGTTTTCCATAAAAGCTATGAAAAATACACAAAGAAATGTTTATTAATATTAATTAATTAAATAATATATAATTAAATAATAATAATTAATATATTAATTATTATATTAATTAAACATTATATCAACTAATATTATGCTGTTTAAGTGATACATACCAAACATTAGTAGATTCCTGATCAGGTGTAAGTTAACACTCATATCATTATTCAAGGGTGACAGATGAGCAGCTCCGACCTGGCGCACGCCCAGACTCTGCCGCCCCCTGGTACGAGGACGCCCACACCTCTCCTGCCCTACGGTCACCCAAGTTCATGACCAGCCCTGACGTGGTCAGCTACCGGGGCTGGTGGACATTCCCCTACTACTCATGCCATCACCACCTTTGGATCATGTCCTACACTGTTGTTGTTCCTCCTTCACCTAAGCACGAACATGGGTATGCTACTAAACGATTACTTACAGTTGTTATTAGAATTTTCTTAAAAATCATTAATTCTTGAATTCCAGCAGAATTTATAAACCCTGTAAAAGGAAAATTCAATATTTATGACATAAGTTACCTATTCAAAAAAATATTTTCAAGTGTAGAGCATAAACTATGACGATTTAAAAGTCTTGAGAACTTTTAAAATTAATAAAAATACCAACCACATCCTAACTACAAGTCCACATCTAAGCCTATTTTCCAAAACCCTGTTCGCCATCCTGAAATATAAAACTATAACAAATTCTTACGTCCTTCTTATGCTAGTATTCTAAAGATTTCTTTTTGACTCCCTCAGCTGTTGAAGGTGTGAAAATGGTCGCCTACTTCCGTGGACGCATATGCTGCCCAGCACCTGCGATTAGGTTTGCACTGTCGAAAAGTGAAGTTGTATATCCTTATATTTTTGAAATGATTGTTTATGTTCCTTTTTTGTTTTTAACACGAACACTAAAAAATAAATACAAAAATACAAAGAAAAAAATCACGAGGACACAACAAGTTACGTGGACGCATTTGCTGCCATGAGTTGATAAAACACTTTTTTTACACCTAAAGTCATAAAAACTTATTTTGTACAGCTTTTTGAAATATTTCAGTCTTAAATATTAAATCCTTTATATATACACTCTTTACAAAGTGTTTCATGCTTTTTTTACTTTTTTTCATTGTTTTTGGCTGGTTATCTGACTCATTGACGAGCAGTTCCCGGGGCTGCGGCTGCCGCAACCGTATCAGCACCATCTAAGAGAGCCTGCACTACATGATACACAATGTACTATTGACTAGTGCTAGCACAAGTTTCAAAGTTATCCTCTTATCCTGTAGCAGTAATATGCTAAAAACCATGCTCTACTAGATGGCAGCAAATGTGTTCATCAGGATGGCGAACAGGTACCTCCGTGGACGTGTTTGCGTCCACTTAGCCATGAACGTGTTAATATCTTTTATCTGTTCCGTTCAAAACAATTTTTTTTATAAACTCTCCTAGATCTGTAACTCATCTGTAAATCGATTTAGTTTTTTTTCACAAAACTAAGTAAATTGTGACAGAAAGGATTATGATCAGGGATTGTTTCGTCAAAAATTACAAATTAAGACCTTGAATACAGAAGCATGATATACAATTAAAGTTGATCTGTTCAGTTTTTTAATGGACTAAAACAAGCTTTAGTTTTTTTTCACAAAACTAAGTGAATTGTGACAGAAAGGATTATGATCAGGGATTGTTTTGTCAAAAATTACAAATTAAGACCTTGAATACAGAAGCATGATATACAATTAAAGTTGATCTGTTCAGTTTCTTAATGGACTAAAACAAGCATCATAATTTCCAAAATATTTCAAACATCACAATGTTTTGTGCCTGGCAGGATCAAGGGGCTGGTCAGTTTTGACGTGGATGTCTCAAGCCTGGAGGTGAACCAGTGTGACCATGGCCACGACGCCAGACAGGTTCACGCCTTCAGGGGATCACACAAGTGCCATAAAACTACACAGGTAAACTGATGGATGTCATGCATATATGTAGTATAATCTGCAATATTAAATTTGTCCTATTTTTAATATCTAAAGAAAAAAACTCCATGAAAATTGTTGCACAGCTGTCTTTCTTCACTTATTGGTGGGTTAAGAGTCTTCTTCACCTTTGTTGTAAAAAGGCTAATAGCGAGTAGCCTTCCGCCAGCTGGCCGGCTTTTGAGATGAAACATGTTATTTTTGTCCCTAGCTTCGGACGTCGTTTTTCATCAGATTTTCTTGAATACATGTATTTTCTTGGAACAGATTTTCTTGGAAACAATGTAGTTGAATAGTATTATATGAATAGTATTAATATTAGAGCTCTCATACCTCAAAAATTGAAAATGAGAAAATAGTTTCAGCGTTGTTTAAAAGTAACTCACTTATAATATTTATTTGTACTAAGGTTACACAATTGATTTTTTCAGATATGTCAGGTATGAGGTCCCTAGAACAAACATTTATTAAAAAAAAAAAAACATTAAGAGAGAACCTATTCCATCAGAAAGTGACGAGAGAAAAAGGAGAAACAAATGCTACACGAGAAAAAAAAAAATAAAAAGTAAAAAAAAGTAGAAGGAAAATACGAAACTCCATGAAAAAAATAGTCACCATAAACACTATAGTAAAAGTAAAAAAAAAATACAAAAAAAGGATGTGGACAAAAGATAAAATGTCGAAGACCATGAAAGTGACAAAAGCAGCATACAAATTAAGACAAAAACAGAAAGAATGAATAAAAAAGAAGAAGAAAGAAACTCAAAAACAAGCTAAAAATTACCAAAAAACAGCGTTACCGTGATGTAAATAGGTGTTAAAGGGACATTCAAAAATATCAGGGATGTTTGTAAGTATTTGTAATAATTTTAATTTTAATATTATTAGAAATAAAGCTCCATAAGGTGTGTTAAAGTGTACAATTACAAAGATAATGAATAATAAGATATTTTTATATGTTATTTATTTTTAAGTATTTATTATTTAATTTATTTATGGGATATATTAATTATAGGGATAAAAGATGGAAAATAGATATTCACTGTTAAATAACTTATAAATTTATGACTAAAATTTGATTGTATAAGTTTCTTTATAATAAAACATTATTTAAACAAAATTTAACATTACACCTTTACTCATTTCATTCGGAGCAACGAACAGCCGAGGCATGTTTTTCGTGTTTCTACAAGGGTGAAGAAGACTCTTAATGGATTGTTGTTAAGGTTCTTATTTTTAATGGCTACTGAGAACTCATTTATGTTCAATAACAGTAAATTTAACCCGCAGATGGTCGAGGGGGGAGCATCAACCCTCATCTTGTAAAGGGGGGGCTCACTTTTCATTTTAAGTTTCTAAAAAACTTGGAATTTGTAATACTGTATATCGGCCTGAAACGGAATAGCTGTTGTTTGGGGTGTCAGTAGGCGAGGGGATACAGTGGTGGAGGTTAAATGACCTTTAATCTGTCTCGCACCTTTGTTTCCTGATGAGTTACAGTGCAGTAAGCACATCTTGCACAATTAAAAAGGCCTTTTATTTAGTAATAAATTAAATGTTTTCTAAAATTAATTATTTTTTAAGTTTTAATACAATGAGTATTAGCAAATATCTTTTAGCGAATTTCCCATAGGGAAGAAGCTATTACCGTAGGTCTCATGGTGAGACTTAAGCCCGGGACCATGTTATTTTTTCTTCTTTAGGTGCCCAGAGTCCAAAAACAATAGTCGTTAAAATTTATATAATTTATATATATATATATATATGTTATGTATATATTATGTATATTATATATATTATATAAAAATATATATGTGTATAATATATATTATATATAATGTGTCTGTGAACAGTAACTCTAATCGACCAAATTCGGTACAGACGTGTATTCTACAAGTGCTCGGACGAGTTGTAAACCAGACATATCGGTCAATGGGAACGGTGGTTTGGGGGGTTTTGTACCCCAAAATGGGGTTTTTTGCGTTTTTCACATGTAATTTTTAAAAATTTCTAATTTTATATTTCACCATTAGAATCAGCTTAAAAAACTACACAATTAAGTTCCTTAAAGTTTTTCTCTATCTCCAACGGTTACCGAGATATTAAAAAATCTAAACACAGTACGTTGTATTGTGGGGCTCCAAAGTCAATCTTATGGAGGATAGGGAAAAATTAATATTTCCCATATTAATGAATATTTTTGGATAAAACTTTATATTTAGCTTCATGTGGTTGAGATCTATCCATTTATGCTTAAAAATCATAGTTTATGTGTTTATCATGGCAGCAAACCTGCATACTCTTTTCCCATAATAATCATATAGGGAATAGGCAAACTCCTTTATTTATGGACAGATGTTGATGAAAGTTGGTATAAATGTTAAGATAAAAATTATTTATGGTAGAAATGCCTAATTTCAGTGTTCCTCACAGCAGCAAACCTGCACACTCTTTGCCATGTTAATCTTATGGAGAATAGGCAAATAATTCTCATATTTATGGACAGATTTTGTTTAAACTTGTCATATATTATTTTTATATTATTGATTTGGAAATTCGCTGAGTACGCAGGTCTGCTGCGACGGGGGTATTTATTTAATAGTGTCCTGTGTTTTAAATAATTAATTGAAAGATGTTAAATTAATTTACAACAAAGTTTATAGTTTGAAAGTTTTTAATTTTTATTATGAAATTAGTTAATTTTGGTTTTGTATGTAATTAAAGCTTTGAATTGAAAAATAGTTAAATAAAATTGGCGTGATATAATTTGTTTTAAATTTGTGAAATATAAATCGTTAACAAGGCATTTAAAAAGGTGAGAGTGGCACACACCCCTTGACCATCCGTGTAACACAAGTGACCTCAACCAACAGCGGGTTAAATTAGTATCCACTAAATCGTGGAGAAAAGCTTTATGAGTACAACCATATCCTACACAGAGATATTTTAAATAAATGGTTTAAGTACCTTTCTGTCTCTTGATCCTTGATTGAATTAATCTTCAGCAGTTTTGACCCATAGGCCGTTTTCCCCAGAAATGTGAAGATGATGATATCAAGTCATCATTCAAAAAACCCCTTGTGGGTCAAAACTTCAGTTGTGTAAACTACATTAAGAATCTCTTGACAGTAAGGTACTTATTAATTTAATTGAAGTGAATCAGAAGGCTAACATCATGAGAGATATTTTCTGGTGAAATGTGACTAAATCAGTATTAAGTATTGCCGGATCTTCAAAAGGTTCCTAGATGTTTATAACCATGATGTATCCTGCCACAGTGTATCTACATGCGGAGGGTGGGAAGTAGTGGAGGGTGGCACAGGGGTAGCTACTTGTGCAGGTGCAGGCTTGGTTACTACTCTCCGCACAGTGACTTCAATGGCACTCTTGTTGAAGGTAAACCATTAGGATTAATAATTTTACAATAATTTTTATCAAAAACTTAAATGAACTAATGAAACCTTCAAGCTATGGTACAAGCAAAGGGTAAGAATAGTTATGATACCTAGAGTCCATTTTCAGTCAGATTGACAAGTGCAGTTCACAGCTAAATCATCATCCATACTGGCTTTGTTCATAAATATTGTGGTTGGATTCTGTAAAATAAACATGTCCTTACCATTATGGGTTATGGGTAAGGTGTGGTGAGTGGAGAAAAGTTTTGTTACATGTTTTGGGTTCGGAAACCTTGCAACTAGACACAGGAGAAGAGTAATTTTGGGACCAACAACAGATATACCCAATTATTGTTGTTAGATAAAAATTCATCCTGAGATGTTTTTAGGCACAAAAATAGTCTTCCAATCACTCTGTATCTAACTATTCTTATTCACCTGGTTGATATGATATTTTCATGTACAACAGCTGACACTACCACATTTTTTGTCAAATTTTAACATCTAGTAACAAGACTGCTGCTAAAGCTATTTAGTATTTTTCAAATCACTGATAATTGTTTTCCAGCTGCATGGGCAGAGAAGACCGGTAACGGAAGCTCGAGTAGTGTGTACGACGACATGTACCGCTGTCGCAAGTGCGCTCCTGGCTGCACAACTTGTACTGGTCCAAAGCCCTGTTTAGCTCACTACAACTGGCCTTTCAGGTGAACCTCAGCAACCAACACTGAATGATGTATTGAACAATGTATGATGTATTGATGTGTTTCGAGTGCACTTTTCACTATGATACATTTAATTTAAAAAATCTGCAAGATAAATATATTAAGCATTGTTTATGATAATCACTAAAGTATATAATCTGTTTATAAATTATATGAACAGATTTTGATTTTATTCCCTTTCGCTAATAACCTCTGATCCATACTGGCTTTGTTCATAAATATTGTGGTTGGATTCTGTAAAATAAACATGTCCTTACCATTATGGGTTATGGGTAAGGTGTGGTGAGTGGAGAAAAGTTTTGTTACATGTTTTGGGTTCGGAAACCTTGCAACTAGACACAGGAGAAGAGTAATTTTGGGACCAACAACAGATATACCCAATTATTGTTGTTAGATAAAAATTCATCCTGAGATGTTTTTAGGCACAAAAATAGTCTTCCAATCACTCTGTATCTAACTATTCTTATTCACCTGGTTGATATGATATTTTCATGTACAACAGCTGACACTACCACATTTTTTGTCAAATTTTAACATCTAGTAACAAGACTGCTGCTAAAGCTATTTAGTATTTTTCAAATCACTGATAATTGTTTTCCAGCTGCATGGGCAGAGAAGACCGGTAACGGAAGCTCGAGTAGTGTGTACGACGACATGTACCGCTGTCGCAAGTGCGCTCCTGGCTGCACAACTTGTACTGGTCCAAAGCCCTGTTTAGCTCACTACAACTGGCCTTTCAGGTGAACCTCAGCAACCAACACTGAATGATGTATTGAACAATGTATGATGTATTGATGTGTTTCGAGTGCACTTTTCACTATGATACATTTAATTTAAAAATCTGCAAGATAAATATATTAAGCATTGTTTATGATAATCACTAAAGTATATAATCTGTTTATAAATTATATGAACAGATTTTTGTGTATCCCTTTCGCTAATAACCTCTGATCTGTTTGGACTAGTTTTTTTACCAATAATGCTATTACCTTTTAACAGGAAAGAACTGCAAAATGATTATAATTCATTTATAATTGTCACTACATTTGAATGTGGCTCAACTAAATTTGTAATTTGGTTAGTTAGAAAAGTATAATCTTTGACATTAAATTACATAATTCATTGCAGGTATAAACATCAATTTTTGTTATAAATATTTCATCAAAATAATATGAAATTTGTATATAATATTGTAAACATTGGAATGATATTATTTTCTTTAATAACACCACAAATACTCACACCTCAGGCATACTAATAGTCACAAGCATGTTTGCAATAAATATTTACTCTGGTACTCTGAAATCTGTATGGTAATGTTTTGAAACGTTTTATTCAACATCTAGGCTTTCATTTCATATTGCACTGCATTGAATGTATATTTATTCAGACTTTTCCTTTTCAGAATCACACTGTTATGCATCTCTCTGAGTTGCGTGTTTTTCACTCTGGGACTCATTTTGTATGTTTATAACCACAGAAAACTCAAAGTTTTCAAAGTAGCAAGTCCTATTTTTCTAAGCATCACTCTTCTGGGATGTGCCATCATGTATTTAGAGGTAAACCACATAACATTGTTGATATTTTGTATTTTTTTTCACTTAATTGCAATTTAACATGTAATTCTAAGTATAAAAACAAAGATTTCTCGTTATAATATCCACTTTAGAAAAAGGGGAAACTTTCTTAAACTAGAGTTGACTGTTCATCATACCAACTAAAACTGGCTGAGTGGTGTAGTGGTTATAATACCCGTCTTCAAAACTGAAGGTCGCCGAATCGAATCTCGCAATGGTATAGAATATGGACCCAGTCGCCATTTGTCATTGGACTATTATTAATGATGCTTCCTAACAACAGGTTGATGTTAGGTAGTAACAAGACTGGGGTTTGGACCATTCCCCATCAAAACGTTAAATAATTCCTCTGGCGTAGATGTACACAAAATAAAATAAAATAAATGCATTATTCAATTATGCATTATTGTCTCAAAGTCATCTATGAACATTTTTTGGCTCCTTGATGTTTAAAATCAACTGGTTATGTAACAATATTCAAAGTACACTGTTTTAATCCTTCAATGTAACATATATACATGAGACTGCCAATCACCATAGAATAATGTCTCAACCAATTAGGGGAGGAACATAAAAAATATACTATCCTCCAACACTTTCAAATTACATATTCACTTTTTGTAAATGAACTATATTATTAAGGACAGGTTAATCTTAGGTAGTAATTAAGGTTTGGACTGTTCCTTATCAATTTTAAAAAATACCTCTGATTGTGCAGATAATACAAAAAATGTAATAATTTAAAGTACACCAGAGTCTCAGTAATCCAAACTAATGACTCAAGACTGGGGCGATGGCGTCGTCTTGTAATCCAGCTACTTGGAGGTCATAAATTGTGGATAGTTATGAGCTATGGTCGGTGATTGTAGTGTTCTCTTTTGTGGATTACCATCCACACTACTGAATACTACGTTAATCCGCAAAGATCATCCTCATAATTAGACCAGTTCATAACTCAGAGGCAGTGGTTCTGATTCCACGTTAAACTGTAGACCCTCAGTTGCCATCATCGACTGTTGGACTATTAATTTACAGTCCTGTCTAGGGAACATGTCAGCCTTAGCCAGTAACAAGACTATAAGATTGTGTCAGAATCATCTTACACTCAATCCTCATTTATACTTGGCTTAAAATACCTACCTCGTGGTAGGGTTGGAAATTTTTAGGTTACATCCATTAATAGGTTTGTGCTACATATTTTGCCTGAACGACATCAATTGTTCAGGCAGGGATGTTCTAGCCGTTTAGACTTGTCATTATAAATATAAACCACGCCGACAAGTACAGAATGACACAAAAAACAAACAATGATAAATCAGAGCCATCTGTAGGCCTACCTTTAACGTGATCTTGGTCATTGCTGGAGATGAATTCAAATGTTCGAAAAGTAGTTCGCCGTAAGAGTGATGATAAAGATTCGGACCGTGAGAATCGAGTCTATTTATGTACTGTGGCTGTAGCTGGACATCCCCAACACTATCACAAGCAACAGTGTGCTACTAAATCCGCATACTTGATGTTTATGAGACTATGGCTTAACTTTGCATTTGGCTAACAGGATTTCTTTGTTACGTCAAAAGATGATAACTGAATTCTTATATTCCAGAAAATAAGTTATTGTATTAATTTTCCATTGTGTACGTAGAATTATATAATGATTGATGCAATTGTATAGTATTTAGAAACTGTGCTGTAGATTGAAGTAATTCAGATTGCATTGCTTCGTTTTTCATTTAAACTCAGTAATCTGTTTTACCATCAGGTAGATCAGATTAGCCAGACGTTCGGATTGCCAGGACTCTGGTGTATACATAAACTGCTTGAAAAAAGAAAACATGTTTTGTCACCTCCAAAATAAAATTGATGAAATTGATAAAATTGACGTTTATTCTTCAACATGATGTTTATTGTTTAACATGTTCCATGTGTGTATGTGCTATTCTTCTTGATTTCAATATTTTTTAGATGGCAGCAATCTTCCCCATTTTGGACATATATTCGTGCATTGCCACGAAATGGTGCCGACACTTGGGGTTTTGTGTCACGTATACAGCCCTACTTATGAAAACTTGGAGGTATGATCAATTATTGGTCTTTCTATAGTTTTACCGAAATACATATTTTTATACATGTTTATCGGTCATCCTTTTTATGTAGCTAATTTGATAAGTTAGACAACAAGTTGTATACATTACGAGGTGTCATAACCGCCAGAGTAGAAGATACTAGGTATAATAATATGTAGCATGTAATATGGTATAATTTATGTTCTGTAATATATTTGCTCAATTTTAATGTGTTGTTGCCAGGGTTTCATTGACGTACAGGGTCAAGTCCGCCCACAAAGTGAAACTGACCGACAAACAGCTTCTACAGTGGATGTTCCCAATTCTGCTGGTCATGCTCATATACCTGAGGTATGGCCAACAATCAAAAAGTTCATCAATAATAAATAAACATTTATATGAATAACGGTATCAGTAGACTGATACAAAACTTTCCTCAAAAACAAGTTAAAATAATTGTTAGACATTTTTGGGGGCGTAACCACCCCTTCCTCGCGGCCAATATTACCAAACTTTTTGTGTGAATTCTGTGATGTGATGTGACCTTGCATACAAAGTTTCATGGAAAATGGTTGGGAAATAACAAGGAAATTTATTTTTTAATATTCTCTATTAGAATATCAATAGGCGCTCTCAGACAACGTAAAAAGTTTACTATAGACAGTAAATTTAACTTTTCTCTAGAACCGTTAGTCATAGACAAATAATTAAAAATACTAATTTGTTTAGTTTCTTAACCCGATTTTAATGGTCGTAGTCAAATTATACTTTCTTTACCTTTATTGTATTTGCAAAAAACGTAAAAAAATTATGACTGTAGTCAGGTTTCTGGAGTTAACTGGGTTCAGGAGTATGTAGTTGTCTGGAGTCAGGTATATGGAATTAAATGGGGTCACTATGGAGTTGTCTGGAGTCAGATCTATAGAGTAGACTGGGGTCTGGACTATAGAGTTGTATGGAATCAGATCTATACAGTTGACTGGGGACTGGACTGTGGAGTTTTCTGTGGTTAGGGCTATGGTGTAGACTGGAGTCAGTACAATGGATTAATCTGGTTTCAGGACTGAGTAGACTGGGATCAGGACTATGGAATTGTATGGGGTCAGATCTATAGAGTTGACTGGGGTCAGAATTATGGAGTTTTATTGAGTCAGGGCTATGAAGCAGACTGGGGTTAGGACTGTGGAGGACTATGGGGTCAGGATTTAAAAAAGTCTAACTTAACAGTAATTGGCAGGTACAAACTAACTACTCGACTACTGTAGGGCTAACTCCAACTAATCACTACTTTTTCTGATTTGATTTTTATACTTTCTTATAAACTATTTGCATAAGTTAATTTTCATCAATATATTAGTTGAAAAGAAAACTTAGTTTCATTTTTATAATTATAATAATAATTCTTTTATTGCCATAGTGCAATATTACATCATTGTGTAGCAAATGTCATTAGGTACAAAGGTAACATAATTTGGTAATTTAATAATACTTAAGTAGCTACAAAACCTACATGGATTCACACAGCAACACCTCCAGGAGCAGTCACCCTACCATGTGTGGTCCGTGAACTCGCCCACATGGTAAAACTCTCCCTGAACCAAGAAGAGTTTAAAGCGAATCCTGAATCTCCTCGAGTTTCCCTCCAGCCTAATATCGTCAGGGAGGTTGTTTAAGAGCTTAACCCCTGCTTGAGACGGCAGGTTCATGGCAGCTCTGGATCTGTTATGGGATAGTCTGTACAACTCTCTACCTCTCGTGTGGTAGTCATGTACGTATGCACCTTGAATTGGCATGCACTTAAATTTGCAGAAAGAAATTGTTTCAATTATGTACAGACTAGCTAGAGTAAGAATCCTTGAAGACATCCCCAAAGGATTCTCTGAACTGCAGCTTGGCCATTATTCGAAGGGTTTTTTTTAAGATGGAACCACCTTCGGAAGTCTGCTTTAGCAACCACCCCATATAGCAATGTCATATAACCATATGCCATATAAGTGGGGATACACTAGGCCAAAATATGCCATTTTTAGGATGTCATCAGGACAATGTTTTGACAGTAATTTCAGAGCATATGTCCCTGAAGACACCTTGGCACCATCAAGGTGAGAATGCCATGTAAGCCCATGATCAAGAATAATTCCTAGGAATTTCGTGGACTCAACCTGTTCAATGACAGTATCATCGGCCATTACAGTCAGGTCTTGTACTTGGATCCCTGCCTCGAGTAGCATATCAAATTGATTTCCTGAGGATTTATTTTCAAATTGTTTTCTGAAAAATACTGAATACATGAGTTCAGTTAAATAAAAGTCTCAATTTCCAATTTTGAACTTGAATATGCGTTACAGCAGAGAGTAATGTCGTCTGCAAATTGAACCAATTTTCCAGGTATTATTATGTTGAAGCAGACGACAAATTGTTAACATATACTAAAAAGAGATCTGGTCCAAGTATTGATCCCTGGGGGACACCATACTTAAGGTCAACTGCTTTAAGAAAAGTTTTTCGAAAATTTTGCTAAAAATTGGTAGCAGAGAAATCGGGCAATAATTGTTCATTAGAAAGGGGTCACCTTTTTTTGAAGCCGAGAACGATCTTTGACTAGTTTAGTGCACTAGGAAATATGCCGCTCTCAAAGAGGCGTTTACCAATTTTGTAAGAGGGCTGACCAAGTATTTGGTGCACTGTTTAATGAGTAAAGCCGACACGCCATTGACATCTGTTGATTTTTGTGCCACCTCTAGCTGAGTAACTGGAAATAAAACCATAGACGCCAGGGGTCCATTCATTGACTGAGATGAAATGGTTGGTCGAGATGGTCTAGCAGTGCCTGAAATTGCCGATGGGTCGGCAACACATGAAAAGAATTTGTTAAAATGATTTGTGACTTCAGAAGGATCTTCAATTTCAGTGTCATTCATTTTTAAGTGATTTTTTCTGTCACTATTTCTCATATCATTAATAACTTTCCAGGCTGTTTTGGAGACATTGTCGCTTTCTTTAAGTTTTTTTGTGATGTTTTAAGATTTTGCAGCGCAAATCAGTTTTCAATAGATGCGTTTGTAGTTTCGAAAAAATGTGGTGAATTGCTGAAAATTTAGATTTCTTGCAGTAACAGCATGTTGTTTCAACTTTTCTAGATAGATCTTAAATAAACGGTACCAGTGGACTGACACACACTTTCTCCCTTAAGTAAATTTAAAAAAGACAATCCGTAATAAAACTCTCATGTTCTACAAAGTTATTCTAAATATCATTTAATAATTAATTGTTCAAATTGTATGGGGAACCCCCCCCTCGGTAATACCAAGCTTTTTTGAGCTGGTTTTGTTCGGTGATTTGACCTTACACTTCATACCAAGTTTCATGGAAAACAGTTGGAAAGTAAGGAAGAAATTGATTTTTTTTATATTCTCCATAAGAATAACATTGGGCGCTTTCAGATAACGTACTGCGTTTATCGTGGAAAGTAAATTTAAATTTTCTCTGGAACTGTTAGTCGTAGACAAATAATTCAAAATACTAATTTGTTTAGTTTTTTAAGCTGGTTTCAATGGTATCAGTCAAGTTATACTTTACTTTTATTGTTTTCGCTGAAAATTTAAAAATTTGATTTTTTTTACATTTAAAAGCCCATAACTTTTGAACCGTCATTTTTACAGACATGCGGGTGGTGTCAAATTATTTAGTACTCTGTGCACTATAAACTATCAAATTTTAATCAAAATCGTTAGAGCCGTTTTTGAGAAATTTGGATTTTTCACGTTTTTTAAGGGTTTTTAGGGGTGAACTATCCTTAAAAATCAAAAATTAAAAAAATGAAAAAAACGCCTGGAGATACGGTGACTATATATATACTTGCCAAATTTCATCTAAATCGGACCAACGGGGTAGGCTGTGGCACTGTACACATCCAGACACACACACACACAGACAGACACACGGACGGACAGACATCACGTCAAAACCCACTTTTTTGGATTCAGGAGGCCCCAAAACGGATATATCCACCCTCAACTCAAATTCGAAAATTTTGACGAAAACAATACTTTCTCCATATAGCCTACTATGTATAAGGGGAGAAAGTAAAAGCTTGATATGCATCGTCCATGATCATTTGTTATTTTTATCTCCTAATATGTTTTTCTCTTAACTAAATGTGTGCTATAAATTAAGTTATTCATTCTAAGTACATCTAGTTATCACAGGCTATATTTACACGTATGTTGCAGAATTTTAATAATTTTCTATGAGATCAGGCTAAAATAATTTATTTGTCTGATTTCTACTAATAAATCAAGTTTGTGTCATGCACTTATTGCAGTACATGGACCATCAGCGCTCCTCCAAAAGGGGAACAGATCTATGACAGCCAGGGACTGCGGTTCAAACAGTGTACGTTCAACTGGTGGGACCACAGCTTAGCTATAGGTGAGGCTTTATTGAATGAACTGTATGAACTGTAACTACAAAAAGCTGTGCCGGAGCGGTGTGTGGCGTAGCAGTCCTTCCCAGGAAGGCCATTATTCTTTGGGGGGGGGGGGTAATGGGTAGTCAAAGTTTCAAGTCAGAAAGCTCATTGAGTGGTCAAACACGAGGAATTGTGTACAATGATTTTATCTATTTAAAAATTAATTACATAAACTGAAGTTTAATTTTGCTAAAGCGACTAGTGATGCTCTTGGGGTATCTGTTGTATTCATGCAAAGTACTGTATTGCAGTCGAAGGTATTTGTTCCTGGGATAATCAGATCACCCGCCCCTCCCATTGCTCCCTCCGACCGTGGTCAGTGTGGTTCGGCGTTCAGCCTGTGTGTGTGAGGCGTGTGTAACCTACTCCCTGAGGAAGCAGGACGTTTCTTTTGGTCCTGCAAAACGTAGGAGGATTCCTAGGGTACTTTAGGTATTTTTTAGTGACAATCCCCATTGGAAAAAACTACAAAACAAGGTGAGAGTACCCTAATAATTTTTAATCATAATTTCCACCTCACCATAAAGAAAAACATGTCTTTCAAAATTAAAAGCCGTGGGTGGTTGGTGTTTTGGCAGTGACGGCCAATTCGGGGGTGATGCATAGAGAGGGGGAAGTGTGACACTTTTGGGAATTATTTGTGCAGGCGTTCCACAGATTTCGTAAGGTTTCACAATTCCGAGCTATTGTGACAGAGAGCAGGGAAACAGAATAGTAAGGCAGTAGAAGTGGTATAATAGTAAAATAATTTCATCTGTTTTTCTCGGACACCAGGTGAGGTGCTGTTCCTGGCCTGGGGCATCCGTGTGTGCTACAACGTGCGGCATGCCGAGTCTCTCTATAACGAGGCAAGACTTATCACCATTGCTATCTACAACATTGCTGTTGTCAACATCGCAATGGTGGCCTTCCAGTGAGTGTTTAAGCTGGTTATAAAATCATATGTACTGCCTTTTTCAATTAGCTTGAGTCCAGATCGTTAATTAAATTATAAAAAAGCTAATGAACCAAAGTTGCAAGTAAACATCATATTTTTAACCCTTCCCAAGCATTTAACGCATTGCAACATTCCAGTCCTTAATAAATATTGCAGCAACTTTGCAGGTTCACGGTATTGAAAGTTCCTCAAACTCCAGATTATCTTCCAGAAAAATCGCCACGCCTCCACGAGCTCCAAGGGGTCTATAGTAGGTGCTTCCCAGTTTGAATCCATCGATCGCAATGTCAACAATCTCCCCTGAGTTTAACCAGTGTTCACATATACCAAAAACAGTAATTTTAAACTCTCGATTAAGAAATTTAATTCATCAGTTTTGTGAACTATGCCCTGAACATTCCAATGTAGAACTGCAAATGTAACTGCTAAGAGGAACCTGGTGATTGACTTTTTGGCCTAAAAAATCATTAGACCTGTTACTAGGGTCGCTTGACATAGTAGGCTTATTTCTTGGGGACCTAAATTTCCCCACAATACAACCCTGAGGCCACAAGTTATGCATAAGTCCTTCTGCGAATTCATACGGAACACCTACCGTACTTTAAATGAGCTATAAGTATCATGATCATGATTTTATGATGATTTTATCTTTTTGATTTTTTCTTAACATAAAATAAATGATTTTTAAGAATAAACCACTATTCAAAACATAGTTTTTATGAATTCTCCAGGCCATACATAGATAGATGACATTGTGCTCTCTTCAGGTTTGAGACTTTTTCAAAATTCAAATAAATGTTATTTTTTCGCAGTTTGTTCCTGTTCCCGCAAGCTGGACCTGACATCAAATACTTTCTTGGGTTCATCAGAACTCAGCTTAGCACTTCTGTCACAGTAGCACTCGTCTTTGGACCAAAGGTAAAGGAAGCAAAACTAATTATGTGGCTTAGAAATTAGAATTAAAAATTGTTTTTTTTTATTTACTACTTTAGCTACTTATTCTTTTATAGGGCTTTGAAAATGTTTTCACTTTATGTTATATTAAATCAATTGTTATCTATCAACAACATAATTAATATACTGTACATACATTCTTAATCTATATAAATAAAATTAGAGTTTTGTCTGTACATTGCTCAGAATTATTCATTTTTTAGCTATTTTTACTCTTCGTGTGTTAGAGAAGCTGAAACCAGTCTAATCTCAATTTTTGTCGGTTTGTTTGTGACTCTCCAGGAGGCATTTTACGCCATCTTCTCCGAAAAAACGGGAGAACTGATTACAATGAAAATTATTTAATGTATTCTTTACATTCAAGAGAAGGTTTATAAATGCTTGAAATCGCCAGGCGCCCCTTGAAAAGTAAATAACTAGCATTTAAAAACCCACTTTTACGCGACATTACTCGCATTTTGATTCAGTTTTCAATGAATAACGTACTGGTAATAATCAGCTGTCTTTGTAGTTTAAAGATTTAATAGAAATAAAAACAAACAGCTATCAAATCAATATTGGTGAGTTTATATTGATCATTGATTTTAAACCCATTTCGAAATCATACTATATTAAAAAAGTGGTTTAAATGTATAACTAATTATAATAATAGTATAAATGTTCTAATCTATTTAATTAGGATTTCAGGTTTACATTTTGGTATGATAAGCTTTCTTCTTTAAACTAAATCCTACAAACCGTACAAAGGACGAGCTTACTGCTAGTATGAATCATAAAAATTTTAAACTGAGTTGGCTATAAATATAGGTTTAAAATTAATTAATTTTCCTAGCCAATTAATCAACTTTTTTTAACTATTTACATGTTTTCTTACTGATCTACATGAAAATTTAATTTATATTCCCTAAAATGTTTTATATTGGACATAGATTGGAATCAGGACGAGATTTTATTGATACAAAAATAAATAAATAAAAATGGAATTTGGAATAAGATAGTTTTTTCTAGGAAAAAGTAAACTTATTCATTTCTCTGTGTTCTTCATATTCTTTATAAACTTATAAAACATATTCTCATGTTTATGTGCTGAACTCGATTTTTTTTTAAACCACAATTTGACCAAATAAGACAGTTGGGATGGGTAACAAACTCTAAATAATATTTTGAAGTGTTTTTTTCTAAGATTATACCTTCTACTTCCCTAAAGAAATTTTCTAGTGGGCCTTTATTGTCTGTCTAGATAGCGATACTGGGTTGCTTTAAAGAACATTGTCACAATTGGAGACAGTAATACTGTTGAACTCCAAGTGAAAATTATTTGTCCCAGGGAACAAATGATTCCTCCAGTTCTGGTGGCTAGCACAATATTATGCCTCGGTTGAAGTGTATCACAGAAAATTATCTCGTGGGCTGAGATAAGAACATGGCCTTAAAATCCCCTTAATCAACAACTCTAATCAGGATGTCTCAATGTGTCGTTCTCTCTCAACGGCATCTAACCACTAATGTTGAA
This sequence comes from Nephotettix cincticeps, assembly GCA_023375725.1. Lineage (NCBI taxonomy): Eukaryota > Metazoa > Arthropoda > Insecta > Hemiptera > Cicadellidae > Nephotettix > Nephotettix cincticeps. The sequence goes on along the minus strand of CM041790.1, from coordinate 24,382,726 downwards.
CACAGGTTCTGAGGGTGCTGCACGGGCCAGGTGACCAGTGGGACCACCTAGCCAAAGCAAGAGGTGTCACGGTGTCGTCTCTCACCGGCATCTAACCACTAATGTTGAACACAGGTTCTGAGGGTGCTGCACGGGCCAGGTGACCAGTGGGACCACCTAGCCAAAGCAAGAGGTGTCACGGTGTCGTCTCTCACCGGCATCTAACCACTAATGTTGAACACAGGTTCTGAGGGTGCTGCACGGGCCAGGTGACCAGTGGGACCACCTAGCCAAAGCAAGAGGTGTCACGGTGTCGTCTCTCACCGGCATCTAACCACTAATGTTGAACACAGGTTCTGAGGGTGCTGCACGGGCCAGGTGACCAGTGGGACCACCTAGCCAAAGCAAGAGGTGTCACGGTGTCGTCTCTCACCGGCATCTAACCACTAATGTTGAACACAGGTTCTGAGGGTGCTGCACGGGCCAGGTGACCAGTGGGACCACCTAGCCAAAGCAAGAGGTGTCCCGGTGTCGTTTTCTCTCACCGACATCTAACCACTAATGTTGAACACAGGTTCTGAGGGTCCTGCGTGGGCAAGGTGATCAGTGGGACAACCGAGCCAGAGCAAGAGGTGTCACCGCATCATTCTCTCTAATGTTGAACACAGGTTCTGAGGGTGCTGCACGGGCCAGGTGACCAGAGCCAAAGCAAGATCACCGACATCTTCATCTGATTCATAGCAAGAAGTAATAGTTGAAGGAAAAAACTGTAAAATTACAGTTGATTTATAACTAGTTTTAGGCTTAATTAAAAACAAACCTTATTTTTAATTAATACTCAAACACAAGGGCGCCCACTTAATATTTTGTAGAGGAGCCTATAACTAGGCATATTTTTATGGAATATTTTAAAAATGTTGGCAATTGAAGACAGATGGCATTTTTTAAGTCGCCATAAAAATGTTCCTCTTCCTCAACCATAACGTTGATTATGGTGTATGCAGATATCATACCATAATCTAGCTTCTGCTTCCAGCTTGTCAATTTAATAAAAGTTCTGTAAAAGGATTTGAAAGGATCATAAAATTTTTTTCTCCAAATTCATCAAATTTTGGTGAACAATGCCACCTTTGAAAGGTATGTCTTTGTACTTTTCAAACCTTATTTTCAGTGAGGTTAAAATTGAATCCATGTATGGATTGTACATTGTCACTCTGAAATATTCTTCATGCGATGAGAATTGTACATTGCATCTTTGGTGTGCCGTCTCCCAATCTTGGAACCTTGATGTCCAAGTCAAATTCCTTACTAAAATATTGTACTTCATTGAAAATACTCGTACAGTAAATTTGTTTTGAGTTTGAAGTAATGATTTTTTCAAAGCATGTTTTTTGAAAAAGGTTTTTCATTGTGTTTTTCTTGTCAATATCTTTTTTGAAATCATGAAAAATATTTTAAGCACGTTTGTTCGTTAGTAACAGTAACTGAAACTTGACTTTGTTTGACACTGAATGGTTTATACATTCACCTATGTCAAAGTTATGATTTACCACTTATAAATGTTGATCCTCCGCCTCTCTGACAGTAGGAACTGAAAGGGGTTACATTGAAGTCATCCCTTCTAACAGTCAAAGAATATTGTGAAAATCTGTCATATTTGGAGTTGCCTTCCCAAAGATATTAAGTTCATAGAGACCGCTCCCAACTGATGGTGGCACTGAAAACATACTACCTAGACTGTAGCGTGGCGTGGGGGGGGGCTGAGTTAGGCCTAGCCTAGCTATAGTAAGTAGTGTGAATCCTTGAGTGAATGGATTAAAATTAAAATTTTCATCTGTATATTTTTTTATTTTTGTATGGAATTAAATGTAAGAGAGATCCAAATGGTCATATATTTTGCTTCAATTAAAAATGTTTTTTGATTCATTCACACAAAGAATATTTCAGCCAGAACCAACAACCACAATTCACAAAAAATTGCTTGAAATGAGTTACAGGAGGAAATCCAAAAGCTAGCAGGGCAGATGGAGTTCATGAAAATTGTACATATGGAAATGAACAATCGTCACCTCAAGATGAAGCCGGGTGGGTACTTCAGCTCCAGCAACGCAGTTCTGCTGCAGAGCCCAGTCAGCCGAGCAGCCGGGGGCTTCGTCCTTGGGAAAAGTTTTAGTACAACAGAAGAACCCGACGACAGGGTTTGACTAGTCTTCAGTGGGCGTGAAGTTTGGTTGTGATATTAACTTCTCTGTGATTACATATTATATATATTTCATAGTGTTACATTTTGTTACCACTGCTATTTTATAGACATAATGATTGTTATATGTGATGTGTTCATCAGATGTCTTTTTTCTGATGTTTGTTTGTGTTTCTAACTCATGCCGAAATTAGGGAGGGATTTTCCATTAGTCAAAACGCTTGTGTCTTCTGTGGCTCATCTTTGATATTGATTGAAATTTTGGTTTTAAATTGTCGACAATATTTCACCCTGTTGATAGTTTAGGCATAAACATTAAATTGTATGATGTCTTGGTGTTTTAATCAGGTATTCTGTAAAGAAGATTGTAGTATTCAGTTACTTATTAAGAAAATTACGATATTCAAATTTCTTATTTTTTCATCATATTACCTTCAATAAATTAAGCAATAAAGTCAAATTCACAGGGTTTAACTATTAGAATACCGTATCACTATTAGAGATTAGAATATATTTTGTTTAGGAAACACTAATCAAAATATGTAAACAGAATAAATAACTTAAAATGATTTTTTTTTAATTCAGGTTAGGATTGATTATTTATCAGGTTCTTAACAATATATAGATTTCTTAAGTTACAGTTTTAAGATGAAAGAGATGAAGGGATGTTCTCAATTCTTTTTAAATTACTTAACTATCTATTATCTAAAAGGAAACTGTAATTTTTTTATTTATTAGTGTAAGATATTAAACATTAAGTTATGGTTAAAAATGTTGTTTGGGAAGTAAAAACGAGGATTTTTAATGAACTTAAAATAATGTCCACTTCAGTTAGTACAATAATTAATCATCTCTAAATCATAGAAAAATTGTGGCTAGTTTTTTTTACATGTGAAATTATTTAGGTACATTTTTAGATGGCACTGACTCCATTAATATAATAATAAATAACTTTATTCACCAGTTTTTTAATACAAAATTTGTTGGTCTTATTACTAATTATTGACAATTTTTTAAATCTAGCTAAAACAGAAAATTAATATGGTGAATAATTAAGGTTCTCCTAAGCAAATTAGTGATGGAAAAACTCTAGAAGACAAAATAACTATTTTTGCAATTCAAGCATTCGCTACGCTTATTTACTTATGTGTAATGAGGGTTCTTCCTATCATAATATTTGTGTAAGGAGACTCACTTTCTTGACTTGTTAGACAACCAGACCAGATCTGCAATTTTGTTAACACAAAAATTAAACTTCGAAATATGTTTGAACTGTAGTCTATCTATAACTTCACAGAACTTTATGGTTGTAGTCTCTCAGCATCGAGTTCTACCACAGTCCCAAAAACATTTTTTTGTGTGCCACTAATCATTTCAATTTAATGCTTCGTAAAAATCATGTTAAGTAAAACAGTTTACTCGGCATTCAATATTAGCCTACGTAGTTCTATTCTGTGCTTTCAAAATGTTTAAGATTATCACCTTGCCCGCTGCTTATGAGATTCAGCGAGTGATACGGTTTTTGACAGAGGTTCATGTCTGAATTAAAATCGAGCTTTGTTTACTGTGACTGAGCTGGAACATTGGGTACTAGTGAAAAATTATAAATGCGACAATTTAAAGTAGAAGCCAACACTATCTATTGAATGAGAAATGAGCTTGCACTCCTAACAGGGAAAAAAGAACTACGTCAAAATGTAAGCAGGCAATGCACATTGTTTGCTCAGAACCACTCAAGACATACAATACAATGCACGTCTTGAGTCATTTGTCTAGTGAAATGTAAGGATGTGTAATGTACGTCCTTAAACAGGAAGGGATTGGGTTAATAGTGATATCACAGTATAATTAAGTGGGTTTGAGAATTCAAAGGTGGCCATTACAATACAATGTCCACATGAAAACAGTTCCGTTTGCTCATCTTTGATTACAGATTATTGTTGGCTTTGGTCGAAGGTGAGAACAGACACTTCACAAATAATAACAGGTTTCTTAAATAAATTTTCTGATAATTCAAGATTAGTACTTTAAAAATTGTTTGGGAACACACTTACAGTTACACAGTTACAAGTTTAGGAAACTATGCTCCTGTTGTATCCCAAAACTTCCACAAACAGTTTCCCACAAAAACCATAGATTTGACTGTGCGGTGGGTGAGTGGATAGTTTTAAAATTTTGAAAGCACAAATAGAGCCATATATGTTAGATGCAAACATGAAATTGAGCACAATTATTCTCAAAGCATCCCATTATATGGCATGCCCTCATTGCATCATATGCGTGAACCACAACAAAACGGACCTTACAGTACTTAAAAAACATACCTCTTACTTCATACAATGCCAAACTAGGTCAATGAGAGTTTAATGTACTGTATATATTTGTTATAATACCGTATTATGTAAATTAAGCTTTATGTCTTCTAAGAACTATATTTTATTAGTTTAAACATTTTCTTTAGCTGATAATACAACATAACAAGTTACTGTCCATTGGGGGAGAGGCTTCTGGGTTCTTCCATCCCATTATGCAAATATTGACGTTGCATATTGAGTGACCTTGTTTATAAGAACATGATAAGAAACTTCATTTCAGAATGTAACAAATAAAAATATTGTTCTATTATGTTTATTCGACAAAAGCTTTTTTTACAGTTTGTAAAATCTATTTAATTTAAGTTATTTTTATTATACAAAAACTCAAAAGTATTTGTAACTTCTCAGAGTGTAATTTACTGTTTCCATAAGTACATGTTACTAAAACTGTGTACTTGACATTAAAATCTGACAGATGTAAATAGTTTTGATGTTACATGTTCATTGTGTGTTCATTTAAAAGAACGTTTGTAAGAAGCTGGAATAAATCAAATTATATTGAACAAAATGAAGTGATAGTGGTGAGTTGAGTAAATTCAGCCAAATCAAAGTGTCAATAACTTTTTTAAAGATTTTTAATAAGCATAAAGTAACATATTTTCAAATATAATATGTTAAAAATAATTGTTTACTTCTTGGTTATAAGAGTTCAAAGTATATTTTGTTTGGTTTATGTTTAAATACGGTACTACATTATTTACTTATGACATCATTGTTTTGCAACTCAATATCATGAATTTTTCATATTTTTCCATACCATAATTTTTTTTAACTACAGTATTTTGAAATTAATTGGACTAAAGCTTATGTAAACACTTACCTTTACCCCCCAGAAAGTTTGTTATTTCTAGGAAAGAGTTTATAAATAATGTGATTACCGTATGCTGGATGTTTGTGAATGGTACCAGTGTTACAGTTAGAGAGTGGTTGGTTATAGTGTTACTTTATTAGTGTACCTACTTAAACCTTCACCATGAAACTTGACAAAAGATTAAAACTAAAAAAATGTAATGATATTACATAATTAAACAATTTTATCAATTGTTTGTACGTTCCCAATTTGTATATCAAAAACATTTAGTACCTTGTTTCCGTCTTTCTCATCAAATGTATTTAATAATAAATGTCACCCCAAATTTTGAGCAACCTAAAACAGCTAGAGTCTAGAATTTTAAGACACAAATGCTTACATCTCTTTTTACAGAAATCTTAAAAAATGTTGAACACAATAAAACAACTTAAGAAAATTTTCAATCCTTTACTAAAGAGTTCACAAAGTTTCAGAGCCTTCAGAATCAAAATTCAAAAATGCAAAAACAGTGTCTTGGACCCAATGATTGCATAAAACAAATTATTTTAAGTAGTTCACAAACTTACCCACATAGTGAAGAACCTATGTCAGTAGTTTTAAGATAAAACAAAGATTACTTAAACTACTGTAAGGAATTTGTTTACTATATTGTGCAGGAAATGCTTGGTGCTGATTTGTGTATGCTCTAAAGGTAATAAACTAATAAGTCATGTTCCATGGTGACAGTTTGTTATAAGTTATAAGTAGTTTTATATCACTATATAAAAATATTAAGAAGAGTTTTTGGGCTGAATCTCTTGTAGCTGGTAGATAAGGTTCCTCCTAAAAGCTTATCAGTGTGATATTGTTTGTTATGTGTTTGTAGAGTATATTATTGTTAGCTATATGTTTAGATGTACAGGGTAGAGGCCTTATCCTCTGTGTCACCGGTTAAATCTTGCAAAACCAAAGAGTTTTATATACCAAAATGTTGGTTTTTAGATTACCATAGAGATTATTTTTGAGACTGCTTAAATTCTCTATTGTATGAAATACTCTATTTGCACAATAATAATGTATATAAAAATTGTTCAATATGAGCTTATGTTAAAGTAATAAAAAAATCATTAAATCCCACCATAGAATTTCCTTTTTTAAACTGTAAAATTACTTGTAATATTCTGTAATAGATTACATTAAACAAAATACAAATAAATTTACTGATTTTATAAGCCATTTTATACTTCTTATAAAAATTATATCAACAGATTTTGCAAACCCCTTTCTGTGCTTTCATGTATGTTAAAAAGACATATATCGAGCCAGCCACTTTATTCTTTAAAGGAAAAGCCAAAGTTAAATTTGTGTGTCATTAAAAATTTTTTAATAATGTTTTAACTGTTGTAACTTTATTTTTTTTTAATCTTGAAGTCTTACTATCCAGTTACATTTCAATCTTCATGAGGATAGAAAGTATTCTATCTAAATAAAGAAACAATTTTCATGAAAAAGAAACATGAAAAATTATTCTCTTCTTTGAAAATACATTGCTATAAAATATATTTTATTATATTTGTTCAGTTTTAACCCTTCCTAGATAACCCCCTAATTGGGCGTAGACCTCATATAAGAAATGAAAATTAAAAAATTTTGATTACAACACGTGTTGTAACCAAGTACTTGGTTGTTTGCCTATAGTTTAAAAAAACTGTATTCATGCCATAAATATTTTTTAAGAAAAAACTAAAAGAAATACCAAAATATAAAAATCTACATTAATAATGTAATGTTAAACATTAGTTTGAGTTCCTATTGATAAAAAATGGTCCATACATATACATATATGCACATACATATGTTTTACGATACGCGTATATCCACTGACAGTCCAGGAAGGGTTAATATACAATTCGAACAAAATGAATCTAATTAAATTAACCTATACTGCTCTAAATATAAATAACAAATGAGGATATACTAAAGGAGAGAGGAAGACATACAGTAATTCTTTGTATTCCATGTTATTTGGAATAGAAATATGATAATTATCACCATATTGTATAAAAGAATATTCAAACTTATCCCTTAGTGATGTTAGAGGTTCTCCACCACATGTCAAGACTAATTGCTGATTTATTGTGAAGTTTTCACTGAATGGGAGTGGTCTGTTTGGGTAACAATCAACAAAAAATTATTGGATCTTATTTAGCTTCATTTACTATTTTATTACAAACATAAAATTAGCTTATGTTCTTTTCATAACAGTTTACTTTGGAAAACTCTTACATTTACTTTGCCGTCTATTAAAAATCCCAAAATTAAAGATAATCTGTAGTAATAAAACTTTGAAACTTGTACTGGTACTCAGTTTGTTTCAATTAAACTTTTAATTAGTAAAATACAAATCAATCAAATTAGTTATTCAATATCTTTTATTGAACTTTTACAACATGCCTGTGTTTTTAACAACACAATATTTCTGGAAGTGGAGAAACTCCCCCCCATTTTCAAATGATAACCTAATAATTTACATTAAAACTTAAAAGTCTAAGTTACAGATGTTAATTATATCACATTGTCAACCCAATGATAATACTATACTTATCTATCATGCACAATACAAGAACCTATATTAATAACGCAACAAATGTTATCACAAATGTATGTGTGTGTTGTTACAACACTCCGCCACCAAGCTATCAGAGACGACACAAGAGAGTGTGCGCTCAAACGGGTGTTGAAGCACTATGATCAGGTTATGTCATTTTTTTAAATAGCCTTTAATGACTGTTGATGAGTTACCAACATCCTAGTCAAACTAAGGTTGTAAGTGTGCTTTATACTGCTGTGACTCGTTAGATAACCTATACACAAAGGTAACAATTTTTGCTTGTTATCGTTGTATTCCCAAAACAGCTTGAGAATCTGTTGGACCCTACGGTCTTATTTTTCCGATCATTTCCATTAAATAGAAAGTTGGTTTTCCATATTCAACAGAATTAACAGTTAATATTATGTGAACAATATAATTTATGAACCTAAACTACCGGTATTGTATTGATGTTTGTTTTCTTAACCGAATGAAATATAATGTGGTAGTTGTATACTAAAATGTATTTGAAAAAATAGTAACAGTTTTTACTATTGTTTTTACACATTTACAAAATATTTTAGTTTTTTATTTAATACTAGACTGAATATTTTACCTATAATTTATTCATTTCATTGATTTCTCAAATGTTTTGACTTTGTACTGTATTTTGTCAATTAAAATAAGTTGTACATTAACCTGTAAATCAAAAATAAATAATAATAAATTGTGTTGGTAAAATATATGAAGTTTTAACAAGTTCAGTGTAATCAGTTCTTTTACAAGCTATATCTCCAGTGCATATAAGCAATCCTGCACCATCTATATAAATAAAATTAGAGTTTTGTCTGTACATTGCTCAGAGTTAATCATTTTTTAGTTATTTTTAGTTATTTCATTAGATAAGCTGAAACAAGAATTATCTCAATTTGTGTCTGTTTGTCTGTCTGTGACGCTCCAGGAAGCAGCTGTGTAAAATCAATATTAGTTAGTTTATATTGGTCATTGATTTTAAACCCATTTCGAAATCATACTATATTAAAAAATTATTTTAACGTTTAATTAATTATAATAATGGTTTAATCGTCAAGTAATGCTAAATACCCCCGTCGCAGCAGACCTGCGTACTCAGCGAATTTCCAAATCAATAATATATGACAAGTTTAAAAAAATCTGTCCATAAACATGAGAATTATTTGCCTATTCTCCATAAGATTAACATGGCAATGATTGTGCAGGTTTGCTGCTGTGAGGAACACTGAAATTAGGCATTTCTACCATAAATAATTTTTATCTTAACATTTATACCAACTTTCATCAACATCTGTCCATAAATAAAGGAATTTGCCTATTCGCTATATGATTGTTATGGGAAAAGAGTATGCAGGTTAGCTGCCATGATAAACACATAAACTATGATTTTTAAGCATAAATGGATAGATCTCAACCACATGAAGCTAAATATCAAGTTTTATCCAAAAATATTCATTAATATGGGAAATATTAATTTTTCCCTATCCTCCATAAGATTAACATTGGAGCCCTACAATACAACGTACTGTGTTTAGATTTTTTAATATCTCGGTAACCGTTGGAGATAGAGAAAAACTATAAGGAACTTAATTGTGTAGTTTTTTAAGCTAATTCTAATGGTGAAATATAAAATTTGAAATTTTAAAAAATTACATGTGAAAAACGCAAAAAACCCCATTTTGGGGTACAAAACCCCCCCAAACTACCCGTTCCCATTGACCGATACGTCTGGTTTACGAACTCGTCCGAGCATTTGTAGGAATACACGTCTCTACCAAATTTGGTCTCGATCGGACCATTTTTATGAGAGTTATCGTGTTCACAGACACATATATATATATACAAATATATATATATACAAATTTTAACGACTATTGTTTTTGGTCTCTAGGCACCTAAAGAAGAAAAAATAAAATGGTCCCGGGCTTTAGTCTTACCATGAGACCTATGGTAATAGCTTCTTCCCTATGGGAAATTCGCTAAAAACCGTTAACTTTATAAAATTTTTACAAGATATAAAAGATTGCAATTTCAATTTCAAATCGAACGTTTTTTTGGGCCCGATACATTCAACTATTAAAGGATGTTTTGTTTTCCACTATCAACGATTTGCCGCTGCATGTTAGAGGGGACTTATGTTCCAGCAGGATGGAGCTCCACCACACAACAATCAAAATCACACCAATTTTCTGAGTCGTCACTTTCCAGATAGTGCAAAATCTACTAATGGAAATGTAGCTTGGCCAGCAAGGTCCTCGGACCTAACTCCACTAGACTTTTTCTGTGGGGATTCTTGAAGGACAAACTCTATTCAAAAGGTGTGATACGGTGGAAGAAATGCGAAACAGAAATGGACATTTTGCACAGCATCCACCATAACACATTTGTACGAGCAGTGAATGACTTGGAAGTGAGAGCACACGCATGTATTTGTGTTGTTGGAGGACACTTCTAACATGTGTTTTAATTATCGATAAATAAGTATTTTTCAGTATAATAAACTATTTTCATAATTTAAAAAATGTATTCATCTTCTGTAACAAACATACTTTTCGATTTGAATTTCCTAGTCTATAAGTGGCAAAACACGACTGTTTAGTAACTACTAAAATGAGAATTTCAAGTGGAGTGGAATTAATTACCACTCATAGTGATTAAACGGACGAGTTTATATAAAACAAATTACGTACAAAAAGGTTTAAAAAAATTCAAATCTTTAATTAAAAATAGAGGTTTGTATAAGAAATTTCAAAGATTCCTACATCCCAATGGTGGCTTCCTTGAGTTGATCACCCTTTATATTACAAACTTTATTATGAAATAATAAATATATAACCACCACAAAAACAAAAATTTTACCAGCAATATCAGCTCTCACAAGAAAAGAGTGTTCATAAGAAAAAAAATACAGGGTAATGCAGACTATTTTCAAATATATGAAAATTGCCGAAGCAAGTACTTTGTCCAATGTGAAAAATACATCGTAGGACATTTAACCTGACACAACACAATCACAATCGGGTCACTAAAAAATTAGGAAGACAAGTGATTCAAGAATCTGTGTATCCCTGTGGAAGGATTGGTTAATTGTTTATCATGTTAACTTCAAAAACGTTCAGAGGGTGAATTGTAATTGTTGTCTGATGGATCAGTTTATGTTCAAAAATTCACAAGGCCTACTTTAAATAGTCTAAATTTAAATGAAAATGCACTGGCAGTTCAGTAAGCCCCAACTTTTGAATTTGGCAAAACAAAGGTGTAATAAATTACTATAAAAATTATAAAATATTATAATTTATTATTTACATCAAACATTGAGTTACACATATGAAACAACAAATTGCAGAGTTTTAACACAAAAAGTGAGGCGTACAATGTTAATTTACAGTTGAAAAAAGGAAAGCATTATTTCTTCTATAACTAAGAAGTTTTAAAAACCTGTGTCAAATTTTTAGGACTTATGACAACAATGAATATTAATTGACATTTAAAATAAGACATCATGTTGCAATTAATTCATCCATTAAGAATACATTTAATACAACTAACAATATAACTTTAAATATTTCATTAGAATATACTTTTCTCTAATTGTTAACATTTCGAATCTCTTTCAAACATGAAAAAGGTCAACAGCTCCCATACAGAACAAAATTTTGTATTTAGTAAAAATATTAACTTATGTTTATCTACGATAACATTTAAGCTATCATAAGTTGTATACATCATTAAACATAGTAATTCCAAATACAAATATTAAGAATCGCTAAAACATAAATACAACAATTAGGAGAGGTAGAACTTATCATTGACATTAAAGAATAACATAACTTGTATATTTTATATTTGAGGTGCCAGGAAACAAAAAAAGTTTATACAAGATCAAGTAAAAACTATTAAGGTCATAACATAGTAAACATAACCAAGCCTCCAGAGCATGATAATGGCAAAATGTGACAACATATATAAAATACCCTCCCAAATGTGGAAGAAAACAAATCTTGGACAACTTAGGAAGTCAAAATCATAATGACGGTAATAAACTTGCAAAAGGTGATTAACAAGGTTTTACTCCGGGACTAGACTACTGTATGTGGTACTGTGGAGTTTGCCACAACGTCAAGAAGCAAGCCGTATCTGAGGCGATCAGACCGAGTTGCTGACGGGAACTGGACTAATGCTGAGCGAAGAACCGATGCCAGACATAACTGGATACACTACAGGGTCTAGGATTCCCATCGGTGGCCCGTAGCTGTTGGGATTCTGTCAAGAAACACAGCTTGAGGTTAATAGAGTTGATTATATTTCTACAATATCAGAAATCTTCAGATTGTTTCAAAATATACTAGCACTACTATTATGGCAAAATTAATTTTTTATTTATCATCAATTTACTGTCTATATCATGAAATATATTTTGTATCATTAACCTTTTCAATGCTATGAATTTTACATGTTATTCATATTGCTGAATAATACTAAACACCAAATAAACACTAAAAGTTTTTAACATGCCCCCTTTAACCACAAACAATCGTAAAAAAGCAAAACACGTATCCACAGCAATCCTCAACAAGCCTAAAAAAATACTTTCAATTTCCAACCCAATTAATCACTGTTTATTTTAGGTGATTGTATGGGCCTGGGCCCAGAGAGGCAAATTGAACATCAAAAAAGTTCTTCTAGGATACACAAAAATGGCATTATTAATAACAATTATTGGTATTTGACTAGGAATAAGAATAAATTTAAAATAAGCAAAAGCTTTGACGAATAACTTATTTATTAATTACACCTCTACAATTCACGTAATAGCTATTTGTGTAACTAGAGCGCAAAGTATGTCATATTGCACGAGAGGTTCATATGGCAACACTGGCAGACACTTTGTGATGCCAGAACTTTGAGTGCGCCCATGACAATTTGCGCTCGTATTCCTGTAAAGTTGTCGACGCCGCTGTAATTTCTCCAGCGAAGTTCAATTATATTAGAAAATTATATTAAAATTCTTTCATTTGTCGTTAAATTTTCTCTCTTAATTAAGGTATGTTTGTGTTAAAATACAAGGCCAAATCAAACATTAACATCAAACATCAATTTTGTAAAGGCAGTCCTGCCTGTGGCATACATTTGCAAGATAAATTGGGATAGCTCATGGTCTGGATTCGAACGCAGTACATCCGAATGGTTTCCAACGTTTCACTCATCAACGAACGCCGTAACCACCTGGAGCACAGTACACCGTTAGATTTTGTACACCACTATTTGTGCATATCACTTTTCTAGCTGCAAAACAGCAAACTCCGTAAGTAATTCCAGTATCAGCTCGGCGGACGACAACGAAAACCAACAGTTTCACTATATTGTCGATAGGTGAAACAACTTGCCCCTTGACGTGCCAGGATGAAACTAACAATGATATATCAGTCCATAGCACGGTAAAGATTAAAACCACAATGATAGGGAATTTAAGCTTAACGATTTGTCCTAATTTCTAGACTTTATAGCCTACAAAAATTGTAAATATAAGAGGGCTAATCTTACTAAAGAGTATTTTTAAGTTCACCACTAAAAATTCATATTAATTTTTTGAATCAAAGTAGAGAGTCAATGTGAGAGAGTCCATATGAGTTTAGGAAAAATAAATAGGAAAAAAGTGAGTGTGATTGTTATTAATTAACAAAGACAAAATCCTTTTATGCCACTTGTGGAGAAACGAGCAATGTGAAGAAAATAGTGAGTACACCACAATACAATGTAGGACCTACCAAGGTCCAAACCTACACCACTACCTTAATAGGTTAAGAGTGATAGAGACAGACCGTAACACCGTGTGTATCTCGAAAAAGGTTAAACAAACAACGCCTCAAAAGGTAAAACAAAACAAAACTAAGCATAAAATCCTGAAAAATCAATAAACCATCTGTCAGCAGACACCACAAGTTTTTTAACCTATAGTGTCAGCTTGACTTCAGAATATCAGCTAAAGAGCTGTTATGCAGCTTACTTGGCCACTAATACGAAATATTAAATTACAAAAAGCATACAACCAAATTATTGGTTTTCCCAAACACTTACCTTCCTGGGACGACCACGTGCCTTAGGCAGACGGATACCTGGGACTTCCATATGTTGTACTAAGTAATGTTGTCTTAGCTTATCCGAGCGAGCGAACTGCTTTGGACAACGTGTGCACTGATACGGCCGTTCACCTGTGTGCACACGGATGTGACGCTGCAGGTGTGACAACCTTAGGAACGACTGGTTGCAGAATGTGCAACTGTGCGGTTTGACTCCGGCATGTGACTATAACAGAAAAAATTGGTTTACGCCTAAGTCAAAACAGGTTTTTAAACTATAAATAAGTCAACTAGAATTATTAAGTAGGCCTAATCTACTCTTTTTAATGACTCAACTCCTTTGTATAACTGAACTATTATAAAAATACAATAATTTGTTTTACAAAAATAAAAAATTTATCTAAAACACAATTTCTAAGTAAAAATACATTAAGGACAAAATGTGTAAGTAATTATATACATATCGCTTATTGTAGGGGATCTTACAAAACATGGCCCACTGAGGAAACATCTTAATATCATCGGACTCTCACAGACGTACTCCTGCAGATTGTGTGAGAAGAAAGTCAAGTCTGCTACTTACTTCTGGTTCAACTGCCCAGCACTGAGTCAGAGAAGGTTGAAATTCGACCTAGACCCTGAGAAATTTAAAGAGCTGGGTGTCTTTGGGTGGATTTATTAAAGGCCTGAAGCTGTGGGATTAACTTAATTCAGGGTGCTATAAGAGATCCTCAGGTCAAGGTAGCTAAAGGGTAGTTATACTCTTTCCCTGTTTCTCATTAAAAATATATATTTAACATTAAACTTAATATCTACAATTAAAATTTGTTTTACAGTTAAATAACATAACTGGAAATTTAAAAAACACAAATGGTGAGGGTGAATGTTTCCTTGAATGATAAATACATACATACATACATAAATGATACATGTTTCTTTCATCCGTAGTCCTCTGACACAAGGAATTGGACGGATCAAGTTAATTAAGATTTAGCAAGGAATATTATGTGATCCTACGTATTTAGGTAGCTGTCAATATTATAAAAAACTAGACTCCACCAGATTTGACTTCTGATTTAAATTTTGCCAAGCTTTGAATGTTTTGTAATCTTTTTGACAAGGCTTCATCCCTAGGTTAATGTTCAAAAGCAGTTAATCTTTGTTGAACTGCATGGGTACCTTTATTTCGTGTGTTATAACTATGGTTTGTGAAGGTTGGTTTGATACTTTGTTTTTATTGTATTTTTTTATATTGTAATATGATTATTTTCTAATTAAGAATATATGATTTACAATTTACCAGCATGTGTCGATGATAAGAACCCTTGTTTTGAAAGCTTCGTATGCATATGTGGCAAAAGTACACTGCATCATCCCCCTCTGCCTTAGTTGTCTCAGTCGTATCTAAACCAATCTGCATGTCCTCTTGAGATTCTTCCAGGCTTTCATTAACTTGATGGTATTCTTTAGTACCCTCTTCATCGGGATCTTGATATTCTTCATTTGCCTGTTCTACTTTAATCTCCTGTTTACAAATATTACAACATTAGTTTGTGTCTAATAAATATATAAATTAATAAATATATAAACTAATACTTAAAATTATTCTAAAATTGTCAGCTGAACTCAGAAGTTAGGTATTTCAAAAGATCCAACACTCCATAACAGAAGATGTTATGGATAACACAATGTGTAAACAAAATATAAACAGATATAAAAATAAATATAAAAATATGCTGCCAGCCCAGGTTTGAATATTCTCAGGGCTTGATATGTTTTAACCCTTACCGGGCGGTTGACGACATTTCTCGCAGCACAGTAGGTTTGCACAGCGTGGTGATCGAGTTTATTCTCGATCAATCATTTTGCTACATTTACAAGAAAACTCACGAGTCACTAGGGCCAGATGTTTTCACTTTCGCTAACCTTATTTATTAACATTTTTATCAATGTGTGTTTATTTTCATTGTGTTTTAGCAGTGAATAGTGTATATTGTGTGAATGTTTTTATTGAAATGGATTCATTAACTAATTGTTATTAACTGAAATGACTCATCAAACAAATTAAAACTTTTTGTAATACCTAAAAATAGTCTTAAAATCTTCAATAATTAAAAATGAAGCAAATTTCTGTTTTCTACTTTATTCAAGTTACCTGAATCCAAGAGAACATTGGGAAAATGATATTTTGATTTTTTAAACTAAATGAGCAGGGACCGTGATTTTCAGTAGCTCTTTAAGGGTTGAGTTAATTTCAATATTAAAAACTAAGTATAACCCCTGAACTGTTTTTAAAAGTTTTATTAAAAAAATGATACGGTTGACGGTGAATGTATAAACTATATTATTTAATAATAAGTTAGGCCTATTGACCAAGATAGAGGTTTTTTTTATTTGTATCACGTATTACGTAAATATTTAAGTATACGACTAGTACCTATTGTAATTTCCAGTTGATGCTGAAATAAAAAATAAATAAAATTATAGAATAATGAGGGCGGCGTATGTAAAATTAACAGTTAACACAAACTATAAAAAGAACATTACTTATTGTGTGAAGTTTTTCATAACAACATCACATTCATCACATCATCACGTTCATCACATTTTAGGCCTTTATATTATTTTAAAAGCCTGAAATAAGTTACATACTTCAATTAACAATAAGCGAACTAGGGTTAAGCCTTACCACATTATCACTGTCAGAATTTTCCTCCATAGGATGTTCCATTCTTTCATGTCTTTTACTAATGTCTACATCTCTATGTTTATTTAATGGAGGTCTAGCTAACAACTCAGCTTGCCACCTTAAATCATCCCCGTTGTGATGAGGGATTGGAGAATTTCCATCTCTAGAGCTGTACATATCTTTGGAAAGCTTACTTTTCTCTTTGGTTTTCTGATATTCACTTGATGAACGAGATGAATTATCTGAACTCTGAACTAATCCTTTGACCTGCAGTTCTGATGCTGTATCCAACAATAAATCCAATTCATCTTCACCAACATCTACAGCCCCAACATACATGTACTGTAAAATTATTTGCATTTCTCTAGCTTTAATCCCTTTCAATATAAGTGTAGGGTGTTTACATGGATTTTCTTTAAACACTTTTTCAAAATATGGACTGCAAGCAGACAAAACTAACTTGTGTGCATAGAGCTGACCATCACTGCATGAAATTGTGACGTCAACCAGACTCTGCTCATTGTATAGATTTTCAAATAAACTTTGCAGATTTTGGAGATGATTATTCCAGCGTAAGTGAAATGATTTCTGGCTCATTGTTTCTCAGTACTGTGGCATTCAACCTGAAAAGATAATCAGATCTTAAAAACTTGTTTAAGGGAAGCAATATTTTATAAGGAGTAACTTACCTATTATTATATAAAGTTTTTTTTGAGGGAGAGGCGGAAGAAATGCTTTATGCAGACAGGTGGCCAGCCTGTAGTGTGGGACTTCTCAAAGAAGCAGGGTTACCCACTAAAAACAAACCTCCTCTACTCTTTAGGATTCTAACCTGGAACCGTTTCTCACATTATAACAGGCTAGGCCTAAACTTGGCTTATGCCCTTGGGGCTCACTCCATGTCCAAGCACTTGTTAAGGTGATCTGGGCCTCGGACGAACTGGGACAACAATACCAGTTTCCCTCGTCCTCAATGATCTTGTGACAGACCGTGTCCACCGTGAAAACACCAAATTTTCATGCAGCCTCCAGGCGGGGCCTTTCCTAACGGGGGCAACGGAAGAAAGTGTGCTCCGCATCATCGGGAACACAGTAAGTGCAAACCGGTGAACCAGTTTTGCCCATCCGATACCGGTACAGCTTGAAATAGCCGTGGTCTGTCAGAAACTAAGTGAGGTAGTAATCCACTTCACCATGCCGCCGTTCCACCCATGGCTGGACCTGATCTATAAGTCACGCAGTCCATCGTCCTCAGGTGTCTTGCTCCCAGCTGTGTTGCAACTGCTGGAAGGTTTGGGAGCGCTCTTCAGATCTTGCAGCATCCTTGCCAGTCTCACCTTGTCTCTAATAAATCAATGACTCCAGCAACCACCAGGACGGCAGACTTCGATACTGTCCAATATGCAGAATACACCCTGAGCGCAGCTTGACGCTGAACCCGCGAGTCCCAACTGGTGGATGCCCTTAGTGAGAGCGTCTGCCCACACCTCTGCCCCATAAAGGAGCACGGACTGGACTGCGGACATCAAGAGATTCTGCTCGACCGAGGACCCCAACATTGGCCATCAGCTTATTAAGGTAAGGGACTACCTTAGAAGCTTTGTCCGCCATACGGAAGATCTGGTCTCGATTTTTAGAAGTATAATAATAACTTATTTATTTGGCAAAAGTTCAGCAATTAAAGTAAAGATAAAGTAGGAGGTTTATTATTTAACCAGGTAAGCTCTATTTTACATCCCACCCCTCCATCATGGTATGGATAAGACTAGTCTTAATGGAACCGAAACCGGATTTTGCTTAAAAAATTATGTAAGAAATTGTTCAAACTTAATTTTTAAAGGAAAGTCTGAGATAAATTCAACAGTCCCAAGTTAACTTATTAATCTACCTACTCCGTACTGAAAGCTGTGTCCGTCTGGATTACAACATGTTCGATGCGAATATCACACATGACTTCGTTGTACACTAATTGTCACTAGTAAAGGAACCAGATTGAAGGTTATGTGTGACTGCTAATATAGTCTGTAGTTGTTCCTTCACCATGTATAACGCTTCGTTCGCAATTTTAATGTTTAAAAGTTTTATGTTTTAGTTATATGTTTAAAAATTAGTAACAAAATTCCTATAATCCTTTAGCACAGGGCTAAGCGTTGAACGTGTTAACAACAATAATATGCACTGGATGTGGAATAGGCCTTTGTGAATAAGCCTAGGCCCTACTCGGGGAAATTCATTAAATTAAACTTGTAAATGTTATTTATCACAACAAATGAGATGGAAAATGTCCGCAATAAAAATCTAAACAGGCCCCAACATAAAACCACAATCACCAATAATGTCACAACCACAACCACAATTCCACAACCACAATCAAACAATAAATTTGTAAAAATGATACGATTAAAAAGCTAATAATAAGCTAATAATAAAGCTAGCATAATTTTAAAAGCTAAGGTTAGTTTACCTCATCAACATTGTATCAGTACAATAGCTAAGGAGTATGACTAATATTTAAGCTTGTCATTGTTATTGGGCTAATTCTAATTTAAAATAATCTGGACACTGGGCTGTAACTTGAGCTGAATTTCACGTATTTAATCAATCTTTAGTCCATCCCTAACAGGTTCTTTTTAGATTTGTTTCAATCTGTTAAAATATAAAAAAATATGATACTGAGATCTCTAAATTACTGTAGTTTTCAGGAAAACTCATATTTATTTAAAATCCACCCATAATTTATATATCCCAGGTTTGAAACTTCTAAATGTGTATGAAAACTAGACACAATATAAAATTAAAAATACCTGACTCAAAATTAATCTAAATCAGAAAGATCAAGGTGGGATGCTTACAAGATTAGTCAGTATTGAATCTTGTTTGTTTACATAAAACTAACCTCAAAACAAATGTAATTGTAATTAAATATTCTACTTTAACAAACATAAACCGTAAAAATAATCAATAACAAGAGAAACTTATAAGATCTAAGAATATGTGACAATCTAAATAAATATAATCAATTAAAGCAATAATTTCGAAACTGATTACCTAAGCGTAAAGTGAGATAAGTTTTTCTGACACACTGATCACAACACAACACAATTACAGATGTAACTCAAATCATTATTTACTTCAGCGTCTCGATCTTAGGAGAATAGTTTGGACAATGTGGGGTGTCTCAAGCAAATGGTGAGGGGACGAGGGGAGACTCTATAAGGGGTCCGGGCTGAAAATACTGTCAGGCGATAATATGCAATGTGGGCCGCGGGGGGAGCCGACCCCCTCGAGGGGGAAATTGGAGGGGGTACTGACGTCAAAAAACTGGTACAGTCACAGCCAAATATTTCAGAGGGTTCCGAACGTTCCGAAACTGCAGCAGGGGCACGCCGAATGTTAAAAACTCTTAAACATTATTTTTATTTTCTATGATAGTCCATTATGTATAACATTTATTTTAAACATTTTCAATACTTCATCATTACTTATGTTTTTAGGGACTCAATTTTTAATGCAAAATATTTGTTTATAAAATTAAAATTACAACAATTAAAACATTTTAAACAGTTTTAATTAACAATTAAAACTAATCAAACCCTAAAAAATATTATCATTTACTTTTAAAAATTACTTCATACACCATAGTTCAAGAGATGGTAATTCACTAATTACATTTTGACGAATATATATATTCTTCATCAGATGATAAAGGTTATCAGATTTGATGGAATTGGAATTGCAGTATATGCATTTATTTTCGCATACAATATCTTATCTGATATTGGAACTTATAATTAGGTACCAGGAATAAGAATGTATTATGAATTTATTAGGAATTAATGCTTAAATTTTGCGGTCCCGATTCCAATTTTTTTTAATCACAAGGTCAACAACCTTCAAAACAATCTGAATTACTCTATCAGAAAAAAAATCAAAAATACTTCAATTAAAATGTATCAGATAATTAAACATACCGGTACCTATCTAACCAAAGATATTTTGTGATGAATACGGTACCAGCTAGTCAGATAATCCCCAATCAGAAGTAAATAACTATTTTTCTGACAATAAAATCATTACCGTACGCTAATATTTCATTTAATTGTTAATTCTCTAAATATTTATAATTTTTAACAAGATATGATTAATAGCACAAACATATCTATGCGGGTCGTTATTTGTATTTATCCGTAAAGGAATAATCTGATATCAATAAAGTGATATGAAAATGATACAAACAGTAGAAATATTTGGAACCCAAGACCCCCGCAGGGCCGTAGGCGCCGACGCCCTAAAAGCAACAACCGGGTTTGTATAAAAAGTGAAGCAAATTATCTGAGCCGTGGGGCGGTACAGGGTGGGGTGAGGAGGGAAGAGGCCTGCTCAAGACAAAAACCTTTCACGTTGGCAGGAAAACCTTTCGAAAATTAAAATCGAAAGCGTTGTGCCGGAAATGACAGCGTTACCTGCACAAAGAAGTTTATTGGCTTTGAAAACGTGTTACTAAAGAGAACTCGAGGTTTAAGATAGTTTTATATGATTTGTTATACTTCTCTTAAAAATAAAGCAGATATTTTCGTTTAATGTATTCGTTAGCATTATTTATTAGTGTCGTTTGCAGCAAACGTTACAGTGAAAACAATATATCGAAACGGTCCTATATTTTAGACTATCTATTTTACAACTTTTACAGTTTCTAAAAGTAAAGTTTAAAATTGTCCATAAAACCTAAAATATTTTACGTTGGATTTTTTTCAATTTTAATAAAATAGGGAACATATTTTATGAATTTAAATAAAATGGGTTTCCCTAAGTAACATCTACTATTAGATAGATGTAATCTAGCTTTGATCATTTATTTGTCATTAGTCGTTTTATAGAAAACGACAGTAAATTGAAGTTTGAAATATAGGATTTTAAGATCGAAATAACACATGAACATAATATTTAATTCTTTTATTGGTTTTGATTTATATCAATGAATAAATGTGAATTTCAATTTTAGAAAATCAAATATATTTGTAGTGTATTGATTAAAGTAAATAATCATTTTGTGACAAAATATTAAATAATTTGATTAATTAAAAGTTATACTGTAAATTGACATCCTAATTATCAATATTTTGATAAATTGTTTTTTATAAAATTAAACGTAAGGGTAACAATTTTCTTGTCAACCAGGCGGAGGGTATGGGTTAGGCGGGTTTTGGCTGCGCCTGTACAGGGGTTTAAGCACAGTGGGACCCCACATTTAGCCCCTTCGTGCCCCCGGCTTCCCCCCTCCGCTCCTTCTAGCCCGATCAATATTTTCAATTCATGGCTGCCAAGAAAATTACCCCTCCTAAATTTAAACTATTAGTTTTGTTACGGCAGTTGACACACCATCCAAAATAATTAAATCGTTCCAATAATTATATAAACGGTCAAAGCGAACTCCCAAACACAATTGATTTGCAAATTTATTTTACATTTTATCTCAGTTTTCACTGTACAGAGATACAACTCGTGAGTCACTTTAAATTTTGACTGAAATGGCAACCTACCCAGGTAGCTAAGTATGATTGACAAATGGTGTAGGATGATTGTGGCGCGAGATCTTTTAGTTTTGTAACTAAGGCTGACATGTTCCTTAGACAGGACTGTAATTAATAGAGTCTAGCCCAACAGCCAATGACATCTAAGGGACTTGCAGTTAGCGTGGGATCCGAACCACTTTTACCTCTGAATTGCGAACTAATCTAATTAAGAGGAATTTCTTTGCGGATGAACGTGGTATTCAATAGTGCGGACATTAATCCACACAAGAGAACGCCACTCACAACTATCCACAAATCGTGACCTCCAAGTAGCTGGATTACAGGACACGCAACCGTCCCAGCCAATATAGACCTACTGTAAAGATCCTTTCGATGACTAGTATCTGGTTCGAACCTAGACCGGTCCCACTGAATGTTGAGCTGCATTGAGCTAATTAATTACCCGGACAGATGAAATGCTAGTCTTGGTCAGCAACAAAGCGACCACATGATATGATGATATCATGTGGCTTTGCTACGATAATAAACGATGATGTCATCGTTTATTCATGTTAAAATATCCTGGAAGATTGTCTCGAGAATTGATAATTGATAAATATTGCACATAATAACACGTCGGATTTTTTTAAAAAATAATCTGCATATGATCTTGTTTAAAGGAGAGATGATGTAATGTTGTGTTATAAAACCTAATTATTATTACATATTATTATATTTGTGTTAGAATTCAAACTACGTCACTTTCTCAGTTGTAATAAACTAGAAATATCGTTAAAACGGGCACTTATTTGATTTAACTTATTTAATAAAGCTCATATTGTACTTATTTATATTAACAAATAGCATATTCAAGCATTTGATTTAATTTCTAAGGGGATTCGTTAAAAGTAAAAAATAAGCGAAAGTAAGAAACTTTAGGGGGTGATTGTTATTCACCTTTCTGTGACGAACGAATCAGTTTTAACATATATAGGCCTATTATTCCTAGAATGTCAAATATTTAGACGTAGCGATAAGTCCATCCTTTGTACGGGTATAGATTAGATTAGATTATTGAAATGGCGACCATATTACAAGAGAGGAGATGCGATTTAGTGTTAAGGATAAAGGTATTTATTATTATGATGGCAAAAAATATGAACCTGAAATCTCTAAGAAATATATAAATGCAAACTATATGCTCATTTCAGTTATTCAACATTAATTTTAATCAGATTAATTAGATGTAATCGGATAACTTATATCAAATTCTTATTCTAAATTCTAAATTCTTATCTAAGTTCTTTAAACGCCAAGATTTGTAACATTTTAATATACTGAAATATAACAATTTTTAAATAGTTTCAAAATTAACGAGCAATGTAAATACAATAATACTGTATTGGTTTTGATTTGGCAGCTGGTGGTTGTTTCTTTTTATTAACAACTTAGATCACGTCTCTAATATATAAATGAATGCATGTATGTAAGCGTTGCCAAACTACTCATCCGATCGGCATGAAAGTTTATAGGAAGTTGCTCTAGATTTGTTCGGGAAGGTTTTAGTGAAAAATTTTAGAAAACTCCACAAGGTTCCATTTTATGGCGTTTTCAATTTCTAATGTTAACTATATGGGGAATGAGTTTGTTTACAAATTTTCTACAATCAAAACATTTGATTTCTTAAGCTACAGATGTTTGTTTACAATGTAAACAACAAAATGTAAAAAAAATGTAAATTGTAATGTAAAAATATGAAGTAAATATGTGCTGTACAAGATGAACAACTTTATTCGAGACGTTAATAAGTTTTCGGTTGTTGGGGATTATTTTATTATATTTTTTATTTTGTCTGATTAAAAGTCATGTGTTTATATGTTGGCCAAATAAAAGATAATTACAATGTTTATACATATTACACATTATTAATTGCGATAAAAATAGAATAATCAATTTTGTGAACTAACTATAACTTGTATAAGTAGATTTATTGTGGATTTGGTTCAATTGTGAAAATAGAAATAAATTTCAGTACAGCTGTTGGGGGTAGGTGAATAATGCAAAACCATCATGGTTGTTTCTATAGTTTGAGGTCGATAGCGATAACATGGGTGGTAGACGAGGGGGTTGATGGGGTTGAGAGGGGCCAGGGGGCATCATGGGTGTGGGCGTTATGATAGTGGGTCAGTCCAGTCAAAAGTAAAAGTGCACAAGTCCAGCAATATTGCCAAGACATATATCAGGCCGCAGGGCAGAAATTTCGTAGAAATGGATTTTGTAGAATATTTGCATTGGCAATATACTATATACTACATTTTTTTGCACTTGCATACAGATATTACTAAAATTTAATAGTCTATCTAATTCGTAGCTTATTTCTATCTGAATTTAATAGCGTTGTAATTTGTAGTTTTAAATTTGTCAGTATTATAATGTCTTCAGTCATAAAATACTATGTGAGATCAAATTTATGTTGAATTTTACTTGATTTTTTTCAATTTTGTTCTGTCAAAACTTTTGGTAAATTATGATAAACGTTTTTACTGTAGTGTAATATTCATATTAAGTTGTGTTGCGGAATTTTAAATTATTGTAATGAAAGTTCTGGTTGGATGCGCAAATTGAATTTGGTTAGAAGGGGAAATTGTTAATACTTAAGAAGAGGTGAAGGGAACTCGAATGTTAAAGTTGCCAATAAAAAACTTGTACGGTAAATACAAAAGAAATACAAACATTTACATCTGTCAATAAAAACATTTATTATCATGGGTACCAACTAATTACGCTTCATAAATTTAAATTACCTACAGTAGTTTTGTTACAGCAGTTGCACTTTCCAAAATTAAAACGTACAATTAATTTACTTCTTATTTTTTAGTAGTCTTATTTGTTATCCTGTACCATCCTTTTGAATTGTTCGTGTTATTTGACGTGACCAGTTATACAGTAAGTTTTAAATCGGGGTTATTGCAAAGATGGCCGTGAACAGCTTTATTTCTATAGTTTGGCTCAAAATATCTCAATACTAGTCCATGTAAAATCTAAATTCGATTAAATTCCCCAAGTCTCGGAACATTCTCAGCAGTATACGAGTTGGCCGAAATAGCGTCATTATGTAGCCCTAGAATGCTTATGGGTGTAATTTTTTACGATAATTTATAGCTTCACAATATTTGCATCAAAATATAGAAAATTTCTCAGCTATTAATTACAGTGCCATTATTTTAATATGATACAGAACAGTAAGTGTACGTGTCGGTAGGCCTCCTCCGACTTGGATATAACTATACGGTTGCGATTTTGTTGGTGTTACGACAGGTTTGGACACGAAAATTCATTACTTGGTTAATACGGATGAAGTCAGGGAAACGCATTCAACCAAGTGAAAGTCAGCCCCAGGGGAGCGGGTACTGTCCGTCGTTGGTTCAGGTGACGCTATCTATGAGCGAGGCTATTGCCCCTTTTGCCCGTTGATGATTCATGGCGCACTATCTACCCAGTAGGCCACAGTGTGTTGCTTGTTCATGTGGCGCTATCTACGTGTTAGGATACAGTGTGGTGCTGGTTTAGGTTCAGGTGGCGCTATACATATTCGTATGACTATTATTGGCTATCTAATTTCAAATATGGGCGTCATCAGTGCCTCATGCTCCCATTTTTATGTCATACTTTAGCCAAATAATATTATAATATGTTAAATTTATTTTAGTTTTATATAAACGGGGGATGGATATACGTCTTTATTATATTATAAATGGTGATTATTTATACTATGATATAACTCAAACATCAATATACAGTATTATAATATTGTTTATGTTTTATACAGTATAACAGTGCATGTTTGAGGAAGTTACATTATTTTCAGTGGAAATAAACGTATATTTTTCAGGTGTAAATAGAACACTATAAAATAGTTAAAAGAAAATAATGTGGATGGGGAAGAATTCACACAATAAATTATATAAAATTTATTTCTTTTACAATATTATGATAAGTTGCACATAAAATATTGTAGTAATGAAACAAATATAAATCCAGATCTTTTTTCTAAACTACTAAAAACTAGATAAAAGATCAATGGAAAGAAGCATTCTTATACGTCTTTAAGCCCTATAACCTGATTTGAGGGTGAATTACAAACCTCTTACAAATTAATAATCATATCATATTTGAACTTAAAATGAGTATGAAATAAATACAAATAAGAGTTCAATAAATAGTTTATCAAGTTCAAGTAATGAAAACCCTCCATATCATTAATATCAACAATAAACTGTAAAATCTTTAACTTAAGCCCTATAGATGAAATTCAGAGAAAAAAATTTTGATCATCAAATACTTACAAAATTCAGGTCACTTGATTAAAATTCACGATTTTAGCCAAAAGATATATTTTAGGGTCTCATAACTTCCCACAAATTTTTTATACTTTAAATACCATATGTTAAATTCTGTATTATTAGACATCCTAAGTTATGATTTATGTCTATAAAAATATATATACAAAGTATATATATATAATTAAAAATAATTTCCCATATTGTAAGGATTTTTTTAAATTTCAGTTCACTTAATATAAGCAGAAAGGGTGATATGTTTGACACTAAAATTGATGTGAATGTGCGGCTGATGTTAAGCTTACAATTATTTGATTATTTTAATTATATGTCTAATTTGGTTGATGTCCTTTCATTAAAACCTACGAGGTTATTCTATATTGCAAGCAATTTGGTGTTTACAGTTATTCCACAAATTATAACCTGAATGCATTATTGAGTGAATTTGCTGATTGCTAAACAATTTTGTCTATTCTCCGGTTAGGGTAAAGTTACAAAGAATTTATCGACTCCTTTAGCTGTGCCAGCGAATCAACCGCCACTACTGCTATCATTCCCTCTGGAGTTGATGGATCTTCCAAGCTCAAGATGTTCAGCGCTTCTTCTAAAACTTTCACTACTTCCCCCATTATTTTCTTGAACTCTTCCTTCTTTATTTCTCCATATTCGTATCTGTTTCTGTTGTAAAGCATCATTGGGACATGGAGTTCATAAAGAACCAGACCTGTTCGAGAAATGAAACTTTAGAGAATAATAAAAAGTCAAATTTGAAACATGTCAGTAGATACACAAATCTAGAGAAACAGAAATGAAACTAAATGAAGTGTCACACATTATAATTAGCTAATAATTAGCGATTAGCCCGTTCTTTGTAAGGTTTGTATGTCTCAGTGTTAAGAGGAAAATTACTTATTGTTATGAGTAAATAATTAACTTATATCCAAATAAGTATAAAAACAACTAAAAAAAACTAAAATTCTTAGCTCAATATTTCAAAGTTTAATTTTGAATTAGATTTATTTAGAACTAAACTATTTATATTCAATATCTTGATTACAGTAATTTGAAATATTTTAGGGCTAAATAAAATTTGTCGAAAAAACTTTACTATGAAAAAATATACATCTACACACTAATTACTATATAGAACTATAAAAATAACTAAAAAATTATATAATTTAAAAGATGTGTTTATATTAAAAATTAAAAAGGCACATGTAGCAAGTAGAGTTAGTATTGAACATCGATGAAAAATGCTGTATAGATTAAATAAAAATAAAATAACAAATATTAATGCCTTCGAAAACAGGGTTCTTAGAAACTTGTTCAGCTCTAATTTTTCCTTGCAATGTTATTTCGTTTGTTATTTGCTATGTTATTTCATAGAACCAATGGTGTGTAGACACAACCTTGAGGAAATTATGAATCTGTAATTTAAGTAGAAGTTTCTAATTTCTTAGACCTAACAAGACATGAGAACAACACACCTCTGAACCTGTTGAGGCCGGGCTTGACAATGTCGACCGTCTCAAGTACTTGGCGGCACAGCTCTATCTTGCGTTCCAGTAATATGTCTGGCAGGTCTGCAAAGGTGTAGCCGGGGGCTCGCCCATACAGCTGGACCAGAGAGTGCCTCAGCGACATCATGTACACATTACGAGGGTGCAGCACCGTCTTGTATTTCTTCAACAGCCGCTCTATCTCCTGAAGTTCAAATTATTAGTTGGTCTAGTTGTAAGTCAACATTCTACTACGAGTGTCTTACTAGTAGTTAGTATGGACTTCAATATAGAATATTCAATGATAAATAAATAAATAAGGTCTTTATTTGTCAGCTTTCATCAGATCAATGTTCTGTTTTACATGACAACTGTTGTCTTCACAAAATACTTAATAATAAATAAATAAAGAAATAATAAATATGTAAGTCAAATATACAGTGATAAATTCCAGGATTCCCATTTCTATTTCTAGTGTTTGTGTAACATTAACTTTAACTTTGTAGATTTTTATAAATTTGTATTATGCTTACAAGCAGAAAAGTAAAAGCTTAGATCATTATATTTACCTTATTATTTAATACTTTTTGCTGAAATTGTGATCTACTCAGCTAGATATTTTAAGTCAAGTTGGAATGAGAAATGAGTGTAAGTCTTAAATCCTATTCTCAGATCGAAAACAATAAATACAATAAAACACAACAACAATTGGACACATTTAACAATAAATTATATCATGGAATATATTCCATGTTCAAAGTTTCAGTGAGAAAAAGCAATAAGGAAAATGTATTTTAAATACTTTGTCTAGAGTTGTCGAGGTTGAACGAGCGTGGAATTTGATCAAGGCACTGAATAACATTTTAGTTTTCATTACACTGTAATCATATTAAGAGAACTAATTAATTAATATAATTTTTCAACTGACCTTTATTTGCCCATTTGATTCCGTAAGTATCTGTACAATGGCAGCAGTAATATTGTTTTTACAGCTGATTTCAATTTTTACATCCTTTACTGGCAGTATTGTTAAAGCTACTAGTGCTGAGCGCTACTAGTGTTAGAAATCGTAACTAAATACTAGGATAAAATCTCCAACTGATTTTCCCAGCCTAGGCCGGGAAAATATTACTTTCTGTACTTGTAACTAATGTTGAAAGCAGCTGGTTTCGATACAGTGTAATGAAAATACTATTAAACCTACTGAATAAATAAAATATTATACTTAAATACTATTATAGTCTTTTCTCAGCGTACCGGTAGTGTATGAGCACGGCAATGTTCTATCTATAGTTTGATTAATTTTACTCCATGTATACAATGTATAGCCTATATTATATCATAAAAGCTCTGTAGTTGAAGATTTACTCCTTAGTGACCCACCTAATAATTACTTAATTTAGTATGAAACATAAATATATATTACAGTTAAAGTTAAACCATTTACCTGAATCTTTATGTCTCCTTCTTCAATGGTTTCCACTTCTTCTATCTCACTCTGAATCAACCTGAATATCTTCCTCAGAGTTTCTGCTCGTATGACAAACTCACAATGGGAGCACTTCCAGATGGCTCCTTGATCTTTAATGGACAAGCACATAAATCTAAATACAATTAATAAATTTTTTATGGTTTATGAACTACAGTACTATACACCAGTGATAGTACACCAAGACTAAAATATACACATTACTAGATATTCTATGTATTCTATCTATTCTATTATAGATATCTCTTGATGAATGCAGGATTAAGTCTTAAAACTCCAATACTGTTTTATCTACAAATATATAAAAAATGTTGCGCATATTTTTTGGGGAAAATAGATAATATATAATAATAATATGATAGAAAGGTATAAGGTATTCATGATGACAATTCATCTAAAACAAATTTAATGGGTGATAATATTAGGAGCCAATTGCCTTTAATCATTGCTAGGTTATTAAATAATGGTCCTCGCAAATGAAATCCATTACATTCACCACATTTATCCTTCAATTATCTTCTTCTTAAAATTCTCAAGTAGTTGGGTGGCTCAAATAAGAATATCTACATCCAACATGATTTTAGAGGTGTCATCATAGAGTTTGCAATCAACTTACCGAGGGGATTGGAGGACATGATGATTCCGTTGTCACACTTGGTGCATTTGAGAGTACTCAGGTGGGTGCCAAGCTCTGTGGGATCTGCACATCTCTTGCAATCACAGTCAAAGCGTTTGCTATATTTTATGTTTTCTCTGCGTAAAATCGTCGGCTGAATGCTTGATGTATATGAAACATATAACTCCTCATCTTCAGGCACATCTATTGTGACTCTGACTCGACTCCTACAACAGTAATCTTTGTTATTTCCAAATAAATTTGATAGTTTTGTTTAAAAATAAAAAATAGTTTATAATAACACTTAGCTGAAGTCAAGACTACACATTGCAATGCATTTTTAAAATACATTGCTAGATCAAGGAGCCATCTGGAAGTGTTTACATTGTGATTTCGTGATATGATCAGAAACCCTGAGGAAAATATTAATGTTGACTTAGAATGAGATGGGACAAGTGGAATCCATTGACCCTGAGTCAAAGTCTAATAGACAAATCTTAATCTTGTGACTACAAGTGTGAGATAATTAAAAAGTTCTTCTAGAAACAAATTTTCATGCAAAAAATTGTAGAGAGATAATAAACCAACCTGAAGTTATCACCAGCGTAAACGGTATGAGTGGTATTTGCAACACAGCTATGTGACATCATGCCTGTCTGAGGGTACAGACCGCGGATGAAAAATCCATATAGTGTTCTGATTTCAAAAGCATTCACCTCCAACACTCCTATTGCCCAGTGAATTTCATCTTCAGTGAATCTGAAATTAGGTTTTTATAATTATAGAATCTTATCAAGAGGTGAATCACTATTTGTACACAAGTACACAATACAAAATAACTTTCTGAATGAATAATTAATTATTCAATTGTAATTGACTGGATGGTGGAGTCATCCTGTAATCCAGCTACTTGGAGGTCATGAATTGTAGATAGTTATGATCGATCGTTGGTGGGTGTAGTGTTCTCGTGGGTGGATTAACATCCGCACTAATGAATACTACGTTTATCCGCAAATACCATCCTTATCATTAGACCAATTCGTAATTCAGAGGCCGTGGTTCGGATTCCATGTTAAACTGTAGGTCCCTTAGTTGTCATCTGTTGGGCTATTAATTAACAGTCCTGTCTAAGGAACATGTCAGCCTTAGTCAGTAACTATAAGACTACGTGATCGCGCCACAATCATCTTACACTCAATCCTCAGAAAAAATATGAGAAAAAAAACATTGTTCAGAAATAGAAGACATGAAGTAAGAAATTACTAATACCTGAAAATTTGATTTTTTTTAACTAAACCTCGAAATCCTTGCTGTCCTGTATAATATTTTTCAGGAAGATAAGGTCCCTTTTCCCTTGGGGGTTTACATATACAAACTGAACTTCACTCCCTAATCATTAAGTCTTGACAACTGACTATTACAGCTACTTATTTACAAACATCAAGAAGTCAACACACGTTCCATCCTTCTGCAGAATCACCTGTCAGCCAGTTTACACTTGTTACGCAGGAACTCTACAACGTTGACCTGTTCAATCTCCCAGTCCGGGTCTTCCTTGCGTAGCTCACCATGGGTCTCCAGGTCCCTAACCTCCCGGTCCCACCGCTCCGGGTCCCGGTCCCGTTGCAGCAGCACTCGCAATGGAGTGATGCACTCGAACTGTGGCGAGCCATTGGTCAGTTGATCTTTGGTCTCTGGCATATAGCGCACTCCAGCTGATGAAAATACGGCACATTCGGCCTGGAAAGAAGGTCTTTAATCAATTGATACATTATTGTTAAAAGGGTTTTCAGTTTGAATGATTCTAGGAGCACAAATGCTTTACCAGTATTTAATGTGAATGTGATTTTTTTGTGAAAGAAGTTCCAAACATTTTCAATAGTTAAGGATTCAGAAAAAAATTTTGCAGACCATATAACCCATCTATTCAATGACTGAATGATTGAAAAATTTTATTCCAAGAAAAACTACAACAATTACAAAAATACTAAAAATAAAATAAAGTAAAATAATGAAACTAAAACTCAACTATATAGAAGCAAATATAAATTATAAATATAATTACTTTAACTAAAAAATAAAACAGCTATCGTTTAACTACAACAAAGTATATGCAGTAAATACAAATTTAAAAATAATACAAAAAAATTTACTATACTCAAATAATAAAATGGTTTGGAAACAGAGGAATAGAAAAAAGGATATTATATAAACTGATACTTTAGAATATCGGTACTTGGTATTATATAACTGTTTCTTAATGGAGGACATATTTACACATTTCTGTTATATTTAATCAGTCCCAGAAATATCTCACCTGTGTAACATAAGAGTATATGAATGATGTGAAAAAACAGCTGCTCATGTTCCAGAACAGAGTCCAACTGATAAAAACTAAGTTATTTCTTATTTTAGAGTTATAAATAATTTGAGTTGTGAATTTACTTACAAGCTTGTGGGCTGGACTCTGTTGGCACTCCTCCCCACAAACAGGCCACCCACAGTCTGAACACACTGTAGGCTCGTCGATGGGCGTGTAGCATCCAAGACAGATCGGAGGTGAACCAGACTTGGGCCCAACTGCCCAAGGTGTCTCCTCCAGCACCTCCTCTCCAGCCTTGAGCGCCTTGGCTGAGACCATATACCTGGCGAAAATCACTTTGCTAAAATCACGACTTCCCTTTGCACCAATTATTGCCTTGTATTTTAATAGAATGTAAATCAAGTGTTTTTTGTGGTTTTTAGACTTTCTTACATTGTGACATTAGTTATTCTTGAATCTATTTTATTCAATATGGCGCCAATCCCATACACGTGGAGGTATTTAGATTAAAATAGTTGCAAACTTTTTTGTAAAATGCTTGTATCGCAATAATTTAGCCTGTCATAAATCAAAGTACACTAGTCTTTGTTACTAAAATCTGGCTTTGTCAACTTTAGGCTAATATAATTTTTTGATTTTGTTTGATTATTGATCATTGAATTTATTGTGATGTATGAATCAGCTGGTTTTATAAATAATTAACTAAATTATTTCGCTCATATCCTTTTTTAATAGTTATACATTTCGGTGCAGAATGATTGGTACTTACTATAGGCCAGGCGCACACAGGTGTCTCTAGCAACAGTTGCGCAACTCTCTCGGAGTCTCTGAAGTCTGACAACAGTTGAGCAGGAGTGTGCACATAGGCAACTGTTGTAAGAGTACAGTGTTGAGGATCCAGTATTGAGTTCAATAATACAACAACAGTAGATGCTATGTTATTGAAGTTTTTTGTGTGAAAAAGTAGAGGAGATACTGGGTTCATCCCATATATAGTAAGGAGCTTGTGAATATTTTGTATAATGACTTAGGAAACATCAAGAAAAGTTTTTTCTATATTCAATTGATAGTTTAATGTCTTCATTACGCACACTTATACTTAAAAATGTACTTTAACCAAACAAAATTCACACAACAATCAACCCCCGGATGGTCGAGGGGTGAGCACACACCCCTCACTTTTCACTTTTCATTTTAAGTTTTTACGAAACATGTAGTTTGTAATATATCGACCTGAAACTTGGAATAGCTGTTGTTTGGGGTGTCAGTAGTCGAGGGGATACAGTGGTGGAAGTTAAGTGACCTTCGGTCTGTCTCGCACCTTTGTTTCGTGACAAGTTACAGTGCAGTAAGCACAACTGAAAAGGCCTTTTATTTAGTAATGAATTATGTGTTTTGTATAGTTATCATTTT
This sequence comes from Nephotettix cincticeps, assembly GCA_023375725.1. NCBI lineage: Eukaryota > Metazoa > Arthropoda > Insecta > Hemiptera > Cicadellidae > Nephotettix > Nephotettix cincticeps. The sequence goes on along the minus strand of CM041790.1, from coordinate 24,348,797 downwards.
TATTGTTGTAATACACTGAGTAATTGCACTGAACTTAACATACACCGAACAACAGTCACAACAGTTGCACAGCTGTTCCTCGATTGTTTCCTTGATGTGTACACTCCAATTTAAAATAATTCTGAACATTTCATTTGACCAACTGTTGCTAGAGTCAAAATCGCCTGTGTGCGCCAGGCCATATATGAAAGTCTGAAAACTGTTTCAGTGAATCAAATATATACATTATTTTCTTACGGTAATTTATCTTGATCCTTCCGATATTAAACTAAAAAAAAATAAAACTCAGATAGGATGAACTTTAGTTGCAAATAAAAAAATGTTCCGTCAACAAGGTATTAAATCATATTAGACTCTGGTTAATGAATCAATTGGTCTTTGTCCATAACAAAGTTACAGTACATTTTGTAACATTTATTAAACCATACACTCAGCACATTTACCCTTGACAATTTAAAACACTTACTGGGTTGATCTTACATTCACCAGGAATCTTAAAAATGTGGTCATATTGACTTCTACAGTTTGGTTTTCTATATGCAGCTGTATAGCCTTCTGTACATACTGTTTTTTAGAAAAAATTGTTATTTTATCGTGATTTAATTTTTAAGTGCCATTGTGAGTTGATGTTTTGTCATAACTATTTCCTGCACAGTTTTAGGTTGCGTGCAGTTCTGTTGCCAAGGAGGACTGCAGGACTAAATTAGATTGTAAAGGTGTGAGCCAGAGAGATAGGTGAGATGAGATGCTAGATATTTTATGGATATGCCAAGTGCGCTTCCAGTTTACTAACAAATCACTGTGGTCAGCTGTTGCCAAAAGTTTAAAATCTTTAACCTTATGTAATTTTTGTTTCCTTTGCCTCATTGTTGAATCTGTAAAGAAATTGTAGATTTCATTCGTCTGTGTGATTTAACTATTGTCAATAACTTATATAGTAGTTTAGCACTCATAGTCGGGTGTTGACTTTTGTACTTTCTACCACCCAACTTATAGCTATATAAATAAAATTAGAGTTTTGTCTGGACACTGCTTGGAATTATTATTATAATATTTTTGGTTATTTCTATGTTTTATAGCCCGAAAAGCTGAAATGGTTCTTTATCTCAATTATTATTGTCTGTCAGTCTCTATGTAACGCTAAACAAGGCATTTGTGTTCATCCTCGCCGTGAAAACAAGAGCATCCAGAGTTATGAAAATTATTCTCCTCATTCTATACCTTATGGAGGAGGTTTTTGTTTACTTTAAACCGACCCACGTATTATGAATATTAAATAATAAAAAAAACCTGGGTTTTTGCTTTCAAAAACCCAGTTTTGAGCTATGTTAGACATACATAGTGACTGATAAGTCTATCACCAAAATTTGTGACGTAGTTCATTGGGTCAAAACAAGCAAAAAGGGTCCTATGTATTAAAATGCATAATAAGCCAAGACAGCCCCTTTATAATATTTTTATAACATATTATACAGTATTATATTATAATATCTCAGTCATTTTTCAATCGATTATTTTGAAAATGAGCAGACATCTTTGAATAGTTATGACCCAGTTTAGAAAAAATACCAATGTTATTTAATTAACTTTAAAAGGGTTAATTGTTTTAAAAATGATTAAGAATAAAAAGTTATATCATATTTAATTCCCTATCCCATGAAATCGATATTATAAAAATCAGTCAATCAACAATAAAGATTCATATACTTTTACTTATACTATACTTACTACTTACTTATACTTTTACTTACTTACTACTTATACTTTGATACTTTTACTGTCTGTGTGTATGGATGAGTACAGAGCCACAGCCTACACTGTTGGTCCAATTTAGATCAAATTTAGCATATATTCACCACATCCAGACATGCCAGGACATCCTGGAGACATGCTAGGTCTGTCCAGGTGTTTTTGAATTTTTTTTTAAACGAACCACGAGTTCGAAACCCTGGGTCACAAACGATAGTGACAAATAGAATTGGATCGACGGGATATTAAGGTTAGTAACCTGTTATTTATTTTTATTTTTATTGTAAAGGGTACTTTTTCTCTGAAAATCCATTAAAAAATCTAATTTATCTTTTTAATTAAAATTTTATTCTATATAATGCTTAGGGTTCTTAATAATATGACACCATATGTGCGTCTGCAAAATTGTTGGTTTATAAATTATGGACTTTTGAGTGTCAAATAAAAAAAGGTTTCGGTATATTTTATGGTATAAGCAAAATTTGTTTAAAATAATTTGACTGTCACAGTGAAAGCCACCTCAAACAGCTGAACAAAATACTACATGAACCATTGGTCAACGACTAATGCAATAGGTTGTCTGGGAGCACCCAATGTTATATGTTACTCATGGAAAATACTAAAAACCCAATTTCTTCTTTATTTCTCAATCATGAAACTTGGTATGCAGGGATAGGTTGAATTACTCAGAAAACTCTACTCAAAAAGTTTGGTATTACCTCTTCGAGGAAAGAAGAGAATATCTCCTAAAATTTCACTTTAACTTGTAGCAACTCTTTTAACTTTTAAAAGGAAATGTTTGAACTAAGAGTTTTAGAGCTTTGGGGCTCTTTGATATTTTTCTATTCTATAAATAGTCCATCTGATGATTGAATATTACCTGTAAAATCATATTATAATGACAATAGTACTTGGTAGAAATAAAAGTAGCTATTCAATTTTAGTTAAAAAGAAATGTTTTTTAAATTTAATTAAAAAAGTTTCTAAAAATTAAGGAAACTAAATCTATTAACACTGTATTATGTCTGGTTCTTTACCTGCCAACTTTATCATTCCTCTTTAATCGGTAATTCTTCGCCATTCTTCTATAAGTCTTGGTTCTAAATTTTAACTGAAATATAAAATATTTTATTGTTAAATAAAGTTAAGTTAAAAAACCCTGTTATGACTAAGAAAATTTTGTCAAATGAAAAAAAACATTAAACTTTTAGTCTGTACCTTCTACATAATTGTAAATTTTTCATTTTTTTAAACTCCCAATTTTATGGCATACATTATTAAACCTTACGGAAAATTTTGAAAATTCCAAACAATCAGTGGTGAAGAATAAATCTTTTTGGAAATATATGTGTCCAATTTTTTGGACCACCAAAAAAATTTTTGTGATCCAAAAATCCTTGGACAGAAAAACATTTTTGTGACTTTTAAAACAGTGCTTGTTTTAGACTATAAAATAAGATTTTTTCTTCTTCATCGGTTGGAAAATAAATGAGAATATCTCCCTTTACAATAAAATCTATCCTACAATAACAAGAATATGCCTGAATAGAAAATAAATCTGTCATTAAATATTAAAAATTATTGCATAAAATATAAAAAATTGTAAGCACTTGTATTACTTATTTCAACTGTGTTACAGGAAGTTAAAAATTAATTAGCCTTTCTGTAAATTCTAAACCTGCAGACTTACAGAATTGTAATAAAATAGAACTCTTCCTTGATTTGCGGTTGCCGGTATAAATACAGCTTCGCCTCAGAAACGCACTAACTGAATCACCTACACGGAACTGAGCCACTGAGATTGGGGAGACCGCCATCAGACAGACAGCCAGAACCTACTTGACTAGCATTTATTTTTAGCAGCTATCTGCATTGTTGCTTCTAGCTCTTGGTTTAACCTATTCCAAAACAGAATTTTCAAAAGACAATTTTATTTAAAAATTGGAAATAATAAGTAGTAAATTGTCAAGTGTTTTTATCTCATTCGTAATGCACAGGCCTACTTTTTCATCAAGTATTTTATTCATAAATATCTTTTTTTGGATATTTTAAAACCCTAATATTTTTTGGGTATTGCCCTTCAAAAAATTCTAACAATTAATTAAACCTATTTCCTTTAGGTTTTAGTACGAAATTGGATGATAATGGTTGTAATATAAATTTTTATGTATATATATTTTTTAAATGATCCTATAATAAAAATTAAAGAATATGATTGTTTTATTAAAGACTAGCTGACCCGGCGAACTTCGTAACGCCCAACAGTAAATATGTGTTAACTTTAAGATTAGCCATGTTCTGAAATCGAATAGCATTACGGCTTCGTTATGAAATATTGGATATTCTGGGCCAAGGGCTAGTTAATAACAATACTGAAACGATAGGACATATTAATAACATTCTCACAAAACAAATAAATCTGAGTGGATTGATTCACAATTTTCTAATCCAAACCAAACCTAACTGTAATACAGCTTTTATAGGAAAGATATACAACAGCTTATTATAATAAACGTAATATGTATAAAAATTGTAATTATTTTTTATTTGGCCAACATATAAACACATAACTTTTAATCAGACAGAAAATAAAAAATATAATAACATAACCCACAAAAATCGTAAACTATTAACCGTGGCGAATAAAGCTGCCATTACCTCAAATTATAGAGGTGCAAGGATTACATCATTTTGTATTACAGAGGTTTTTGAGCAATAACTTTGAACTATAGACATATTTTAACGGCGAAAAATACTGTTAGAATTTTAATTATCAAGGTATTTTCTGTGAACTGTTCGATTTGTAGAGGTAAAATTAACATTGCAAAGATATGTTAGTTTGAGGGGTATAAAAGTCAAATTAACGAAGATTTCAAATTATTGAGGCTCGATTTATGGATTTCACTCAAATTGATCTCTTTTATTAACTCTATTTATTTACCACCAACAACAATATAACATGGCAGATAGTCCAAGGTGCTTTTTCATCCACACCAAGCAAGAGCAGGAGTGAAACATCAATTCAATGACCTCACAATCTTCATCCACTATAGTTAGAGAAAATTGTTTCTGTATCCTTATTAATAGCAAATGATTGTTGTTATTTTTTAATAAGCAGTTTTATAATTGATCTTTTTACCAAACAGATAAGATAGGACCTCTATTTCCAGCAGATATTCATTTGAATATATTGGATTTGTCACAAATATTTTACAAAAGTCCTGTAAAACTGGTTAACTGGTTACAGGTTAAAATAAACAAGGTAAAACAAGTAAGGTTGAACAAACAGAATTTTCTCATTCATACTTAAAATACCTACCTGGGTAGGTTGCCATTTCAATAATCTAATCTAATCTAATCTAAATGACTTAATAGCTTGCCTATCTTTATGTGAAATGGCTACAAGCCCATTTTCCATTCAAATATTCATCTGTTGAATAAAACGCTTTTTCAAGCAGGAAGCGAGTTACAACAGTTTTAAATTTAATTATGTCCATGTCTCTGATTGGTAATTTATTGAATAATCTGGTGGCTATTAGATGGTTTTTTCATTGTTTTATTTAGTCTAGCATAAGGTAATTTTAAGTTAAATTTTATTCTGGTATTATAAGAATGAATATCATTATTGAACATGAGATCAGGTTGATTTTTGATAAACAATAAATTTTGCAGTATGAAGGCAGAGTAAAGAGTCATAATTTTTAAATGGACTAACCATGGTTTACAATGAGCTTTATAATGGACTCCTGCAATGACTCTTACAGTACGCTTTTGTAGGATAAATACACCTTTAGATGCAGAGGCACTGCCCCAAACAATCAAACCATACATAATTTTTGCATGAAATAGTCCAAAATAAGCTATTCTAACAACATTTTGCGAGACGATGCCACAGAGTCTTCTTAAAGCAAAAATGTCGGAAGCCAATTTCTTACATAATTTTGTTGAGTGATCTGACTAGGAAAGGGTAGGATCCAACGAAACTACAAGGAACTTAGCCGAAATACCCCCTTCTTCCCCGGTAAGATCTCTCAGGCCGAAGAACATAGTGGTGGTTTTCTCTCGGTTTAAAGTTAAGTTGTTGGCATCCAGCCAGCCACTAACCTTATTTAAATTTTCCTGGATGTCAACTTTAGCCAGTTCTTTAATTTTGTTTCTTGCGATCAATGTGGTGTCGTCTGCATACATAAAAATTCCAGATGATACATTTACTTCTAAATCATTAATCAATACTAAAAATATCAGAGGTCCCAATACAGAGCCCTGCGGCACTCCCTGAGTAACATTTAACATCTTCAAACATTTACCAATGGCAAAATCATATTGGAATCTATTTTCCAGATAACTTTAAAAAAAATGACAATTCCCTGCCTCTTATATTATAAAAACTGAGTTTTTCCAGCAAGTAATTATGATTGACTCTGTTGAAAGCCTTGCTGAGGTCACAAAATGCGGCCCCGGCAAGTTCTCTCGACTCAAAAGAGTCTAAAATTTCCTCAACCAGATCTGTCAAGGCTGTTGTTGTCGAGACAGCCTGTCTGTAACCATTCTGCCTAGTACTCAGTATGTTGTACTTGTTAAAATGATTTATAAGCTGTTTACTTACAACTAATTCGATTATCTTGGAGAAGACAGGAACTACAGCAATGGGCCTATAGCTATTTACATTCTGTTTGGAACCTTTGTTTTTATATATGGGATAAACCTTGCTGACTTTGAAAACACTTGGGAAAGTGCCTTCACACATACATTTATTAACTAAAGTGACTAGAGTATCCATAGAACAGGCTGCTGTATCTTTGACAGCATAAATAAACCTTTTTTTCTTGATGGACACAAAATAAAATTTTTGAACTTAAGTTCTTCAGTTGATTATATACAGCAATCAAATATTAAATTTTATAAACATTATAATCGGACATATATTGTAATCAAATGGTTACATGCAGAAATATAATTTGTAAAGACCTTTACAAATTGAATAATAAAACTAAATTTCATTGAATTTTTTTAGTGACAAGTAAGAATTGGATTGACGGATTATAAGGTCAGTAACCTGTTATTTAATTTAATATATCCACCAATTCAGGAGGCCTATAAATAAAAATGAATGAATTTTTTTATTGTGTAACCTTTTGGCCAAGGTCTAGCGTAAGAATTTTCAGGTCGCACTACTGCCTCTCACGTGACCTAACAACTACTTATGTAGCCGGGACCAACGGCTTAACATGCTTTCCGAAGCATGTTAACCTGTTACGTGATCCATTGAAGTTATAAGCACAAGTTTGCTCTTATGACTTTGACAAACTTATTTTTCTCTGGCCTCAGGATACATTTCCTCCCTTCAAAAAGTTTTCAAAGATTAATACAGTACTGCATTCTTACGGTTGTTATCAAAGAGGCACACATCTCATCTCGTTAAACATTTTAACGTCCTTATAACCCTTATAGATTATCTGCTTGAGTGTCATATATAGTGCCTCTGTAGCAGCACTCGGTGAATTTCTATTTTATATGAATTACCTACTTCAGAAGATACTTACTAAGCTTTCATAGAGCTATAACGGTTTACGAAATGTTACCACAGTATGTTTATAAAATAAAGAAGTTATACCTATTTACTTATTCTCCATAAGAATAACAAGAGAAATAGGTAAATATTTCATTTCTCCTTAAGGAGCTAAAAAACTTGGTCTTTTCAGCATATATTAAATTTTAACTACATGAAGCTTTATACCAAGTTTTATCACAATAATTCAAATAATAAGCGAGATATCAATTTCTACCTTTCCTTACATCTTACATCCGATGTCTTTACCACAATCGGTCAATTGGGGAATCGTCTATCTTCTTTTCTTAGGTGCGAGGTCTTCTCAAAGTGAGTTCTGTTTTTGGCCAACTTTAAACGTTGAAATGTATTTTTTTCAATGAACTCATACTCATTCATATTATAATAAAGCCTATATTTTTTAATTATTGCTTTAATTTTGTGGTAGAAGGTGTGTGATTAGCTATCACTTTAATGTTGCTTGATAATAAACTAAAGAACAATAAGCCTGTATATTGTAGGGTGTTACTGAGTTTTTGTAATCTGTATTGAAATTGTTTTTTGTGCGAGTGTTGTGGTTGTGCAGATTTTGCCTTTAAGCTGGTAGGGTTTTTTAACCAGGACCATTGTTTCAAGAATGTATAGGGACATCACAGTGAGGATGTTGTGCTCCAAAAAGAGAGGCTTACAATGCTCCAGTGATTTTTTCCCATATATCGCTCAGACTGTATTTATTTATTTTTTATTAACAGAATTCTGTCTAGATTTTTGTGGACTGTGGATCCCGTACTAGTGTCATAACGTAGATGGGATGCAAAGAGCGGGTAAGCCACAAGGGCAGTCTTCTCAGAGCTTATAATTCTTCAGACATTTCTTCAGCATGTTTTTTGTTTGGACCTAAAAACGAAACAGAAACTTTGTTCTGGATCTAGGTCTTGCCTTGATGAACCTGGTATAGTGCTTCTATTTCCTATAAGAAATTTTCTAAAATTTGGATGGATGACAAATATTCTGAGAGGCATTTTAAATTGCACACGGATCTGGCTGTGAACCAACATGCTCATCTATTGAGCATGTTGGCATATACTTATATTATTATTGCCATATTATTGAGGGGGATGTTCGCTGAGTACGCAGGTGTGCTGCGGCGGGGGTATTTTGTGCTGTATTTGTAGTTTAAAGATTTAATCGAAAGAAAAACTAACAGCTGTTGAATCAATATTAGTTAGTATAGATTGGTCATTGATTTTAAACCCATTTTGAAATCATACTATATTAAAAGTTATTTTAACGTATAACTAATAACAATAATGGTATAAATGTTCTAATCTATTTAATTGTAATATGTAATGATAATGAAGCTGGGTATTGATTTCTTTTCTTTGTTGATTCTTGTCTATTGATTTGTTTAGGATTTCAGGTTTACATTTTGGTATGATGATCTTTCTTTTTTAAACTGAATCCTACAACCCGTACTATAAGGGCGGGCTTACTGCTAGTCTTTAATAATGTTGTTGTTCGTTTTTTACATTATTTTCTATTATCCTCCTGTTTAATAAACAAAAACACATTAATCAATAGATATATTAAAATAGACATACATTTTTAACCCAATAAGTAAAATTCTAACAATAACACTTATTGTTACAGTAAAATATAACAGTGACATATTAATTTGTAAAATGTCATTTCAACACATATTGCTACTCACATTATAATATTTAAATCTATCTGTTATTGATTTGATGTTATCACCTAGCTTGATCATTTGCAATTTATGACTATTGTTACTATCAATATTATTAAGGTTGACAAGGGTTTCTTTACAATTTTGATAAAGAAAATAAATAAGTTGCCATATCTATTCTAAATTTTTTAAGGTCAATTGGAACGTTTGCATAGATGAATCCTGAGGTATCTAAAAGAATTTGGTATTAAATTTAATATGAATAAAATTGACTGATAAGAATTTAAATATTGTAGGATTGTGAAATTTATAAAGATATCAGTTATCAGAGAATCTTAGTCATTTTAAAAGGCAGAACCTCTCAAACCGTTTCAAATTTCACCGCCATCGGCCACTTCAGATGCGGAAACTAACATGATCAATGTAAAATCTCCGGAGAAAAGTAGTGAAATTGTATTACATGTATTACTAATTTTATTAACTATTTACTATAAATTTTGAGTAAATTTTTGTTTTAGATCATTTTTTTGAACCAAACTTTGACCATAAAAAGGCCTTTTTTATAAAGTAGTTTCTTAACTTTGGTCGAGATTTAGCCTCCGACCCAGAACTTCAATGAGACTGTGCTGCCATCTATGTCAGTAAAATTTCTCTTTCACCTGGTCCTTTAGCTTCTGCTGGAGAAGATTGTGCCCTACCGGTATTCTAGAAAATCTATATCGTTCATCTCACACTTACTTCTAATCTTTCTAAGCAGTAAGTAAATCAGTCTTTTCATTTGTCTTTAATGATATAAAATAGAAAACATTTGATTGTTTTCACGAATTTTCCTAAATTCAATTAGCCCATTCAATCTCGTGCTCTGCGGTAGACACCCTATTTTCTGAGCTTAGCCTATTGTACCTATTTTTCATATTCAGTTTGATGTAACCACCTAATGTGAGACTATTTTACTCTTACTTATTCTAAATATCCAATTCAAACAAAACTTCAAATTTTTGTAGAAGGCACAATTCATTTCTTGGAAAATTGTAATCTTTCTATAACTTACCCTAAGACTACTAATACCCTCCATGAAGCCTTATGAAGCTTTGCCCTTGTGTTTGTATTTCAATGGCATTGGAAAGTTTGCCGAAATTTCTAGTACTCTTCAGTTAAAATTGTCATAAGTTGACCTTTGACTCATGATAGGTCAGAGCTCATAATAGGATTTCATAGTGAAATCTTCTAAATAAAATATGGCAAAGAAAGATTAACTTACATCCATCATGAATAAATTACTCATCAATATGACTAATTGATTTATTGCATCTGGCCCATAGCTTATCCAGTCAATCTTTAAGATAATTTAGTTCATTGACCCTTAAATAATATGTACCGTAGCTTATAGGTATAATTTTTTATCACCATGCATATTGTATTATGTTTTCTAGTAAGCCTAATAAAGGCAGTCACCAACAAGGTGCCACCGCTTATATTAGTACCCTTAATAATTTGTGGCAAGGGAATGATAGCCACAATGGCTTATAGTATAGCCATTGATAAACTCAGCTTCGTCCCAGTAAACACATAGCAGAAAAATATTATGAAGGCCTAATATAATCTGCCTAGACACAAAAAGTTGGTTAGATCTCTCCAAGATGTTCTTCTTGACTGTTGATCCTATACAGCTCTAATCTGATACTAATGAGATATTTATTTGTGAAATTCAGTAGGCCTAGGCCTTCAATATGTCCAAAGTGTTTTTTAATGTGTCAGACAGCTTCTAAAATCAATTTTTTTAATCAAGGAAATTTCATAGGCTATTTGATTGTTAATTTTTTTGTGAAGAACTGAAAACTTGATTCAGGATTGAAAGTAAAACACCTATCGTATTGTTAGCTCATATTGTTCACAAACTTATTCATTTTAGGCCTTGCACCTTATAGTAGGCCTAGTTATCTTTCCTCCCCCATTGTAAATCCTTTATCATAATGTTAATGTCAATGCTTGCTTGTTAAAACATGGAATCAAATACTAAAGGTCCTGTAACCTAATGTTTTATTTTAAAATCAGAAACTCTTTATTGCAATCTCGTAGAAAAATGTTCAGCATCAAATCAATCCTAGAATATTTACGAATTCTGGAGGCAAGGATGATATAAAAACTTATTCAAATTAGACTTTATTGTGTAAGAAATTTTGAGGAATAAGTAGCAAAACCTTGTTTGTTATATTTTTCAGTGGGCCTAAGTTAAAAAAACTTCAGTGTGTTTAATCTTAAAAAATCTCGATTAGGCTACCTATATTTTCTTACATTTCTTGTTAGTTAAGTAGGCCTTGTATATATATGAACAATGGATATTTTTTCAGGTTTTCAAGGCTTCAGTGATTGGTCTAATTTGATATTCAAATAGTCAATTTTTTATGGGTTTATATATTATAATAAGTTTAAATAAATGTAGACAAGTAATAATGAATGTACAGTATTTTAAATCTGTTTTAGAAAGAAATGGCTCCTCCCACATACGGAGATTTGGGAAAAGCAGCACGAGATGTTTTCAACAAGGGCTACAATTTTGGTCAGTGGAAGCTGGATGTTAAGACAAAGACTACATCTGGAGTCGAATTTTCTACTGGAGGTGTCTCCAACCAGGAAACTGGAAAGGTGTTTGGTACACTTGAAACCAAATACAAACTCAAGGAATATGGTAAGTAGCACCACAAATTAATTCTTGTTTTTTGTCGTGTTGTGTGTCCTTGTAGGCCTTCATCAAAGATGACTCTTTCCAACAAGGCAAGGTTGTACACAACCAGTTGGGTTAAGGTAGAAATTGAACTTGAGAAACACTGCAAATTAATTACTCACTAGTTTTGTAGATAACTAAAACAAATCTGATATTATATGGTATTGCAGCACTTCTTCACAAATACAATATTGGTTTTTCCGTTAATTTTTGTTTTTAATTTAGGCTATTTCTTGTAATAAGTGTGAAAAGTATTATGCCTTTCAATCCAATAACTTCAAAGTTTTACTGTTGTAATTTTACATTATGCCAGGAACTTAGGTCATGTCTTTAACACGTTCACGATGGGCACTGAATGCCGTCCAAGTGGTATACGGTTCCACGTGTGGCGGACGGCCGATCGGCACCTCACGTACACATATACATTTGGTGCTAAAATATCAGCAGATTGTTCACTTCATGTGTTTTCCTGCTACATTGTGTTGTTGTTGATGAGTTTGGTTACGTTTTGATGGCAATTGTTCGTAGTTTTGCTTGTGTTCGTAATAGTAAAAATTATGGATGAAAATCCAGGACCTTCAAAACAGGCAAATACGAAAAGGTGAAGGTAGTTAAAATTAATGTTGCTCTCAATTCAGTCCCTACAAATTTAAATTTTTATGTTTATTTTTAAGTATCACATAGGCTTTCTATTTTTACTTCATGTTTCGTAACCAAAATTCTATTCTAAATACAACCTGAACCTGGAAATACTCATATTTATGGTTTATTTTTATTGTACATTATGAAATAATTCTTGCAGTGTGACCTTTTGTTTGAATTTTGCCTAAGTGCAGATTTTTTACTATTCATTCGAAAACATATTTAGGCCTTTGTAGCAATTGATTTCATGCAACGGCGCGTATAGGCGCTGCAGCATTCATCATCAAAACCTTTAAAATTTCTTGCTGGGGGCTGTGTTGTGTGTTGATTATGTATGGACGACCATACATAATTAATACATAAGATAAGATAATTCATAATTTTCATATATATATTGACTAGATATTACATAGAGTAAAAGATGTGGCACAAATATACCTGATTTTAAATGCCTTTGAAAAAATAATGATGCAGCTCCTGAGGAAAGGATCTTTCATAGAGCAGTGAAAATGTTCATAGTTTTTTCATTTTAAATATACATTTGTATCAAAATATATTGAGGGATCCCTAAAAAAGAATTATCAATTATATTGTATAAATTTTGCCGTTTCCAAAGATTAAAAAATATAAAACTTCTTAAGTGACTTGGATCTAAAATTTATCAGTTTACTAATCTAATTTTAATTACATAGATATCTGTCGAAATCAACAAACCAACTAACTAGATGAATATTAAATTAATATTATTAGATTTAATGAGTATTAAATTAAATTATTTTACTGACAAATTAGTTGTCAGTAATATCCTGCCCTGACCTCAATTCTTGTATCAATTTTTTATTTTCTTTATTCTTGCTACAAAGTGTTTATTTATTTTGTAAAGTTAAATTGTACAATACTTTGTAGCTAGCAATTCTTTAAAACAAATGGTAGAACTTAATTTCTCTCGTTGATCTCAGTGAATTCAAGGTTGAGTGATAGAGCATACCAAAGGTGAACATCTTAATTACTTAAAGTTCACCAGTCCATGAAATGGTATCTGGGTCTTGGGTCTATTCTAGTACATCATTACCTTTTAGTACATCACAGCACTAACAAGAGATCACTGACAGAATAATGATTCTTAACTATCATCACCTAGTGTATGAACAAAGCAATTTATTTTAAAATGAACATTCGTACATACCATTGTAAAGAAGAGGTTATCATCTATGTCCCTAGAAGTAATTGCAATTTTTATACTCTATGCATTACATCGTATAATTGCATTTTGTTATGAGCGTTACAATGCTGCGCAGACAGCTGTTCAAGCCGTATGCTTCAAACCGCGTTGTTAGAGTCATGCTATTGTGTTAGTGTTTTGTTGTGTATTTTGGTTTTTTTTATGTATTGGCAATTACTCTCTTAGACCCCAAACTAGGCAGTAAAGGTTTTGTGTACATATAAATGTTTTTGAACATAGGTACTTTATTTTTTTTTGTATAGATATTTAAGTATTGTTATTCCTTATGAAATTTCAAACCAAATACAGCTGTTTCGGATTTTTTATAAAAAAAGCTTTGAGCATTTTGAGGCAGTGCAAACATTATAAAAATTATTTTATGTTCCATGTACGTTAGTAATTTTTATTATTTTCTTGTAGCCTGTTTTATACTGAACACCAAAATATATATTATGTTATACTTAGAATAGTATCTAAAATTTTTATGTTTTTTTTTAAGAGAAGTGGCAAAAAAGGAGCCGGCATTCCAGAGTAAAATCAGGGTGTCTAGCGACTGGAAACTCCGGGAAATGCGGAAATTGTACGGGAATTTTATTTTGACAAGAATTATATGGGAAATGTAGGGAATCTTTAATAAATACAGTTTTGTGTGAGAATTTGGCAAACTACTATTTTTAAAAATAATTATTTTGCTTAAACTACGTATTCAACTACGAAACATCTTTTAAATGAATTAACGGTTAAATATTTCAGTTAAAGGGTTAGCAACAATTCATTGTTGTACAAGCTCCCTAATTGAGATTTGACAGAGTGTTCTGGATGATGTTTGCCTCATCACAAACACTACGTTTTATTAAGGAGGGCAGTGGACTAAACTGACTGAACGGCAAGTGCAGTGTAGACTCGAGATTACTCAGAAATTTTCGGGCTCTTCCGTGGAAGCTCATCCCCCAGAGCAATGCGACGAAGTACAAGTGACACAATTTTACCCAAAACTGAAACCTCATTACTAGAAAAGTGTTACTGATGTAAACAAACTAATTAGTTAAGTTTTGGTGGCTGCTTTTACGTCGCATTAACCATAACGTGGACTTTAGTGTCCTGTCAGTTTTTTCTTCTAGTTTCGATCTACAATGGTTAAATGAGCAGTTTTATCTATTTCTGTGATGTGGAAACCATGAATAGTGAACTCATTTACCACTTTTCAACATGTTAAAAGTGCGGGAAAAAATTAGTGAAATTCGTGAAAATTATGGGAAATGTAGGCTACGGAAATTTAGGAAAGACCATTTGCTGGACAACCTAAAAATGACTGGCAGCTGGAGGGTTAAAGCCCAGGAAATAAGGAACAAAACGTTATATCTCTTACCTCTAGCTCTAGGATAACACTGCCGTAAGTCAAAAGTCACAAATTTTGAAAACTTTTAAAAATTTATATACGTCCCGTTTTATATTACAGGATATATTATTATTTATGTAAAAATGTTTCCAGGAGTGACATTCACAGAGAAGTGGAACACAGATAATGTTCTAGTAACAGAAGTCTCAGCTCAGGACTTCATGAAGGGAGTCAAGGTTTCGCTGGACACATCTTTCAAGCCCCAGACAGGGTCAGTTGAATATTAGTACCGGAATATGGTAACAGTAGAATGAAATAAGTTTTTTTTATACCAAAAATGTTCAATTGGGATGCGAAAACTTCATGCCATGCAGAACAGATGATATTTACTATATTTAGATGGTATCAATACATAGTTATTTTTTCATTCTTACCATTTAAGAATATTTTGTCTTCAGAAATTTGTTGTATTAATCCCTGTCTATAACAATTGGAAGCAAAGCACGACGTTCCACCTTATACAGTGTGCTCTGGCAGTTTAACTGATGTAGTTTAACAGATTATTCCAGGGTCAGTTCTATTACTGTGTGTGATATTTTAAAGGTTAGAATCCTCACTTTATTTCAAATAAAATAGAATATATGAATTATTTAATACTGCCGTAAGTCACAAATTTTGAAAACTTTTAAAAATTTATATACGTCCCGTTTTATATTACAGGATATATTATTATTTATGTAAAAATGTTTCCAGGAGTGACATTCACAGAGAAGTGGAACACAGATAATGTTCTAGTAACAGAAGTCTCAGCTCAGGACTTCATGAAGGGAGTCAAGGTTTCGCTGGACACATCTTTCAAGCCCCAGACAGGGTCAGTTGAATATTAGTACCGGAATATGGTAACAGTAGAATGAAATAAGTATTTTTTATACCAAAAATGTTCGATTGGGATGCGAAAACTTCATGCCATGCAGAACAGATGATATTTACTATATTTAGATAGTATCAATACATAGTTATTTTTTCATTCTTACCATTTAAGAATATTTTGTCTTCAGAAATTTGTTGTATTAATCCCTGTCTATAACAATTGGAAGCAAAGCACGACGTTCCACCTTATACAGTGTGCTCTGGCAGTTTAACTGATGTAGTTTAACAGATTATTCCAGGGTCAGTTCTATTACTGTGTGTGATATTTTAAAGGTTAGAATCCTCACTTTATTTCAAACATTTGGAGCCCCAATGTTAACCTCATGGGGAAAAGGTAAAGATTGATATCTAGCTTATTATTAAAAATATTATGATAAAGCTTGGTATGCAGCTTCATATTAACCCTTTCCAATCATCTGTTGGACCCTGTCCGGCATCGTAGTTTTCCCTATCATATAGTTCCTATCACGTGTCAGACTAAGTCCGACATCGTTTTCTATTGGTTATTTCGCTGTTTAAACTGCTTTACCCATCTTTCTCTAGTTGTTTCCATGTTTTCCCAATAGATAGCATTAGTATGCACATTTTAATATGTTAAGAAGTATTTCTCTGTTTATAAAATTCTAAATGGTTGTCAGCTGTGAGTAAACATGGCGTCAAGTAATAAAAGTGTAAATAGTGTATAATAGGTTAGTTCTAAGTGAAATATTAGGAAAAATGTATTTTCATCAGCAGTAACATGGTAAGTGTCTAACCACTTTACAAATTTCTGTAATGACTTAATTCAGAATGTGGGGGCGCCGTCCTAGTAAAAAAAATTAGAAAGGGTTAAGACCTAATAATGAATGAAAATGAAGATCAATATTTTTTATTCCTCGTGTCAGCAAATCTACTTACTCAATCCCCATGTTGTTATATGGAGTATGTAAATCGATATAACTTCCTCATTTATAAACATACTATGGTACGATAACAAATGGTCTGATAGGTAGTTTGTCTTATCTCAAGTATTTCATAAAAGAATGGAAAATCGTCGATTATGGTTACAAGTCTGGAAAATCGTTGATTATGGTTACAGCTATGGGGGTAGCTCGTCTGGAGCTATGGGGGTATTTTATTAATTATGATCTTAAATGTCAGCAATTGAAATTTTTAAAATTAACCTTTGCCAACAATGACCTTCAAATATAGATTTAACCCTTTGAGTGCCGAGCGTCTCGGATCGAGACGGTCATGCCCGCGAGAAAAATGCCGGCGTCTCGCTCCAAGGCTCTCAGAAAATCACTATTTATAATATGTAGCAGTGTCTGTAACTGGCTTAAATTACACCAAAAGCTTCAGAAAGAAATGTGCTTTATTTTTATGCATCTTACTCTATGGCGGAATGCATTCTGAGATCGTGATCAATCAAAAACAATCCTGCGACAACTGCTCACGCAGTTCACTAAACTGCCACCAGGAAGTTTCTTATAGCCGAGTAAGTGCTTTCTATGACTAGGCACGCTGGCTTTCGTTAAAGTTCTAGCCATTCGGAAGTGCTAGTGGTTGAACTTTAGGGGTTTAATGATTAATAAAACATGACCTCTTAGTTTTGATTGATTTCCCAATCCTGATCATTAACTGTTTTTAACCCTTTAAAGAGTACCTTATTTTGCATCAAAATAGTATTGACGTTTTAAAACGTCTTTTTAATGGGTCCGCTAAAAGGAGTAGCAACGTTTTAAAACGTCATTTGACGAAATTTGTTCAAATACACATATATATATATATATAAAACCTCTATATAACCACATATATAACCTCTATCTATCTAGATAGATATAACCTGGCATAGATTGATTCTTAAGCTATAAATCGATAATTAAAGACACGTAGATACGCGGAACATGTGTATTCGATAGATTGTGGGTAATCTGCGAAGGCTTTCTATGGCGGGGTGGTCGCGGCGGGAAGTTTCGGCGGAAAAAGTGGCGGCGATGCATGAAGTTTTATTAGACCTGTTAGTTATTAGCTCTGAATAAAAGTGAAAGCCTTCTACACTCCCCTATTATTGAGACTGTATCTTAGTAGCTGAGAGTTATTCATTTGCTAAACATCACTCGGTGCTTTCTCTAGTTACTTTGATTGAAGATTTGAAAATTGAAAAATTGATTGAAAAAAGTTCTAAGTGTTTATTTTAGTGCATTTCGAACCTAAAACAAGTTTATAACCATATTTACTCCATGTTAGAATGTAATTTAGTGAAAATTTAAAAAAAATTTTACTCTTTTGAGGTGTGTTTTGAGTTTTCACCCTTACTCCTTAATAGCTCTCAAATGATGACGTTTTACAACATTGTTACTCCTTAAAGGGTTAAGGAACAATATTTAGGACAAGTAGATATTTTCCTCACACTCAGTATCTGTTTTATTTTATTTTAGAATTATTTTTTATTTTGGAGTGTTTTAACACTTTCAGGCTCGTCAAGTCGTTCAAAAATAGAGTAACATGTAGTTATTCTGGATGGATCCTCAGAATGCTTTTGTGATAGGTCATCAAAAAACAACCTATCATGCCAAAACAGATTCGTAAAGCTTAATGCCACAGTGCTTTCTTATAGACGCGATTATGCGCGTTCTCGCATTCAAGTCTATAATTTAGAATACAGTATAGTATTTGATTACAATCTACGTTTTTGTTTTTTTTTAAAAAATTGATGACATCAAAATAGCATTGATGTAAAAGTGAATATTACAATTTAAAGAGTATTTTTTAAGTTAAAAAGTGCTATGAAATTTATATTAAGTTAATTATCTATTTTTTTCTTGCTAATAGATTAATGATAATTTTTTGATCTATATTTGATTTTTGATTGTATGATCATAATGTTTTTATTTAAAGAGTACCTAAAACCTAGGATTTTTTAACGTTTTTTGGTGGAAAAAAAAAAAGTGGTTTTAAGAAATTTTAATATTTTTATATAATAGTCTATATCTATATTGATATCTGATATATAATAGATATATTGTGGTAAACGATCACTTGTGCAAATTAGGTGGAAAACAGTTGGCGGAAAAATTTGAAAAGTTATTTTGAAAAATAAGTGCCTTCTACACTCCCTATTATTGAGACTGTAGTTTAGTTTTTCAAATTTTTTTCTTTTAATGAATTTGATTAAAAAATTGATTGAAATTTTTAGTTTAAATGCATTTCAAAATAAAATAAGTTTAAAAGTTTTACTTAATGTTAAGAATAAAAAAATTTAATGTTTATTTTTGAGACTGTAATTTAAGGTTCAAAATATTTTTCACATTTATTCTGTTTTATATTTTTTAAAGTGTATTTTTTTTGGAGTGTTTATTTTAAGAAAAAAATAGAGTAATGTGTTATTATGGACAAATAGTCTTCTTTTCAGGGAATCAATGAAAGAAAACAGACTTAACAGATGTATGACAGGTTGGGCTACCAAGTTAGTAAAATCTTTGGATTAATGGTTATTTGTGTTTGGATGACAATATCTTATGTTCCTATTGTAATATATGGATGAATATTCAATAATTATTTCATGAGTGTTACGAATAGTTTATTCAAAATTTTTATTTAGTAGTTATTAGCTCTAAGTGTGTTTGATTAAGTTTATTTACAGCTAAGATGTTTATGTTCAACGTTTTTGATCTAGATTTAATTTTTTTTCTATTAAACTCAATTAACTTGACATAATACATTTTTCTTTTAAAAATCCTTTACAACCTCTTTTCTTCGGCCAAAAACTGAATGGACAGCACTTCACCATAGTTGAAGTGCTATATTGTCTTCATTACTTAAGCTTAACAAGAAGTGACATTCATGACTTCACAATCTGATTTAAAAATCGAGTTAAGAATAATAATTTTGGTTTTTAGGGTGGCTGGCTGGTTACTGTACCAAGTTCGACTCACAGAAATCCAAGATTGTTGGAAACAGCTTTGCTCTAGGCTATGCTGCTGGGGATCTTGTCTTCCACACCTCTGTGTAAGTTAAAAGCAAGTACATGCAACACTGGAGAATGCTATAATAATAATTTGAACAACCTCATTACTGATTTGAAGTTTTATAAAGTTTTTACTTGGTTTTCAAAATTTTCCTTAGTACATTTTTAGCTAATTATTCATTGTTCTCTATTAGTTTTCATCAGATTTTGAGGTTCCACTGTAATTTTTGATCAATTTGATGCAGTTTGTTGTAATGCTCAACTCAATATCTCAAATTCAATAATCACTAGGCTCAGGTGTTTAGTTTTACCCCTTAACAATGTTCATTGTAAGAAATTTTGAAAAATGTTCAGGGAACCCATATTTTGGAAATTACTGGAACGTCATTATTATTTAATTGCATATTCACTTTATGGAAGAAGTGAGAAAATAAAAGTGTAGTTTACTTTTAGATGAAATAGGTACTGTGTGCTTGGCTTCAATCCTCAGTCTGTTTCAGATAAATTTAGAACTTGGCAAACCATTTGTCAATAATAATAGATATTTGTTTGTCTTCTTAAGCCAATAGGTTTAATAAATATAATATAGTGATAAGATTATATAAAAAAAATTGTCATTCTCTTGTCTGGTGTCATCCGATGATCGTTATTATCGTTATTGCCATAGACATCGGCTCATGAATGACTATGTAAATTTTGAACCCCTTTGCATTTAATATGGTTTTGTTTATTAATGTAAATCAACACTTGAAAAGAGATGTCAAGAGTTGCAACTACAAAAAAATTTACTAAAATTATTGTGAATGAGGTTTTTTATTGCTTTATAAGGAAATTATTTTTTAAATACAGGTTTACTTTATCTAGTACAATAAGAGTGCTGAGTTAGCTTGTGAAAGATTATCCACCATCAAAGGAAAAGCAGTCTCTGTCATGAATAATAAAACCTTAATAACGATCATAAAAAGTGATGTTGGGTAGCACATAACTAACTTGATTAAATCCAATTTATTCATAAAAGATTATCAGTTTGCTTGAAAATAATACATTTCCACCAGTTGATTTCAGTATTGACTTTTAACGATCGATTCTTGATATCTATAGCAATGTCCAAGATTCAGTGAGAGAAGTCCAAGATTCAGTATTGAGAATCGTTCATACTCATCATCTTAGGCTTATTTTGCATCCTCTTTTAACTTTAATTTCTTATCTGGACTTCGTTGGATCAGCAACCACATCTAGTAAACCTTTAAATTACAAATAAATAATTTTTTTATTACAAATTTAAAAAGCATGGCATCAATAATATGAAATTTGAAAATAATTTGAACTGAATCATCACACAGTTAGGTCTGTAATTATTGTAATTACAGACTTAACTGTATTTTCATGTCATGATTACCATATAACAAATACCACTACAATTTGTATAGTGACAATGGCCAGGATTTCGGTGGGTCTATCTATCACAAGGTGAACCCTAACTTTGAGACTGCCGTGAACCTGTCATGGTCCGCGGGCAACAACGACACTCGCTTTGGCATCGGATGCAAGTACAACCTTGACTCTGACACAGCAGTGCGAGCCAAGGTCAACAACAACAGCCACATTGGACTGTCTTACCAACAGAAGCTGCGAGAGGGTGAGTGGCACACATAGTTAACATGAAACAAGTGTTTTGTAGAGTGAATAAGAAAGTATCAAAGATGGGATAGATTAACAGTGATAAGATTCAGAAAGTGAGATTACTCTGCTCTCTTCAATATGATTTTATAATTATAATAGACAATATTTTTATTTCTGTTCAGCGTTTTATGAAATACAATAGGACAGGTCAATAGATATTCCTTAAATAAACGGTGGCCAGCTTGGGTGGAATCGCTCTTATCTGAAGAGGGCATAGTACTATGACAGCAGCAGTGGGTCCCCAGCCCACTGAAACCTCACATCCTGTCCTGTTGGGTGGAAGTTGATGACATTTGTAGGCTTAATTGGGATTGCAGTATACACCTGTTTTGTTTTTGAGGTTAGTGGTTATGAGGGGGGCATGGTTTTTTATTTATACCTAATATTTTAAGAACACACACACACACACACATATATATATATATATATATATATATAATTTAATTTAATGAGTGGTACAGTTAAAGGGAAAAATACTTGCCAGTTGTTTGGTTAACATACATTCATTTATATATACCTTAGCCAGACATTGATTTTAGTAGTAGTTGGAAAAACTGTAAAAACATTTTAGCAGAACCAATAAGAGTTTGGAGACGGTTACAGGTGTTTCGTATGCTTATCTTATAAACGATTAAAACAAGATGTTATGTGATAGGTTAGTGTGACAAGTGCCTTCGCTATGACGATTTTAGTAGATCGTTGTGCGGGTGACCGACTCAAGGGATCCTGACCGAGTCAGGACCGATCTACAGTACTTCCAGTTTTTTTAACTTAAGTTTATACAATTGCTCAGCCACCCATTACCGTGGATAATTGGGAGTCTCCTGTAGTCATTGACGCTATAGAAAGCTTGGGTTTTTAACCACTCTTTCAGTCTTCTTGGAATTTATTGTAAAATTTTTCATTACAGGTGTAACAATTTCCCTGTCAACCTTGATCGATGGCAAGAACTTCAATGAAGGAGGCCATAAAATAGGCTTCAGCCTTGAACTTGAGGCCTAAGCAGCTCTTAGACAGAAGAGATTTGAAGAAAGAAGTAGCTCACTCATCATAAATTCAAAAATAAGTAAATATCTAACAGAGGAGATCACAAATGAAGAAATGTTTGGTGACTGGGACTCTGAATGCTTGTATATTGAGATTGTTAGCATTTGAATTATAAATCATTTGTAGTGGGCGTACGTTTTGAAAGCTTGTAAGACACCGCTTTGTAATGTTCTCATCCAGTTAGTGATATTAAACAATCTTTCTTCACTCTTCACCTTTTAGTCAGTGTTTTGACATTTAATTATTGACATGTATAACTATCAAAATTTGCTGTTTATGAAATAATATATTGTAAATATGATGTAATGAATGAAACTTGTTGGAGGAACAACCTATTATAACCTGTAGATGAAAGTAGGACTGTTCTGTGTTTGTTAATCCCCTTTTATTCCCATCAAAATTCTTAACAGTCACAAACAATGATTGTTCATGATTCATTGATAGGAATTTAGTAGATTTCAAAATGTAATAAGCTATGCTACCTATTCTGCCGTGGTTATGAGTTTGTATAATAGTCTACTAGTCATTTTCTTCAGGGAAAGTCACCGTAGTTTCGTTCACCAACGTTTGAAGTTAGCCATGGTTAGTGGTTGCTGTTATGCTGACAAATTTGTGAAAAGGTTTTGGTTATAGTGCAGTTCCTAAATTTGATTTTCTGTTGATGGTATTATTATTTTTTCCTTTTGTATTAGTTGTGTACTTCAATAAAATTGGATTTGGCTCACCTTCAGTAAATTATTTTAAATCATCAGCATACATTAGATTCTTTTATAGTAAATCGGAAGGATCGTTGTTGAATCTTATTAAACATTAAATGAATAAGATTACTGCTGTGTGGCACCCCTGAAGGAACAGAAAAACTATATAATTTGTAGTAATTCTGTTATAAAAGTGTAGATTATGATGAAATTAACAAATGCTTTTGAGAAGTCAGTTATAACAGCTCTGTCTAAGGAACATGTCAGCCTTAGTCAGTGACAAACTACAAGATCGCACCACAATCATCCTACACTCGTTTTTCATTCATACTACTTGCCTTAAAATACCTACCTTGTGGTACGGTCGCCATTTCAATAATCTTTTCTATAAATTTCACAAACCTGATTTTTAGAATCTTAAGTTTCTGAAGTTTCCAAAAGCATAATTTAAAAAACTACATAAATTTGTGGTGATTGACCACGACGGAAAGAAGCCATACTTATTTACTCAGTGAAATGAGTGACTTTATATGGGGAAAAATATAATTATTTCAAACACCTTGGCTAGTGTAGAAAGTATCTACAAAGGCCTGGAATTTAAACCTCTTGCCTATCCCCCTTCTTTAAGGTACTCTAGTCAACTTCCAACTATGATGAAATATACAAGAATTTCAAGCAAAGATGGTTCGGTTAACATATCACAGCAACCTTTTGACAACAAAACTGGAATAAAATCTGGCAAAGGATCTTTTTGAAGGCAACCTTTTAGTTGTTTTCTTTTACTTAATCAGTATAAATGACGTAATAAGAGAGTGGATGCCACTTGTAGCAGAAGAATCAACAGTATATGAAAAACCATAATTACTACTGCCATTGTAAACAGAATTTAAATAACTAGAGAATGCATCTGACACCGATACACCACCCTAAAATTTATCACTACCCCAATGAAATTCATTCATTCCATTTTTTCTTGAAGATTTTTTGTTTTTAACAAGTTTCCAAAAACACTTGGGATCCCTCTTATTATTCAATTTCATATTTAAAATATACTTATCATATTCACTGTGAATTAAAGTCTTAATGTTACATATGAACATACTAAATTCATTAAAAACACTAAGATTCTTTGTTTTATTATATTTTTGCCTGCTAATGTTTTTAAGTTTCATCAACTAAATGATCCTTTTACTATACCACTTCAGATGTGTGTAATCTTTACTAACAATTTTTGGAAGTGAAATATATCTACCACTTCATTAGGATCAGTAGTTAAAAAAACAAATTTTTCCAATTGCAGATAGCTAGCGTTTTATAAAGAAAGACCCACTGAGTCAGCTCTTGAGAAATCACAAACTACATTCATTGGAAGGTGTAAAGTTCCAGTGGCTCAAATTAGTAGCCTTTAAACCATATAAACTGTGTTTACATTGAGTACACAATATATTTTAATTTAGTGAATTATCTTATGCATTTTTTTTCTATCCAAACAAAAGTTTGGTCACCTGGTATAGCTTCTTAAAATAACATTTAACATTTCAAAAGCAGTTATCAAATTTCTTTCCCACCCTTCTTACTGTTGACTAATAATTGTGGAGGGACAGAAGAAGATACAGAGGCTTAGGGAACACCCAGACCCAGAGATAACCGGAACAGGAGAGGATATGTAGGTACATATATCTCCTTACCACTAGTTTTAAAATTTGGGGGGAGGGTTCGGCCCCAAAGGTGGAAAATATTTTTGTGTGTGTATATTGGGTGATTTGACCATAATTCCAAAGAACCTGTGTTTATAACAGAAAGTAAATTTAACTTTCCTCTGGAACCATTAGTCATAGATTAATAATTCGAAATATACTAACTTATTTAGTATTTTACAAACAGGTTGTGTCTTATTATTTAGGAGTCCAATTTTCCTTAAGAGGCGGCAGGAGTCAGTCCAGGCGCTCACTGTAACTGTGGGCGTTTGACACGGGATGGGTTTAATTATCTTTCATTTGCTCGTAAAGAAAATTTATTAAAAACAAAATACCAAATACAAAGTATTTTATAGGTCCTCATCCACATATTGATGTGTTAAACTACCAAATATAAGGTTAAGAAATATTTTATTTTTTTGAAATTAGAAAATTAAAATCCTATAAGGATTTAACAAAACTAATTCTGTTGTATAATCTTTGTTTATCAGTGGAAATTTTCAAACTTTGGACCTAAATGAACTTCACATATTCATAAATAAAATGTATTGAATAACTTTTTGTATTTGATTTGCTCTTAGCCATAATAGTTTTTTTAAAAGTGCTCTACAACTACAACAGACAAGCGTGATGCGCGGCGGACCAAAACAGTTCTCGGTTTTCCCGAGGTGTAGCGCCACCGTAGCGTCGGCAAAACAGTGGTGAAAGTGGGCGTGGGGTTGTTGACAGCGCACAAGTGTTGCGTCCCTTTCCTGGGCGCTTCTCCTGATGGACTTATTGATGATGACGGCCTAGTTGAAATTAAATGTCCCTCATCTGCTAAAAATATGACACCAGAGGAGGCAATATTAAACAGGAAATGCACTTTTTGGAAGAAAGGACAGAACGGAACAATAGGAGAAGTAAATATGTCTCATGATTTATTCTATCAAGTGCAAGGCCAACTCCATATTACAAACAGAAAATACTGCCAGTTCGTTTTATGGACACCAAAGGGTATGAAGCTTCAAAAAATCGAGAGAAATGATCAGTTCTGGGAGAAAAATATAGTCCCTAAACTAGAAAGGTTTTACATGAGTTGTATCCTACCCGAACTAATCGACCCACGCCATAGCAGGTCAATGCCCATACGAAATCCACCATATATTATTGAAGCCCGTAAACTTTTGGAAGTAAAAAAAAAGGAAAAAGGCTGAGATGAGTAAGAGTGATGCTGATTTCGAAGAACAAATGCAAATTGATGGAAATTAAGGGATTTTACAACTCTGAACGATTTAAACATTATGAACAATTTAGGCATAAGAACTTAAGAAATGGCATAACATAAGAAATTGTGTTTTATTTATTGCTTTTTAACAAACTATGTTAATTATGTCATGTTACGGACGGACGGTATATTTTTTGCAAATTTATAAACATAGGTTTTACCTAATCTGTAAATATTATTTTGTTAGTAAAGTTAAAATTTTTCAATGTTGGATTTGTAAATATTATAAATAGTTAACTTAGTAGTTGATCAAAAACGACTACCCTTTAAAAAAAATAATCGTTTAGTGGAGGGAAATTGTTTTTATTCATTGCTATTTAACAAACTAAGTTAATTATGTCATGTTATTGACGGACGGTATATTTTTTCCAAATTTATAAACATAGGTTTTATTTAATCTGTAAATATTATTTTGTTATTAAAGTTAAAATGTTTCAATGTTGGATTTGTAAATATTGTAAAGCTAACTTAGTAGGTGATCAAATTTTGCGTTCAAATTTTTTATTACAATGTAGTACATACGTACGAAAAATAATAGTTGTGTGGAGGGAAACGGTAAATATTGTTTTTATATTTGATTATAATTTTGAATGCAAACACTTGGAAATATATTCATATGATTAAATACAAAATGTTTATACATGGCATAGAGTAATTATTTCATATTCCTGTCCAATTAAGGAAAATAAATTTATACTTGTTATTAACACTATAGTTATAATATTTAGTTATTGAAATATAGTTTTACATTAAATAATCATAAGGTCAAGTAAATCCTAAAAATATTCCTACAACGCGTATTTTGAAGTGGTTAGCGACAAACTAACTAATCCATTGTCATTAGTGTTGTTATATTCCGAAACTGAGTTTTATTGAGTATTATTTAAATAATATGGACTGATTAAAACTGGTGTATTTTTAGAGAAGTAGGAGTTAGAATTTTGGCCAGACACGGCCCACCGAACACAGTTCCACAAATGTGGAGTCTATATCACTCACTCGTGGAGGTTCAGGGGAGAGGGTCTGCAATGAGATGGTCGGTAACAAAGATTCAACGTTGCGGGTTGCGAACTGCTCTGTTGCAGGCGACGACGATTGAAGGTTTCGCGTCTGACTCCTGCCGCCTCTTAAGACAAATTGAGAAGTAGGGTAAGGGTGTGGCAAAATTCAGGAAATATGTACTGCCGACAGAACCAAAAGGTGTTATTATGGACAGTTGATCTTGTATTATTTAAAGTTTTAAGTTTTTTGACAAGATAAAACTAATATTTGTAAAAACTGGAATAAAAGAAATCCTAAAACTATATCATCTCTTTCACTTCATGTACAGACTTACTTAACTGACTTAATATTGACTTCTTTCTATTTACAAATAGAAAATTTCTCTTTTTTCTTCATAATGGGTAGTTCATCTGGGTGTCAAATTTCATCAAAATCTGACTATCAATGTGGTTTCGGACAGTCCGAAAGCCACTTTTTTTTATTCATGAGCCTCAAAATGGATATTTACAAAATAAACTAAAAAAAATGACAGAAACAATAGGCCTACTGCTGTATATATAGAGGAGGAATGTTAAGATTTCAATTTTAACTAAAAACAGTTTGGAATGTTTGGTTGTAAAAATTCTAAACTCTTTACTTTCTAAACTTATTTTTTTATAAAATTAATATGTTGAATCCTCTTTAAACAAAATAAACTACATGAAAATGTAAGCTTTCTCAACTAATTTGATAGGTGAGTTAATAAGGGTTTTATTGATTTTAGTTTTACATGTTCATTAAGAATGAAATTAATCATGTATATTGGATTGTAAAAATAAACAAAATATTGAAAATTGAAATGTAACAGTTTAAAAGTCAGGAGCTAAGTAAAACATAGATAAATGCATATTTTATTGAAATTATAAGTTAAATGATATATTTACATCAAAAATAGACTTGATATATACATATAAAGAGTAAAAACATAGGTAGAAAATACATTAAACTATGGCTCAACGACAGTTCCTTTGAGAGGTTGTAAGATCTGATGAAGGGACTGCTTCTGACTGAGAATAAGACCTGTGTTGCATTCATGGCTGGCAATGAAACTCACAATCAGTGGCAAGTCATTCATCTGCACCACCTGTTTGATAAAAAACACTTAATTTTGAGCAACTAATGCTACACTAATTCCTAAATAATATATAATAAGTAATGTACTAGTTCTTGATGCTATTAACCCTTTAACCGCAGGGTAAGTTGGTGCACCGCAGTTCTAATGGCGCAGGGTTTATGAAGCTTATCCATCAATAGCTAGTAGATTGCTGTCGATGGCCCACCTCAGGGTATTTCGCAACTTCGTGTGGTTTTTGAACATTAGGTGAAAACCTAGTTTCAAACACATTTTAAAGCAAATAACTATAATAAATGTAATATTTAACATTGTAATCGTATTAATCTAAGCGTAAATTATTCTTACATTTTATAAATAAATAATTAAAATGAAGGATTTCCAGGAACCTTGATAATTCTTCTCCAACCTTTTCCATCACAACCAACAAAAACAATCAATATTGTGTATAAAACCAAAGCCAAATACACTGGTTCAGCGCAAATATCTCTTTTTATCTACTCAAACCACCATCACAACGTGACGAAACAAACTAACCGAGGGGGACATTTGATACTGCAGAGTACGTTGCGTAGACGTAGTTTCAGAAAAATTCACTAGGTTGCAGCACCAAATGGTCTGTCAATTGAACAGTTATAGGTTGGGAAAAACTAGCAGACAACTTCTATTAACAAGATTATTCAGCTGAGAACGTCAAATCCGAATTAACTCGTGCGTCGCGGTTATTGCAACAAGGGCGTTGTCACGGTAGCAAGTACAGAATAATACCACAATATAACTCATGTGTCCCGGGTTACCCTTAACCCCTCTTAAACATTCTTTAACTTGGGAGCATTTCAAGTTTGTTTTAAGTAAACTTAAGAAGATCTTGAATCACAAGCTTTGAACAAATTAGTATTAGTGTTTCTGACCACAGTGAGGTTTTTACTGAGCTAGCCCATCCAAATATAGAAATATTTATCCATAGTAAATTAGTTATAACAAACTGAAAGTTTTTGGTAATATCTAGCATTTAAAAAATATACTTTGAATCTCATTTCCCTGACTGAATAACAAAAATCATGAACAACCTGAGACGTGTAATGAAAGACACCAAAGTACATTGTTTAATAGCTTTAGTCCCATGTGTAAGTCAGAGGTCTCTTAGCCTGTTAATGATCTAACAAGAATCATCCACTAATAAATCAAGCCAGGTCCACCGACTAAAACTGACAACGACAACCTTCACAACCACAACAGCAAAAAATTAAAGAAACCCTAAAAAAATGACACAAAAAAGTAAATATTAACAAACACGGAATAGAATGTTATGAATGCTATTGAAAGAGGTACGTTGTTCTAATATGTGTAAAATAAAACACCAAAGCCATTCATGGTCCAGAGTTCTTTGAAATAATATAGCAACAAGGAATATTGGTGGTCTATTGTGCACTTCATTTATGACCGGCATGGTACAACGGTTACCCACTACATGCTACCGTAGATTGGCCACCGGTGTACATGAACATGAATAGTACGAACATGAATGTGTTTAGTGCACATTATATCAGGTCAGGGAATTTTTATTGTATATTTGTTTCCAATAAAGCTAATTTGGGAATTGGGATAGACATAGTACTAACAAATCTGCTTCATCTGGAGGTGATAATCATGAAAGTGGTAATACTGATACACTGGTGGTCATTAGAAAGCTGGTATTGACATGAATCATTTTGGATACACTGATTTTTTACCACAACATTAACATTAATCTCTGAAAGTCAAATGCTAACTGAACGAAACATTAAGATACCAATGGGACACAGTAATTAAATAATTTATATTTGGAAAATATGATTTTTAAGATGGTCTTGAATATTGAGGAAGAGTAATAAATTTGGAAGTAAAAAGTGTTTATGGTCCTTTCTAGAAATAAATACTTGAAAATAAATTACACGGTTTAGGATAAGTTCGCTACTATTGATTACTAGAGGCCATATAAGCTATTCCCTAACTATTCAGAAATATATACCATCATTTTTTAACTTTTCAAAATACAAATAAACTAACCTGGTAGTTTGTGTATAAGCAAATGACAGCATTATTTTTTCCCAATCCAAGTTTGCTTCCTTGATCTGCTGCCATTCCAAATGTTGATAAGAAACTAGGTCTCAGAGCCGACTCTGGGGCATTATGCTTTGCTGCTGTTAACAATCATGATCGAAGTTAGCTGGATCAGAGACAAATCAAGTTCTTTGGAATTCGCATTCTTTCTAAACTTGTATAGAAACCTTTATCCCTTAAACTGAGGCTTTCTGGCATTTTTAGATTCTTAATTATTATGATGATTCAATAAGGCTATCTGAGTTCATCAGATATTCTTGTTATATTACCTAAAAATAATTGTTCATGAGCTAGAACATGAATGAATTGCTTGGTTTTAGCAGTAGAATTATACAACTGGGAGGATTCATCCCCTAAACCTTAACTTGCCTATTACAGGAGAATAAATATTCTTAAATCCAACATTTATGCCAACAGGCCTCAAGATAATGTCGGTAAGGATCTTTCAAACTTAGCGGCTCTCCTTGGTGAGGTATGGGTCCAAATTATTAATTTACTTGTCAGTTATTCAAATGACAAATCATATACAATCCTACGGTAAAAATCAGCACAGTACAATATAATAATCCTACCATTCAGTTCTTCGGCACATCAGTCCACTGTATTCTGCCACGAAGTGAGCAACAGGGTTTAGACCATTCCCTATCAAAACGTTTAAAATTACTCTGGCCTAGAAATACACAAAATCCTAACATTTCATTTATAGAGTCTGATAACATCAACCAATATGATATATACAAAAAGGTTCTTACTTTATGAACTTGTGAAACATGTTTCAGTATGATTTCATGATACAATAATATAGTACTGCAGTTAACTGAGCTAATCGCCAAAGATCCGTGAACAAAAAATGTGGTGTATTGTTCAATTTATTCACTTTTAATTCGCCTCTCTAATTTGAAATTTTGTGTAATCAATCCCCACTTACTCCAATACAGAACATGTTTATTACACTTGAATAACTGGATTTAAGATCAGACGCGGATCATGTAGCAAACACAGATTCATATAAACATAAATTCTAGTATATTCACTTATAAATGAAGCTAAACATATGTTATAGGATATAAATAATAGTTTTTACGAGTTTGAAACAAACATTACAAATGTATACAGAATTTTCGTGAACTTCTCAACTATTTTGTCTATCCTTGTCAGTAAAAATATCTGTATTTAAAATTAATTAAAAAAGACTTACCTTTCAATATGGTAACTCCATCTCTATCGGTAACAACAATACTATACAGGCCATCTATTCTGTAACAAGAATATTTTTACTATGTAGCCAATAAGTACGTGAAAATGGGACTTATGAGAAACTGAGAATACCATTATTTTAACTATCTTAATACCAGTTTATACTTAATACAAGGATTAAGCTTTGTTTTTTCTCTATCTATCAAACAGTTACGTGTCATGTCTTACTCTTTTAGTGAAATTTAGGATCATAATATCATTCATAAGACCCCAGTTTAAGAAGTACAGTTTGTTTAGTAAGTATTGGACAGCTTTGTTTTTAAATTGAGAGTACCTTTGGATCTTGTGAAACTTGTAATATTTACATTGTTCGATCTTATAAATGGGACCCAAACAGTCATATAGGCCCTGCTCCTAAAAACCAAGGTTAATTAGATTTTTCAGATCTAGAGAGTAAAACAGTAAAAACTACTAAAGGTCTAAAATATATTTTACACTCACTTCAAGAGCAAAGAGTTCAAGCATCTCTTCATTTCCTGAAAAAATAACAGGTATTAACAGTTGAAGATTTGTGTTTGCAATCCAGACAAAAAATATTTACATTAATATATAATACATAATCAATCAACACAAATATATTAAAACAAAATACATATTTTCATAGTTTAAATCTAAATTGTATCATAGAATGTATGGAGATTTTGTTCTAGAACTCCAACACATCATATTATGTATTTTAAGGCCGAGATTAGAAGTAATGCAGTCTTCTAGGGCAGGAAATATCGTCCTTGAACAATGTCAACAATCCGGCTTCAGTGTGAGCTCAGCCTTGTACTGGGAAAGTTGATCTCATCCACGTTTTATGTGTATTCTGCCACAACTTTTGGCGCGCTTCGTTTCCATGGCAGCCGTTCTGTGCTTTTAAGATGCTCTTGTGTCTTTACTTTGTGCTCGCGCTTTGTGACATCGCACTTAAGCAATGCAATATTAACCCTTTTCCGCACTTAACATGTTAAAATTTCACAGCGGTTTTAGTGCCTAACCAAAAATGATTTCAGCAATTATTTTATAATTATGATGGGATGATTTTTTACCTTGGGAAGCACGCACCCACCACAAACACAAGCAGTATATTGGAACAATCAAACATTCAATCTTTGAAATACTTATCCCATTATTGGAGTGGTTAAGACATTTTTCAGAATGTGGCTTGCTGACTTCTACACAGAAGTTGAATACCTTAATCGATAAATGATTTCCAGTGTAAAATTATTTTCTGTGATAAATAAAGGTACCTATAATAAGGAAAAACTATTATATATTTAAATTTCTGTAAAACCAAATCATGTCCAAGTATGTCTATCTAGTAGTTTAACCAAACACACTCACACTCATTCCATACTAAAATAAAAATAGTTAAACGTAAAACAATTAGTATGATAAGATCTACAATAAGTACAATACAAGACTCACATCGACCATTTTCGTGGTTTATAGTTAAGTCAAATGATCTCACTATATAAAAGATTTAGAATAAATTATCTAATTTCATGAATTCTTTATTTGACAGCTAACACTGATGATATGTTAAGAGTTAGCTTTTTCGGCAAAGGCAGGCTCAGCTCATGCTATGCAAACTCTTAGATAACTATTTAATGAATGTTCTCATCTAAATTTTGTGGACATCCTGGGGATCGAACTTGTCACCTTTTGCTCAAAACACTAACCGTTACGCCAGTAGGCTAGCAGATGACCAAGAGTTGCTTTAACCCTTTAACCGTGACGCAAGACTTAACTCGTGCAATGCCCTTGTAACCGCGATGTATCAGTTATGTCGTATTTGACGTTCACAGCTGATTCTCTCATGAACACAAGGCGTCTGCTAGTTTAAGCGAATTTCTCATAAGGAAGAAGCTATTACCATAGATGTCATGGCATCAACTTAAGCCATGTTATTTTTTCGTTAGGTACCCTGAAGCCGAACAATAATCGTTAAAAATTATATGTGCGTGCGTGCGTTGGTGTGTGTGTGCGCGTGTGCTTGCGTGTGAACACGACAATTCTCGTAAAAATGGTCCGATATAGATGAAATTTGGCAGAAAAATGTATTCCTACATTTACTCGGATGAGTTCGTAATCCAGACATATCGAAGGGGTATGTTGCGGGATTTTTTGGGTTTATTTATATTTTTGTTTTATCTCTAACGATTAATGAGATATTAAAAATCTAAACACAATACATTGTATCACAGGAGGATAAATCTTATGAAGGATAAAGAAAAATTAATATTTTTATTACTAACCAATATTTTTGGATGAAACTTTGTATTTAGCTTCATCTAGTTAAGATCCGCTCATTTTATGCTTAAAAATCGTAGTTTATGAGTTTATCATGGCAGCTAACTTGCATACTCCTTCCCCTTGTTAATCATGTAGTGAATCGGCAAACTCCTTTATTTATGGACAGATGTTGATAAAACTTGGTATATATACATGATCAAAATGATTTTTTTATGCCAGAAATACTTACTTTCAGTGTTCCTCACAGCAGCAAACCTGCATACTTTTTCCCATGTTTATCTTATGGAGAATAGGCAAACTCATTTAGCTATGGACAGATATTGATAAAACTTGGTATATGGTCATGATAAAAATACTTCGATTAACTGTCGAGCTTCAACCTCTCTTGTGGGAACTAAATGAAATAGTTTTCCATGCATTCAAATCAGAGGTTCCGTTTAGCTTATCTTTGTCGAAGCAAGACGAGGTTTCCTTTTAGTTATGGTTTATAGTTATCGTATATGTTCATTGTGTTGGGCGATCGTGTCCATTTCGTTTGGAGAAACTTCGGTATATAACATTCGGGAATTGAATTAAAGGTAAAAAAAAACAAAAACAAAGAAAGAGGTTAGCAAGCAAAAGTTAATTATTAAAACATATTAAAGAGCTGTAAACATTAGAGTAATACTGAAAAGGTATGAAATAAACAATAAATTGTTCATTTTTACCCCAAGGCAGGACATAGTTCGAAATATAGATTAGATTTTAAGAAAAATTTGAGCACTAATTTTCACACATCTTACTGACTTTATATCACAGCTGACTCATATAGAAATTTAAGGAAAACTGATGAATACGACTGAGCATACCTCATGTAAAAAGTAGAATCAAATTCCATGGTTCCCGGTAGTTTCGTTGGCGGTCATACAGTACAGCCAGATATGAGCGGAATAAACGGATAGTAGTAACTATCCGTTCATCTATGGTACAGCTATCAATCTCAAATTTTCCCCCACACATCTTAAATCCCTACCAGTTCTTACCTACGATCACACTTGGGCTAAAAAGTCGCCACCTTAGGAAAAAATCCCCACATCTGACAAAACAGACTGACATAGGGAGCTGTGAGTGTGACCATATGATGTCAGATACTACTACTACAATAAACAATGGTGTGACATATGACATGTCAATATTTTCTTTATTTTTCCACTTTTCGTGGTTTGCCTAAATACCATGAAACTTTATATACTGGTCCTCTGGTCTATTGGGATATCTGACTTAACATAATTTTTTCCAACAGCTAAGCCCTTTTAGCTATATGCATAATTCAAATTGTTACTATTACCATTAAGTTTCATTGAACTTATTAAGTAGTATATTCCTAATTCCTGAATAGATTGTACTTCACAGTTTTATAATTAAGGACTAACACGTTGGCTACGTCCAAAGAGGAACGGATTGTAAGTATCCGTACTATTGAATACTACGTAAATCCGCAAAGACCATCCTCATAATTACACCAATTCGTACTTCCAAGGCCGTGGTTCGGATTACACGTTAAACTTAGTTGCCATCGGTTGTTATGCTATTAATAAGGTGTCTAAGGAGATATTTTTGAGAAAAGATTACGATCGGTTCATCTTACACTCAATCCTCATTCGTACTTGATACTTACTTACTTGATACTTGTATTCTTCATCATTGACCAACATTGTTGGACAGATTGCGTCAAAAATAAGATTTTAAGATTTAAAATATCTACACTAAAAACTAGGCTAAGATGGCAGTGTCATAGAGATTCGAAAAGTGGTGTGTCACTCAAATCGCTCAATGAGTAGAGGGGCCTATCCACCAAATAGTCCCTTAACCTTTTTTAAAAAATGTTTAGGTCTAGCTTGCGCACTTCCAGAGGGAGCCCATTAAAGAGCTTACTTGTGAAATAGGGGTAACCCCTCTGGGTCCAGGCAAGGCGGCAGCGGGGCAGGTCGAGGTTTCGGCCATGTATTTTCCCAAAGGAATGTTGCTCCCCACGCCTGGATAGCTGTCCTTCATTTTCTTTCAGCATCACAAGGCTCAAGATATACTGGCTGTGCACAGTTAACACCCCGAGGGCTTTAAATAGGGTCCTGCAGTGGTCGTACTTGGCTTAATATACCTAAATTGTATATGGTTACCATTTCAATGATCTTATCTAATCTAACTATTTCTATTATTCGATCATTGTGTATTGACGCAAATGTCAAAATGATTTTTTAGATCTTTTAATAGGGAAATATAATTATATTTCTACTTTACATGAAAATCGGAAAAATGTACATACTATACTATGTCTTCCTATCTTTTATTATTTGATATACAAATATTATTTCAACTAACTTGCTCTGATGAACAGATGATTCATCTGTTCATGTACAGATGAACTGAACAGAACAACGACAACCGTATGGTCAATGCTGTTAACTATTATTAATTCTGTTTTGGAAATTTGGTTGTATTGACACTGTGAGGTTTTAGGTTATGGCGGGTAAGATATGAAATGTGTTTAAGTAATTTTCACTTTTCTGACGTTCTATGCCTTATTGATTCTTAATTACTATTAATGTTGTTCTATGATATATTCTGTTGATTTGTTCGTTAAGAGTATAGGTTATTACAGCTTTATTGTTGTAACGCCTTATAATATTTTACTCTAGTAGGGCCTATTTTAAAATTGTAGGCTATTCTAATTAATTCTTGGCTAATTAACAGGGGTCATTTGTTTCCTAAATAAATTGAAGATAATGTATTGGTGAGTTCATAGCTATTTAACCCTTAAATAATATTAAGTTTAAATGATCAACTCAGTATTGCCAAGGCATTAAGGTGACCTTATTTATTAATTTTCTCACCAATGGCAAACCACTTGGTAAATAGGTGACTGCAGTTGGAAGCATAAAGTAATTAGATCTTGGGGCAGTAGTGTCACTATTTTCTAAATGTATAATTTACACTACAGTCTAAAATCTGGCTTTTCAATACTCTAGTATACCAAATAATTTGCTCGGCTGTGTTCCTGACGAAGAGTCAGTAGGCCTAAATATTTATTTCTGGACTTGTAAAAGTTGCAAGTCTCCATAACAATAGTAAGTGAACCTTGTATAATTCGAACAAAAGTTTTGTTAATAAAAACCTTTTTTACATTAATGCCTACCAATAACCAAACTGCCGAACCTGAAATTCCAAAAACGGTGATGTATCATTTTTAATATGGTCAGAACACAAGGTCTGAGAGTAGGTAGCTCCTAGAATAATGTTTACATCCCTTGAGCACCTCCCCAGTCAAATGTTCGGGTCTGGTGCACATATTTTTGTGCATCTTTGAGGTTATGATATCAATGATTTGTTTGCAAAACACTCATCCACTTCTATTGTTTTTCTAAAGATAACTTATAACTAATTTTGAATCAGGCCTACATAGTAAGAATCATAATTTGTATCATGTTGGATAAGAATAAGAATATTTTATTCCCGTTGATCTGTTATACAGAAATAGGACAAGTCAAAGTAATACAGTATATGACAAATAACAATAAAATGCAACATCAATGCATTAAAAATAAAGTTACTTTTCCGTTAAACCGACCACAGTTGTATAGGTGCCCTCAGCCGCCATGTAGTGCTCTGCGGAGTTAAGTTAGGTTCTTTATTCATATTTTTATCTCATAAATTATATTTTATACAATAAATACCCCCGTCGCAGCAGACCTGCGTACTCAGCGAATTTCCAAATCAATTATAAATAGTAATAATAATATATGACAAGTTTTATAAAAATCTGTCCATAAACATGAGAATTATTTGCCTATTCTCCATAAGATTAACATGGGAAAGAGTGTGCAGGTTTACTGCCGTGAGGAACACTGAAACTAGGCATTTCTACCATAAATAATTTTTATCTTAACATTTATACCAACTTTCATCAACATCTGTCCATAAATAAAGGAGTTTGCCTATTCCCTATATGATTATTATGGGAAAAGAGTATGCAGGTTTGCTGCCATGATAAACACATAAAAACTATGATTTTTAAGCATAAATGGATAGATCTCAACCACATGAAGCTAAATTTCAAGTTTTATCCAAAAATATTCATTAATATGGGAAATATTAATTTTTCCCTATCCTCCATAAGATTAACATTGGAGCCCCACAATTGTAATGATGTTGTCAATTGCTGTCTTAGATGTGGCAGTTACTCTTGTTGGCGAATTTATTAACCATTTCAGGCCAAAAATCTGCAGAATGTCAGCGAAACGTTTTGATTTTGAATCGTGGGGATCAAGAATGTCGATATTAAAGTCACCCATCACGATAAAATGTTGTTGGGGTTTGGTCAGGTCTCTCAGGAGAATTTCAAAGCTCGAAAAAAATCCTCCTCATTTCCGCTGGGAGACCGATAAATTCCAACGACAGACAATTTGGAGGCTATTGTTTGCAGTTTGATGCCTGCGGCTTCGAAACTTTTGTCTGACGTGTTTTTAATTTCAAATTTTGAGAATGAAAGGTGGCGTTTGGAAAAAATTGCAACACCTCCTCCTTTGCAGGTGTGCCGGCAAAAATTGTTTGCCAAGATATAATTTGGAATTTTGAAAAAATCAATGTTTGTTGCATTGTAACCACTTTCTGTTACTATTAACAAGTCCGGGGAAAGCTCCTCACAAATAATGGATAACTCGTCAATTTTGTTTGTTGCTATCTGAGCATTTTGGTGAATTAAACGGAGGAGATATTTTTGAGAAAGTGGAGTTGCAGAGTGTACCCGGTTGACTGAGGAGGGTTCCCTAAAAAAACTGAATTAAAATCTGTCGGTCTGTCGAAGTCATAATGATACTTACTTACTTGATACTTGTATTCTTCATCAAAAACTAGGCTAAGATGGCAGTGTCATAGAGATTCGAAATGTGGTGTGTCACTCAAATCGCTCAATGAGTAGAGGGGCCTATCCACCAAATAGTCCCTTAACCTTTTTTAAAAAATGTTTAGGTCTAGCTTGCGCACTTCCAGAGGGAGCCCATTAAAGAGCTTACTTGTGAAATAGGGGTAACCCCTCTGGGTCCAGGCAAGGCGGCAGCGGGGCAGGTCGAGGTTTCGGCCATGTATTTTCCCAAAGGAATGTTGCTCCCCACGCCTGGATAGCTGTCCTTCATTTTCTTTCAGCATCACAAGGCTCAAGATATACTGGCTGTGCACAGTTAACACCCCGAGGGCTTTAAATAGGGTCCTGCAGTGGTCGTACTTGGCTTAATACACCTAAATTGTATATGGTTACCATTTCAATGATCTTATCTAATCTAACTACTGTATTTATATTATTCGATCATTGTGTATTGACGCAAATGTCAAAATGATTTTTTAAATCTTTTAATAGGGAAATATAATTATATTTCTACTTTACATGAAAATCGGAAAAATGTACATACTATACTATGTCTTTCTATCTTTTATTATTTGATATACAAATATTATTTCAACTAACTTGCTCTGATGAACAGATGATTCATCTGTTCATGTACAGATGAACTGAACAGAACAACGACAACCGTATGGTCTATGCTGTTAACTATTATTAATTCTGTTTTGGAAATTTGGTTGTATTGACACTGTGAGGTTTTAGGTTATGGCGGGTAAGATATGAAATGTGTTTAAGTAATTTTCACTTTTCTGACGTTCTATGCCTTATTGATTCTTAATTACTATTAATGTTGTTCTATGATATATTCTGTTGATTTGTTCGTTAAGAATATAGGTTATTACAGCTTTATTGTTGTAACGCCTTATAATATTTTACTCTAGTAGGGCCTATTTTAAAATTGTAGGCTATTCTAATTAATTCTTGGCTAATTAACAGGGGTCACCTGTTTCCTAAATAAATTGAAGATAATGTATTGGTGAGTTCATAGCTATTTAACCCTTAAATAATATTAAGTTTAAATGATCAACTCAGTATTGCCAAGGCATTAAGGTGACCTTATTTATTAATTTTCTCACCAATGGCAAACCACTTGGTAAATAGGTGACTGCAGTTGGAAGCATAAAGTAATAAGATCTTGGGGCAGTAGTGTCACTATTTTCTAAATATATAATTTACACTACAGTCTAAAATCTGGCTTTTCAATACTCTAGTATACCAAATAATTTGCTCGGCTGTGTTCCTGACGAAGAGTCAGTAGGCCTAAATATTTATTTCTGGACTTGTACAAGTTGCAAGTCTCCATAACAATAGTAAGTGAACCTTGTATAATTCGAACAAAAGTTTTGTTAATAAAAACCTTTTTTACATTAATGCCTACCAATAACCAAACTGCCGAACCTGAAATTCCAAAAACGGTGATGTATCATTTTTAATATGGTCAGAACACAAGGTCTGAGAGTAGGTAGCTCCTAGGATAATGTTTACATCCTTTGAGCACCTCCCCAGTCAAATGTTCGGGTCTGGTGCACATCTTTTTGTGCATCTTTGAGGTTATGATATCAATGATTTGTTTGCAAAACACTCATCCACTTCTATTGTTTTTCTAAAGATAACTTATAACTAATTTTGAATCAGGCCTACATAGTAAGAATCATAATTTGTATCATGTTGGATAAGAATAAGAATATTTTATTTCCGTTGATCTGTTATACAGAAATAGGACAAGTCAAAGTAATACAGTATATGACAAATAACAATAAAATGCAACATCAATGCATTAAAAATAAAGGTACTTTTCCGTTAAACCGACCACAGTTGTATAGGTGCCCTCAGTTGCCATGTAGTGCTCTGCGGAGTTAAGTTAGGTTCTTTATTCATATTTTTATCTCATAAATAATATTTTATACAATAAATACCCCCGTCGCAGCAGACCTGCGTACTCAGCGAATTTCCAAATCAATTATAAATAATAATAATAATATATGACAAGTTTTATAAAAATCTGTCCATAAACATGAGAATTATTTGCCTATTCTCCATAAGATTAACATGGGAAAGAGTGTGCAGGTTTACTGCCGTGAGGAACACTGAAACTAGGCATTTCTACCATAAATAATTTTTATCTTAACATTTATACCAACTTTCATCAACATCTGTCCATAAATAAAGGAGTTTGCCTATTCCCTATATGATTATTATGGGAAAAGAGTATGCAGGTTTGCTGCCATGATAAACACATAAACTATGATTTTTAAGCATAAATGGATAGATCTCAACCAGATGAAGCTAAATATAAAGTTTTATCCAAAAATATTGATTAATATAGGAAATATTAATTTTTCCCTATCCTCCATAAGATTAACATGGGAGCCCCACAATATAACGTACTGTGTTTAGATTTTTTAATATCTCGGTAACCGTTGGAGATAGAGAAAAACTTTAAGGAACTTAATTGTGTAGTTTTTAAGCTGATTCTAATGGTGAAATATAAAATTAGAAATTTTTAAAAATTACACTTGAAAAACGTAAAAAAACCCATTTTGGGGTACAAAACCCCCCCAAACTACCCGTTCCCATTGACCGATATGTCTGGTTTACGAACTCGTCCGAGCATTTGTAGGAATACACGTCTCTACCAAATTTGGTCTTGATCGGACCATTTTTACGAGAGTTATCGTGTTCACAGACACACATATATATATATGTATATATATATATATATATACATACATATATATATAAATTTTAACGAATATTGTTTTTGGACTCTGGGCACCTAAAGAAGAAAAAATAACATGGTCCCGGGCTTAAGTCTCACCATGAGACCTACGGTAATAGCTTCTTCCCCATGGGAAATTCGCTAAAAAACCTAACTTAAATCCGCAGAGCGCTGTATGTTGGCGAAAACATATTTTGAACAAAATGACAAAGTCTGCAAATGACCGTCTAGATAGAGCAATGACTGATATCGCGATATATCTTAGTTTCGTCACATGAGCCGGGGAAGGGGAGGGGGGTACAGCGATAAGAAATTAACTAATATTTATCCTTTAAATATTGCTCATCCATAATCTGCTATTTCCAAGAACCCCAATTTAACTAGTCAGTCAATTTACATGTGTGGTCGGTATAACAAAAGTACCAAAATAAATACGATTTGTGCTCCTAAGAATTTATTTAATTTATAAAAAGGATTTTTGTACTAGCCAGCTGTACAACACAGATTTAAACCTATTCAGACTTCTCTTGCTTTCTCAGGCAGTTTATTAAAAAAGTAAATGGCATTTAGTTTAAAAGAATTTTTTATTTTGTTGAGCCTATGTGGTTCAATTTCTAAGTTTCTCCCCTTCTGGTATTGTGATCATGAATATTTTAATTAATTAATTGTTTAAATACCTCAACTGTCAATGTGATCCTTTAAGCGGTGGTTTTTCAACTCACTACTGCAGTTTCTCACTGGGGCTAATTTCTCTTCTGTATGTGTCGCACGGCGATTCCGGTACTGGTCAAAGTTTCTAATATGTGTAGTTTTTTAATGTATTTTACGTATTGTTATGTGTTTGTGCTCTTGGTGTTAAATGGCGACATCCTCTGGACAAAATTAAAACCCTCCAGTTCACCAGATGAAGACCCCACGTGGGTCGAAACTGCAGTAGTGAGTTGAAAGACCACCGCTTAAAGGATCACATTTACAGTTGAGGTATTCAAACCATTTATTAATTAATTAAAACTGTGTGATTTTTGAGCAAATCAT
The DNA here is from genome assembly GCA_023375725.1 of Nephotettix cincticeps. NCBI lineage: Eukaryota > Metazoa > Arthropoda > Insecta > Hemiptera > Cicadellidae > Nephotettix > Nephotettix cincticeps. Next base: position 24,306,213 of record CM041790.1, on the reverse strand, counting down.
TGATACAAACTGAAGTGACGAAAAAAGAATCAAGTTTAGATCCTTGTGGGACCCCTGATACCACTTAAATCATCTTGGAACACTTATTTCTAATGGAAACATATTGTAATCTCTTCAAGAGGTATGACTCAATAAGTTTCAGAGAAGTTTCCGCTACACTGTAAAACTGTAGTTTTTTTAGGAGAATATCAAATGGGACACCGTCAAACGCTTTACTGAGATCACATAAGACTAAAGAAACAGATTTGTTTTTCTCAAAAGCATTCAAAGAAACATACTCTAAATTTAATATTTCTGATGTTGATTCTTTCATTGGGAAGCCATGTTGACAGTCAGTCATTAAATAATGAGTTTCAAAAAAGTAATTAATTTGATTCAAATATTTTTGATAAAATTGGAGCATTTGACACAGGGCAATCATTTTGAACTATATTTTTATCACCCTTCTTAAATATTGGTGTGACTTTGGAAACTTTAGATGATTGTGCAAAATAACCTTCCTGTATGCAAATATTTCAGATAAAAGGGGAAGACTTCATGTACGTGATATTAAAATCGTGCGACCACATTTTTCTCATTATTCCTCCATGTTTTAGCCAACAATAAAAATAATCCTAAATATATTTTATTTATTTTCTCCACCTTCTTGATTTCTATTATTTCTATTTATTATATAACCATATGATTATTGATGTTCCAACTCCATGACTCCTTGAGTACCGCACAAAGAAAGGGTCTACCCCAGGGGTTGTATTTTTTGATTGAAGTAACATGGGAGTCCAGAAATTGGCAAATGGTGTCCAACACCTCAGGACCAAAGAAAAGTGATAACAGTACTTTAGACAAAGATTGACTTCTGTACGGTGACTCTGTAGCGACATTATATTAATTAACTATTGCATAAGTAGGGTAGTGTCATCAAACTTATTCTCATCTTACTCAATTTCTTAGAAACATATGTTACAACTTTTGTTACAGTTGATCATGGACCACCTTGAAAATTGTCTGAGGCAGAATTTAAATGCCATTGAATCTAATAAAATCTCAGAAAGAAGAGTAAGTAAAGATAAATAACTTTTCTAAAATCTATTCTAAAGGTTCGCTTTTCTTACTCTAATGACAAGTTGATTAAAAAGTATAGGTTTTCTTAATTTATTCTGTTGCTTTGGTTGCAAAATAGGCATATATTAGCGATTCAAACATTATAATGTTATCTACTATTTCAAGCTTAAGAATTAATTTTATTAATAGCCTTATTAGACAACAAATTTTATTTTCTCCTCCTAAACAATTGTGCAAGTAAAAGTCTTGTTTTATAAACATTATTTCAATTTAAATTATCTTTGTATATTACCTTTGACTATACATAGTCAAAGATATTACTCAAATATACTGACTCCTTAACTCAAAAATGATTTTATAGTGATGTCTGATTGTCCGTAAACTTAGCTAGACCTACTCTGATGTTCTGTCTTTGTTAAAAGATTATTTGAGGCATTTATATTTACAGTAAAGTCTGGTTTAACTAGATACAACTCATTAGGATTCCAGCTTATCCGGATCAGGTTAAAAGAACAGTTAAAGTGTGTGTTTTATCTCGAGTTCCTTAAAAAATTTCTGATGCAACCGCAGTTCTTGCTGTTCGTGGGAAAAACTTCTGTACCTCTAACGATGATTGTGTAATATATGAACGCATACCCCAATTAAGTTTTCTTTTTTAATAGGAGTGTAATAGGTTATATGATGTGCCACCCCTTAATTTTTTTCACTACAAATGATTGATTTTTTATTTAATTTTAATGGTAGTAATACTTAGTCTATTCGCTAATATTTTTTATTTATGTCAAAACTCATTCAATAATTCTTCTATAATTCATATTATTTAATGAATTATGTAACGATTTAATGTTATTTAGAGAACTTTTAAATATAGTTTGACCAAACTTTATATTATATACTATATAGGTATTTCATTTACTTCAAAATTGTTTGTTTTTAAGAAAAGTTGCAGTGATCTGAAGGATCAGCTTCGAAGACAAGATATTCAAATATTTTTGCACAACAACACCAAAAACAATGAGGGAATCACTTGGGATGCAGTTCTTACCACTGCCCACAGGGGTCTTCTCAAAGTAAGTTTCTATGCTATCATTGCCACAATTTTGTAACTTCCAACATCTAAAAATGTAATATATGACATTTTTATGTTATTAATATAAAAAGTTTACTATTTTTTTGTGTTAGTATTACAACCAATTTTTTTTATTTAATATCCGGATGCTTTATTTCCCTCTCATTTCCAGATGTTTGGCTATGCAGATCGGCCGTCACTACATTAATCCGAATATGAGAGAATTTACTGTATCAAATTTATCTTAAAGTTCTTTTTCATTTTTATATAGTATATTGTAAGTAATTTAGTGTAGTTTTGAAAATGAATTTTTTTTCTAATTTTCTCCTCCACGTTTTCAGGAAGCTGATAAGATTAGGGATGAAGAATCAAAAGGCAAAGGTGCTTCTAAGTTTGAGAGCCATATCGTCTCATTTAGTTCCTTAATTTCAGACATAACCAGCAGTGCCAATTCAGGTTAGATGAAAAATTGATTTAGTTATTATGACTTAACAGAAAATTGCATTTTGGAACAAGTTAATTTTTTTTATTGAGGTGGGTCCCAAAAATTCTTTCTGAAACCCTTTATGTTTTCAGAAATGAGTGTGTCTTATGACACATTGAATAATCCCATCTCTTTGATACTTAACGACAAGGAAGGAGTTGATACTTAATGAGGGAGTCTTTTCTTGACTCCAAAAAAGCCATTTGGATTTTCTTAAAAAATAAAAACAAAATTGTAACTAGCGTTAAAACCTAGGTCAAGTACACCAACCCTGACACTAAAAACTGTCAAAGACACATAGCAAGAATTTTCTGAAGGAAATCAGGGCAATAGTGTTTTGGGACTAATATTTTTTGGATTGAATTTGAAATTGAATGGAACCCTGAAAAACTTAAGGTGGGTGATCCAAAACAAACACCATGGTTATCTGTCATCTGCAGTTGTCTTTTGCACGACAATATTTGTCCTCACACTGTCTAGAAAACCAAGAACCTTTTGGACCAGTTCATTTTGGATATTTTTTACAATCTCCCACTGAGCAGTTTTGGATACTCACATCGCGATTTCTCAATGATCAGGAGTTGAATGATATGGTATGGCTCAGGCAACAGTTTTTATTTTCCTCCTTATACATAGTACACCAAAGTCCCAGTAATCTGAACTAATTGGGACCGAAACTTGTTCGGATTATCCAGAATTTCAGTGTAAAGTTGAATTAAAAGTACTATTAAAATCTATTACCTTATACCCAAACTTTGTATTTAGACAGTTAACATATAGATTTTTTCACTACATGCTTTGCCCAAACAGAATTACGTGTTCCTGTACAGACGTTCTGTCCGTTATAACTACTCTACTCATCTACACGTCATTAGATACGACACACATGGGCACATAAAAAACAAACCATGATAAATCAGTGCTGTCTGTAGGCGTACTTTTTATGTGATCACAGTCATTGGAGATGAACCCAAATGTTTGAAAAGTAATTTGCCGGAAAGCGATTAAAAAGAGTCAGACTATTGATGAGAATCGAATCTATTGTAATGTACTGTGAGTGTAGCTAGACATCACCCTACGCCATCTCGAGCAATAGTGTACTAGTACATCCGAATTCTTCATGTTCATGTTATGAGATGATGGCGCTTTGCCTTGACTGCAGGATTTCTTTGTTACGTCAAAAGATGATAAATGAATTCTTATTTTCCAAAAAGTAAGTTATTGTATATTATTAGTGCATTTAGTAATGTATTGTTGGTGATACTGTGCTGTCGATTTAAGTTATATATTGGGTATTATATTTCTTCATTTTTACTTTCTCCTCTTATATATGGAGAAAGTATAGTTTTCATCAAAATTTTCAAATTTGAGTTGAGAGTAGATAAATCAGTTTTAGGGTCCCCTGAATACCGTACAAAATAAATAAGTTTTATTTAGTGACTCCCGTTATCAATTGACCCTAATTAGAATCTACATTACTTACATTAGAGTAATGTAGATTAAGAAATACGATAACTTAGTTTATTATATATTGTGGTTTTTAAATTTACTTAAAGGAGAAAGTACGTGTCAACCCACTGATACCATTTATTAACACTTATAACGTAACATAATTTTTAAAACGCTAAGAGAAACATACGGTCAATTTGACCGTCACTGTGCTTTATTGGTGTTTAGTGTGTTTATTATTGTTTTTATGTATCATTTGGCAATCACATGAGTAACAAATGATGTTTTATAACATTTTATGACAAATCACATTTATTACGCAAAGATCATATGACAGGAAAAAATGAAACTCCAAACTCCACGCTTCAAGACGACCAGCTCTGGCCTCGGGAAAAAATCTGTATAGGATTGTTGCCCAAGGCCATATTTGTGGTCTTATAGTGGGTAATATAGATGTTATTTTACTTCTAGCAGGTGTTCTTTTGTTTGTTGCGTTTTACTACAGCCTTTTACAGATTATAAAAGGTATATGTATGTAGGTATATGTGATTGTAAAAGGTATATATTCGACCGACGATTGCCAGCCGGTAAGCGAAACACGTGGTAAATCTGACCGACCGTAATCACACAATTCGTCCAATATGTACGACAACGTCCTGCCAACTAGTTGGAAATGACCAAATATTACGGAGAGGGGTTAGGGGGAAGGTACTGGGGGTGACAGCCGTCAAGGTCAAGCAGTTTAGCCAATATTACGTAGTAAAATTACCGATTGGTCAATTTGACCGATGTTTCGTTTTAAGTGTTAATTTAAACTCAGTAATCTTTTTCCCCATCAGGTAGTTCTGGTTACCGATTACCCTGGTGTAAATGGAGAAAGTATAGTTTTTATCAATGAGGGTGGATATATCCGTTTTGAGGTTTCTTGCTTCCTATAAGGTGGTTTTTAGACTAATGTCTAAGTCTGTCTGTCTGTGCATAAACACCGAGTCCACATCTTTGTAGGAATTCTCTTTTCGAAGATAGTCTACCAAAAGATTCTACAAAAAATTAGTATTGAACCCCCTCCCCTCAAGAGTGTGATCTTTACCATTTCACCTTGAAGATCGGTTCTAGTACTGAAGTGTACAACCAGTTGGGCTCGAGTCCCCACTCCGATGTTCTTAGACCATAGCCGTGTAGGTCAAAGGTACTCTTGGTATTAAAGAAGGAGAATATACCCATAGAAGCCTCACCACCTCACCTCTGGCCACTACAATACCTGGGATTTTTATTATTTATGAGGCGGAAAATAAAAAGTGACCTCTGGTCGGCAATGTTATTTCTCCATAAGCAACTTAAGGCCGTCATCTATCAATGAACATGGGTTGCTATAACTATTATTTTCAGTTTTTAATCGAATCAATACTATTTTGTTATCGATTTTAACATGTACAGGACGGAACAAAGAATACAGCATCGCAAAAATATATTAGTCAATATTTTTTACCCAACCCACTAATATAGACCTTACTGAAAAATTTAAAAATCTTTGATGAAATTTAATTTACCTAATTAAATTTAAGGCATATTATACTTGAATGCCAACAGCTGTGAACACTAAAATTGGAAAGTTCAGGAAGAAGAAGAAGGATAGCTGCTGTGACCATCCTAGGTTTCAATGTTTATATTTTCTAATATCAACATCCGTTTACACTACATTTTGACAGTTCGGGAAGAAGAAGAAATAAAATTCATTTTTACAGGTAAACTGCTGGATCAAAATTAATATTGCCGAAAGTGGTAGATTTTAAGTTTTCTCCCAATGCCCTCTCTATTACGTTATTCCGTATCCTTTCCGAATATACAAGAAGCACAGGTGGTACTTTGTCATGTTGTAGACACTTGTGTGTTATCATTTTGTAAGTATAAATTATTTTATTCTTTTTGTTATGCCCATTTATGTGGATATATTTAGGCCAGATATCACAAAAAACGAAATCCAGATGAAATCGATGAAGAAACAGATGGTATTTTTTCCTGAGACAGAACATGGCTTTTCAAAAATATATACTAATTAAAAAAAATACAGGACATGAAGGATATTTTGTGAAAAATACAAAATGATGGATATCTTGATATTTTATTTTAGAGCATAGGACCTTCTTAGGAACTTTATTAAAAAAATTACATGTTGTAGAAATCTAAGATTAGCATGATTTTGGTGAAATCCGGCCTATATAATCCTTAAAAAATTTGGTAGAATTTTGACATTTTGAAAATCAAGTAAGATGAAACTGTTTATGAATAAATTTAGGCCTATTGCGCAAACTTTAATCTATAATATTATAAATAAGAGTTGGTTTCTGTATGTTTGTGGGTTTGTTGTGGCAAGTAAACGCAAAAAATATTGAACCAACCAGTTTGAAATTTTACTCAAAGGTAGTTCTTAAACTCATGCAACACATGGGCATATTCATTTCCTTAAAATCGCCTCGGGCTACGCCCTGTGAACGTCCTAAGTTTCAATGTTTACATTTGGAAAGAAAGAAAGCATAAAATTACTTAAATGTCAACAGCTGTGAACACTAACATGTGACAGATAGGAAAGGAGAAGAATAATAGTTCATTTGACTTTCTACCCTTATACATTATATGGAGAAAGTATTGTTTTCTTCAAAATTTTTGAATTTGAGTTGAGAGTGGATATATCCATTTTGGGGTCCCCTGAATCCAAAAAAGTGGGTGTCCATCCGTGTGTCATCTGTGTGTGAGTGGATGTGTACAGAGTCACAGCCTACCCCGTTGGTCCGTTTTAGATGAAATTTGGCATGTATGAATATATATACGGTATCTCCAGGTGTTTTTTCATTGTTTTGAATTTTTTATTTTTAAGGGTAGTTCACCCCTAAAAACCCTTAAAAATCCAAATTTCTCAAAAACGGCTCTAACGATTTTGATTAAAATTTGATAGTTTATAGTGCACAGAGTACCAAATAATTTGTCTGTAAAAATGACGGTTCAAAAGTTATTGGCTTTTAAATGTCAGAAAAATCAAACTTTTAAATTTTCAGCAAAAACAATAAAAGTAAAGTATAACTTGACTGGCACCATTGAAACCAGCTTAAAAAACTAAACAAATTAGTATTTTAAATTATTGGTCTACGGCTAACGGTTCCAGAGAAAACTTCAACTTACCGTGATAAACGCAGTACGTTGTCTGAAAGCGCCCAATGTTATTCTTATGGAGAATATTAAAAAATAAATTTCTTCCTTATTTTCCATGAAACTTGGTATGAAGCGTAAGGTCAAATCACCATTTGTAGGCTTAATTGGGATTGCAGTGGACACCTGTTTTGCTTTTGTGGTTAGTGGTTATAAGGGGGGGGGGCATGTTTTAAGCTTTTTTTGTTTAAACTTTGATATTTCAAGAAGATATTAGTAATTATTTTTATGTTACAGTTAAGAGTAAAAAGCTTATCACTTCTAGGGTTAAAAATCCAAATTTCTCAAAAACGGCTCTAACGATTTTGATTAAAATTTGATAGTTTATAGTGCACAGAGTACCAAATAATTTGTCTGTAAAAATGACGGTTCAAAAGTTATTGGCTTTTAAATGTCAGAAAAATCAAACTTTTAAATTTTCAGCAAAAACAATAAAAGTAAAGTATAACTTGACTGGCACCATTGAAACCAGCTTAAAAAACTAAACAAATTAGTATTTTAAATTATTGGTCTACGGCTAACGGTTCCAGAGAAAACTTCAACTTACCGTGATAAACGCAGTACGTTGTCTGAAAGCGCCCAATGTTATTCTTATGGAGAATATTAAAAAATAAATTTCTTCCTTATTTTCCAACCGTTTTCCATGAAACTTGGTATGAAGGTTAAGGTCAAATCACCCAGCAAAACCAACTCAAAAAAGCTTGGTATTACCGGGGGGAGGGTCCCATACAATTTGAACAATTAATTTAACTTTGTCTCTCTTGTTTTTATTTTCAGAAATGGGGTGATTATTTTTTAAATAATCTATTATTAAATGATATTTTGATAAACCTTGAAGAACATAATAGTTTTATTACAGAATATCTTTTTTAAATTACTTAAGGGAGAAAGTATGCTTCAGTGCACTGATTTTTTTACAGATATCCGTTACAGATACGTTTCTTTAAAGATGAACTGATGGATTGAAATTAGTGATCAAATTATTAGTTCTAAATAGTGGAATGGTAGATTTTATGTTTTATCCTGATGCTTGCTTATTTTACGTAACTCCTTATCCTTTCCCAATATTTGACTTGACAGATGTTACTTTGTCATGTTGTATACATTCGTCATTTTGTGAACAATAAAGAATTAATTACTGGTAACTATAATTTAAATTTATCAGCACACTTCTCAGCATTTTACCTGTGCGAAGAACGGGTACTTTCGCTAGTGCATCTATAAAAATTTATTGTATACTTAAAACTTGGAAAGTCAAGATTTTAAATATGTTTTTATTCCCTGAGGGAGTTCCCAAAATAGCTTGATGGTGTATAGTAATGGTAACAGTGATTACTATTTTTTATTTAATTATTTACTATTTTAGTTCTTGTTCTATATTTTGACATTATAACATGCCACCACAGCTGTATGATTCATGATATCACTATTTAAATGGTAACCAACTAGTAAAACAATACTAGAGAAACATACAACAACAAAAAATACGATAACTTGAAATACAATTAAAAAATTACAATATACGTATATCACACAAACGTAGGCTTTCGCGGCCAGTGTCAACAATGTCAAGTTATATATAATAACTTGACACACTATCACACAAATTTTAAATTTTTAACCAAACGTAATATCACTGATATAAAATTTACAATAGCCTTCCAACTTCATTACTTTCTCTATAATCTGGGTTTCCAATACTCGGACGTGTCCAGTAAATAAGAGGCTGTGTTCTTTCGATTAGTCAGTAAATTTGTTTGTCATTAGTGAAACATGAAGATCATAGATCTCCACAAAATTAAGTAAGAAAAACTTGAATAATGTCTGGTTAATTTGAATGTTCTAGATGTTTTGAACTTTTTCATGAAACATTTAGTTTAAAATCGAGGGGTGATCAGCACTCACTTTTTATTTCAAGTTTCTACAAAACATGGGAGTTTGTAATATATCAACCTGAAACTCGGGGTACCTGTTCTTGGGGTGTCAGTAGTGGGAGAGATCGGGGAGGTTGAGTAACCTTCAGTCTGTCTCGCACCTTTGATTTGTAACGAGTTTAAGTGCAGTGAGCACAATTTAAAAGGCTCACAATTTAAATTTGAAAAGGCTTGCTGTGAAGTGGCATCCTCAGTGGCTGGGCTGAGTCTACATGACAACACAGTTGACGCCGAAAAATCAACTTGACATTGTTGACACCATCCACTAAAGCCTACGTTTGCATTATCTTATTATTCATTCATGAACACACTTTCTAAATTAAAGTAGAGTAACTAAATTAAAGTAGGAGCGTCACGTATTATTATTTAAATGCAACATTTATGCATGTATTATTTTTTAAATGCAACACCCTATATTTACTGTCATGTGATTCAATGTAATAGGCTTAGAGCTTTATCAAAAAATTTATTTCAAAATCACAATTTTTGGTTATTTGAACTAATCTTAACTACTTTGAAAATTGTATTATATATATACACACTTATTTAGGCTAATATTTTTAGTTAACAATAGTGTCATCGTTATCATCATCAATAAGAAACATCTTGACACTTTTTAAATATTCCTCATTTAACATGGTAAGTTCTTTCTGAGTTAACCACTTAAATTCTTGGCACACATCTGTCGATACATTTCCTTTGATAAGCTGAGCCTTAAAAAAGAATACTTTTGCTCCAATTGATTTGTCTATATTCGCACCTTTGGGATACCTGTATTTGTAGTAACCACAAGGAGCATTTCCCAAAAACTTGGTTTGTAAATTAGACCCACATTTATCTCTCAAAACTCTTTCTGCTGCTTGTCGCATAGTTTCACCTTCATAACGAAGACCTTGAGGAAGAATCCAGTAGGATTTTTCTCCTAACTTCTGCTTTGTTATTAATAGCAAAGAGTTAGTCAGCTTGCGCTCAGTAGAAGTAGTATCATTTTGTCTATCTGCAGCTGTTGATCGGTTAGCCAATGCAAACTGGTCAAGTTCCTTTTTGCATAAATCTTCATATTCTTGAGCAGTTTGTAATGGGACTTCATCAATAAAACTATCTCTTTTCTTTAATTCTTCCATATACATTCTATCTTTAATCTTCCTAACTTCATGGTCAGATTTAAAACTTGATTCATACTCTACTTTGGCCACCACTTGAGAATATTTCAACTCCATATCATTCAGGTCTTTTGACAATTTAGGCTTTCTTTCTAAGCAAACTGCACTTACCAGGTCCCATTTTTCCTTAACACCCACGGCAACGGTACAAAAAGAATTTGTACAATATTTTTGATCCAATATTGGCATAAATATCCTTTTAACAACCATGGATATCATCATGTTTTAAATTATTCAAATCTTATATATTTCACTGACTCAGTCTATAAAAGTGGTATCTTTTACTTACTTCAAATTATTTTCACCTATGCATTTTTTGGTTGTTCAATTTTAACGTACAGTAGAACTAAGTTATAGAATATCTTTTTTTATTACCATGATCTGATCTTCCAACTATTACACTATTACAACTTTATGGACAGGTACGACGTTCTAAGGAACAACATAACCTTTAAATTTAAAAGCTAAAGCAGGTTGAAGGCTGAAGGTACTTTGCACAGCACAGTATATATTTTTGTTAACAGCCAGACTGTCTTCCTTCCATCGGGCTGGGCTGGTTTAATTGAAATGTCATATAGCTAATAAGGCAAAGTCTCGGGTTTTATTATATTGTAAAATACAGCTGAACTTGAGAATACAACTATGTCTTATTGACAATTTAGGCTTTCTTTCTAAATCAATGCACTTACCAGGTCCCATTTTTCCTTATACGTTCAGAATTTGTACAATATTTTTGATCCAATATTGGCATAAATATCCTTTTAACAAGCCATGGATCATCATGTTTTCAAATTATTCAAATTTATATTTCACTGACTCAGTCTATAAAAGTGGTATCTTTTACTTACTTCAAATTATTTTCACCTATGCATTTTTTGGTTGTTCAATTTTAACGTACAGTAGAACTAAGTTATAGAATATCTTTTTTTATTACCATGATCTGATCTTCCAACTATTACACTATTACAACTTTATGGACAGGTACGACGTTCTAAGGAACAACATAACCTTTAAATTTAAAAGTTAAAGCAGGTTGAAGGTACTTTGCACAGCACAATATATATTTTTGTTAACAGCCAGACTGTCTTCCTTCCATCGGGCTGGGCTGGTTTAATTGAAATGTCATATAGCTAATAAGGCAAAGTCTCGGGTTTTATTATATTGTAAAATACAGCTGAACTGAAACAATAATTATTATTGAGTTCTTATTTTTAAACTTGCTGACCCGGCGAACTTCGTAATGCCCTACAGAAATTATGTGTTAACTTTAAGATTGGCCATGTTCAGAAATCAAATAGCATTACGGCTTCGTTATGAAAGATTAGATATTTTGAGCCGCGGGCTAGTTAATAACAATACTAAAACTATAAGACTTGTTAGTAACATTCTCACAAAACAAATACCGGTAAATCTAAGTGGATTGATTCACAATTTTCTAATCCAACCTAAACCCAAACCAATCCTAGCTGTAATTCGGCTTTTATTATAATACAGCTGATTATTATAATAAACGTAATATGTATAAACATCGTATTTTTTATTTGGCCATTATATAAACACGTGTCTTTTAATCAGACAGCAAATAAAAAATATAAATACATTATCCCAAAAAGCCGTAAACTATTAACATGGCAAATAAAGCTGTTCATTTTGTACAGCACATATTTACTTTATAGTTTTGTATGATTCAGAAGGCATTGAAAAGCAAACGACATTGCTAACGGAAGTAAACCAAACAGCTGTAGCTTAAGTAATTAAATGTTTTGATTGTAGAAAATTTGTTAACAAACTTACTTACCCTTAAGGTTAACATTAGACATTTAAAACGCCATAAAATGTAAACTTATGGAGTTTTCGAAATGTTTTTGCTAAAACCTTCCCGGACACATATAGAGCAACTTCCTAAGATTTCATAGCGATTGGATGAGTATGGCAACGCATAAAGGACATACATACATACATTTTTATATACAGAGACTAGCAGCACGCCCGTATATTTTACAGGTTGTAGGATTAAGATTCTGTTTCATGAAAAGTACCCCCGTTGCAGCAGACCTGCGTACCCAGCAAATTTCTAAATCAGTAATATATAACAGGTTTGATCAACATCCGTAATAAATGAGTTTTCCTGGTAAAGAGTATGCAGGTTTGCTGCTGTGAGGGACACATATACTATGTTTTTTAGAATAAATGTATGGATTCCAATCACATGAAGCTAATATCAAGGTTCATCCCAAAAATACTGGTTAATAAGGGAAATATGAATCTTTCCTTATCCTTCATAAGATTGAAGCCTCCAAATACAAAGTACGGTGTTTAGAATTGTTAATATTTCGGTAACAGTTGGAGATAGAGAAAATCTTTCAATCATTAAATTGTATAGTTTTTAAGCAGATTCGAATGGTAATAGTAAAAGATAAATTTTGATTTTTTTTTTAAATTGCATGTGTATTGCAAAAAACCTATTTTTGGGGTACAAACCATCCCCCAGATAACCCCTCTGATTAACCTGTATGTATGTATTACGAACTTGTCCAAGTAAATGTAGGAATACACATCTCTACTAAATTTAGTCCCGATCGGACCATTTTTACGAGAGTTATCGTGTTAACAGACACACACATATATATTCATCTTTTAATATAAATACTTTTAACAAAATGTAGAGTAGTGTATTGAACGAATGAGAGTGTTGGTTTGCAAATTTTCGTTTTAATACAAAACGTTTTCAAGCAAATAGAAATAGAAGAAATAATAACTGTGTACATGAAAACAAAACTAAACCTAAAATAAATTCAAAGAAAAGTTTACAATACTAATTTTGAGATCATATGGTTTTCATCTTTTGATATATAAATATATGTAAGGGATGTATAGATTTTACCGACTATTTTTTTGTCTCTAGGCATCTCAAAACAAAAAATAGCATGGTCCACGGCTTGCCATGAGACCTACGGTAAGAGCGTCTTCCTTATGAAAAGTTCGCGAAAAGATACTTATCAACGTGACAAAATTTAGATAAGAAAAGATAAAAAATTATGAAAATTCGTTATACGTCAAAATAAAATTTTAATTTAGTATGGTTTCGATGTGGGTTTAAAATCAATGAACAACGCAAACAAACTAATACTGATTGTAATTTAACAGCTGTTTTTTCTATCACATAGCGTTAAACCTTTGACTATCCATTTTATTACAATGGATAGTCAAGGGTCAAACGCTGTGGCTACGTAGACGGCAGCCGGCTCTCCAGTTGGGTAAACGGTAGTTACTAATGACGTCAGATAGTGATGGCCTGTGACGTCACTAGAAGCAGAAACATTGAAGATAACCAAATGTACATACAGTCTAGTACCCAATCTCTGTTATATAGTTTTAATTTATTAGTAATCAAACTAAGCATAATTCTGATTACTGATTTAGGTACCTAAAGCCCGATTTTATGGTAGCTGGCTATGATTTTGAACGTTTTATTGTTGAGTTTATGTTTCCTCCAAATTTTTTGATTGAATTTTGTTAGGAGTTAGCCAAGTTTTTTGGGATTAGCCTCGATTCATCACTTCCGTAGTTCTAACCAAGAAAATTAACAGACCATGACTTTTCATTTTGTCTACATATTGTCAACAGCCACTTACTATGATTGTTCTGCTACTGAGCCTAAAGCTTAATAACACTTGTAAAAACTCAATTGTACTTACAAGCCACCAAATATTTTTAATAGGATGGCTTATGACACAAAAATGATATTTTTAGAGAGTAAATTACTTAAAACTTATATAAGATGTAACTTATAGAACCAAATGGCATTTTTACAGGAGAAAACATAGACATTCAGTATATTAAGAGCAACTAAGGCCGTACTTTAATGTTTTGTGTAGTACAGTAATCATGAACAGGTGTCACCGAAATATGCCTATAGCTGTTAAGGCTGCAGTGGTTCTTGTAGACAGGGGCAGTTTTAGATGTCTTCAGAAAGTCAGGGAAAATTCCACGTCCTAAGCAGTCAGTCATTTACAACCAAGGCCAAGGAGCCAGGTAACATTCACAACCTCCTCTCTCAGCTTGTAAGTGGGCATGCCAAAGACATCAGAGCTCTTGGGTTGTTTAAATGAACTACAATGTCAACTAGACCCTGAGTTGTGACAGGCACAAAGGCATGCAGACACTCACAAGCAGGACGAGTCCTTTGAACCAAGAGTTGGATAGGGTCGACTGCGGTAGCCGACAGGGAACTAGTAATGTCATCAACAGATTTTACAAAAAAGTTGTTAAAAGAATCGGAACTGGCAAAGTCAGTCGATCTTCCATCCAGGGACCTGTGACTGTTGATTACATCCCAAGCTGCCTTGCAGCGATTTGGGGCCTGCTCATTTTTGGCTGCAGTTGCCTGTATCTTGGCTAACTCGACCTGTCTTTTGTAAAGGGATTTGGCCTGACAATATCTCCCACCACCATCACCATCATTATTGTTGACACACCTGTCCTTCAAGGCCAAGACAACACCCTTCATTTGGAAAAGATCTTCTGTATACCTATTAGTTTGAGTCATCAAACATCTAGGCTGCCCAATCTTAATTTTGATGTCAGAGAAAGGCTTTGTTAGGAAAAATTTATCAAATTCAATCTGGAAATTTTAAAAGAAAATCTCAAATGGGCATAGATCCCCAGTGAAAGGGAGAATGGTATCCTAGGGAACAAGAGCAATAGAGGCCCTTGTTACAGCAGATCAAATCAGCATCATGCACATGTCTAGAACTAAATAAATAATTGACACTCCAATCAGAGAGGTTACTCAACAGAGCAGAGTTGGCCAGAACAAGGGAGATTACCAGATTACCATACAAAATAAAAGTTTTATTCACCACATTATTATTTTACAGTTTTTGAGGATTAAATCCCACATGAATACACTCATTTCTTATGCATCGTTTGGCATAAAATACCTGGATATGCCACCATTTCAGAAAGATAATAATAATTACGTGATGTTTTATATTTGCCTGTGAATCTAAACCTAATTAATCTGTTTTATACATCGCAGTAACATGAGACGAGTAATGCTATTTTATATACCGGTATACATTTTCTAAACTCTTACACATCCCGTTTTACTCTACCATGGATGGGTTAATTGAACAACATAGAACTTTCAGTGTCAAACATTTAAAAAAATGAAAAAACTGGTACCTACAACCCATTTGATAATAGAATTGACTAAACCGAAATAATTATCAAAGTTGAACTGCAAATAATGACTTTTTGATTGAATACATGTATTAATTAATGGTTGTGCAATCTTTTTATACAGTATTCACAAGTCGACACAAATCACAAAAAAGAGTCATCAACTTCAGTCTTAGCGCAAAATTTGTGTGCACTACATTGACACACAGAACACTGAATCCACCCCTCACGATTTTTTTCCAATTTAATTAGTTTTTACAGGAAGTTTGGATAAAAATCTAAATAAGTTTGGATAATTTAAAGTTTGATACAATGAAACTATTTCCAGCTTGATCAACTCCAAAGTATCCCATTTTACCTGACTAGAACACTTTTTAATAAACATGGGTGCCACCTGTTCCATTAGAAAAGTAAAAGTTGATCATACGAAAAAGTTCACTCTAGCAACAACAGTCTTGTTAACAGTTGAGGTATCAAGTTTTACCCTCCTACCTCGTAATTATGCGAACCTCCCCTACAAGTTCAGTGTCTCCTTAAAAATATGTAGCTAGTGCTATGCTATTGGAAATTTAATGTTATCATGTAATATCGTTGAATTCCATTAATCAGATTTTATACTCTTTTGAAAAATCCCTGCACTGCTTGGTAATGTAATATACATTAACTGTAATTTAATAGTCAGCGGCAGTTTTCTTAATATTGTAAGGAGGATGGTCCAAATGCTTTTAATTATTACCTAATGTTGATCTTTTATTCAATAGATTATTAATCAATGGCTACTGTATCTGATACCAAACCAACGACTTTTTCTTGCAATATTGAGGTGCTTGAATGGATATAGAGAGCGAGTAATGGCAATGTGAGGAGTGTTTGATGGAATGTGTTGTTGCATCGTCTGGATTTTGCAGGTGGTGAGCAGCGCTTGAGTGTGGGCAAGCTGCTGCAATGCATCCTCAGCATTCTGCAGGAGAGGTTTTTCTGCAAACACTTTGGCTTCACATACCTCCAAGTGCTACGCCATCAGATCCTTACTTGCCACAACTACTACACTACTGTCGGCGAGGACAACTGGAAAGGTATGATGTTGAATTTGGGAATATGGTTAATATTCAATGTCATCGTTTGAAGGGCTGAGGCAAATTGAGATCTCATGGCACATTGTCACCAAGGATGTGATGGGTGAAATGGATTCAGCTACAATTAGTAACATACAAGCATTTTCCTATCTCCTTTATGACTAGATTCTCTCATGATATTATCTCTCCATTCCTATCTTTCTTTAGACTTTTTGATTTTCAGACTTAACTTCATTCACAAAGTACATAAATTGAAACCCTTCCCCAAAAACATGTATTGCTGAAGTATCTAATTTCTTTGAAGTAGGTACCTCTAAAAATCAGAAAGGAACTATATTAAGAAAGTATTAAATTGGTGTTAACTATATTCTAGGGTGGGGTATGATTTTGGCTATACAGTAATAATAAATTAAAATTATAGCTTTGAATATATTGTAAATTGTTTAATTGTACTTCAAGTGTGATATTCAAGTATCTCTGGATACTTTATACTTTTAACTGAAATGGCAACCTACCCAGGTAGGTATTTTAAGCCAAGTATGAATGATAAATGAGTGTAACATGATTGTGGCACGATCTTGAAGTCTTTTTACTGACTAAGGCTGACATGTTTCTTAGACAGAACTATTAATTAATAGTCCAACAGTCAATGGCATATCTAAGGGACCTACAGTTTAACTTGGAGTTCAAACCACTGCCTCTGAATTACGAACTGGTCTCATAATGAGGATAGTCTTTGTGAAATAATATAGTATTAAACAGTGTGGATGTTAATCCACACACAAGATAATTCCACACCCACCGACCATTGCTCACAAATACCCACAATTTGTGACCTCCAAGTAGCAAGATCACGGGAGACGCCAGATCATATTTATTTATTATATAATATAATATATAGATAACTGACTGAACTTGGTTGAACAGTTCAATTGTTTTGTTGTGGATTAGTTGTTTCAAGAGTCACAGTGTCAAATCTCACATCTCTTCTTACAATTTAGGGATTTAAATTGTAATAATTGTAGACCATTAATAATGGTGTTGTGGTTTTTAACTAGAATTGTAGGACAGTATTGAAAGTTAAACTTAAATGTCTGTTTATTTTTATTGTTTCTAGATCTTTTACAACTCTGTGAACAGCTTTACAGAGATCCTCCTCCTAGAGTAGATAAGATTCTAATCCTGTCGATCTTGAATTCGGTGATACGAAAAGGTGGAAACCATTCTTTTGTAGCCTTGGAAATTAAGAAAAAGTAAGTAACTTTGGAGATTTCTTTGAAACTCCAAATAATAAGCCTTTGGTTATGAGTTGGAAGTAATGATTTATCAGAACCAATTTTTCGGTTGCAGTACTGCCTTTTTTAGCATTGTTTTTTAAGCACCAGTTAAGAATTTTTTTTATGAATTCACGAAAATTTGAAAATTTAGTTAACATAAATCAAATTAATGAACCAATTAAAAAAAGAAAGACTTTGAAACAGGGTAATTAATCTTTCTTGTTGTACACTAAGTTTAATGTTAATGTTAAATAATTACCTCTGTGATTGTCAACATATTTATATTTTCTCCTGCTTTCATTAGTCATCTAGTATCTAGTTTGAAGTTACTAGTTACTAGTTCTGTTCATGATCATCATATAAGTTAGTACCATTGCCACCCAAGATCGTCATTTTCTTTGTACTGTAGTTACTTCCACCTGCAATCTACTTTGTTTACATATTTTTTCATATCGGTATTTGATATTTTGTGTAATATACCATTGGAATATTTTAACGTTATGGTAGGAATAGTATTATGTGTGAAAAAAAATTAACAGGGGTTTACCCGAAGGACCAACTTGAGATGCCAGAATACCACTAGTCATGGGTCCTGCTTAGGAAGTATAAATTAGTAATTAATTATTTTAAATTCAAACAACTTCTAAATTAGACCACATTTCTAAAATATTTTTTAAAACAACTTAGTGTCTAATCAAAGTAAGGTACTGTTTGGGGTAGGTTTGAGAACAATGAGTTAAGGTACTTTTTATTTCCTAAAATGTACTCTCAGGTGATAATAACCTTCTCTCAACAATATGTTATGAGAAAACCCATTTTTACTGTTTAGTAATTCCAGTATTCTTAATTTCAGAATAATAGATCGGTCTACTAATTTTTATTGTTTTCTTTCAGATTTCCTTTTATCAAAGAATGTATCAGAAATGACAGCAGATCTTTGAGTATTCAAGAACACCTGGCTCGGTTGGCACTCTCAGTTTGTGAAACGGTATGTTACATGTTCAAAATTAAAATAACAATTAGTTGGCTACACGTCAATAAGAATTAGGTTTTTAATTTTTTATCAAGGAAAAAGTTATATGTCAATCCTAGATCAAGGATTGAAATATAACTTTTTCTTTATAAAAAAATTAAAAACGAGTTGTAATTTTAACTATAACTAAATAACTTTACTATATTAAGACTTCATATAGTCTTAAGTTATAGTTTTTCGAGTTCTAAATGTACTATCAACAGTAAGATAAATTTCATATAAAAGTGAAAATAAATACGTAACAATTATTGAGGAAGACTATCATGCTATAAACCAATTGAAAAAAAAAATTATTTCTCAACACATTGTTTTAATAGTTAGTTTAAAAACACTCATTTAACAATAATTTTCGAAATATTTTATCCATTAACTTAGAATTGTGGTTAATGTGATTTCTCAAAGCCAGTAATGTAAATATTATGCTAGTCCCCGGGCTTTTCATTAATAAGCGTTTCAACAAATGTCTGATATTATGAAGACTGTTCTCTATAAAATTGTCAAAAATTGCTGGTACTTCTACTGGAACTTCTAAGCAGCAGAAAAAACATCTCTTCTCCATTAAGATTAAATTTGTTTCTAGCATTTCTTGAGCAACAACATTATTATTACTTTTCTGATTTTTGCTACGAAAGTCACACTTAACAGGAATGTTTTGAGTCTTACCAGAAGAAACAAAGCTAGAAGCCGTAGCAAGTCTGTTTTGGCAATGGAGTTGTTTGGGATTTCTCTTTTCCAGAGCAATCCATCCGGCTTCCAGTCATATCATGTTGTTCGAGTTAATAATTCATTATTCCCCCTCAACTCCTTATAGCTTGAATTTCAATAAATAGTTTAGTCTTTCTTGAGGATAATTAACCATCATGGTTGAAATTGAAACCCTTTATCCATTCTGAGAGAGGCAGAGGATCGTCTTTGTCGAATCAGGGACTGCAGGAGACAGCTTCGCTTTCCCAAAGCATCTTGATATGGTCCTTGGTGTCACTTCTCCCCAAGCACTCACTAAGTACTGAATTGCATCCAGGATGGTTATGTTGATGGTTATGGTTATGTTAGGATGGTTATGTGGCTGTGCAGTGTCCATGCAGACAATGATTTTTCTCAAAAGTTGCTTACCATATATTGCGTTTAAGGCTTCCAAAAAATAAATAAATAAATAAAAACAAATAATAACGGCTTCAAATCAATATTACACTTAAGGCTTCTCATAACGCCTTGGTCCATGTGTTTTAAAAACACTTGTGCAGTAGGCAGGAAAAAAACATTAAATTAATGTTTGTTAAATTTAATTTTGGTTGGGCATTGCAGTTGTCAACGGCAGAATTTTCCTCTTTATTGCTGCCAAGCCCTTATCCCATTTTATCAGTTCATCCTTAAAAATTGCAGAGGTCATTGTCAAAAATTGCATCTACGCTTTTGTGAATGTTTTTATGTTCTTAAAACCTTTCGTTTTTACTCTTTTACAAATAACTAAAAGCTTCAGTTTTTCCGTACCAGTCATGTTTGCACACACCAAAACAGTCAATCTAACTTTGGAAAGTTTTCCGCCGGCACATTTTTCATTTTTAAATTAGAGTGTCTTATCTGGGATTAATTTATATAACAACAATTTTTACAAGTACTCTTGTACAACAGCTCATATTTTAATGTGTATATTCTACACAAGAAGTTTTAAATTAGTTACAACAATCACTTAACCATAATTTAAATTTTTTTGGAAAAAAAATAATCTAAAGTCAGAGTACGTTTGCTAAGCCATACGTATGTAAAGTTGTAATTAGCACTTAAAGCATTCAATAAAAACTTTTCCAAGTGTTTTAGTTTTTAACTTAACCTGTAATTTTTTTACTTTTCCAGTTACAATATGAGTGTCGAATGGCAATATGTAGATTTGGAGAAGAGATCATGTCTCTCTTTCATGATATGTACGACCCGAGAGAAACTGGACGTTCATTGAAAAAGGTATAATAAAATTATTTCTTTACTAATCAATTCATCCAAATCATTGTATTGAGCACCAACCTCACAAAAAAAACCAAATCACTGAAGAATCAAGCAGAACCTGTGAGAATTGAAATGGAGCCTGAGAAAAAAGGATTGCGTAAAAGAATGAAATTTGGAGAATATTATTATTAAGTAAGGCTGGATTTCACCAATAGTTGGTTTATTAATGGTCGGTCAATTAATGCCAGTTCAGTTTGTGGGTTTTCTGTGAGTTTGTCATTGCACTGGGCGGAGTTAGAGGTTACATGTTGGGGGGCACAGAGTTAATTTCATATTTTTTGTTACAATATAGCCTAAAAATAGAGTAAAATAAACATTTAATTAAAACTAATATAAAAACAACACAGTAAAATCTCATTAAAATATGTGTGTCAAATAAAAAATTATTATAGAACTGTTAAAATTGGTAATAAAAATTCCAAAACTTTTAAGACGTCTGCGGGGGTGTTGCCCCTCTTAACTCCACCCATGCTATTGCCGGTGCAATTAGATATTGCAGACTGTGAAGTAAGCTTTATTAAAAAAGAGAATACATGATACTGTCTTCTCTTGTATTAAACCTACTGCTCATATCAGAATTATAAAATTGAGGTCAATCTAAATTGAGTGGTAAAGTTTGCATTTCTGTGACTTACAAAGTTATTCATTAAAATTGTACAAAGAACAGTCTTTAAATGCTAAAACATTAAGTCTTTTTTGTAGGCCTTTCCATATTCAAATTGCATTAAATAATATTTTAATATATTTTAGCAACCATGTTTTAAGTCTTTTCCTTTAAAAATAAAGCATTGAAAAAATTAACAAATAGCAGCAGCTCCTTTAAATGCCCATTGAAGAGTCTGTTTGTGCCTTATAAAAAGTTATGTTAGGCAGCCCAGTCAGTCACTATAGTTAAACACAAATAAAGTAAATAAAATTCAAAATGAAAAAGTAAGTATAGGTGGTAAAATATTTTCCCTCAGGATCTGCTACTGGACTGGTTTGTGCTGCAAGTCCGTGCTCACCACCCGGGTGGAGTACGGCGTGGGCATCCGGGTGCGTATGCAGGTTCCTGGGATGTGTGGGAGAGGCAGCTGGGGTGTCTATACCAGCTGATCACTGCAGAAGTGACCTCCCTACTGAGACTCAATAGGAGTCAAGCGCTTCGGCCTGCCTTCGTCTCACTGGTCGTCTGCATTTGCAAACAGGTCCATAATTTATATTTGGTGTTATGGAATATTCTACCAATATTTTACCATAAAAAGTTTGCCTAATGGATCATTTAAAATATAGTACAGCTATCATAAGAATAAAATCAATATAATAAATACTTTAAGGGTTTTTAATCTAAGGGTAATCTATTGTGGTAGGAAATTTTTATGGAACCGATTTTGCAGAAGAGGCACATGAAGTACATCAGGCGCCAACCCTGCCGAATGAAAACTATAGTTATTATATTTATAGTAACTTCTGTGATGCGCCCGATGGAAGGTTATTACTGTCACCGGCTAAGTTTTTAAAGTTGTCTTTCCTATCCAATAATGTAGCACCCTGTTATATTTTAAAATTCATGCTCCCGAATGAAGGTTACTTTTACTTCCAGTATTTTGGAAATATTACTACTTATATTACTTCTCAGTATTGGTAATGCGTACATAAGTATGCATATATACGTATAAACCTGTACAATAATGTAGAAGTAGATATATATTTTTTCTTTTTTGTTTTTTTAGTGTATTATTATTACAATCTTTTCTTTTTGGGGCTAAATACAGAATGTGCCAACCAAAAACAGATGGTATTTACCATTTTTTTATGTAAATTCGTCAAAACAACAGTGTAATATAAAATTTATTGTATAAATGCACTTTTCTATTCTATTCTATTTGTGAAGCGTAGCCAATATGCTCAACTAAGTATTGGATGGATATGTTCAATGTTGACACAACAAATATGATGTTTTAAAGCCATGTCTAATTTGGGAAGTGGACCCTAACAACTATCAAAGTATGAGGGGCGTGTGTGAGAAAAGCAAATCTGAGAAGAGCGTTTTTAGGCAGAGCTTAGGTCTTAATAAATTGTTGAAATTTTTTTGGCAGGTGTTTGATAACAACGGCTGTCAGCTACTAGACATGAGTTTAATCTCCAATCTGCAGGACACATCATTGGTGGAACCCAACTACAGCAGCAGTGCACCTAAACGCATCAAACTGGAGACTGGCATAGCGAATATCTTGAATAAGCTAGCCATCACACCGCAAAAGAGTTTGTGGCCATGGTAGGTCTAGCAATTTTTTGAATAGCAAGCCTCTTCTTAACATATTATGAATTAGAACAGTACATGTTTAGAATAACTAAAAATAATGTTATGGTGTGCATGCTAAATCTAACCATATGTCAATCAATTTATTTTAACCACAATTTACTTATACGCTGTATCTAATCCTATTATTTTACATATTTTTTTCAAGTTATGTTTAGATCTACTGAGACTCTCAGAAGATAAACTTGATTTTTTTAGGATTGGAATTTGTATGGTTATAAATATGCTCTTCACATATTTCATGAGTAATTTTAGATGTATTACCTTTTGAAATGGTGACCTACCCAGGTTTTTAAATTTATTTCTTTTGCCTTATTTTTTTAACCGCTTGCTGGCAGCTACCGAAATTGTGGAACTCACATCTACTAAAAACTCCCCCTCATCTCCAAGGGAAGAGCTCGAAACAGTTTATCACATTAACAAGTCTAATCCTGGCCCATTAGGGACTAATTCTAAAACTAAACTTCAATAAAGCCGATCCAAATCAGACTTCAATGAAGCTGGCAATTCGGTTCCAGTTCTCTTCAGAATGGAGCATTGTTTCTGTGAAGAACTTAGGGCTAAGAGACCCAACGTCAGACACTTCTTCAAAATGAGTCGAATGGAAATCTATTGATAAGATTAAATTAGATTACCTTTTTGGCGACCTACCCAGGTAGGTATTTTTTGCCAAGTGTGAATGAGAAATGAGTATAAGTTAATAATCTGAAAAATACAAAATTAATATTATATAATACTTTTTATTCTTCAAATGTTTATCTACAACTTTAATAATTTTATTTCATGGTGAAATGCATACTTACAACTGATTGGTTGCAACAGGTTGTCGCTGCTGACAGCACTGTGCTCTCGACATCCAGAGTTATTCACTGAGGTTGATCTCGTTTCCTTGCTGCATTTGTGCTCAGAAAATCTACAGACCTGCAAAGATGTAACGACCACCGAGGGCTTATACAAGTAGGCATCAAGTGTTGCAGGCATTATATAATTAGTTTTCCCCCTCCTTCATATTAGAGTCTGTTGATACATGTGTTCGAAGTTGAAGGAACTGCCACTTCCCAATGCCTACTTTTGGATTTTATAAATATTGTATTCAGAATTTATTTTACGATAAAAACTAAAGTTATAGAGAAGAAGAGTGACCAACTACTTGCTATAAATACCTATTTGAGCTGTTGACGAGGTATTTATAGCAAGTAGTTGATCAATAAATCAGCTCAGGGACTAGAAAACATGGATTTTGATTAATAAAGAAGAGTGATTTTAACCTGTTGAGGAGTAACAACAAATGACCCATTTGAACACGCCCGTCAAGGGACGTTTGTTCCCCGTGAGGATTCACGTCATATGACGTGATGTAATATGTTTTATATCTCTTAAAACATTACTAATAGATTAGGCCTTTGTAATGGTTTTTTACATCTGAAAACATTTAAGTGGTATAACATTATTTTGGATTTTATAAATATTTTATTCAGAATTTATTTTACGATAGAAATTAAACTTATAGAGAACTGAGAAGGCTGGGGTATTTGGCACGTAAACTAGTATAGTCAGACACAAAAGAAAATACACCTGGTCCAAAAGACTTTGACACGACTAATCTAGGGTTAGTTGAACAATTGGGTGTACATATTTAAAAAAAGAAAAACGTGGTGAAACATATGCATTAATGGGTGTTGAGGCTAATCTAGTATTGTAAGGATCATAGTACTCCTGTTAACATTAAAACAACATCAACAACTGTTAACATTTCTTGCTTTCAATTTCTGCAATAACATAGATTATCATTGATTTTACTATGTTACTACATTTGAAAATAGTGTTTCATCCATGAAATTCACTGCAACTGACACTTTTTTGGTACCTGCCCCATCGCTGCTCAATTAATTAATTTGGATTATATCTTTGTAAGGAATGTGAGAAACAATAGACATTTAAAATCTAAAATACATCTAATTTGGATGTCTGCTTGATTTGTATTTCAGTGGTTTGATCAATGACTTAACCTACTTATCTGATCCAGTGATCATGAACTACAAAGGTGTCATGCAGTATAAGTTTGTTATGGCTAAAAACTATTTCCTGGACTTGTAATAGAATATAAACATATTTTATCTTGAACTGGAGTTGCCTCCATGTGTCAGAAAGGTTAAAGAGGATGAGTGATGTTTTCAGATGCTGTGCTGCTTTGCTGTACGCTGAGGGCCTCAAGGATGCCAAGTTACTGGACACAGCCAGACTGGCTGAACTGTGGGAGGGTGTGTGGGACACAACCTTAAGGTATCAACCACTTTTTGTCTGGTTTTTAACTAAATTTTAAAATCACACTGAGTTAGGTATTTCTTTTTATTATACAACGGAAAAACTCCTGCTGCCAAAGTTAATATCAATTAACCAATGTAATAATAATTATTTGAACAAACTAACACCTCACATTTTCCCCCATACTTTCGAAATAATTTTCCCCTGATTTAGTGAAATTATTATTATTATGCTTTTATTACCAAAATTGGACACTTTAATGATTTAATTCCTTTTCAAAAAATAAATATTTTTGTAAAATAATTGTTTATAAAATAATATAATAAACTCCCAATGAAATAATGTCCTTTCTAAATTTTGTATTTTGTCCTTAAGTCAACAATAGAAAAAATCATTCCTGTGTTCCTGCCAATAACCCTGAAATTCAGCTCTTAGTGAACTGGGAATTATTGATTCAGTCACCCTCCCTGTTAGTACCTGATTTGCTTAGTTGGTATGCTGGTAGTTGGTGATTAGTTAAGGTAGGGGGTAGCTTTACTTTAAAGTGACATTGACAGGCTCTTTACTAGGTTCTGATAAAATAAATGTGGAATCATGCTGAATGGGTAGTCTTGACCCACCCTCCAATAGACCTGGGTTTGAAATCGTTTAAAATTCAGTTTGGGTTATAAAATATTAGGTTATCTCCTCTCACTCCCATATCAAGTCTTTAGTTCTAACACAAACTAAGAAGCTAACCCTTGTTTTTTTATTAGAATCACAGAGGTAAGTAGCATTTTAATTGTTAAAATACATTGTTTTATTATTTCTCTTACTTAACATCTATGTTTGAGTTCCTGAGTTCACTGTTCCTTCATTTTTGTGTGTCCGACTATCAGGGCTATTGGCCTCAACCTGAACGAAGAGTGGACACATCACCTAGTCCGGCAGCTGGTGTACAGTCACAAGCCACTCCCCGTTGACCGACTGGTGCTGCTGTTTGTGTCAGGGGCAATCCACCAATCGGCTCACAGTCTGCGCACACTGCTGGCCGTTGCCAACCACCACTGCATCTCAGAATTGCTGTGTGTCAAGGTAGGCTCTGCCATAAGGCTGTTTGTGTCAGGGGCAATCCACCAATCGGCTCACAGTCTGCGCACACTGCTGGCCGTTGCCAACCACCACTGCATCTCAGAATTGCTGTGTGTCAAGGTAGGCTCTGCCATAAGGCTGTTGTGCAGAAATCCTTAAATATGGTACCAACAGGGCCATATTAAAAATGCATTTAAAAATGTGTTTTAAATAAAACAAGTATATTTAATTATTAACTCACACAAACCTTGTGTTTTTCTGATTATAGAATAATTTTTCTTCAAATTGACACATATTTGAAATCTTTATTGTATTTATTTAAATTTTGAATGAAAATCTGTGCAAACATTTTTCAAATTTACACTTTTTTTAAAACAAGACTGAATAAAATTGGGTTTTTAATATTTCTAAGTATAAAGGTACATGTATTTGGATGCAAACTTTATTTCCTTACATAGAAATATAAAAATCATTGATGTATGATTTATACTTTTTTTACAATATATGTTTTGCTAAAATGCTCCAAATGTATGATTTTTGTAATTTACCAGCCTCTTGTATTTACTTATATTAAAAAAAGACAGATATATAAATTGAAACTCGCCTTATCTTTAACTCTTTCAATCATTATATCTTTGTTTTAAAATAAAAGAGTATATTTACACCATTTACAAAATCTTGTTACCTTTACTTAATAATTTTCTTGAGTATGGAAGACCTCAAAACAGGGCTCCAGGTGCAATGGGACAAGACACTTCTTACATTGGTACACTGTTTCCAATATTGGGTTCCATAACCCAGTTCCAACCTGAACTCTACTCTTGTGGTTGCTCATTATTGGTACATTAATCCTCACTTTCACTTTCATTCAAAACAATATCAACAAACTCATTAAATCCATGTGAGTTCACAAAGACATCATCGCGCGTAGCCCTGTTGACGAATCAAGAGTCTAAACGAACATAAGCCGAACAGCAACTGCCGTTTGTCAGAGGTTATACGGCAATACCACTAAATATAAAACAACATAGAATATAGAATCGGAGGAGTTCATTAGGAGTAGAAAAACATAGCATAACTGTAAATGTCTGTTACGATAAAACGGCAAAATAAAATAATATTCCAACACGTTGCATGAGGACGGGTAGTGCCCATCTTTGGCCTTTTCTCCGTGTAAATTGGAGGACGGTCGGTACCCGTCTTTGGACCGGATTGGGTTAATTTTACTACTGTATTTATTGCGAAAACTCTAATTTTATTAAAAACTAAAGAGTTATTATTATTAGTTTTAGGTACGAAATAAAACACTCTTCTGGTGTTTAAACAACCGTCTTACTTTTGCAACCACTCTTGACCACAGATTCAGTATGCACTTTGACCGGAAAAATTAATCCAGAAACGAACAACCACTGTTGTTCCATCCTCAAACACCTGCACTTTGAAAGTTCAGTAATGAAATCTCAAATAGTGACCGACCCTGCATGCACTAAGATCTTGTGGTGCTTTGCTTGGAAACAATATACAGAGTGTGCATTCATCACGTTACACATTCATCGCTACTAACACTTGCCCCGTCCAGCAAGGTACTGCGGTTGCATATGAAATTTTGAAGAAGTTTGAGATAAAATTCACATCTTATCTATTATTTATTTATATTTTTTTCAAACCCTAATCCGGATGATTCGGATCTGGATAAACCGAACTTTACTGTACAGGTATTCCCAGGTATCCCCAAACTTGTAGGTATTTACTTAGTTATATTTAATGGGTCAAGTCATTTTCCTTCATTATTGCACCCTCCTCTGGTCTTTGGATACACAACAAAATCCACTTTTCTTTCTATTTTTCGGGAGTTACTACTTACTTAAGGTCAGTGATGTGTCAAGCACATCAGGAATGAAGGAACCAAATAAAGATAAGTAAAATCAGTCAGACTAACATGCAAATTTTATTCCAAAACATGAAACGGTTTTTGATATATTCAATACTGTTTGATAAAAATATGGTTTAGCCATAAAGTTAAGATCCTCATTTAAATTACATTTTAAAATATTTACCATTGAGATCATTAATCTTAATATTTTATCAGGAAAGTTTTAGAATGTCAAAATGATTAGTTTTATGGGAACTTAATGAGAGGTATTAACTAAAATCAAAATCAATGTTATGTCTGAAATAAAAATACTTTCCGTCTCTTAATATGTATATTAGTACGGTATTATTTGTTATTATTGGGTAATTGGAGCATTGAAAATATTTAGGTTTAATCCATTTCAATATTTAATCTAAACAGATAATGTTAATAAATCAAATATTCCAAGTCTGTGGCTCTGTTTCCTAGCAATCAACCCTTATACTTTCTACCCAGCAAGGAGACACTGATAGAGCTGAATGCCTTAATGATTGGTGGCCAATACTCGTATCCCTCGTGTAAAAGATGTCTGGCGTAGTGGATTCACGAGTCACTCTGTTGAGCAACTACTTGTTTACTGCCTTCGAAGACGGGCTTGTCACCAAGGAATCCAAGGATACTGTTTGCAAAACAGAGGGGGAAAAATTCAAAGAGGAATGTATGTGCTGTATTAAAATTAATTAATGTTTCATAATTGTAATTTCGCTACATTGTTCTCTGTAAGAATCAACCTCTCTATTGATCTATGTTTAACTATAACAAGTTTTCTGTGACTACAAGATATTGATGGTTTTGAGGTTAAAATTAATTTTTTATATTGAATAATGAATCAAGGAGCCTATTTTGAATGTGGCAAGTAGTCAATACTCAAATATTAAACTAAAATGTCCACTAATCAATCTATATTTAGTTATTAGTAAACAGAATATCTTCATTGTATATTTTGGCACAAATGTTTATTTTTTTCTATACTCCCTGCACCACCATTGTTGCAGTGTTGACGGACACAGATTTGGTAAACCACATGATGCTGGTGCTGACCAGAGAACACTTTGTCGTCAAGACGTGACACCAGCGATAATTCACAGTCAATATCATGAACTTGGTCATTACATTTATTTTCTACTGTTTCACGTCATATTTATGTTACATCAAATACAAAGGATTAAGTCACAAATCAAGAAATAATAATATATTCATTGTTGACAAAGTTTTAATTACTAAAAACGTAAAAAATTTTATTAATTGTACTAATAAAACATGTTTAAAATAAAAATTTAATATGTTTTTATAAAATATTTTTCTACATTTAAACAATTTCATTGAATCTATTAAGTTAATAATATAATTTTATAAAATTTAAATAAGTATTGTATTAATCTGTAAAGCTAGAACTTTTTTTCAACTCATCAGTGACAAAAACAATATGTTGTTGAACAGTGCAAATATCGTTCCTTGCTTGTGTACCAAAAGTGTACCAATAAGTCACAGTTTCCAATATATAAAGAAATTTATCTGATATTCCCAATGTTATTAATTTGTTTATACTCTGCGTATGTTGCGACTGTTCAGAATTATTGATGTACAGATTTGGTAGAACCACAATGATAAAATTTTCAACATTGTTTACTTCAGTTGTTTATATAACATTGTTTTTAGCTCTAATGATTAGAGGGAATGTGCTACTGCATACATATTAAAGATCTCTTTTATGCACGGTGAATTTTATATTTGGATGTTTAAGGCAAGTACACCCGTAAGGTACTCAGGATTTCCAGTCAATTAAAATAATTTAATACATGATGTTTATAAAAATTTGTCCATACATGAGAATTATTTGCCTATTCTCCATTAGATTATCAGGGAAAGAGTGTGCAGGTTAGCTAGGAACACTGAAAGTAGACATTTCTACCATAAATAATTTTTATTTTAACATTTATACCAACTTTCATCAACATCTGTCTATAAATAAAGGAGTTTGCCTATTCCCGATATGATTAATATGGGAAAAGAGTATGCAGGTTTGCTGCCATGATAAACATATAAACTATGATTTTTAAGCATAAACTTATGGGTCCCAACTACATGAAGCTAAATATCAAGTTTTATCCAAAAATATTCATTAATATGGGAAATATTAATTTTTCCCTATCCTCCATAAGATTAACATTGGAGCCCCACAATACAACGTACTGTGTTTAGATTTTTTAATATCTCGGTAACCGTTGGAGATAGAGAAAAGCTTTAAGGAACTTAATTGTGTAGTTTTTTAAGCTGATTCCAATGGTGAAATATAAAATTGCAAAATTTTAATAATTACATGTGAAAAATGCAAAAAACCCCATTTTGGGGTACAAAATCAAATATGTTCCCATTGCGATGTTGTTTACGATCGTCCGTGCATTTGTAGCACGTTCATTACCAAAGTCTGATCGAACTTTTTACGAGAGTTATCGTGTTCACAGAAATTATATTATATATACAATTTTTTAATATATATAATAATAAAAATAACGCTATTGTTTCTTAGCATAAAGAAAAAATATAAGGTTAACCTAGCATTGATGCCTACTTTTCTTCTAATGACATGTTTATGAGAAGAAAAAGTGAAAGTACTAATAATTTATAGTGACAAAACTCATAATTTTTTACATCATAACCATCACAACTAAACAAATCCAATACTATAATACGAGCAAGGTTTTTGTATATATATTTATATATTTTTTTCACATGTATCTTGAAAACGGCTCTAACGAATTTCTTTAAATTTTGGAAATAACTAATTTCCGAGTAGAAAATAAGTTCTAGGTAGGTCTAATGTCCAGGAAAACTTTGGTGTTCTTGTAATATTAAGTTTAAAATCTAAAAAATTAACATTACGTTTATGGAGAATCAAAATCAAATGTAAATAATACAAATGAAAACATCTTGTAACCGTTTGACACTTGTTGATTGAAGATGGTGGTGAACAATATTTATTTTATGTATAAATGAAAAATTATCAAAT
This sequence comes from Nephotettix cincticeps, assembly GCA_023375725.1. Taxonomy (NCBI): domain Eukaryota; kingdom Metazoa; phylum Arthropoda; class Insecta; order Hemiptera; family Cicadellidae; genus Nephotettix; species Nephotettix cincticeps. The sequence goes on along the minus strand of CM041790.1, from coordinate 24,274,717 downwards.
TACTAAACAATTCGTAAAAAATAAAGGGTAAAATAACTGTCCACATAAAAGCAGAGAAAAGTATTTCCAAAATTTTTTCGTGTTTTGATAGAAAACATATTCATTGTATTGCTTGAACCACTGTAACAAAGCAATTAATTGGTGTAAATTAAATTTTTCTTTTGCTTTTTAATCCTCATTCTGTTTCTAACAAAATCAGTTGATCACAGGCTGATAATAACTGTATGGATAATTAAATAAACAGTATATGATCAGCTAAAACAATTGAGGTTGGCTAAAAGACTCTTAAAAGACCTCAAAGACTTAAAACGACATCACAAACTTGACCGACGCCGCAGCTCAGTGCTAGCGTGTAGGATTCACGTGCCAAAGGTTACATGATCGATCCCCATCCGGGGACAATACATTTTTGTTCAGTGTTTATGCTATATTAATTAAGGTGTATTAAAACGGTTTTATTTAAACCACATAAATGTTTTCATTGAGTAATAAATGTGTTTTAATTTTGCTAATTAACTTGTAAAATACATGTCTTATTCTATCCGAGCAAAGCTCGGTCACCAGGTACTGTACTATAAATTAACAAACAAATAAACAATGATAGTGATAGAGGAGCAGTTCAGCCAGTCAGTTGCGCAGCAGATTCCACAGTTGAATTCTCTCGAAGCAGTGATTATTAGTTATGATTAGTTGAATCTTGCCTTGAAGATAACGTTAAAAAATATTCACTGGAATGAACAAATTTTTATATATGGTGCTGGTGACTGTGGGACATGTCTAATTCGTCACTGAACAACCTTCAAACCTATGTAGATTGAAAGCCAAAGGACAATATCCCCCAAGTAGCCACAAGATAAAAAACAATCAGCCTAACTTCATACACTACTGTAACTTTCATTGTTGGTTGTAAAAATCTTAATATTCTATCAATCCTTGATATAGTGGAAAACCGAAATAAATAAAAATTCACCATTCTTTCAGATTAGAAACATTTCTGACAGAAGTTTGTGACCTGACAGCTGAAGCAACCAAAGATGCTTTAATGAAACATAAAGACATTCGTGCAATCATAGATGTGCTTGGACAGTTTCTAAACCTGCTACAGCTCATTGCTGATACACAGTCAGCTGACTTAGTTCAACGTCTGGCAACAAGATATATTATCAAAGCGTGCAACCAACTGGCTGTCGTTGCTCATCAGGCTGACAAACCATCCGGTAAAAGAAAACTGTACTGAAAAGTATTTTAGTATTTAGTAAAAATTATATTAATATTTTTAATTACTGAAATATTTCATATTACTACGTAAAAGCACACCTGTGCCTAGTATTAGGTTAAATTAGTCTTTGATTAAAATCAATCATATGAAATAACTGAGTAGTATTAAACTGTTGCTAATGATTGACTAATTATCTGACCTGTACTTCATATTACAATTAATTATTTTAACCCTTTGGCTATTAAAATTTTTTTTTATTCAGTAGACTCCCGATTTTCTGTGAGCGGATTAACCACATTGCAATTATTAGTAAAAAAAATAATTATTCGACAAGTGAAATTTAACGCATAAATGTCCATCCTCGTGCCCGCAAATTATAGCTTTCATCCACGAAACGCTTGCCTTGGGCGAGTGATCGTACGTAACTGCCTGCCATCATGCAAAGGGACTATTGGACTTGGAAGGAGAAAATGACACTTTGCTGTGCGATCTCATGGTTCTTAGACAATTCGGTCTACCATTGTTATAAAGGAAGCTAATACCTTGAAACAAAATTTAATAATGGACTTTTTCACTCAAAGCCAATTAAGACAGCAACATCAAATGTAGGTCTCTATTATATTCACTTGTCTCACGTATTGGACTGTTTTTTTTACCGATGTGAAAAATCTTTAATGTCTACAAAATTGTGTGTTTACGAGGGTTGTCCGTAAAGTAAGGTTCCCTTAGCGCTGCAGTCGCCAATAGTGCTGCGAAGGGGGTTCGCGCGGTTTTGTTGTGTACCTGGGTTCCCCCACTCCAAATCCCCACCACAGCGAAGTGTCTGCGGCGCTCAGTCTTGCCCTGGCAGCCGAACAAGATGGAGCTCCCCATTGCTTGGCCCGCCAGGTGTGAGCTGCGCTCAATGATTCGTTTTTTGACTGCTAAAAACCTTCCGTCCGGGGAAATTCATTCCCAGCTGTGTGAAAAATATGGAGAAAAGTGTATGAGCGTACAACATGTGCGCAAATGGTACAGGGAGTTCAAGAACGGGCGTACCGACGTCCATGACTAGGAGCGTTCCATGAAAATTCAAGCAAGCGCAAAGTGCCGGCAAGGAAAGGCGTATTGTTGTGCGAATTCTTGCCCAACGGTGAAACAATCAACGCTGCCCGCTACTGCGAGACACTGCAAAAACTTCGCCGTGCCATTCAAAACAAGAGTAGGGGTATGCTGTCCAAGGGGGTGCGTTTGGATCAGGATAACGCTCGACCGCACACTGCTAACGTTACCAACGAACTCATCGCTAACTTTGGATGGGGTATCGTCACACACCCACCCTACAGCCCGGACTTAGTCCCCAGCGACTACCACCTCTTCCCTGATATGAATAAACACCTGGGTGGAACGGATTTCGGCGGCCGAGAAGAGCTGGAAAAAGCGGTTCTCAGATATCTCTGCGACTTGGCGGCAAACTTCTTTGACTCGGAAATTCAAAAGCCGGTACACTGCATGAAAAAATGCATTGACCTCGGTGGCAACTACGTAGAAAAATAGGAAAAAGTCTGAACTTTCTGAATATGTACGAGTTTATGCAAATAAACATGTTTTTCATTGAGTAAAATCACTGGGAACCTTACTTTACGGACAACCCTCGTACTAAAAGGTAATCTTGTACTTCATGTCTTTTATATTATCAATACAAACAATCAGTAAAGGTTAATAAGGACTTATTTAGCTCTCACGATCGTTTTTAACTATTTCCTGTGTATTTTAGGTCACTTAGTCATCCATTATGCAGATAATCGGGAATTACTGTATATATTTGAAAAATGCCGAGGCTATGTTTTACTCAAACAAAACTTGTTTATAAAACAGTTATAACTATTTTATTTTTTTTGATATTTTATAATACTTTTTCTAGTTTTTAGTTATAATAACTTCTTTATTTTTAAAATTTAATAAAAAAACTTTTTAACATGTTAAACCCTTGTGATATTTCACTGCTATATTGTTGTGAAGGGGTTATATGCGGTCTGCAGCACTAATATTGCAGGCGCTGTTAACAATCGTTGTCCACACGACGTGGTATATTTTCAGTATAGTGTCAGATCATCCAGATTTTTGGCTATTCGGATCGGGGCAACGCCACATTTATCCAGATAAACCGAACTTGTAAAATGTTTAATCAATAGTAGTAATATTTTTTTTTAGTGCCTACATTTTTAGTGAGCATGCAGAATTAGAAAATAAAATACATATCAATCACTTATTGATAAACAACAGATGACGACATCTTGGGGAATCTCTCGCCTCAATTTTAAAAAAGTCAGTCAAACCTTATTCTACATGATGCCTAGATGATTGGTGTGTTATTTGAGGCTTTTGGACTTATAATAGCATTTCAACTTATAATTGTGTGGCCACAGGCCAGTTAACAGACTTTAACAGACGTACAATATGTCGGACCGCAGCAAAATTCACAAGAGCGAAAATTACCCCACATTACTTAACATATTTTTTACAGGTGAACTTGATTTTGATAAGGAAGACTTTGTCAACGCACCTAGAATATCAGGTAATGCTTTCAACTTTCAGTTACTACCAAGTATTCCTAGTGTACATTTTGCTTGTTTTCTTATAAAAATTGTTATTTTAATTAACAATTCTATTTCGTTGGATGCATTAAATTAATTTAATGTTATGAATTTGGTTTTCTTGTGTAATACATTTTGTTGGATACATTAAATTAATTTGATGTTATGATTTGCTTTTCTTGTGTAATACGCTGATACCAGCTCACAGGGATTCCTGTGTATTGTTGTCTTTTGAATTGGATCAGTGCTGTTACTGTTGGTAGATTTGTAGGGGCTTTCGAGCTAGAGCCCCCAAAATACTCAGAATCGTGAAAAATATGATGATGGCTGAATCGTTTATTAGGTTAACATGGAACTGCCATTAAATTTCTTCAAAATGCCACCATGTTTGAAGTCATTTGCATATATATTTAAAAAATTTACAAACTGTTGTAAATTATAACAGTTATTTATTATGTATTGGTAATTATATATTTTTTAAACTAGAAATATTATGCCAACAAATATTCTGTAAAATAATTACAAACATATATTCACAAAAAATTACATTTTGAAAAAAGTTAAAACAATGACAAACTTAATGACTAGATGGTTATAATACCTGTAGTCTTCAATCCACAGTGGATTGCAGGTATTATAACCTAATCTAGTTATTAATCAATCCGGGAGGCAAAATGTTTAAACTTTATGAGTTATGCGCAAATTACAAAATCACTGCCCCAGGATTTTCAATGTATACATTATGTAGCAATTTTTTTTACTTTTATAAAATAAATTTTGTATACTGAAATAATATAATGATTTACAAAAACAACTAAATATGTACCCATTATTCACAATTTTTACTAAGAATGCAACAGGTGCAACGGGACTATCTTAGAGTTTTAGCAGACTGCCAAATATACAGATGCACAATATATCAGAATAAATAAATGTAGTTTGAGCAGGCAGCAAACCTCATTAGCTTTACAGTGATACTCAAAATAAATCGGTCCATTGGGCAGAAGTTTATGTAAAATGATATTAACTGTTCCGAAGTATCCGTTCTTCACACAGGTAGAAAAGGCTGGGAGGTGTACTGATACATTTAAATTGTTAATTAATTTTTTATTTTTTACGAAATTACTATACACGAGTGTCTTCAACATGACAAAATAACATCTGTTAACACTTAAAACGAAACATCGGTCAAATTGACTGATCGATAATTTTACTACTTAATATTGGCTAAACCCCTTGACCTTAACGGCTGTCACCCCTAGTACCTTCCCTCCAAACTCCTCTCCGTAATATTCGGTCATTTCCAACTAGTTGGCGCGACGTTGTCGTAAGTATTACACGCATTGTGTGAATACGGTCGGTCAGATTTACCGCGTGTTTCGCTTAACGGCTGGCAATCGTCGATCAAATATACCTTGTATTATACCTATATATATACCTTTTATAACTGGTATAAGATTGTGGTGAAACGCAACAAACAAAAAAACATCTGCTAGAAATAAAATAACAGCTAGATTATCCGCTATGAGACCACCAGCTCTGGCCTTGGACAACAATCCTGTGATACATAAAAGTGATACATAAAAACAATAATAAACACACAAAACACCAATAAAACACAGTAACGGTCAAATTGACCTTATGTTTCTCTTAGCGTTTTAAAAATTATGTTTTGTTACGAGTGTTAAGTAATATTGGAAAAGGATTTTGGAAAGTAATATTGGGATTAACGTAATAGAAGCAAGCATCGGTAGAAAACTTAAAATCTACCATTCCACTATATCGATCTACGTATTCAGTCACAAATTTCGATCCAGCAGTTTATCTGTAAAAATTAACTTCCTTTCTTCTTTTTCCCGAACTGTCAAAATGTAGTCTTAACAGGGGTTGACATTAGAAAATGTAAACATTGAAACCTAGGACGTTGTTACGAGAGAAATCTGTACCAAAGTAGATATGTGTTTAATTTCTGTTGTTCTTTATTGTATATATTACAGTACTTTACTACTTATTGAGGAAAGTTACTTCTGAATTCACCAGTGAATTGCGACAAACAATTCTGAACGCCTTCCTTGAAGGAGCAACCACCAGTATGTTTTAACTCCTCTCATTTCTCTGACGCAAAAACAGCACTTTTGGACACATTGAAATAAAGTATATTTATATCTCTGTTGTACGGTTTTTGGACACTATGAACCATACTCCTATTTCAGGTTAAAGAATATTCTCCTGAATACCTCAATCACAGACATGACAGGAAGGAATTCTACAACTTTTTTTGTTATTTAGGCCTTTTTATTATTAAAAAAATTATACCTGCAATAGTACATCCTCTGACCACAGTGATTAACAGCTGCTTATCTGAAGGAATTTTTCCTGAACAATTAAAAATATCCCGGATCTGTCCCATTTTAAAAAAGGGAGATAAAAACAAGCCTGAAAGTTATAGACCTATTTCAATAGTCCCAATATTATCTAAAGTAAAAGAAATATTGGTTTCTGATCAGATAAACTTTTTTTTCGAATCCAATAAACTCTTTTCTTTCTCCCAGTTTGGTTTCCGCAGTGGCAAATCAACTCGCGATGCCATTGACGCCCTGGTCTGTGAGGTCATTGATACTTTTGAGTCTAAAGCCTTTGCTTGGGCCACCTTGTGTGACCTGAGCAAGGCTTTTGACTGTGTGGACCACCAAGATCTTTTTATGAAACTCGAATATTATGGTCTTGAAAATACCTCTCTCAAGTTTTTAAAATCTTACCTTAGTAATCGAAGACAGGTTGTCTCAGTAAATGGTAATATGTCAGACCAAATTCAAATAGAGTGTGGTGTGCCCCAGGGATCTGTCCTTGGGCCATTATTGTTTCTAATTGCTATTAACGATCTTCCAAGTAATATCTCAAAGCCAATAAAAACTATTTTATATGCAGATGATACAACCTTTCTCTCAAATAGCAATACATTAGCAGAACTACAACAATTGACTCAAACTGCAATGAAAGATGCTTCGGCATGGTTTCAGTCTAATAGCCTCCTCTTGAACCATAGTAAAACACAAAACATTTTATTTAGTTTAAGACCAACAGACTATGAGTGTCATGGTAATCAAACAAGTGTAAAATTTTTAGGAATGTTTTTTGATAACCAGCTTAACTGGAAATCCCATATAAATTACTTGTCTACAAGATTATCTCGGGTTGTCTATTTGGTCAGAAGATAAGTTTCACTTATTGACAATAACTATATAAGGATGTCCTATTTTGCTTTTTTTCAAAGTGTCTATCGCTATGGCCTGATTTTCTGGGGAAGTAGTCCAAAAATTCACGATATTTTACTGATTCAGAAAAAAATAGTCAGAATTATCTGTAATGAACCCCCTGACTCACATTTGCAAACCTCTTTTTGTTAATTAGATTTTCAAACAGTCGTAAATTTGTACATTTATGATATCATGGCCTACGCCCTAAAAACATTACCCTCTCAAACATTCTATAATGAAATCCACAGTTATAACTCTACAAATAACTCCAATATTAAAAGAAATTTTTTTAGATTAAATAAAAGTCTAAATAGCCATATAGCGATGTCCCAGAAAATTTATAATAAACTCAGTAAATTTGTTCAATCATATCAAAATCATTCACTGTTCTTAAAAAAATTACACAGCTGGCTACTAAAAAATCCTTTTTATTTAGTTACAGATTTTTTAAACAAAAAAGACATTGTAATATAGGATAGGTTAAGGATGTATGTACTGTTTCTTTACTATTTCCTTGTTGTGATTTTTTTTATTATAGGATTTGACAATTGCTGATACATATGTTTATGTCAATGGCAAATAAAGATTTCTTATTCTTATTCCTAAGCTATTTTTACTACTTACTCCACTTTTAAAGCGATTCAAGAAGCTAAACACTGACACTGGCTGAACCTGATACTCAGACTGAGTCATTGTGCACTGAGCATGAGCAAGCATGAACATTGGTACTGAAAATTAATATTTAAATTGGAAGTACAGAATGAGTGAAACTTGTATAGGGACGCTTTTGTGTTAGTTAAAATGGTGTTTTACACCTGGCAACTCCCCAAAAGGATAGCTATTTATGGTGAGTGTAGCTTAGGAGAACAAATTAAAATAAACAATCACCTTAAACTTATTTATACTTGGATTAAAATACCTACCTTGGTATGAAGTTACCTAATGGTTGCCATTTTAGTAAAAAGTGAGAAAATAAAGTAAGTATCTTTCAGCAATATCTTGAGCTTATGTTCAATATTTTTACAGATGATGTTTCCCCCCTATCTGAACAGTGGGTGCAGGGTTGGGCGCTGGTTCAACTGACAGCCTACAGAATATCGTTGCAAGCGAGCAGAGCCAACGAAGAGTTGATGATAAGACTTATCACACTGCCAACTACAGGCCTCAAAGATGTCTCACCTACCACTGTGTTACATATGGTAAGCAGTTGTTCTAAATGTTGACTTTTAAATTGTCTTGTTTTTTTAATAAATAGACTACCCATTGGCCTTAGCGAGTGGAATTAAACAGATTCATTACACATATTTTTATTGATGACTAGCTGACCCGTCGAACTTCGTAACGCCTGACAGTAAATACCTACTAACCTTAAGATTGGCCATGTTCTTAAGTCGAATAGCATTACGGTTTCATTATGAAAGGTTATATATTCTGGGTCGCGGCATAGTGAATAACAACATTGAAACGATGAGACATATTAATAACATTCCCATAAAACAAATAAATCTGAGTGGATTAATTCACAATTTTCAAATCCAATCCAAACCCAAACCAAACCTAACTGTAACACGGCTTTTATAGGAAAGATATACAACAGCTGATTATTATAATAAACGTAATAATTTAAACATTGTAATTATCATATAAACACGTGATTTTAATCAGACAGAAAATAAAAATGTAAACACATAATCCCCCGAAACCGTAAACTATTAACATTGTGAATAAAGCTGTTCATTTTTTACAGTACACATTTACTTCATAGTTTTTCATTATTGAATGATTCAGATGGCATTGGATAGTAAAGCATATTGCTAATGGAAAGTGAACCAATCAGCTGTAGCTAAGAAATCAAATGTTTCCATTGTAGACAATTTGTAAACAAACTTACTCTCCATAAGGTTAACATTAGAAATTTAAAACGCCATAGAATGGAAACTTATGGGGTTTTCGAAAATATTTTTTCACTAAAACCTTCCCGGACACATGTAGAGCAACTTCCTAAAATTTCATGGCGATCGGATGAGTAGTTTGGCAACGCATAAAGGACATACATACATATATTCAATTTTATATATAGAGATTTGACAGTAGTCTTCTGTTATGAAATTCAAATCATCAGATTTTTACTACTAGTGAACCTTTTTACTATTAACCTCATGGTAGTCTCTTACTACAATGTCTGGTAAATAGATTAAATAATTGTTTTATTTTAGAGGATGGCAGCCTAGCTTTTTTAGCTTAGCTATACCTGTCAGTCGGTCAGCGTACTAAAACAATAGAAAGTCTTAAACTACATGACCTGATTCCAGGCGCTGTCAGCTGCACGGCTAGTGTGCACTCTTCCGGCACCAAGTGTCTCCGTTGTCAGTCAACTACTCTTTCTATTGCAGCACACTTGCCGCCGCTGGCATACCAGTGATGTTGTAATGATCTCAGTGCTCGACATCTTCCAAGGTACTGTTATTAATTTAATTTACAGTGAATAATTTTTGCGTTCCAAAGGATTAGTGAGGAGTCAGTAAAGCCAGATGGAAATGATTGGAAATATAATCCAGACACTGAAGAGATTTATAAAGTAAAGGTGGGAAAGTTGGACACTGTCTAGCTTTTGAGGAATGTTCGGATTCGGGGACCAGAACACCTTAGACAGATTCAACCTCTAATGTAACATTGACTGTATAATATGAAGACTGGAAGTTGAGGCTAACCTCTCAAGCTTTCAAACGAGAGCAATCTACCCAGGTAGGTATTTTAAGCCTATCACTGTCATGTCCAGTATCATTTATATATGTGTTTCAGTAATGTTGTTTGGTTCTTTTTTTAAACTAGACAGTAAGTAATGCCAATTTTTGTTTAATTTCCCCAAATTCAATGTGAACCTGAATTTGAATGTTTCATTTGATATTCTGCAGCTGTTTGTGTAGGTTTTTGAATTTTTCATTATTTTTTAGACCTATAATGTTTTAAAGTTTTCATGTTTACATGTCACTACTCTTTTACCACCATGAGAATTCTAATTTATACCTTTTGCAATAATGTATATTTTATTGTAAAGGCACACTATAATAAGATTGCTTTACCTATTATTTTCTAATGAATTGTGTTATCTATAATAATATAATGTGAACTTAATAATTTTTTCTGTTGATTTAGATGTGTGTAGTCACTTGGTCAGATGTCAGCATGACGAAAGTTGGAGTAACTTTTCTGTTTTGGTGTCGGGCATTCTCAAATTCGTAAAGAGGAAGAAGTATGGAGCCCATGTATGTGAAAGGTTTGTCTCGCTTTTGGGACATATAGCTCAGGTAATTGGCTTTAAATTATAAAAAAGAATCTGTACTTAATTTTTTTTAATTTCTTCAAAAAGAACTTCAACCTTAAATTTCCTTCACTTTATTAGTTAATCACAAGTACATATTTTTAAGCAATACCGTAAAAATTTAGTTCTAAAATTTCCTTTAACCCTCCAGCTGCCATTCGCCGGATTCCGGCGAATTTTTACACCCCCTAGACTGCCATTCGCCGGAATCCGGCAATAAAACCGGCACGACTTAATCTTCTCATAGCTACTCATGGAACATCGCAAATGTACTTTTATATATATATCATTGTAAAGAGGAGATTATAATCTACGTCCCTAGTATTATTTGCAATTTTTATACTCAATGCATTACATCGTATGATTATATTTAGTTACGGGTGTTACCTCGTTGCGCCAACAGCTGTCCGAGCCGTATGCTTTGCTTTGTGTTAGAGTCGTGCTATCGGGTTAGTGTTTTGTTGTGTATTTTTTGTGAATTATGTATAATAACATATGAATTATTCATAACACCTTTCTCCTTGTATTTAGTGGTATAAATATATGTAGACCTAATTTAAATTTTTTTCTTAATTAATTAATGTAATATTAGTAACGAGACGGATACTGTCCATCTTTGGACCCAAATGGGTTAAACATCAAACCTGAGTATCGTATTAAGTTCATTCTACAGTTTAAATATGTCATTAAATAGTTTTTAAAATATTATCTTTCCTTATTAAAATTCTAAAGAACTGGAAAATGTTTGATTATTATTTGGCATTATTGAAATTTCTTCAGCTACCAAGTTCATTTTAGAATGTTTGATTTTTTCTGCATTTAAGATATTATATCTTATGTTAGTATAGATTTAGTGGTTTTATATTTATACCAGGTTAGTTTGACCCCAGATAAAAATACTTCCATTAATTATTAACCGACACAATTAATTAAGAGGCTATATTTGTGGTCTCAGGTTGATGGTCGCGGCCAGTGGACTTCTCGAATGACCGATGATGGGACTCTTAGACCGCTTGCTCATGAACTGCTCCCGTTCCTCATGTCACCCCTACATCAGGTGAGCTGACAACAACAGGGTCAGGTCAGCCGACATAAAGAAACCAAGATAGTGAAGGAGTCAGAAACTCTAGATAGCCAAAAAGTTGTGATACAACCTATGTGTTATCTTTTTAATTAAATTTCTACCAATGTTATTTAGATTTTTATTGCGGGCATTAGATTTTACATAAAATTGTGATGGAAAATGTCCGCAATGAAAATCTGAATAACATAGATCCACCATCACCAATAATGAATTTCAAACAAAGAATTCTACCAATGTACTCAGAATAAACAATTAGGCTTGTTAAATCCACAATGTAATGTTTGTTACAGGTTAGAGTAGTAGCATGCTGGAATATATGGACATTGTTCTCAGCATCAAGTGTTCAACAGCAACAGATGGTGTTTGATGATTTGCTGACCGATGTTAATGCTGTATTCATCATACAGGTATTTTTTCAATTTGACTACGCCTCCACAACCTTAATTACATTTCATTTTTAATTTGATTCAACTTTTGACAGTTTCTCAAATCATTAAAGTGTTTGGGGGTTCACAGGTTCTCTATCTTAATAATGTTAAACTGGTTTATATATACCCTTTCAGAAACACCTCATGCTAAAGGTCTGATTTTTTGTGGCATGCTAAAATGTTTGTGCCGAAAAGCCCCTAGCAGATTAAAATTTTTTATCTCTTTAGTTTAGGAAAAAAATTTGTTTAGTTATTTATAAATTTTTGTTACAAAAAGGGTCTTTAAAAATATTTGTTTCCCCAGATATCAGACTTTATAATGAATAATTCTGCTATAGTGTAACTGTAAAGGTACTTATGTCAAGAGTATGTGGTAAAAATTTGAGGCAGATAGCTAATACAGTAGAGAGTCGATTATCCAAAACAATAGAGGATTAAGGATGTTCGGATAACTGAGTTTTCGGATAATCGGTCACAGATGGGAAAATGATATCAATGCATATAATGAAGAATGAAACAATTTTTTAATTTACTTTTTATAATGTGATACTCACAAAATATACAAAAAACTCTTTTACAAAAACATTCTGAGCTTTAAAAAAATCAAAAAGATAAAGCTTAAAAACATTCATTAAACATACGCAAACACGAGTTAAGTCGTGTCGGCAGTGCTGGGTGCTATTACCGCCGATGGTTAAACTCAAGTTCAACGCGCTGTTTCACTTTTTTCATGTTTGACCGTGTTTCGGATAACCAGCCTTTGAATAATCAACGCTCTACTGTAGTAGTTTCTGAGAAAACGGGTCAAATGTAAATGAGTTGAATTTTGGGATAACTGGTTAGGAGTAAGTAAACCAGTTTACTTACTCCTTAAATTATGATTATTTTACAAATTTGACTAAATGTAGAATTCAACCCTTTAAAATTTACTTAATGTTTAATTTTCTGTAGTTACCTCAGAGGAAGAAAAATAAAAGCTGTAACTCATTGCTGAAGCTTTTAGTTAATAAGTAAGTAATGGGGAAAGGGACTAATAACCAACCTGTGTACTTTGAGTATAAAATATTTATGAAAAAATGAAAATAAACTAGGGGAGTATTTGAACTTCATAATGGCGTTGATTGTTAATTTTCAATATCTTTTATTGGATTTTTCAATGCGTATGTGTTTCTGGCGTAGGGGTTGGCGATCCCACCGCCCAGTGGCGCTGTCACTGCAATCAGCCTCCCTGACTCTCTACTCTCCTCTTGAGCAGGTTCTTTTCTATCTACCCACGTTTCTTCTCCCCTCCAATGCGTGGATAGACTGTCTTCATCTATCTGTACAAACCCATTCTCTTCTTCTTCTCCCACCTTCTCCCCTGCTTTTCCGCTTTGTTTCAGGCCAACTCAAGGTGTCACGTGGACCGTGCCGAGGAGTGGATGGCACCAGGCCTTATATATGGTGTCTAGAACGGTACCTGCAGGATACCGGGCGACCTCCTGCAATAAGTAGCCTTACCTGGACATGCGGGGCTCTGTTCAGGCGGACAGATATTTCCCTAGCTAGAGGGAAGAGAAGGAAGCCAGAGGGAAAGCCTGGACCGTTCATCCGGGATGCCGACAGGCTAAGGAAATGCTTGGAGTGCATAATATAAGAAGGTCTGAGACCATGATCAGGCTTAAAAAAACGATTTAAGGATACTGACGGGATTTCTAACCGGACACTGTAGGCTCAGGGGTCATCTGAGCAAGATGGGCATTGTCCAAGAGGGTGAATGCCGCTTCTGCCAATCTGGGGAGGAAACACCTAGACACCTATTGGCTGAGTGTGACGCTCTTCTGATAGGTCAAATGGCTCTCTTCAGAAGAGAGCCAGAAGCTTGGGAACACACCAGGTGGCGGTGGAGGATTTTCCAAAGTTAGAACCCCTCGTTATACTAAACTTTATTAAGGCATTAGGACTAGAGGGGGTTCTCTAGGCAAAAACTAGAGACTAGTCTGGGGGGCACAATAGATCTCATAGGTCGCGGTGCAATATTTCCCCTAGATTTTTTATCAAGTATCAAGTATGCGTATGTGTTTTAACTACACGTTTCTGGAGGTGGAGAAAAACGTCCCCCATTTTAAAGTGATTAATTTATATTAAAAATTGAAACTTTAAAATAAAGATATTAATTATATTATTTTGTCAACAATATTATTCTTGTATATCATTCACAATATAAAAATATTGTATATTGATAACGCAACAAATAACCACAGCACTCCATCTCCGAGCTAACGATACTTCCTCCAAGGACCCTATGGGCGCCTGCAGCATAGCGATATCTGGTGTGAGCTTGCAGGTTTGTCCGAAAATGTGGGCGTTTTATGTGAAATTGTAATTGAAAAGTGTTTATTTAAAAAAGGGAACCAAAGAGGCCTGACTTCAATGCTGCTTTGACTGGTTTGGTCTTTATTAACTTTTATGAGAGCTGCTTCAACAAATTTTCTTTTTTGTGTATGATTCGCTATGTACAATTTAAGTTTCTCCCCATTTGAACTTTGATCATTATCCCTGTCATGTTTAGCTTATTTTGCTAAATTTAGGCTGTACCACCTTTCTTATTGTAATTTTTGTGTTCATTTATGCGGACTTGAAGAGGCCGTTACGTTTCTCTTATGTGTTCCCTATCGCATTCACATTCTTTGAGGATTGTACTTGGTTAACTGGTTTTGTTTTTGGAACAAATTGTCTTATTGTATTTTGAGATTTAAAAGCTGTTACAACATAATACTTCATGAATCATTCGTTATTTATAGTATGTTTATGGAGGTTTAAGGAATTTCCTTCGAAAGCTCTTGGGGGTCTTGCGGGTAGGTATGGTAGAGTGGTATTAGGTATGTTGAGTATTTTAGGTTACATGATTTATTAAACATAAACTATGATAGTAGAATTGTCAAGCAAAATAATGCTTTTAAAGGAAGCAAGTGGTAGTTACGAGGGGTGTTTTTTTAAAGGAAGTTCCATTTTGAGGTGGACACTAGTAGTTTGTGTATATACTGCAATGAGCGAGTGTGTCGTGTACTGGCATACTTTCGGAACAACTATGTTTCTACAACAAAACACAACTTGCTTAAAAGACACCTCTCATATTTATAAAAGAGTCTGACAGTTAACTGATTTCCTTTAATCATTATAGGGTGAGTTGGAAGCTGAAGAGCAAGAAGAAGAAGGTGTTCTCCGTACAGCTTCAGCACTTCACTCTCTCGCAGCTGTGATGGCTGTCATGTCGCAGTGGCGAAGCAGAGCATTGCTGCAAACCTGCCTCCTTGCAGCAGACAAGAATCTCAACTCTGGTGAGATTTGCACTTTATAACTACAGTTCATAGGAGGCCCAACTACTTCTTTCAACATCTGACATACAGTGAATGCTTTCCATTTATATTATTTTTATCTTTTAGACAACCAACTCTTCTCATTACACTTGACACTTTTGGGTTGATGCTATGAAGAAAATCTTCATAATGATTTTATCATTCAAGGCTAAGACACCTACTAGTTCTAGGGTTCAGTTAGCAGCTAGTGTATATACTGTGTACTTAGTTGAGCTATTTCTTTTTCCATACTTATTATTTTAAACATATCGCAGAACTTGTCAAGAAGATGGTGACAGTGGTGACTAATCATCTCGGTGTACCAAGCATCAGTGAGCTGACACACCCAATGTTACCTGCAGTACTGTGGTCATGGCACGAACGGTTCAACAGTTTTGACCGGTTTCCTTGGCCGGTACTGGGCTGTGCAAGTGAGACCCAGTTCTACCAGGCTAACCTAGCTGCGGTAATACAGGTGTTGATTCATCGACGGGACACTAAAACTCTGAAGCATGTGGCATCTACAACTGGGAAACAAGTCCCATTGCTAGTCCAGGTACAGTTTAGTCTTCTGGATTGATAAGTAGGAAATTTAACATCTCATAAAACATTTTTATAGAAGTAAGATATTTAGCAAAACAAGTACATTGAACTTGATTGTCATCGGCATAATCACAAATAATTTTGATTTGGATAGTTTGAGCCGTACAACTCAGGTTGTATTCGTTGTTTGCTGCTGTGCTGAATCCTAAGAAATAAGTTATGTTCATTAAACCTATCTGTGTTTTTATCAAGGTAGTTAACAATGGGCTATTTTTTATGATTGCATTATATATATTATCATGTAAATAGTGTTTTGTTTGTAAAATTTAAAAATATACAACATAGTATAAGGCATAAAAATTAAAGATGTATTGATTCAAGTTATAATAGTCATTAGCTATTTAATATTGCTTCAATTACAAGTTACTTTTGGTAAGTTTATTGAAATTCTGTATAAATATATAGGCTTCAATTTCCGTAATAACTCATAGAGGGTAATAACAATTGTGATTTGAGTAAAACTACTTCACTAAAGAAGAGTTATTTTAATTGTTATTGAATATTTAACATCCAGAAAGTTACTAAATAAATAGCATTATCATATTCAGTAAATACCGAAATACCTTATTTCTTCTGTATCACAAAAATTCTTTCTCATTTTCAGGCATGTTACCCAGTACTTCTAGGTTCCATTTTGCCTCGTTTTGCTGACGAAAACCAACAACAGACTGCAACTATTATCATTGGAACCGTGGAGAAGTATCTCGGTAAATCAAAATTAATTTTTACTATACTTAAATTTAAATTACAACTGTCTACTACAACCCTCAACTGTATGTAATTATTACAACTGCCTTACCAGTTAAAAGTCAAAATACTAATTCATTTCATTCAATTTAGAGCTGATAATAAAAACACAAAATAGGCACATCAGAAAATTTATGCAGTATAACCTTGAGATATCAAACATCCTGCATAAATAATATTTTGTTGATTTTTCATCCCAACCCACTTACCTCTAAATTTCAAACTTATTATTAAAAAATAAATATACAATCTATCCAAACTTAATCTCGATATTTTGATTGTTTTATAAGGAACCTCCATAAACCAACTCTTATTTTATTTAAAGTTGTACTGAAGTAAGCTTCCTACCGCCACAGTACTCTTGAAAACTATGTTCCTGAAGCCTATGTTCCTTGTCTAATGACACTGATGTTATTCTAGACTGTAGTATTAACAAATTGTTAAAATTATGAACCAGTTTTCCCTTATGATTTGAGCATTAATACAGCCTAACTCAATCTAACATAGTGATTACAATACTAACACTAGGCGATATCAATTATTGAAGTTTTTGACCTTTTTATGTCAAAACTTCATGATGAAATCTTCATTGTTCAAAATGTGTTTGTATGTACAGTAAAGTCTGGTTTATCCAGATTAATGTGGCGGGGTCCCGATCCGGATAGCTGAAAATCCGGATGATCTGAAACTATACTGAAAATATACCATTATAGACATCCACATCGCATAGACAACGATCGTGAATAGCACCTTCAATATTAGCGCTGTAGATTGCTTATAACATAACTAACCGCTGTACAACAACAGAATCACAAAATATCGCAAGGGTTGATTAAAAGTTAAAAAATTATTATTTTTTTAGGTAGGAAATAAAGGCTCTTCTGACGTTAAAACAACCTTCTGCCTTCTACAACCTCTCATGACCACAGTTTTAATATGCTCTTTGACCATAAAAATAATTCCATACAAACAAACAACCATATGTAACCTGTACATCTGTAGTCTGTAATCTGAACACCTACACTTTGACAGTTCAGTATAGGAATCTCAAACAGTGACCGCTTGCGCATGTCCTAAATGCTTGTACATCTAACCTCAAAATCAAACAGCTACGCTTTGACAGTTCAGTATTAAAATGGCAAACGGTGACCGCTCCCACATGCGTTAAATGCTTGTAGCGCTCTGCATGGAAACACCCATATATACAGAGTGTGCGTCCATCAAGTTACACATTCATCGTAAGTAACACTTGATACGTCCAGCATAGCAAGCTTGAGATAAAATTCACATTTTAACTGTTATTTATTATTTATATATGTAAGTTTTTTTTTAACCCCCGTTCCGGATGATACGGATCCGGATAAACTGGACTTTAATGTATATACAAAAAGAATGTGAACGTAAAAAACAACTAATTCACTAATATTTCAAAAGTTTCAATAAAATTCAAATTTAAAAATTCTTGGTTGTGTTGGTGTGTTATTGATATTGGTTGTAATCTTGATGGTTTGTGAAAGGAGATGAGAGAGTGAGCAGCTTGTTGGTGAGCAAGATGGGGGAAGTAATTACGAACATGCTCGGGTCACTGTACGACCCGGACAGTCTCAGATTGCTGTGCAGGGGTCAACTGCCTACCCTGCCAGAGCCTACCAAACTGGCATTTTCCACCGACCTCATACTTGGCGGTGTTCGTTACATTCAGGTCAGTTTTTATTCAATTTATTTTGAATTAGGAATTCTATGGAATGTTCCAACACATTTTAGTTTTTGTGGTAGTTTTGAGCTGGTTACTAGTAATGAAAGACTTCCTGTATACCATCCTTGAGTTGTTGCCATGTGATCCTCAAATGCCCAACTCTTTGAGTTCTAAGAACTCAGTACCTACTGTCCGTGAGGCATAAGAATAGACGTGGATTATCCTGACATACACTAATGTATTCCCAGTTAGTATCAAATATGTTGAAGATGCCGAGGCACAACGCTCAGCGGGCCGTTACATTTGATGACCACGAAAGATTAAACTCATAATTTGGAAATTTAGATAACGTCGTAAAAATTTGATTCTTGGTATATATATTTTACCTATATTTTTATAACTGACGGACACATTTTTATTTACTTAATATATTTAGCTGAATTTGTATTAATTAATACTGTAATAAAAAATATTTCCCTTACTGCAAGTGACATGAAAAAGTTTCATTTTGAGAATTTTTTATTTTTTGGTCAGGAAGTTTTCATCAGCAAGAAAGTTTGATACAGTAAAATTTCTGATTTTTAATTCAAAAAAATTATTTTTGAAGCTCTTGTTTAGTTTAAAGTTTGATAAGCGCTCAAAGTTTGAAAGCGTCGTTCCGAGTAAGCATCTTCAAACAGATACTAGGCAATTTTTCGCGTCTATTCTTAAGTCTCACGGACAGTAGGTGCAAGGAGCTCAGTGGAGCATAGATTAGGATTATTGACAGGACAACATTATAAGAAGAATCAGGTAAAAAAATAAATACCTTGAGTTATTACCTTCTTCACCTATTGTATAGTCTATATATAGAATGGATATTTGTATTGGGTTAGGCCCCTCTTTTGGCCATAGGCTTAAACTCATCAAGGTTTTTCTCATCCTCCTGAAACTTATTATTAAAAATTTTGGCTAAAGTTTCGAAGGATTTTAGTGTCCCACTCAACCTTTAAAAATATTAATAGTTAATAGGAGGTATTACAAAAATATACAGAAGTTTTAACAGAATGCTTACAGTTAGTTCCATACAAATTTATATGATTATTTACTTCACCAACTTGTGATTTTCAGGAGAATTCACCGAAGAGTGAGATGCCATTATTGGTTTATCTATCACAAGAAAAGCCTTGCCTCATACAGAAAACACTTTTGAAACTGTATTCCAAAATCCATCAAACAAATGTCCCTGAGTACAAGTAAGTATTAAGGAATAAGTAGTTACAAACAAAAATACTATTTTTATTTGTTCTTACTTTGTTTTGCATCACGTGATATTATTTTTGGAGGGTTTCACATCCTGAAATAGAAGAAAGCTGTTGAATCATAGTTTTACGATAGTGACAAAACATTGAATAGCTAATGTGATGGAAAAACGATATGGAATATTGTAATTCCATGTGATTTTTTAAACATCGGAACTGGTAAACCATATAGTAAAGTAATGTGAGTCATATCGTCATCTGAGAATGGAATATTCTATACTCAAAAGTTTTTAAATATTCCAATATAATGACAATGATATGTTGCTTATGAAAGTTGAAAATTCCCTTGTCCATCAATTTGATAAACAAAAGGAATTTAAACGCAAATGTTATAATTGGTTTTTTTATTTGATCCTAACCAAAGGTTTATTCCCCATCCAAACCTACTGGATGAAATGCTGGTTAATATCGTTATATTTTTGTATACTCAACACTGTTTTTCATATTTGTTATAAATTTTCCTCTCATTGCATTTATCAATATAAGTCGCTTTAATACATTTTTTATGTATCAGTATCTGTGTTTTCAGAGTCCTGTATTTACACCAGTTTGTCTCAATGTGTGACTTGGTGGTATCTGTCATCAGTTATGCTCAGTATAAAATGTCTCACTACACAATCTCGTGGATGGTAAGGCATCACTAACTTATGTTTGGATACCCGTGCTGGTATTGTAAGATTAACTTATGAGAGTGAGAGCATGGTCATATCACCTCACAGGGTGTTTAATAAATAAATATTTCCCTTGAACAAAATCATTTTTTTGTAAATTTTTCTATAAGGGAATAAGCTACATTATCGTCTTAGGTCCCATAATAAGAGATAAGCCTGAGACCATGTTACTTTTTCATATACAGTAAAGTTTGGTTTGTCCGGATCCGAATCATTCGGATTCAAGATCGAGTTTTGAAATAAAATTTTATATAAATAACATTTAAGATGTAAATTTTATCTTAAGCTTCTTCAAAATTTCAAACGCAATCACAGTACCTTATTTCCTATATTGCGAAGCTAACTGCTGAAAACCTGCATTCCCATTTTAATTTTATATTTAAAATTAAAATACTCTTAAAATACAGCTTATTTGATTATAGCTTTCATTACGTCACCTTGCATGGTATTTAACATTTTATTTAGTTAGATAAAACAGCAATGTACACTCCAATCCATGTGTTATAAGATACATGGTTACTGTGGTATTTTAAATACAAAATAGAAAAAAGATTTGTTGTTGACTCAATATAAATCTTGAAGGAAAATAAGTTTTATAATAATTGATAACAGTATAAAGTTTTTACCCAATTCTATTGATATTTAATGAAAATCCCAGACTAAACACGTAACGTACTTCTACAAAATTAAAATCTCCAGAGTAGCACTCGATTCCTATAAGACCAATTGAATATTACTAACCACTACTGCTGATCTTCATTCAGTCACTTTATTTGCAGACTCGAGTATTGTTGCATCTGGTCCAGGGAGAGACTGGCCTACTGGCTGTGTCCTACCTCGAGAAGTTCCTCTCGGCCGTGCTGTCCTCCCACTCTGCCCTCGTGGACGGTCTGTTATCCATCGTTGTGTCCCGACTTGTACCTCTAGCATCTCAGGAAACCATCATCGGTAACAGTCTTAGCTTAGCACAAAGGTCTGGGAACAATAATGACTAGGAAGGTCGGCAGATTTAACTAGAATGAAAGATGTTCCTCCTGCTGCGAAAAGGAAAAATTAAAACTTTAAATCAAATCAATATTTTATACAATGATATTCTTTTACAGTGATGATACCCTATGATATATTTTAACAAGCTACATAAATCTACACTCTTCTTCGCTGTAACCTACCTAACTATAGGATCCATTTACATTGATTTTTTAAAGACAGTAGTACAGTACAGTCTCGATTATCTAACTGAACCAGGACGCCACAAGGTCAAATAACATAGAAAATATTAGAAAACTTTTAAAGACGTTAAACAAAAATTATTCGCACAAAAAACAACTAAATTACATCTGCCATGTCACAGCATCATTTTGTAACTCGTATGCTGCATTGCAGGCAGGAAGGTCTTATCAGTGTTGGAGCTACTGTTAGTCACCCACGCTTCGTCACTGCCTAGCGTTGCAACATTAGACCCTCTGCCCTCACATCCCATGTTTGCTGCCATGTCACAGCAGTATGTGTCCCTGCGGTATGCTTCTCCACAGTCCACTTCCCTTCAGGCTGAGATACAACATGTGCTCAACAGTGGCGGAGAGGACGGGACGTGCCGACCCGAAGGGCTCAGGCATCTCAGAAAACAGGTGATAGTGGACTCATTCACTCTACTATGTTCGATTACATACAGGGACTACCTATTCCGCTACCAAATATAGGAGTTTTTTTATGCAGTTAAAACATTGTTTTCTATGATGGAAAAAATATTACAGCAAGTCTTGGCTTGGATTCTCTGTGAACAAGTCAAAGCAAAGTGTGTGTTTATTACATCAGTATAATAAGCTAGGATAAAGTATGCATCACATGCATACAACAGAATCCTCTTAAAAATTAAAACATAGACTCAGAACAAGACATTTATGAGTTGTAAAACTTTCTTCTGCAACAACAAGAAAAATTACCTTCATTTGATTGGACACAAGTGCACTATTGAATACTACGTTAATCCACAAAAGACCATCCTCGTAATTAGACCAGTTCGTAATTCAGAGGCCGTGGTTTGGATACCACGTTAAACTGTAGGTCCCTTAGTTGCCATTGGCTGTTGGGCTATTAATTAACAGTCCTTCTAAGGAACATGTCAGCCTTAGTCAGTAACAAGACTACAAGATCGCGCCACTATCATCCTACACTCATTTCTCATTCATACTTGGCTTAAAATACCTACCTGGGTAGGTTGCCATTTCAATAATCTAATCTAATCTAAAGTAAAACAAAGTGAGATGAATGATTTATCATAGCAATAAATTCAATTCAATTCAAACTTCTTTATTTATTATTTTGTACAATATATATATATACATTGAATAGTGTCAGGTTGCACAACAACAAAAAACTAGCCTAAGTGACAATCTCATCCACTCCATACAGCAGTTTTTAATATGATACAGGGTGGTTAATATAATCATAATGACTGTGATGGGTGGAAAAAGTCATCAAAAGAGTATGGAGCTATTTCAATAAGATGTTCTTTTAATCTTTTTTAAAATCTGTTTTTGTTACTTTCTTTTTTAATTTCTTTAGGGATTATATTTAAAATATGATAAGTTAATTGCTCTGAACCCAATATTTGATTTGCAGTTTGTAACAGGTTATAATTTAAATGTTTAATATACTTTACAACAAAAATGCTGAATTGTATTTAAAATATAAACAATACACATGATAGAGTAACTTTGTAATAAATTTGTCCGTATCACAGCTGTCAGAGAAGAAGGCAGAGCTGGAACAGCTGTACGCGGAGCTGCGAGCCACGAGAGGCTTCTCCGAGGATTGTGAACAGAGCATCCTACATCAGCTCATCTCCCTGCTCGTCACCATCACTACAGGCTCCGAACCTGAGGTGATCTGTACCAACAAGATACATCTTTCATCAGACCAAAGTTTCTTTGAGTTTCTGTATTATCTAGACAAATATTAAATTGTTTCCCATTAACCCCAATTTTTAACATCTAACTTTTTACCATATTTATCTTGTTTTATAAATTACTAGCTGACCCGGCGAACCTCGTAACGCCTCACAGTAAACACATGGTAACTTTAAGATTGGCCTTGTTCTGAAGTCGAATAGCAATACGGCTTCATTATGAAAGGTTATATATTCTGGGTCGCTGCATAGTGAATAACAATACTGAAACGATAAAACATATTAATATCATTCCCATAAAACAAATAAATCTGAGTGGATTAATTCACAATTTTCAAATCCAATCCAAACCCAAACGAACCCTAACTGTAATACGGCTTTTATAGGAAAGATATACAACAGCTGATTATTATAATAAACGTAATAATATAAACATTGTAATTATCATATAAACACGTGACTTTAATCAGACAGAAAATAAAAATATAAATACATAATCCCCCAAAACCGTTAACTATTAACGTGGTGAATAAAGCTGTTCATTTTTTACAGTACACATTTACTTCATAGTTTAACATTAATGAATGATTCAGATGGCATTGGATAGTAAAGCATACGGTATTGCTAATGGAAAGTAAACCAATCAGCTGTAGCTAAGAAATCAAATGTTTTCATTGTAGACAATTTGTAAACAAACTTACTCTCCATAAGGTTAACATTAGAAATTTAAAACGCCATAAAATGGAAACTTATGGGGTTTTCGAAAATATTTTTTCACTAAAACCTTCCCGGACACATATAGAGCAACTTCCTAAAATTTCATGGCGATCGGATGAGTAGTTTGGCAACGCATAAAGGACATACAGACAGACAGACAGACATACATTCAATTTTATATATAGAGATTAATAGTATACAATCTAATAACAGTAAGAAAGATTTTCAAATAGGTCAGATAGAGAGAACTAACTTAGGTTAAACAGATATATTCTTATTAGAAACAATGATTAACAAAATATGCTGATTAAATGAAAAGCCAAATCCAAATCGGCTCTTCGTGTAATATAAAGAATTACAACCAAGTAATTTTGTGGGGACGTAGGAAAAAAAAATGTGATTACAAACAAATTTTATACAGAAATTATTAGGATTATTAATAACAATAATGGATGTAACTATACGCTCACAGTTACATCCTCACTCAGTATGTTACCGGTAATCACATACACATTGTTAGTAACAGTGATAATCACAAGTTTATTGTGTTGTTTGTTTATTTTAAGTGTCTATCCTACAAGTATTTGTTATAGCAACATAGTATAGTCCATGTCTGCCAGTTACAATTTTTTTATTAATTGCCACTTAAAGTTTATTTCAATTGTAATAGTTTATAATAGTCTATTGTAATAGTGTAATAGTTTATTTCTATAGATATAGTAAAATCGTTTTATGTACTGATTTATATTGAGACGTATGTTGAAAGAAAGCTGTTCATTCATTCATTTGACTATATTGTTGGCTGTTCACAGGCAAGGTACGAGGCGGCTTGTTGTCTCGGAGAGCTTGGGCCCGCAGATTTGACAACGCTAGGGTTGAAGCCCGCTACCTCTCCCTCAGTGGACCAACCACTTTATTATTTCCTATGTGTTGTTGAATTGTTATCAAAATATTTATTTGATGCTGATGTCAAAGTCATCAAAGCTACATCAAAAGCTCTCTACACTCTCTTCGGCCAGTTTGGCCAAAAGCTGAACGGTAAATTTTCAACTGTTTTATACAGTGGAACCTCGATAAATCAAATCCCAAGGAGAATGAGAAAATTTCGAGTTATCAAGTATTTCGAATAAAAGTTTTGATTTATAAAGGTTCAATTCAGTGTGAGCAATGAATACATGTTATTTAGATTTTTACTGCGGACATTTTCCATCACGATTTTATGTAAAATAAAGTTTCACGACTTTTCGGGATCTGGAAGCTGATCTCGAAATGTCGTGAAACTTTGTTTTACATCAAATCGTGATGGAAAATGTCCGCAATAAAAATCTAAATAACATCAATCCACCATCACCAATAATGAATTTCAAACAAAGAAGCAATGAATACAGTCAGGAGTTTCGGTAACTTCCAAATAAGGTGTTTTGTACATTGTGCATCAATATTAATTACATATTGTAATGGTTAATACGGTAAAACACAATTAAAGAATAGAATTTAATAATTTACATACAGTACTTAAAAATTAAAGAAATATTTCATTTAATTTTTGTTCTTTCTTTATTGTACTAACTTTAACTTTACTATTAATGGTCATTTTTCAGTGGACAGGTTTTAGAGTGAGAAATATGTTAACAAACAAAATGACTCATTGGCGGGAATCGCCCTCAGTTACTTCCTGTCTATTGTTAGATGGGCTGCCCCTTCACCCACTTTTACCTTTTCCTCATAGCTTTATACACACATTTAACCATACTGGCTGAAAACAAAAATGCATTGACTTGACCACAAACAACTTTAAGACAAATTAAAGACTGTACTAACTAGAGTACGGCCACTTTCAAATCGGTTCCACGCTCGACTGAGAGATTGGAATTTCCTGTCCAAACGCAAATCAGTAAAATATTGGATGTTTTCAATCATATCAAATTTAATTTGATATGAATAATCGAGTTTTTTTGCCTTTTACCTAGAATTGTTGAGGTGTAGCAATTGAATCATTTGGAATTACAAAGGATTTTGGGCAATAACTTCGAATTATAGAGGTGTAGCAATTGCATTATTTCGTATTACAGAGGGATTTGGGCAATAACTTCAAATTATCAAGGTATTTCTTGTGAACTGTTTGATTGGTAGAGGTAAAATTAACACATTTCAAAGATAGGGAAGATCACTGGTAATAAAAAAGATTGTAATGAACCAGGATTTTGAGTTATTGAGGTTTGATTTATAGAGGTTCCACTATACATCTTTACTGTTTATGACACTACTCTATTACTAGAATCATTTGGTGATTATCTTTGAGTCTATTTCCTGAAAAATAATCACAATCCTTGCATTACATCCTTATAAGTTTTAACAAATTGACCAATCATATTAAAGTACGCAATGCGCTTTGGCAGTAAGGTGTTAGTTATTTGCGATGCAGAGTGGATAAATACATAACATTTTTAACAACATTTTAATTCTATGTAATACTTGAAAGTAAGTGAGACCTGAGCTCAAATCAAACTTTAAAAAATGTAATTTATAGTTAATAATAAACTCAAATATGAGGCAAAAGATATACCTTTGTAACTATAAATTTGTGATTCTCGTTTGTCCGTTCCAATTTTATCTTATTTCAATAATAGAGGTGTATCAACTGTTTCTCTGAACCGAATGTATTATAGAACTACCTCTGTACACAGACAAGCTGACTCTCCAGCAGACAGAGCTCCTGTACCCTTTCATCACCTCTGCCAAAGGATCGAGAAGATCGGCTGACACGCCTTTGTCCGTGGACAACGACGCCGTGGCCTCCATGATGCCACTGTTCTGTCCAGAAAACATCTGCACTCATGAGCGATGGATCTCCCTTCTGGTCAACGCTCT
Source organism: Nephotettix cincticeps (assembly GCA_023375725.1). Lineage (NCBI taxonomy): Eukaryota > Metazoa > Arthropoda > Insecta > Hemiptera > Cicadellidae > Nephotettix > Nephotettix cincticeps. Next base: position 24,247,979 of record CM041790.1, on the reverse strand, counting down.
TTTGAATACGGTTCAGTTTGGGTTTCTTGTTCCTATCGTGGAAGAAAAGGTACTTGTTCATTTGTATCTCATTTTTTGTTTTGAGTTTGGGTGTGTGAATCTTATCCCCTCAAAAAACATTAAATTCCTGCATGGAATGCAATAATTTAATGAGAAAGCACTAGAGGGGAATTAATACTTTTTGGTCTGTTCGAGTTTGTCCATTGGTGACACAAGGCAAAGTTATTACCTTTATATAATTTTGGAGCAGCATTTTATTACCTTGTATTCGTACAATTATTATAAGTTAGTTCAATTTTCATAAATTTAATGATTTCTAGACAGCTACTAAAACATTATGAATTAATATTATAAAAAAATTAATCTTGATAAGTACCCAAAGATTTGTATTTTTGGCCATAAAAATGTTCCATATTTTTTTACTTTTCAAACCACCCTTTACCTTATCCTTGTTGGTTTCCCCAAGCTCTTGATCTGACCTTTGGATTAATCGGAGATTATATTTCAGAAATGTTGTAAACAAAATCTAAGATAAAGGGGTTTTCAAAATTTTCTTGTATTAAATCTGTGTAAAATTTATAAAACCAACTAATAATTTTGGGTATCACAATATTCTTAAGTTAAGAAATTCTTTTGTTTGAAAAGCTTGACCACAGTTTCTTTCAACACTTATTCTGTCTGGTTTCAAAGTACACTTGCAAAGTAAATTTTATTAAATTTTTTCTATGCAAGAAGAACGTGGTATTTTTTTAACATGCATCTGAATTCATTTATCAGACTTGTCCTTTTAAGGTTATATGATATAACTTATATTGCTTGGTTATTGTATATTACACAGCTGCAGCTGACTTAATTTAATTATATATGTAACTAAGAGTAAAAAGTTACATTAAAATTATTTCTTTGAAATGTTTTCATAGAGAACAATATATGAGTTCTAGTACAGTAATAGTTCTGTGTTGAATTATATTATTTTATTGCCTCCTTAACTGTGTTTGAGAATTAATTAGGTTGCTAAACTTATCTGTCCAAACAGTTCAATCTTGTTCATGTGACTATGCACATTTTGCAGTTCAAAATTTCATCATCAGGTCACATGTCAAATTTTCATCATGAAGACACGACAAAACCAAATAATACAAAAAATATAAAGTTTACACAAGACAATTACAATGATTTAAGTTACAAGGCCTATTAAGTCGTTTTGATATTTTACAGAATTTCTTATCAGTATCTAATATTTAAAGATGCCTTTTATGTTTTTTTAACTCTACTTTTTTATTTATTTATTTTCAGAAAGAGTTTGCTAACAAGATTTTCCCAACTCTTGTTGATTTTGTGTTGGAAATTTCAAGAAATTCAATAAATTTATTTGTCAACCAGATCAATAAATTTTTTGCACGTCATATGAACACCACGTCAGAAGGTAATTTTTTTATTTCTCTCTCAGTTTTTTTCAGAAAATTTATTGAATCTTTAATTGTAATTGTTAACTTTATTTTTAGATAACTATTTTGACAAAAATCAATATTTTCGTGGTTTCAGTATTGCATCTAACAATGATTGTTGTTCCAGATGAAGTGTATGGTAATCGAAACTCAGTGTTCGTCATGTTGAAAGTCGTTGATTCAGTGAGAAAATATGTTTATATGGAAAGGTTGGTTGAATCATGTTCTAAACATCTTGTTTTTAAGTGAAAAAAATTGTTTATTCCCAAAAAAAACTTATAGCTACCATATACAACATTTTTAAATATATTGGAATTGGTTCCCCACATGGACCGAAGTCTGTCTGTGGGGAAACGAGCCGAAAGATCAGTCCACAATCACAAAAATCAACAAAAAAAGAAAGATTTTAACAGTAAAAATATGAAAATAAAAAATTAATACAGAAGGAGGAATATGCACGCATGTATGATGGGAAAAGTTCGTGAGGTAAAAAAAAGATGAAATGGTAAATAAGAAAAAAGGTCAAAATACGAAAATGAAGTTCAAAATACAAAACTGAAGGGAACCGAGAACTTGGTCCTTGCACACTCAACTCACTCAGGCCCTTAGTAAGACAATTCAACAGTAATTTTTCTTGTATTTGATTACTACTTTCTAGGAGAGGACTGATTTTTTCCAATTTTTTCAGAAATATCAACTACCTTCATGTGTCGAAAGCTGCATTATTTTGCTCTGCCTACTTTACTTCTGTTATGTACGCTGAACTGTGGGCCAGTGAATTCAACAGGTATCATAATCTATCAAACATAAGAGTGCCAGTAAATGAGTTTTATCTATAATATTATAAAGAAGAGGTAGTTTCTGTATGTTTGTGGGGTTGTGGGTTTGTTGTGGCAAGTAAATGCGAAAAATACTGAACAGACCGGATTGAAATTTTACACAAAGGTAGATCTTAAACTAATGCAACACATAGGCATACTCATTTCCTTAAAATCCTCTCGGGGTACGCCCTGTGAACATCCTAAGTTTCAATGTTTACATTTTTAGAGAATGAAAACATAAAATTACTTGAATGTCAACAGCTGTGAACACTAAAATTTGACAGCTCGAGAAGCAGAAGACATGGTTGCTGTAAATACCCTGGAATTCAATTTTTACAGTTTTTAATGTTAATCTCCGTTTACTTTACATTTTGACAGTTCGGGAAGAAGAAGGAATAAAGTTGATTTTTTTCAGATTAACTGCTGGATCGAAATTAGTGAATTATTTGAAATAGTGGAATGGAAAATTTTAAGTTTTTTCCGACGACTGTCTCTATTACATTAAACCTTATCCTCTCCCACTATTTGACAGATGTTACTTTGAAATGTTGTAGACATTCGTGTTTTGTCATTTTGTAAACAATGAAGAATTAATTAACAATAACTTAAATGTATCAGTAGAGCCTACACCTTACAGCCTTTTTAACCCGTGCGAAGAACGGGTACTTTGGCTAGTTTATTGATAAAAGTAAACTTTTTAAACCTACTTCTTAATAACTGAATTGAAGTAACTTATTTGCTGAAATATCCCATTTAATCTAGCTTACTTCTATTGAGGGTTGATTCAGTTTATACTTAATAAAGCTTGAAGTTGTCTTAATAATAATTAATTCTGTTCTATGAACTTAAATGTAAAGCCATTTAATTCAGTTGATGTTATAAGTAACACTTTAAATAATAGTTTTTTTTAACAAAGCTTCCGAGATATGGAATTTTCATAACAATATATTAGTCCAGAAAAATGAAACATTATTGTTTTTACACTTTTAGTGACCGCAAAGATTTAGATATTGAAGGAGTTACTCAACTGGAATTTCTTGAGGAAAAAGATTGCGAAAGTGGACAGCTGCTACAAAATTTACTACGAAAGGTAAAACTAATTTATATTTAAATCTTTGTGGCATTGAATACATTTCAGTTTCTTATGGTAATCACGCTTACTGTTGAATTAAAAACAAATAAGTTTATATTTTTTATTATTTTAATTCTGTTAATTTAGTTTACTTACTAATAGTAATTTGAAGATAATAGATCAAAAGGTTATGAAATATAGTTGATTTGATTCAATGAGAAAATACAACACACTTAAACAATTTAATTAAGTTTTAAACAATAAGTGTTTCCTGTCTCATGTTGCTGCTACAATGTAAAAAAAAAGATTATTAAGGTAAGATTCACTGGAAAATATGAAATATAATTTAATTACCTTTCTGAAATGGTGGCCTAGAGGTATCCAGGTATTTTAAGTCAAATTATGTATAAGAAATTAGTGTATTAATCTGGAGACTTGATATATTAAAACATATATGTATACCTCCGTCGCAGCAGACCTGCGTACTCAGTGAATTTCCACCTCAATAATATGGCAATAATAATACAAGTATATGACAATATTGATCAATATTGACCTGTTGATAAATTAGAGTATTTTGCCTATTCTCTGTAACATTAATACGGGAAAGAGTATGCAGGTTTGCTGTTTTGAGGAACACTGAAAGTAGGTATTTTTACCAAAAACGGCGCGGCTGTGGCAAAGAAGCCGCGTTGTGCCAGCTGAACTCCGCTTCTTAGCTTGGCCGCTCCGCGGTGGCGCGTGAGCCCTGTATTCTAACATTAAAAGTGCATTTTCTCGGTTTTTCGTGGACGGATTTCGTTCGCCTAAGTACCGTTCGATTTGAAATTAAAATTCCAACCTTTTTTGTATCTTGTAAAAATTTTATTAAGTTAATGGGTTTATTGTTATTTTAATTAAAAGACTTTTAAACACCGCCATTTTGAAAATATAAAACGTTTTTTGTATAAAATACAAAATGGCGGCTAGCGGCTAAACGAAGGATTTTTCGACTAATGTTTATAGGTAATTTTTTGTTTATTTTGATGAGTACTATCACCCCTCGAAGTTTTTCCCTGACTTTAATGAACACCCTGTATATATATATATATACAGGGTTTCCGAAAAAGAATGAAGGGATTTCGAACGGCCGTTGCTTGGGGACTATTCAAGATAACTAAACGATTTAAACGTCAAATTGGAGAGAAAAGAACTAAGTTTTGTTTCCCGCGTAGCATTAGAGGGAGCGTTGACCTTGGTATGCGCAGAACAGCTGCGCGGTGGCACCACTGTGACATGACACTCGCCAGTGACGCCAGTACGATGTTGACAGCGCAACAGAAGGCACAGTGTGTTCTGTGGTACGCAGAATTTAAATCGATTGTTAGTGTACAGCGTCGGTTTCGAGTTACGTATCCAGGTCAAAATTCGCACAATGACAATGCAATTCGTCGTTGGTTTAAACAGTTTGACACAGGGAGTGTTTTGAAAGGACATTCACCTGGCCGGCCAAAAACAAGCGATGAAAAAGTTGAAGAAATCCGACAATCTTGCATCAGAAGCCCGCAAAAATCGATAGTCCGACGAAGTCTTCAGTTAAACATACCCAAATCGACACTCCACGATGTTATTCGTAAAAGATTGAGATTTCGTCCCTATAAAATTCAGTTAAGACATCAGATTAAACCCGCCGATCGCCCTAAGCGAACGGACTTTGCCAGTTTAATGCTCAGTGAAATTGATCACAATCCCAATTTTATTAAAAGAGTGCTGTTCTCAGATGAAGCTACATTTCACACAAGCGGTGTTGTTACCCGTCACAATTGTCGTATTTGGGGTTCGGAACAGCCTAACATTGTACAGGAACATGTGCGCGATTCACCAAAAGTGAACGTATGGTGTGGATTAATGTATGACCAAGTGATAGGGCCTTTCTTTTTCGCCGAAAAAACAATTAATGGCATAATTTATTTAGATATGCTAGAACAATTTTTGTCTCCTCAAATTGAAGAAATTGAAGAACAAGCTGGTGAACGAGTCAAATTGATGCAGGACGGCGCTCCACCTCATTACCGTCGGGAAGTGCGCGACACACTTAACAACAGGTTTCCAAATGGTTGGATAGGCAGGAGTGCGCCTATTCCCTGGCCTCCCAGGAGTCCTGATTTGACCCCTTTGGATTTTTTTTTGTGGGGATACGTAAAGAACATTGTCTATGCTGAGAAAATTCGTGATTTGGAACATCTTCGTTCGCGAATTTCGGATGCGATCGCAACTGTGACACCAGAGATGCTTCACAACACTTGGCGAGAAATCGAATATCGCTTCGATGTATGCAGAGCAACAAATGGAGCTCACATCGAAACATATTAAGATATGAAAAAAATCTTAGTTCTTTTCTCTTCTATTTGGCGTTTAAATCGTTTAGTTATCTTGAATAGTCCCCAAGCAACGGCCGTTCGAAATCTCTTCATTCTTTTTCGGAAACCCTGTATATATATAAATTTTTACGATTATTGTTTTTGGACTCTGGGCACCTAAATATGAAAAAATAACATGGTCCCGGTGTTAAGTCTTACCATTAGTTGATCTGCATAGGCTTACATGAAAATTGGTGAGCCAGATGCTGTGTACGGATGTGGCAACACCCATTTACAAGACCCCCATAGCCAAATCCAACACTACCAGTATGAAGGTCATTGGCTCCAGGTGGTGGAGGCTGGTGATCTGCAACTGTCACTACAACCTTCCCTCCAAGTGTCAGGTATGTGGCAACAGTACTAGTGAATGAGGATCGGAGAGCCAGATGCTGTCCCATAGATATTTGGTTAATATGCAAATTAATAACCGTTTCCTACAAATTTCAAGCTGTCAGATCATAGCTACTGGTTGATTTTAAGTAAGATTCCTGTTATGCATGTATTTAACAGATAATACAAAATTAATATTTCAATAGTAAACATTGGATCAAACGAGCACATTTTTTCCTTTTCATCCGCCTTTAAATCTGTTTAAATGTTGTCGTTATCCAATGTTATCAAGATCGTCTAATTTTTTATTGTCTTTTGAAAATTCAAGATTAAAAAGGGTCTAACCTGTTTGGCTTGTTCAGCTGATTATGCTGGATTGCTGAAAAGTCTTGAGATAACATAATATTTAATTTTCAATTTTACCAGAGGATTTAATCAGCTACAAAATAACGGGATGACAAAATATACCTAATCGACCAATTGAAGCTATGTTACAAGTGTTTCTTTGTTTACAACATTATATTTACAATTTGTAGGTTTTGAGAGAGCCCTCCATCTGAGTGGTCTACACTATCTGGCAGGCCGAGCATCGTCGCAGCAGAGCTATGAAGCAGCATGGCGGCTCGGTCAGTGGGATCTGCCACAGCCCGCGCCTAGTGACCAATCACACCAAGCCGCTGTTTACATGGGGCTCCGAGCACTGCGGGACTGTGATACTGCACGGTCACTTAGGTCATTGGGCACAGCTGAAAAAATATTTACCTAATTTATGGGATTTTTTTGGTTACTTCTACACTAAAGACATTTTTAACAGAGTTAGAAAGTGAACATACTAAAACTTTTTTTTGGGAGGCGGTCCTTAGACAAAGGGCATTTTGGCCCCAGAAGCTAACCATTAGGTTATCGAGACACCCAAGGTTTGAGGTTATGAAAAGAATAGTATGGTATTTTTATAACTAGAACCTTAAGTAAACTTTTTTTATACAATTTAAACAAAACTCAAACTCCACATTTAGCTATTGTTACAAACCACATGGTCATAGCTATTTATTTTCCAAATGGATACTATGTTACAACTGTCAAAAGAATAACTAAGTTGTAAAAATATAGATATTCATGAATACATAAATTAGGTCGTAATCACCAATCACATCATGACTTTGTGTGTTAGAGTGGTGCGTCAGGCGAGGTTACCAGTGGTGGATACGCTCACCAACTCCAGTCTAGAGGCTGCAACCAACATTTACACCCCTCTCGCCAAGCTTCGTGCACTCCAGGTATTTGCCAGCACAACTGGTGTTCTCATTTCAATCGTTATCAGTCAGCTGATATAGAATGAGGGAATGACACTTTAATAATGCAATATTTCAATACTTTATAATACATTTTTTTAATGTGTGTAATATTTACGTCATTTGAGAGTATGGCGAATGATTTTAAATTTTTGGTTTGATCCTGTTTTTCTCTCGCCAAGGATGAAAAATTCTCTTAGAAAATCTTCCTTTATAATTAGCTTTTTTTACTAAGGTTTTCTATGCAAGTATTATTACTTACATACACTTTAATTACTCCTCATTTGATTGAATTAATTTTTTACATTTCTTTACTAATACTGATATGCTTCCGTGGTCAATTAAATCTTAGGTAACATTAATTTACAAAACAAATCATTAGGGATATTTATTTTTAAACTCAAATAAGGTTTTCCTCCTACAGGAAATTGAAGACTTTGCAACCCTAGATTTTTTCAATATCTGTGAGAAATGGCATCGGCAGGACAAAATTGGATGGGGTAACTTCACAGACATTGAGCCAATATTGGCGCAAAGAATGGCACTGTTAAAACTTGCTAAAGGTTTTGATCAGGTAAGTGCACTGTATTCTTTTATTAATTATTAAGTTGCTGAAAACTTATTTATTTAACCACATCACACCATTTGTACAGTTCTATTTATGATTAAGAGATACCATCTTACCTTTCTCTTTACTAACTTACATCATCTTTGTACCCAAAAATTGAATTTTTTGTATTTATCATTTGTAATTTAAAACATTTTTAAATTTTATCTTTCACCATTAAAATCAGCTTAAAAAACTACACAATTTAGTTCCTTAAAGTTTTTCTCTATCTCCAACGGTTACAGAGAGATTAAAAAATCTAAACACAGTACGTTGTATTTAAGGGCTCCAATGTTAATCTTAGGGAGAATAAGAAAAACTAATATTCACTTATAAATTAATATTTTTGGATTAAACTTGGTATTTACCTTCATGTGGTTGAGATCTATCCATTTATGATTAAAATCATAGTTAATGTGTTTATCATGGCAGCTAACCTGCATACTCTTTTCCCATGTTAATCTTTATGAAGAATAAGCAAATAACCCTCATATATTGACAGATATTGATAAAACTTGTTACATATCATTATTATTATATTATTGATTTGGAAATTCACTGAGTACGCAGGTCTGCTGCGACGGGGGTATTTTAATTTGATACGTGTCATCTTAAACAACTTACAACAATAGAACTTCCCTTATCCGACCCTGTGATAACTGACTCCTTCCGATATCCGACCTAGTGCCCGACCTTTTACCTGTCTTTTCCACACTCCCGACAATGACAATGACAATAATTGTAGAACAATTATTGTCATTGTTCAGTTAGTTACTATACTGTATATACCGGTATCTCCATACATCATATTTCAATGAACGTGTTAGAGGTTCAATAAAGTTTTATTAAAATAGTTTATAGCTGTTTTTCTCCCTAAGAAATGCATTATTTGCACAATTGCAATAATGTATTATTGTGTAAATGCATTATTTGACCCTTCTGATATCCGACTTTTTGGATATTCCAACCATTGCCTAGTCCCGTCATGGTCGGGTATGCGTGGTTTTACTGTAGATTAAAAAGAATAACAAATCCTTAAGGTATAACAACTCATGTGGCCTAGTAATTTTTAAATTTTAAACTTCCGTTACAAATGAAAATTTTCAAAATTTTTTAAACTGATTAATAGTTCTTGTAATGGGCTATGTATTAAAACATGAAAGAAACAATAGGCATATATTTGGAAAAATTTAAAATGAAAAATCTTTTGTTTAACTGTGATTTGAATTATCCTAATGTTCATATTTCAGGAGAGGTTGGTTGCGGTTGTGACCAGGTTGTGCGAGACAGCCAAGACGGAAGGGTTCCACAACATCGCACATCAATGGCTCAGGTCTCTGGCAGGGCCGACGGAGTTGCCCCACCACCTGCGACAGTCTGTTCAGCTGCTGCAGGCGCAGATATACTGGGACAAGGGGGAGACGGACACTGCCAGGTGACTTTCACTAGCAGGGTGTTTAGCCTTCGGGGAAGTCTAAAAAGTTGAGAATTAGTCATGAATCAGAAAACGGTTTTGAAAAGTCTGGAATTAGCAGAAAATAATCTTAAGTTTAAAAGTCTGAAATGGGTTACTAAAACAAATATTGTTGGCTGGAATTTAAAAAGATTCAATAAGTTAAGTGTTCTGCAATATATTTTGTCAAATTGTCACCACAGAAAACGAAGACTCCATTTCAAAGGAAACAAAACTATGGCCAAGGTTATTTTTAGACTATTCTTCATCCTTAAACTATAATTATAATTAAATGTGATTTTTTTAAAGTGGTTCAAGGCAATTTTTCTTCAATTCAGTAAGGTATGTATGTCTACATCGTTTTTGATTCCAATCAAATTTTTTCATCTTCATCTGAATTAAAAGTCTTTTTTATTTTAATATTTCACCGTGTTAAAGTCTAAAAATCTCTGAAAATATCTTAAAAAGTCTGGATAAAATCATGACTTTACTTTTAAGTATTTACTAGACAACTCCATGAACTACCCCTAGGTGTTGATAACTGTAACAGCTTGTTTTGCTCATTTCTGATGTGTCCTGCTATGCTCATACAGTATGTTATGACATTTGAGTATATTCAAATATTTCATTTTGATGCATTTTATTTAATTACTGCTCCTTTTTTATTATTAATTCGGACAAAAAGCTTAGTTAAGCTATTACATGTGTGTGAGCTCTCTAAATATAGCTTTTTGGCAAGTATTAACTGCACTATGAAGAATTGAAATAGCCAATGTTTTATTGACTATATGATCGGTCACATGACGATTAAATAATAGTTTCAGAGTTCATGATCGGCAGAATTGGTAACCGATGGTTGAACACTATTTCTCATGTGGGAATCGTTAATTGATCTAGTGTCAAGTCAATGGAACAACTATTAATAAACCGACTCTTGATTAAATCCTACTTAAGTCTAAAACAAATGTATTATTAAGTTAAATTTTATGAATATCTATTCTGGATTTGAAAAATTCATGAAACCCTCGGTCTTCTTGAGTATTTGGGTAATACATTTGAAAAAGGATAACTTTCTTTGAGACCCAAGAGAGTGATTTTTTTAAATAATTTGACACTTAATCAGACATCGTCTTCAAAATCAACAATGTCATCTGTGGTGGTTGACGTCACCATCCCCTTTGAAAATATGATTGGTCATTCCAGTCATGAGAAGGAAGAGCTTCAAGAAGGAGAGGAAGAATGTAAGGGGAACGGGAAGAGGTAAAAATAGCTGCAAAAATAACCAAATGCCTCGTCATCTAGTTAGTGACACGCATGAATGGATTAACGATCCATTAATCTTTAAACCCAGTGATCCATTGATTGTTTTTAATCATTATTTCATTGTGCTATACTTTCATAACTCAATCTCAATCTTTCAGTGGTTCATGAATTGTAATTGATTGTAAGACAAATTTTGTTTGCTCAGGACTTTTGGGACACATATATACTTAAATGAAATCCTGATCTGAAATCTAATTGATGTTACAGGCATCTTTTGAGACGTCTACTCGGTCAGTTGAAGGACACTACGGATACAACTCTCTATGCCAAGACTTTGCACACATTTGGCTCATTAACAGCCCACACAAGAACAGAACAAGCTCAACAGATACTGGAGAAATATCTGATACCAGTAAGTATACATAGTTATAGTTAGTAGCTACAGGAACAGTAGTATATGTAGCTGTACAGTTACAGTCATTAGTCAGGATATAGTTAGTATGATGTACTTACTTACTTCCTGGGCTATGCATACTTAAGGAGATATTTGGCCGTGCCAACAGAGCCCCTGCATCTTTCCTTATCTGCTACATCTTCCTCAGTTGCACAATTTGTTAAAAAACTAAAGTTTTATTTGTTTATCCTAATTTTTTTTTCAAAATACCAATATGAATAACTGTTTGGTATATTCCAGGCGGTGGACAAGTCCGATGATGACTTCAAACTGTCAGCGGCGTTATCACTGGCTCGTTACGCTGATGCTGAGTATCAAACACTACTCAACTACATCAAATCATCGACCTACACGAGTAAGATAAACAGCATCACCGATTCACTGACCAGTGCTGAGAGATTGACGAAAGCGGCTGTGGCTACATCCAGCACAGACGAAATTGATCATCAGACCAAGATTGACTTGCGAAAAACTATAAATATGCACAACAAACAGAGCGAAATAGACGAGATGGAAGTGAAAAATGCCCAAAGGGAATTGGACAACTTCCTCATATTGGCCGTCAGGTGTGTTGGAGGAAGGTGAAGGGAGGGGGTGCATGTCAGAGTAAAGGTGCAATTCCTAAAGAGCGTATAGAGCGACTCAAGTAGTTGCCTCTTGGACATCATGGTATCATTTGACCATTGGTATACACATTGTTTTTGGAATAAAAGTCAGCGTTTGTAACCCCTTTTTTCCTGCACTAATTTAGTTAGATATAAATTAATTTCATTTTAAATATTTTTCAACTACTATATTAAACTGTGTACTCGTAATAACAATTTTGAAGAATAAAGCTATAATTTTATAATATTAAAATACGACACTTTAAAATGCATAGTTTTATAACCTAAAACCTTTACACAGTTTATAATCTAAAATTCTAAATTCTAAAAATATAAGGAATTGTGACTCAGCCCCTTTATTCACTCTATTGTTCACATATGTAACTAAATGTACTATAACCTTATATTGCTAAACAAATAAAGATAAAGTAATACTTAACCTAATAATTCCATTTTCCCACTAATGTTTTTCCACCCATTATCCTGGAAATTAGTATCTTTGTATATTGGGTGTTTATAGTAGAAAATACAAGTTCAAAAGTTGTTTAGTAAAGAAGTTCAATAAGTTTAGTCATCCATTGCTTACTGTGGACATAACCTCAAAGACACAAGCACAGAGCTCCAGTCGTCACGGCTCTTACGAATGCACTGCTCATACTAGCAGTCCAGTCACACGGCTCAAGCCGCCTCACAAGAGCCTCTTCCGTCGCACGGCTCTAGTAGCATCATAGGAATGGGTTCCATATACTTACATGCGAAGCAGTTTGAGTCATAACCAAGCGTCTAGTCGCTCCAGTCATCGCTTAGGAATTGCACTATAAGGAGAAATATCAAAATATTGGCATCCTTTTAAGGTCGGTTCGTGTTAGATTTTAATTTAATTTAGGTTTTAACCACAGACTCCATTTATTCTCTGGTTGAAACTTAAATTGTTGCTGTTTCAATTGAGAGTAAATAAATTGACTGTATTTACGTTCATATCTTTTGAAATAAAAACTATACTTTGTTTTACATACATAAGGGTAATAATAAGACTAAATTCTGATTGGGACTAAATATGTAGGCTTGAAATCAGTTTCCCATCTTTAATATATATTTAATGCCTTGTGTTTAAATTAATTTTATATTTTAAATATTTTTAACAAAAGTAGTTCACTTATATTCAATAACTAAAATAACACATAATTTTAATAAAACTATCTAATCTTGTGAATTATTTTGTCAATTACCCATGCATATTATTGAAATTATTCAAACTTACTACCTTCCAATTACACAAAGAGAAAACCTTTACCAAACATAATCAACATTGATTGTAACACAATCCCTTGTTCCATTTAAAGACCCAAACCATGTTCTTGACCTAACTCAACATTATTTCCGCAGGCACTACCTGTTGAGCCTTGAGTTAGGGGACCAGCAAGATTTGTGCGTATTTCGAGTGGTGTCTCTGTGGTTCAACAACTATGACAACGAGGATCTAGAGGGGGAGATGGAGGAGCGTATAAAACGAGTGCCGAGTCACAAGCTGCTCCCAGTGCTGCCCCAGCTGGTTGCTAGGATAAGCGATGACGTGACACATCTCAGCACGACTGTGCTGCACTCACTCATTGGTACGCCTGACTGCAGCTACTCTTGAATCTTTAGAACTATACATAAGGGTTTTGTTTATGCAATCAAGAAGTAAACAAAGTAAAAGATCAGATCGCTCATAATTGTCTTTAGAAATCTCTGTTGAGGGATTAAGCAGTTAACAAATTTTAACGAAACAATCAAAGAACAAAACAGCCATTACAATAACAATGTGTGTGGGTTTTTGTAAACTCGCCAAAAACCTCTAATATAAATTGTGTAATAGAATTAATTTGATCTTGTCAATGTTGAAGTCTACTGAATGATACAATGTTACAGGGTTTTTGACATGTACAGACAGACACCACTTTTGGATTTTACCTAGCTTACATATAGGCAACCAAGGCTTTTTTAAATTATAGAGGTGGATAATCAAAACATTTACATTTATCTAGTGTTGAATTTACACTTCAAAACGTGAATTGTTAAATGTAAAGGTTGAGTAAGAGCCATTTCATTGAGAGATACAGAGCGGGGAGACTGTAATTAAGTCACAGTGTTGTTTAAGCTGTATAATAACGCTTGCTGGTTGGATCTGTCAACAGCAGCTCAGGTAAAGCATTTATATGTCCCTTGTACTCTGTATATTGGGGTATTATGTGCATTTTCTTGTGAGACTGTCTGTAAATATTTTTTAATAATTATTTTTACCGAGGAATTTCTTTGTAAAAATTATGTTATTAAACTTATTTTATCTGCTACGGAGTTGTAAAATGGTGTAAAACTTACTCCACCTGCTGCAGAGAGGTGTGCGAAGGACCACCCCCACCATGTACTGCCTCTGATCATGGCCCTGGCCAACACATACAAGGACGCCGACTTCACTCAGTCCTCAATGAACACTGGTGCGAAACCTGAGGTTTGTAATTTCTACTACTTAATTTTATAAAAAACTTGTTTAATTGATAAATTAATTGTAACGGAGAAAAGACAGAGCGGTTTTATCAGTGAATATAGATTTAATTTATCTTGATATTTTGTATATAGCAGAGTGAGTAGTTAATAAATGTAAAACCTAGGCAGTTTGATCTGATATTACTGTGAAGAATATTGGAGCTTGAGGACATGAGTAAAAATTCCCACAATAATATTAGACTCAATGACAAGTTTATTTGATTAGTGATGTGATGTGCCAGTACCTTACTTTGGTCCTGGTTCTTTAGGTTGGTGCAATGTAAATGGCTAAGTTAACTATGATGTAAACAATGGTTTTGGGTAGGACAACCCAAACAACATTCTTGTGCAGAAGTAACTGAAACATAGATAATAATCTTAATAGAAGTATCTGCGACATCACAGGCATGTTTTTACTTCTACATGTCTGACAGCAGGCAGGTTTTTTGCAAACAACTAACAACTACAGTAGGCATCAATGTTGAAACGAGATCGCACACAGCACGCTAGTGTGAGTAGAGCGAATTTCATAGAACTTATATTTTTCCCATCTTAGTAATCCAATAGTACTGAGTATGCAGGTTTGCTGCAGTAAGGATTGTTTAACATGGTAATATGCTTTTATTGAGGCTGTTACGTAAGTAAAATCTAAATTTTATCAAATTATGTCAATAACGAAGCGAGTTATACCAATTTATCTATTCTCCATAAGAATTAAATGTACAATTAGTATGTAGGTTTGCTGCTATAAGAAAATTGCTATCAAATTTGGGGGTTTTATGGATGCATCAATAAAATTTAACTAGATGGACCTCCATACAAAATTTTAGAAGAATATTTAATAAACTAAGTGAGTTATTGATTTTTAGCTATTAACATTAGATCATGTACTGTGTTTACCATTTTGAATATCTCTGTAACCGCTATACCTAAAGTCATAAAAAAAGTAGATTTTTCAAAAATGTTAGGTGAAAAAAATTTTCTCAATTCATTTTGGAAGTACAAAATTCCCTCAAAAGTGATGTTATATTGTGTTGCCGAAAAAAAGGCCAAGATAATCAAGAAAGGAACTACTCTACCAATTTTTATAATAATCAAACAATAATTGTGGCCGTTATTGTGGTGACACAAATACATGCTTATATATAACTAATATAAAAAAATGTTGAATGACCCCCCAAAAAGTGTTCAGGGGGTTGAGTTATAAACTTCTATCACGGTCTCAGGCTTAAATGTGACCATACGTGTCATGTGAATAGCTTGTTTATCCCTAGCTGCTATTTCTGTATTTCCTAAAGCTGCTACTTATTGACTTAGTGATTTTAAAGTGTGATTTGATTTTTCCAGATGGCTGGGTTTTTAAAGGTATTGTAATTTTGATTGTATCATTTTTGTCTGCACCCTCGCTATTTTCAGTCACTTTTGGTGGTAAAAACTGTGGAGACAAACCTCATTTATTCCTATTTTATGATTAGCTGTTGGCAGATAATAAAATTTAAACTATGCTGTAGTATATTCATACTTTTTGAAACATATGAAATAGGTTTAAAAAATTTAAAATCCAGAATAGGTTGACAATTTACAATGGTTTTATTCAGCTATACTCCATACCTATGGCACCAGATAATATTTTAAGAACTAAAAGAGTTCCACCTAATCTTAACAATTAACATCCATTTCTGTAGGTTACTGGACTCACCGTAAAATGTTTTTTGGTTGAATCCAATAACCAAAGTGGAATGGTTGAATATTATGTGGATGCCTATTGATCCTTATGTTACTCACTGTTGAGTGGGGCTGAATACAACAAATGACCGACATATTTGTTGTTTGAACAAAAAGTGGTATCATGGACAACACTTTGCATTTGCCAGATGTCTTAATTAAGGGTTGGAATGTTTGTGATCTTGTCTTTTTGTCTAAACCTGTTTACTAAGAGTTGTAGCAGGGTTACAGGTAATTTAAAGATTTTTTCCCCTTTTGTTTACCAAATTGTTCATGTTTTGTAGGAAGTTCCAATACACAAACTAAGTGGCTACTGAATTCTGAAATCCTTTCCTGCCAACCTAGCCTAACAATTGAATCCAATAACATGCTCATGAATTTCAGGAACAATTGTTCAATGAAAGAAAAAGATAGGAGACAGTCGAGAGGCCTTGATAGGACCTGAAGTCAACCCAATGTATAGTTCTTAAACGAGGTGTACAGGTGTAAATGTGAATTCTGATCGCTTAGTCCAAGTATGGGTTGAATAGTTAGTGGTCAGTTTAGATATGTTTTTGATTAGAATACTTACACTAAAAGAGTGTAATCCTTATCATGACACAGATTTAAAATACTGTCTGTCACTTAGTTGTATAATTTCAGCATTTAACTAAACTTGGTGAAACTTAAGAGCACATTCAGATATATGTTAACAGTCCAAACATTTACAATGCGGACAACATGTTAATTGTGTCATGGATTGGGCTGTGTGTGCATGTATGGTGGATTGAGCTCTAGTTTTGTACTAGTAACGTGTCGTCCGCATTGTAAGAACAATGTAAGTTCAATTGATTATATTTAATAATTTAATCTTTACGAGAATCTTGCAATACTAGTTTTAAATATTATATATCTACAGTAATATCTTATTTTATAGTTGAAATTTTGTTGAAGCAAAATATTCACAACTATTTTTTTTATTAAAGAATGTAAGAATTGCAAGGACATATCTAAATTATTCTTATAATACAATAAATTTCAAAAACTAATGTGGGTTCGAATCCCAAGCTTGGCGGTTAGTAAAATTTGCACCTCAAGTCCCCCCAAGTTTGATCCAGCCCCGTGAGGCAATTGGAAGCTACAACTAGAGTGGTGATTTTTAGAGTTAGTGATACTGAAGTTAACTGCCGTAGTAGTCTTTATTCTGTTTCCAAGATAATTTAGCCATCTCCTTAACTCACCCCTCAAAATCAGTTTGGCACTTAGACTATCACGTGATAGATGTCACATTGTTTCCACAGTTTTGCTTCAAACGCTTGGTTTCTGCATTGTGTAATGTACTTTTCTCAAACTAGCAACCACTCTTTTGCTGGAGGTTTCTGCTTTGCAAAGTAATGGAAGTGGAATATAGTGTTATAAAAGTTTTAGTAGAATATAGACTGGATAAACGTTTAACAAATTAACAGATTAATAACTGTAAGTATTGTATAAATGATAAATTTTAAATTTCATATGGTTAAAGTGTTTTTTATTATTATTTAATTTCTATTAAATTATGTACGTCAACTAAATAAACAACATACTTATTTGAGTCAATTAAGAAAATAAACCTTGACTTAATTCAGTTTAAATACTATCTTTTGATGGTATTTAAGGAGGTATTTTTGGAAATGTACTTTAAGAGAAATGCCATATAAATCACACCTTTTGAAGGATACTTTTCTCTAAATACTGGGATGCTTTAATGAGTTTCCCTTGCCAACAATAAGTTGTTTAAGAGACCATATTTTACTATAAACATATCTCGACATATTATTAAAGTACAGAGGAAAAGAGGGCCCTAATGATGTTTGCTTGGATCCATCATTTAACATCTTTGATGTTTGAAGTTGTTAGGTTCCAAAAAGTAAAAAAAAGATTTCCCAAACAATTCCACAGAATAAGATTTTAGTTAAATGCAGCCAAATTAATAAATAAATACCTCAGCGTCATCAATCCTGTCAATATTTAGATAGTACTAGTTTCTAGGCTTCAGTGCCTCATTTTCTAAGGTTCAACAAGTTTAATCAATGCTAGGATCAGTCCATTAAACTTCTCTTGGACAATTGTCTTGTCTTCAAAAAATTCAGCACTGGACTATTTAACATTTAAATACAAAAATTTTGTTTCAATTTTAAACTGCAACTTCCCTTTACCATGGGCTGAGGGCCTGTGCGTTGAATTAAAGACAGCAAGGTAGCCTACTGTAGCAGCGAGAGTTGCATAGGCTAGCCATACGTGACCACCTCATGATCTGACAGGAGTCGCCGGCCACTGGTTTTGATCCAGCAACCTTTGACTTGATGGGTCAGCCCGTTACGTCTGAGCTACCATGCCAGTTATTAAAACACTCATAAACATTTGTACCATCCATTGAACTAGTTTGGGACATAGTGGAGTTCACCAAAGCCATGCACGGCATGCATGAGGAATGTTAATGTGCCGTGCAGACTTTTTAACTTATTGACGAATACAAGTTTAATGGACGGATTCTGACCTTCCTTTAAGTTGTTGAAAATTTGAAAATGAAGCAATAAACCTTGACACTAATAATATAATAATATTTTATTATTATAAAAGTATTTATAATATTTTTTAATGCTAAATAATGTTCAATGGTCTGCAGGGAAGAGTGGTTGGGGCCAAAAAAATGTTGGACAAAATGAAACAGAAGGAGCCATTGAAGACTTTGGTCAGGGATATGCAGAAACTGTCGGAGGCATACACCAGCCTAGCCTACTACAGCTCAGACCTCAAAGAAAAAGGTACTTCTCTGTGAAATAGTATTTTTTCCCAAGACTCTCATGTTATTGTGTTTCTTTGACCTTAGGAAAATTATATCCTGCGTTTTAGAGTCAAAAGTCAGCACAATTGTAACAATTATTCATAAAAAGCACTGAAATGAACAGAAAAAATTAGAATTTGTATGAGTATGAATACAATTGTACTTCAATTGTCAATCTCATGAATCACCCTTTTTACCAGTTATCAAGATACCCAAAACGGAGCCAATCACCAAGTTGAGGTCGATAGTTCATGTCCAATGCCCTACTGTGAACTTGCCTGTAAGAAAGTCCGGCAACTACACAGATGTCGTTGGTGAGTGCATCTTGTTTCACCATACTACAGTTTTTATTGCTATTTTTTATGTAGTTCATATATTAACCCTCCAATGCAGTGTCACGTACACCGTACACAAGTCAAATGCCGTCTGCAGTGCAGTTCAACGTACAAGTCACGTAAGATGTCGACCAATTATGTGCTGCTATCCTTCGGTAGTTTATCAAACTATTTCGAGTGTTTGACGTTTTCAGGATGTTGTGAACGGTACAATGAGTAATTTCAGCTGTTCTCATGTATTTCCAACCAACATGAGAGAGACAGAGATAGTTTAGAGTGAAGTATCAAATCAGCTGAATGATTTGTCATTTTACTGTTGTCAGCTCTGTTTGTTATTCTTGTGTTTCTCAGTTATTTTGTTCATGAATGTGATGTAATGATGAGAATATATAGTGAATACATTCAGTTTGACTGTTTTATGGTATTTGAAGTTATTCTTTGGTACTTTTTATGGTTTATTTTTGCAATAGTCAACCAGATATAGTTTTTGTTTTGTGTGTTTTCGTAATTTTTAAAATGGAGACTCAAATAGACTGTAGCCTAGCCTAGCCTGTAGTGTTACTATTACCTTTCAATTTACTGCAAGAATCATGTAAATAGGATGTCTCATAGTCAAGAAATATATGTTTTAGTAATTGTTTGCACAAAAAGGTCGTGAGTGCCAAAAAAGTACCGCAATAGGGTCTGTTTAGTAATAAAAATGTCACACATTGAACGGTTAATAATTAGTTTGTCTTAGTAAATATACTTTAAAAACAATTTTTTAATTAAAATTGGTATTCAGTAATTTGAGTTTGTTTTTACAGGGGTACAAGCATTTAGCGAAACTTATGAACCAGTTGGTGGGATAAATGCTCCCAAGAAGATCCACTGCATTTGTTCGGATGGTGTCAAAAGGCCTCAACTTGTTAAGGTAATCAACATAATAAAAACCTTAAAATGTGAAAACTGATTGTGTCATTAGATTATTTGCAATAACAATACAATTTACTACTTCAATTTTAATCTCTTCTGATTTCATTATTTATTTCATAACAGGTTATTTATAATATTGAGTACACAAATCCACCCGCTGGTGTTATGTGACAGGATACAATATTAACACATATACAATATTTTAAAGCTGATTTTCAAATAATTATGTTATAATTACTAGATAACTGAAATAATATTGAGTTTTTCAGACAAGTTCTTAGATTAGACTTAGTTCAATGATTATAATTAACACTTTTTCATTAATAGCTTTATGCATAGAGTAATCAGTGTATATCGTTGAGGGATGACTGTAAATGTATTGCGTGTTTGCAGGGTAACGACGACCTTCGCCAAGATGCTGTCATGCAGCAAGTGTTCACCATCATGAACACTCTGCTCTCAGAGAATAAGGAGACGCAACGGCGAAGACTGCTCGTTCGCACCTATAAGGTCTCCGTCTAAATTTTTTGCACTGAGTATAACAGTTTTTTATTTGTTTAAGAGTACTTATTTATTATTTTAGCCATTGATTTGATTTGATTTGTATCTTAAGGCAAATAGGCTTGAAGAACACTAGAATACAATTGTTTGTTAACAAAGTTCAGCCACTAGGTCACCAATTTATAGGAGTTTAGCATTGTACTTAAAAATTCTAGGTGTACTTTAACATTTATTGATAAAACCAGGGTAAATAATGGTTAAGAAAGTCAGCTCAAGCTTGGTACCATGGAGGTGACACAGAGTGGCCAGGAACAGCAACAATTGCCAATTGCAGAGTGGCAATGCAACAGTGACAAGAGAGGTGGCAAAATGAGTCTAGAGCGGCCTGGACGTGCAGACTCATTCTGGACCTGTCCCTGTGGGTTGAATTTGGGGTCGGGGAAGTAAATTTCATCATGACTCAGTTCCTCACAGGACAAAGGGTCCTCATAGGTCCCTCAACCTTGACCCCCTTGGTCTCCTCCATTGGGGGGGGGGGTCATAGGTCATGCTTACCTGCAAAATATGGTCAAAGTTAACAGTCTAGAATGTAGATAACAGGATTCTGCCTACATTGACGCTTACCACATGGTTTTCTGTTACGAGCAGTGGACAACACAAAGAAGACAGCTGCAGCTCTGTCGTTTTTAAATTTATATTAGGGAGAAAGTATGTGTAAGTCCACAGATACCGTTTATTGTTTTATGGTCCATTTTTCATTCATGTAAACATAATCATACTCTTAATATTATTTTACAAAAATATTTATAAATGATTAAACTGTAATGTTTTTACTACTGTCTAAACTGTTTTACAGTACACTCTAAGTCACCTCGGATACACGAAAACTCAGATAATACGGAAGTTATATACTGTAGTTTAAAAAATTGAGAAAATTCTGTGAGTACTTATTTATTACAAAGAAAAACTTTAAATCATCAATTTCTCATGACTGCAAAAAAATACATAAGAAAACAAGTTGTAAAAAGATTTAGGCCAAACATGACCTTGAGCACTGGCTGCGGGCTGTACACTACTGCAGTTGTTGGGTTTGAGGTTAGGTTTACAGCAAAAATCGAGGATTCAACTTCGGGGTGTGATGCAAATGGCTCATCATCAATGACACGGTCATCTTGTAACTACAATTTAGTTGTGCCCTCATTATATGTGGTTATTTAGTTATTTAGCAGTCAATAAAAGCTTCATACACTACAGTTTGAATAGTTTGATGTTTGCGACTGGTGGTCACATTCATACATTTTTTTAAATGTGAATATACAGTACCGATATTAATTTCTCTGAGACGATGACAACATAGTACAAGCATAACAGTTTAGCATGCCCATTGTTTGCAGTTATGACGGTTCCACTTAACAAATTGAGAAGAACATTTTGATTTTAACAACCTGATACTTAACTATCGAAACAATCTATGAAAGTAACCACTCATTAAGGAACATTTTGACTGTTCCAACACCTCGTAATTGCGCAACACTGTGAAAAAAACAACCAATCTACACAAGTTAAGTCCCTTGGGCAAACGATTCTTAAATTTAGCCGAAATAATATTCCTGGAAATATCTTTTTAAGTCCAATAGAAAGGCTGTAATAATTTTATTTTTTCAAACAAATATTGTTAAATTTTTAACAACTATCACATGTGTCATTGTGTCACAGGTAGTGCCTCTCTCGCAGCGCAGCGGTGTAATAGAATGGTGCGTCAACACAACACCTCTTGCCACGTACCTGGTCGGTGGGGGAGGGGTTACTGGCGCTCACATCAAGTATCGCAAAAATCTGGACTGGAAGCCGAACGAGTGCAGAATGAAAACTGCTGTAAGTGTGTAACTGCTGTAATTATGTTGTGGTTTAGGCAAGAGTTTTGTTGGCATAAGTGCAGTCTTGAAAAAACATACTTTATGGTGAGCATCATCATTCGGCCTTGTCCTGAAATGGGGTGCAACTCTTATTTTCACTAATAAAGCCCCCACAAATCATTAAAAAAGACTATTATAAAACAAAATAAATGGTGGAAACTTGAGGTCTCAAAACCTCAAATCATCTTCTCATTTTTCTTATTAATTTCATTACAATCTTTTTATTTATCAATTGATAGTTTTTGCAAGCCTCCCTTTCACAAGGAAAGGGAAATTAATATTTTCTTTCAATAAATAAGTTCAACTAATATGCATGAGTGGATACACTATACCTAGGTGTCAACATTACAGATATGTTATACCAATACAGTAGACTTTCGCTCATCCGGAATATGTTATGTATTTATTTTTTATTTAACTTGTAGAGTTGTAACTGTCTTAGTTATTTGTTATTTACGTCCAGTTTGTAACGTTTAAATATCCCAATTGTAACTTTTTGTTTTTTATGATAGTTGACCTCCTGAAAGTATGTAACTAAAGTTTTAATTTTTTGTGTTTGAAATAAAATTCTTCTATTGTATTGAATATGGTACTGTACTGTATATTTTTTGCAATACTTGCAATAAAACGATATTTAATGTTCATTTCCTGAACTTAATTATTTTACTCCTGCAATGTTTATTCATAGCTGTACTTTGCTGTAAATAATTAATATTCACAGTATAGTAAATTGCTTTATTTTTACATTTCCTGTAATAGACTATATTACTATCAATAAAGTACAGTACAGTAGCCAAATTTAGTTTACTACAATGAGTTTTAACTTGTTTTAGAAACTACTGTTTATATTAGTTCATGTTTTGACACAATTGCTTGCTGTAACAGTAAAATTTACAAATACTTACACAACCCCTGATAATCCGGATTTTTCGTAATACGGACCGAACATCCAACACATTAGTCCAGATGAGCGAAAGTCTACTGTGTAGCTATTTATGACAATAGTTTCGTCTTTATCACACTTCATTATTAATACAGCCATAATGGTTAAAAATATAGCTGACACTTCTAATGTTAAAATATAAAACTCTTGTTTTATGAGTAAAACACTCACTATATTTTACTGATTGATAAATCAGAAAAACATAGTGTTGCTTCATTTTTAATTGTAATGGTTTTCGTAATGAAATAATTCGTTACATCTGTTTAATTGTCTAAACGAGTGATCTCATAATTTTATGGGTAACCAGTATTTCCCATCTCACATTTGTATCTTCACCCGACGTTGTGCATTACATAGAATACAAGCCAGAATACAACATAAGCTACTCTATTTTTTTATAGATTTTTACATTTTTAATTTTTATTCAAATACTTTAATAATACACTTGGTAGAATTTAATAATTACTTTTTGAGGCTAGATTTATGACATTGAGATGCTTGTAAGATATTGAAAAATAATAATAATAAATTGTTAAAGATATAATATTTTGTGTAAATTCTATAATACAAAATTTTTTATTTACTTTTTTATTAATTTGTATTGGTCTAAAGAATCGCTACATTTTGATATTGCCACATCTGTAGTAAAAAGAAAATTTTATTTATTTTTGAAATTTCTTTCATTCCCAAATGCGAGGTGATAAGGTAAATGTTCAAACGTAAAAACTAGCCAAGTAATAAATTACTTTCAAAGACTTTTAAAAGAAAGTGAAAGATGAAAAGTATAAGTCTATCTCATCTCAGAAAACATTGAGGAATTTCAAAAGTATATAAATTATAATTACTAGATTTTAACGGTTAATGTTTTTTTTTCAGGAAGTAGCTAAAAAAAACAATTCAACAAAACTGGAAACCTTCAAAACGATTTGCGCTAATTTTAAACCAGTGTTTCGCCACTTCTTCTTTGAAAAATTCCCAAATCCTGGAATCTGGTTTGAGAGAAAGTTGGCATATACTCACAGGTAAGGTGTGAATAGTTGTTTACAATCTTTAAATGAGATGAGATGGCATGCAGCAAGCTGGTGTGAGTAGATCGAATTTCATGACTCCCTCTTGTATTATTATTCCCATCACAACAATCAAATAGTTCTGATTATGCATCTTTGCTGCAATAAGGGTTGTTTTGTATGGTGTGAATGGAGTATGAAGAAGAAGTAGCATCAGCTCTGCTATTGGCTATTGATCATGAATTCATTCTTGATCAAAAAATATTTATAATATTTCTCTACTTAGAGAAATATCTCTGAGTAGAGTTATAGAAGTTTTCATTTGTAGTCAAAGTTTTGTTAATCTAATCAAAATATTGATGTGTATGTATCTTAATATAAGTTGTCTTGGATCAGGATTGAAGTAGCAACATCAGACTTTGTAGTAAACAAAAAGAGAACTAGAGTACTACTACGCTACAATAAACCATCACGTGAACTAGACCACATGAAAATTATTTGGTTAAAATTGTGTTAACTCACCCTCACTTCCCTCCTTGTGCCTAGAACCACAGAATTACATGTCGATTCGCCAGAATCTTGTACAACTTTGTATCATCACTTTGCCATTATTAATTTAATTTTATAATAATGGTTAGTGATGTAATACCCGGATATTTATAAAAAATAAAGGAATAAATTAATAATTACTCCAAGCAATGTTGTTTCTATTATTGTGTAACATTTTAAGATAGTATACAGCAATCTGTTACTTATTATGAAATATAATTTCATGCTAAAAACTTTTAATTACACAGGTATTTAAAATATTTAAAACCAACTGATATTCCCCCTTGATTGATAACATTACTACTGTACAAATGTGTTTATTTTAATACCCTTTTACAATAATTGAATCATCAATTTTCTCATGAACCAAAAATATATATTTTGGTGGATGATAATAATAATTAATAATAAAAGTCGGTTATTAAAAACGGGATGAATTCTAATGTAACTAAATAGTTATTCAGTGTCGCCGCTAAGCAAGTATCAATTCTAGGTTTTCAAAACTTCATTCATATAGTTTATAAATAATAGCTTGCTTAATGTTAGTAGGATACATTCAGAATGAAATCTTTAGATGTAGGTAAAATACTTTATAAGGTTTTTAATTTCAAAATTTTCCTTGAGGAAAATATTTAAACATTAAAATCCTTTTTATCACCCTTAGCCCTCAGGGCATATTATGTGGAACAGTCAACTAGATATCCCCTAAATTTGACCAAATCATCTATCTTCAGGCCTAGGGAATTTTAATCAAATATTTTTCAGAAGTAGGCCCTAATATGGTTTTGAAGACAATATCAAAGACTTTTTTAACACATCTGATCTTATTTTGATCATACTTAGAGCATGTAGATTACAAAATAAATTGACTTTACCTTATAAATAAACCTTTTGCACTGTTGAATGCCCATTCAAGCATTACTATTATTGAATGTAATTTATTTTGATTTAAATAGAAGAATAATATATAAAATTCAAATTCAATGTACAAACATTCAACTCAGGTTTTCATTGATATGTGAGATAATCTAAATAGTAAATAATTCATCCAGTTTAATAGTAGTGTGCTAGGCGTGGAATATTTCTGACCTTTCTGATGTGTTGTAGTGTTGCCACGTCTTCCATGGTCGGATACATCCTGGGTCTCGGTGACCGACACATCATGAACATCCTCATAGACGAACGCACTGCCGAGGTCATACACATTGATTTTGGTAAATAGTTTGTGTTTCCTTAAATAATTATGAATTTATTTACATCTTTGTTTCAAGAAACTACCTTAAATTCAGCATTTATTTCTTGCGTTGAAAACACCGATCTTACGATCTTTGTCAACAGGATTTCCTAGTACGTGTGTACATAAAACTTAATTTATAAAGTAAAGTGAAGTGTTGTTTGCAGAACATCTCTTTTACAAATGCCAGAAGATGGGCATGTAAACAATAAATATGGGTTGAATCTGGGCATGTTTGATTAATACAGCAACAATAATTATTTTTTATTGTTATTATTATTTTTATTGTTTGATTAATGGACATGTTTGTAATTCCATTAACAAATTGTTGACTTTACACAAAGTAAAGTTGAGTTAATATAGTTTGTATTCGTCTCAAAGATTAGTCTTTTACATTTGTCTTTTGAAATGGGGACCTACCCTAGTAGGTATTTTGAGCCAAGTATGAATGAGAAATGAGTGTAAGATGATTGTGGCGTGATCTTGTATTTTTGTTACTGACTAAGGCTGTCATGTACCTTAGAAAAGCCTGTTAATTAATAGCCTAAACAGTCAATGGCATCTAAGGTATCTACAGTTTAACGTGAAATCCGAACAATTTATGCCTATAAATGACTAACTGGTCTAGTTATGAGAATGGTCTTTGTGGATTAATGTGGCATTCAATTGTGCCGACGTTAATCCACACCAGAGAATATTACATCGACCAACCATCGCTTTTAAATATCCACAATTCATTAGAGTTATATTATTTCGGATTTAGTGACAAGGCTATTTCATTGATTCGATCATATTTAAGGGACAGACTTCAGGTTACTATTCTGGGGAGTGAGACATCGGTACCCCTTTGCCAAACAGCGAGGAGTTCCTCAAGGCAGCTTCCTCAGACCTATCCTGTACACACTGTATACAACAGACTTCCCTACCTTTGTAAAACACAGCACAGCTCACGTATGATTCACAGTCAGTGATATCACATGAGCCTGAGCTTATGCATGAGGCCGTCAGTAAAATAAATGCATTCTAGATTGGTCTGTTCATAGTGGTCTTCTCTCTCAGCTCAATTCTTACTCAACGGAGCCTTAACGGGGGGCTAGCAGAGTGTGGTGAGATGAAGACTCAGTGACGTTTTTGATAAAGGTCTCATCTTCAAAGACCATATGCCACCCAGCGAGCGGGGGGAAGACAATACACAAAATTCTTAATTTATGTATCGATTGAAAAGGCTTAGAGGTCTGTGTATAAAAGTCTGTTGCCAGAGGCTGCCAAAGCAGAGCTTGTGCAGTCACTGATTCTATCAGTATTTTAATTGCCTTTCCAAGGAGAACCTTGGTCGGATTCAAAAGATTCAAAGCTCAGCTGTGCACTTTGTTTTTCTATTGAAAAGGTCTGACCATGTTTCCCCCTAGCATGATGCAGTCAAGCTGTTGCCAATGGAAACTGTATGCATGATTTTGACAAGTTGCATGACTCATAAGGATTTGATATCTCTCGAGCTTTTGCAAGAGGCTCTTTTTACATAAAGAGGTTTCTCAGCACAGAATTTTTCATGGTGGGAGGCTTCACTTCCAAAAGTAAACCTTGAGCTCGGTATAAGAAGTTTTTTATACTTTAGTCCTGAGTTGTACAATGGGCTCCCTGATAGCCAAAAACATGAATGATTCAATTATTAAAAAAAAACCATTGTTCAGCTAAATAGCTAGTGTTACAAAAATTGAATTGTCAAATCTTATTAATTGTTATTGTTAAAATTTTTAACTATAGGCCTACTGTACATTTAATATTTATTTATTATAAATTATGTTAAATTGATTGTAAGCTATTTATAATTTGACTGTTAGTTGTTTTGAAAATATGGTGTACCAGATAAATGCTAAAAATAAAAGGCATCATTATTAATTTTATAAGGTCTTGTCAAAGGCTATCACTTCATGTAAATGATTAATTCAATGCACTGATTACGTGTTTCATTGGTATCATACATTTTGAAGGCAGTTAGTTCCCTATATTCTTGGATTTTACTACATACTTCTTAAAAAGCTGTATGTTATAGTGTTGCAGCAAAAGTGCTTGTAATTCTTGATTATACAATTTCTTAAGGGAGTTACTAGTTACTCGTGGACAGTTTAAGTTTTTTAATGACTGTGTTTTCTAGGTATCGCGTTTGAGCAGGGACGAACACTGATGACACCTGAGACAGTTCCGTTCAGGCTGACCAGAGACATTGTTGATGGCATGGGAGTCTCGGGTTTAGAGGGAGTCTTTAGAAGGTTAGTTAAGTTAGACGATCAGTCTGAATTCGTTTTTTATTTCCAAATACATTTAATTAAACCTAATCATTATTTTATGCGCTAAATATGTATTATATGATGACAAGACTTTTGTAATAAAACTATTTTCGGTCAACCTACAGAAAATGTACCTCTCCATAATCGTGAGAAAGAATCTAAGATATTTTTGTGGAGGTTTGACATCCAGCTGCATTTTTTCCTCGAGCTCTCAGCCTAACAAATATAATTAATCTATGTTATTTAGATTTTTACTACGGACATTTTCCATCTTAATTTAAGTCAAACAAAGATTGTCGGCGTTTCCGGATCTGGAATCTGATCCCGTTCTCAGGCGAGCTAGAATCTAAAACAAAATACGATTAGTACATAATCCGGATTAAGCCAGTATAAAGCTAAAATCAAAAATGATTAAAGCCATAAAAAAACTTACAAACAATACCATCCACCAAAAGTACACACATAAAAAACAAAGTACATCCACTCAAAAAAAACTGAATTGGTGGGTGTGTTCCTGGAACTGGAAACAAAACAACGGACGGAGGACAGGATCAGATTCCAGATCCTCAAACGACGTGAAACTTTGTTTTCCTTAAATCGTAATGGATAATGTACATAATAAAAATCAAAATCCCATAAATCTACCATCACAAATAATTATTTGAAACATAGAACTAATAAATATGTTAATATTAAGCAAGTTTTCAAGTAAATGTTTTCTCTCTCTTATTTAACTATTTTTTAGGTTAATTAATTTAACTTTAGACTTCTTATTGAGATTTTTAAAAACAGAATCACTTTACACCACCCTAGACCACTCTATTATTGATCATACCAGTGACGCCTTTTTGCTTAAACCAGCTCAAAAAATTGTGATCAGCTTAGGCTATTACTTACCGAAAATTCCGTCAGTTGAATACACCAGAGTCCCAGAAATCCGAAATAATTGGGGCCGAACCCTGTTTGGATTACCAAGTTGTTGGGGATTAGCCGGAAACGCAGTGTAAGATTCATTAAAAATACTATTAAAATCCATTATTTTTGACCCGAATTGTGTATTTAGATCAATTATCTTACGTCTTATCACAGTTCACATTATAGGTTTGTCGACTACATGTTCTACCTGAACAGCATCAAGTGTTTCTGCAGAGACGTTCTATCATTATCGGCTTGGCTTTATATTAGAAATATAAAACACAACAAACACTTACACGTAATAACAAACAATGATAAAACAGTGCTGTCTGTAGGCCTACTATTTACGCGATCGGCGATCGCGGTCATAGTTGGACATGAACTCAAGTGTAGTTCGCCAAAAAGCGATGATAAAGAGTCAGACTGTGAGAATCAAGTCTATTATGATGTACTGTGAGTGTAGCTAGATATCACACTAAGCCATCTCAAGCAATAATACTCTGCTAAATCCGTATACTTGATGTTTAAGAGACGATGGCGCAACTTTGCATTGGCTAACAGGATTTCTTTGTTATGTCAATAGACGATAATTAAATTGTTGGGTTCCAGAAAGTCATTGTATTTAATTAACATAGTGTACGTTAGTATTGTATTAGTGCTGTAGATTAAAGTGTTATAATTCAGTTTACATTACTTAGTTTTTTTATTTAAACTCAATAACCTTTTTCCCTATAAGGTTGTTCGGATTAGCCGGACGTTCAGATTACCGGGACTCTGGTAAAGTTACTAATTTTTCTATAATTTTTTAGAAGCTTAGTATTTGGTAACAAAAATTTGATTGGTCACTAATCTGATGGCTTATCTAAGTTTTCTTTCACAAAAATAGGTTTAACTTGTTCTACTAACTTCAGTTTTTCAGGTAAAAACCCCAGATCTAGAAGCTGATTTACAAATCTGCAAAAAGGAACTTCAAAATGTCTTATACATAATTTTTTTATTACAATCAGAGACATTTCACCACATTCAAATGGTTTTGAATTATTGAGAGAATATTAATTTTTTCTCATATCAGCTACACCTCATATCAACCATGTTTTGATTTCTTATTTTATATTTCATCTGGTGTTGCAGGAGTATTTTTAGGGCTCAATTTACGTTTCAGCAATATGGAAGTGCATACATTATTTTATTAAAAAACCTTTAACTACTAAATAATATCAATTCATCTAAACTTCTATTAAGGTTTGTAATAAAAATTTAAATACAGTAGAACTCCAATTATCCGAACTCCGACTATCCGAATCGCCAATTATCCGAATCACTTTCAGAAAAAAATTTGTCCAAAAAAAGTCTAAGTGCGCTATTATTCTTCCCCCGCGAAGCCAGCAGTGTTTGCGTGTAAAATGTAAGTACATTTTATTTATATTTAAAACATGTGAAAATATCATGTTTCTTACATTTAATTCAATAAAAAAATATTGCAATATCAAAACGTAGCTTTTTTTCTCTCTAATGGCAATTTAAAAAAAAAAACTCCGATTATCCGAATATTTGATTATCTGAATGGGTCACGGTCCCCATTAATTCGGATAATTGGAGTTCTACGGTAACATAAACCCATCATCACCAATAATGAATTAAAAACAAAAAATAAACTCCAGCTGTTAGTGGTGAATTAACCCAACTGGCGACCGTCACGCTCTAACATAAGGCTACTGCCTTATGTTAGAGCACGTAACACATAAGAGATCATGATCACGTCTTGTGGAGCATGTTATGTGTGCCACCTGTCGTCAATTTAGTAAACTTTTAAGTCACCAAGCTGTTCAACCAACTTCCCGTCACCTGTGAGCTAATGCTAGATTTAACTCATGGCGTTCGCTGCTTTGGCAATAGAGTATGCTTTATACACACTTGAACACTTTTACAGATTTTCAACGTACAGACTTGTTTTGGCGTAACCGGCTGAGGCGTGTAACTGACAAGTGAAACGTTTTTAATTGCAAATGTGTGGTTCAGTGGTGGGAGGGCCCAGCTGCAATAAACGGTGACCAGTTTGGGTGGAAGTTTACGGCATTTGTAGGCTTAATTGGGTTTGCAGTGGACTCCTGCTTTGCTTCTCTTTTATTATGGTATGGTTAAAATGGGGGCTTGATTTATGTTTTTTATACTCATTATTAAAAGAAGAGTTGCATAATGATTTTTTCATTCAGATAAGGCTAAAACCCCCACCAGTTGTAGGGTTTAAGATAGTAAGGTATCACCCAGTAGCATTATTCAAAAAGGCTAGCCTGAGTTGTCTCATGATAATGGTGAGTAATTTCTTTCTTTCACAGTAGCTAGATGTACATAGCTTATTAGCGATGAAGCCACCTTTTCAAGTGTAGGGAGGATAAGGATTTCTAATTCTGTGGCGATCGCAGGAGCTGCGAGAAGACGATGGAGGTGATGAGAGAGTGTGAGTCAACTATCGTGACCATTCTGGAGGTGCTGCTCTACGATCCCTTGTACATGTGGACCATCACACCAGCCATGGCCATGGCCAAGCAGGGCGGCAGACAGCCGGCACACTCTCAAGGTAACACTCTCATGATTAACACAGTGAAGTCGGATGGCGTCAAAAGTTTTCTCTCAGTTCCTAGAATTTCATATTTGAAAACTAGTGTTTAAAATATTTGTGATAGTCTTAAATTTTGTTAATTAAAAAAAAATTAATTTTCATTTTTGTGTTTTGTATATTAGTTTACATTAAATAAACACAATGGAATGGTTTTATAATTTTACTCCGTTCTTTTACATCACCCTCCAAAAGACTCTTGTTCAATAATTCAATAATGTCACGAGAAAAACTAGGACTATTTAGGCTATAAGCTATCGTGTATCACTAGCTCATTACGCTAGAGAGACAACTGTAACTTTTGGCGCCAACACAGACAACGATTTGTTGAACGGAAATGTAGCGCCTCGGCAGTGCAAAATGTTTGGTTACTGCTCAAAGACATGACAGTCTGTTTAAAGAGAAAGCGGATATATCCGCCACCCGTCCTTTATTGCCAAAGACTTTTGCAAATATATTCATCACCCGTCCCAGAAGTGCTAATAAATACCTGTCCTCCTATAATTTGAATTAAAGGAGAAACATTAGTTTTAGAAAATAAAAATATCAAGTACTCGACAACCCACTACTACAATTGATAAAACTTTGAAAACTTTCGGGAATGGTACAACAAGAATTACCTGTACTTGTTTGAGCCAGGGATGAATTGGGCTTCCGTTTTACTACTAAGCTACTGGTTTGTTATGTTAATAATGCTCTAATTTTGCACTTGGTTGAAATGAATTCCTCCATTTTTTACTATTTCACTTCTGATGCAAATACTTTATAAAAAAATTAATTTTAAATTAATATGTTAACCCTAGAGCTGTCAAGCACCGGATATACGGCACGAAGGGGGCCAAACTGGCAACGCCTTATTTACTGCGCCAATGCCGTCATAAACACATTTTTTCAGTATAAAATTGGTTCTAACAACCTTTAAACATGTGTCAAAAGTAGGCTCATTAGATATATTATTTTTTTGTATTATTTCAATATTTTTTATTTGTCTTTGACCGAACGTATTCTTTGTATAAAGATCGTTGTCGCTTGCTATTGTTGTACGTCGTCTGTTGTCTGATGGTGTTTTGAATAGTACAACCAATCTGTTTGGTGTTTATTTCAGTGAAATGTTTGGATTTTTTATTATTATTGTAAGTAAGTAAATAAGTGTTAAGCATGGTAGATAAAATATTTGGAAATGGAAAAGAACTATTGTTTTACCATTCTTTTTTATGGAAGGGTATTCAAATAAAAAAGTGATGATACAACTTATATAATTTTTTTTTCAGAATCTGCATAAAATTTACTATTAACTTTGTAATTTATCCTTTGATGATAGAACTTACCTGTACTGATCTAAAAGACAGAATTCAATGAATTTTATCAAAAGTTAATTTTCCAAAAAATACAACTAAAATATTTTTGTTTTATTCATGGTGTATAAACTGTTTGTACAATGATTCTTCACTTTATTCTGCCAGCTCTAGAGATGATGATGTGAAGGGAACACATAATATGTTAATGTGTTATGTTATTACTCTACAGGAACACGTGAGCAGGGTCAGGTGAACAAACAGGCCGAACGAGCTTTGCTACGGTTGAAACAGAAACTGCAAGGCATCGAGGAGGGCAGCCCGACGAGTGTGGAGGGACAGGTGTCCAAACTCGTACAAGAGGCTATCAACCCTGCTAATCTATGTAGGCTCTTCCACGGCTGGCAGGCCCATGTCTAATATCTGACAAATGTTGAATACCACCAACTTAACTTAACGATCAACCTTAGTTATATTTAGTAGTTTAGTTTGATTTCTAGGCTGTGAACAAAGAGACTAAGATAAAGGATCCAATGACATAAGTACTCACCGGGGCTTGGCTCTAGTCAGCTTACTTATTGGGAATGATTTCATAAGCCAAAGTGTTTTAATTCTAAGACGTTAACTGTTAGCTTGCAGTTTTACTCAGAGAAACTAAATGAATGAAACTTAGAATAAATTTGCTAAGACACTGTTCTTTTGCTGCATTTACTTAGAAGTTTTGATTTTAAAGAAAGCCTTTTTTTAATTAAGCCTGTGTTAAAATTTGATTGATTCTTTTATTCTTTAAGACAAACTTACTGTTTAACCTGAATTATTCTATCCTGGAAAAATTGTTTTCTTACTTGCCCTTCATTGGGTTCACTGTATGCAAAATTAGATTTGGTTTTTTTTTAACTGAGGTTATATGATCCTTATTTGGATATAAGATCAACCAACTACTTATATGTACTCTTGTATCATATCATTATTACAAAAACCCATCCAAAATATAATTTTTATTTAAGAACGTAATAGTTTTTGTTCTGAGTAGGTTAGTCAACTCAATCCTGTTAACTAGTAGTATTTTGTTCCTGTTTGTGTTGTCAACTCGTTAAGTTTTGATATTATCATTAAACCTTTTAAAATATAAGCCACTTTAAAAAATTCTGGTGGTTGTACATAGAATACCATCAATGAATGAACACCATCAAAAATTCACAGTTCCACATTTTTAGACAGTTAAGCTATTTTTTATATATATTTAGAGGTACAGCAAACAAAATGTAAAGTACAATAGTTTTTAAGTTTTACTTACATTTCGCCCTTTATAACTAC
The DNA here is from genome assembly GCA_023375725.1 of Nephotettix cincticeps. Lineage (NCBI taxonomy): Eukaryota > Metazoa > Arthropoda > Insecta > Hemiptera > Cicadellidae > Nephotettix > Nephotettix cincticeps. Next base: position 24,213,349 of record CM041790.1, on the reverse strand, counting down.
AGATTTATGTATGAAAACTGTAAACTACTTACTTAGTAATAATTATTGAGACTTGCTATCATAGTACTGTACTTGGTAATAATCTGCCATTACATTTAATATTTAGTATAGTAATATATATTTTTAATTGTAATTCTTGTTATTAAATATTTTTCACTGGGCATATCATGAAATTTTAATCTCCAATCCCAGATACTTCATTGGTTTTAATACAGTACTCATAAGTCAAACTATCTTGGTCATGAATTAAATCGGTTTAAATTTCTTAAAGAAATTTTAAATGTCAAAAATACAGCTAAAGGCTAAAGGAACAGAAATTCTTCCATTGAATAGATTGGTTTATTGTTTAGCTATTTTGAAATCTGTAAGTGAGACTTGTTAGTCATTTTGTTTATTTGTATGCAATTTTGTCTGTTTCAAAAGACACTGGCTTCAGATTAAGCTAAGTGGTCAAAATCCCTCTACTATTGCAGTAGGATCCCTCCTCGGAACCAAGCCCTTGGCCGGATAAACTATCCTATTTTTAAAACAATAATTTATAATTAATAATAATATACAGTTGATAAATACAGCCATAATAATGGTTTAAGACTCCATTCCAAGGAATTCTATGGAAAATATTTTTACTTACACCCAAGTGGAAAAGAGTTAGATAATAAAAAAAACTAAATCATGTTTTTACATGTATCGACCATGTATTGAGTTTAAAAAGGGACATTATTTGTAAACAAGCTGCTGCTAAAGAGAATCAGAAAAGTATATAGAAGAACACAATTTTTTTTAAAAACAACAATTTATTAGACAAAATATACAAAAGGAATCAATATGAATATTATACAATCGTATAAATACTACATTAGTCTTGATGGATTCGACCATTTCACTTTCGTAAATAAGTAATATCACAAGTGGAAACAGTCCATCAAATACAATCAAGAGGTGCTACAAACTAGCTGTAAGACGTCTTTGGTGGTGAAACTTTCTCAACAATGATCAAACAAATCAACTGAACATTTAGAATTTGAAATTTATGACTTTAAAGTAAATTTTAAATTAAAAAAATTAGGTCATCACTGTTTTTTTTCTATTGTTCCTTGTTACTAAAAGATTTTTTTTAATTGTGATGAATGTGATGCCTTATCAGCCTCATAGAGACTACAAGGTTATCAAGTTTGTTTTATTACAAAAACTCAAGATGTGGTTTAACATTATACTGAGAATTACAAATTACATTTCTATGGTAATTCCTCATCCTACAACACACAAACGATCTGAAAACTTGTACAGCAAAATTAAGTTTTTCACATGTTGGGAAAAATTAAAAACATGCCAAGAAAAGGCACTTATTCTTGGCTCTAGGGGGGCAGGCTTTAGTACTGTTATATCTCTAGCAGGACAAGAAACCAAAAGAATGTCAGAAAATATTAGAAATTGTAAAATCAGATTGGTGATTTTGAAGAAAGTAAGGGGGAAAGAAGTTAATGTAATTTACCCTTTAATAATATATAAGGATAATATTTATACTCATGGTAAAGTCAATTATGGTAAAGTAACAAAATATTGTACAGCCAGTGAATTCAAATATTTACTAGGTTAATCATGTTACAGCTCATGTTTTTCTCAGTCTAAATTATATAGTGATTTTAAATCGTTAGTAAGTTTAAATTAAAATATGCATTCCATATACTGGTATATAGACCCTAAGCCTGTTTCAGGAGTTAAATCAAAATTCTCACACTTGTGGCAACTTTTTTCTTTTAAGTGGTAATCAGTGAAACAAATACATAAATAAAACTAACAACATTTATCTGGGGATTAAATTGTTTTCAATTTTAAATGTATTGAAAGTTAACTAAATCTTTTTTGAAAACTTTTGCTGTACAAAACAGGCCTACTTTCAACTTTTTATATCAAACAAAATCAATGAAATCCTATTAGTAAAATAAAATATTAAATAAAAAGTATCGTTATGATATATTTTACAATTGTGGTAAAGTAGGTGGATTTTAAAACACATCATACTGACTAGTAGACATCATCACTGGTGTCTATCTGTACCATGTTACCATTAGTATATCTTGAGTTGATCAGTCTTAACTATTTTCAGTCAACCTTTATCAACAATCCATTGCTGCATGTTGTATATTAATCTTCATATTTCTTTACCGGAGCACACACATAAAACACAACTGAATATTACAGGTACTTAGGTTCACGGCAAAATCCCTTGAGAGCAGAACAACTTTGGAATTTCTGTTCCAAAGAATATTTTAGTGTTATTTGCAATCGCTTCATACCTCTTCAGCTCTAGGTATTGAGGGGTTAAGAGCAATGCATTGGACTCTGATTGTGATTTCATTTGGTAAAAATCTGCATCAGATCGACTTTTTTGAGTGGCAACGTGCATTGCGTCTGAAAGAAAAGAGAAAAATGCCAATAAATATTGTGACGGAGTAATAAAAGTTAGGAATATTCAACTTGTAATCAAGTCTTAAAAAGAGTAAAAAGGAGTACACAGTGGAACCTGGATGGCTTCCATAATCTAAATCTATAATCTCTATAGTCTTCTATAATCTAAATCTTGTTTAATTAATTCTAATATTTCCCGTGGTCCCAAGTATTTTGTATTCCAACAATGCTTAAAAACATGGATGATTCAAAATTTAATATTTTTCAAAGTTGAGTTAAAGTAAGTGGTTTTCACACTTAAAATGTTAAATTTTTTTGTGCCTCTATGTTCTTGTTCAGTACTCTGTGGGTCAATACAGGATCCTATATATTTTTCTCTTTAGTTTAGAGGTTTCCATATAAGAATTGCAATGAATGAACATTGTCTAGGTAATAATCACATACATTCAAGTTAATATTTCAGCAATGCAGTCTATAGCAATTTAATACATTTAAGGTTAGTTAGTTATGACATCTTAATCCTACTGTACTTCATTTTGCAGTTTATTTTACTGTATCTTGTTACATTTATAGGCGTAAATCAATGGATTTAAATAGTGCTGATTTAATTAACTGTTTTTATTTTAAATGTGTGTTTATTGATTCCAGTCTCATTTATAGCTTCTTTAGTTTAAGTTTTTGTTTAGTTTGATAACTTGAGGTTCGAATTATCCAATTTGCACTGTTTGTAAGGTGAATTCTTGCAACAAATCCAAAATCATCATTCTACAAAATAGAAGAAACACGATACATAAAATTAAATGTTCACAAACCTTCAATTTCAGACATTTTCTGAAGAGATTCCTTTTCCATTATTTTCTGGTCAAATTGTATTTTCGATACTTGTGATACCTTCTCAGCTTCTATAATTGCTTTCTTGCGCTCTGTTTCTGCATCCTTCTCAACCACTTTCTGGTGCTGAATGGAAATCAAGAGTTTGGTTTTCTCAGCTTCCCTACAATTAAAAAAATGTTTAAAAGACTGTAACCAAAACTTTAAAAAATATTGTTTTTAGCGTTCTATGTAAAACATGCACTCAAAAAACCTATACAGCCTTTTCAATTAAATTTCAATTTATTTTATAATTTGTGATAATAAAGCTTAATTACTAAATGAGAAAAATATTTTTATTTAATAATTTGTAAATGGTATAAAAACTGATGAAATATTTGGCTATCAACTAACTGTCAAGCAAAGTTTCGTTATTATTTTTTTCCATTTACATCTTACTAATATTCCATATTTGCCTTAGGCTTATTACATAGACTGTTTTTGGAATGAATTTGAATGACCTAACTTAGTAACTTCACATAAGATTTGTAGTAAGATTTAAAGTCTTTGATTACTGATTGCTTTACTATTACACTCATTGTGTTTTTGATTTTCTAAAGAGGTTTTATACCTAAGGCCAACCAAGATTTCTTTTTAATACCGTACAGACTTTTTTTTGGAAAATTTCCTTTGAAATTACTTATTACTTAAAAAACTTTAAAATGTGTTGCCTACATTTTTATTGAAGCCGATGGGGTCAAAAACTCCCTCCCAATTAATAGCAAATTATTAGTAGGCCTAACCCTAATGCTATTAACAATTATTATTATTACTATAATACATTGTTAGCCTACCAGTTTATTCAGTAAGGCAATTATTCTTTGACCAAACCTAATGTACCTATTTCTAATGGGTAATGAACACTTGATTAGATTTGATTTAAAAGTACGCTGTATGAGACTCACATGAGTTCATAATTTTTCCTGATGGCTTCCGGTATTTTAGGCTTAGTGACTCGAACGGAATGAACTTGAAGTCCTGGTGACATCTCATTCAAATCTCGTTGAAGAGCTGTTTTTAGGTTCTCATCAATTTGATCAAACAAATCTATGTAAACCTGAAAGATAACAGATTATTTGGTTTTAATAAAATTAACCTATTAGTCTGGCCTATACAAAGTTAACAGTATTGTATATTGTCATGTTCAAGCTTTTTTAACACAATTACAAGCATAAATCTTTAGCGGCTGTAGCTTATAGTCACAAAAATGACTAGTGAAACCTTACCCTTTTGGTTTTTTTATATTTCTGAATATCTTGCTACCCTAATATCTTGTTGCTAATATTGCTAGAATAGCTTTGCAAATTGTTACGGGTTTAAATCCCGGAATGCCTATTTGGGCTTCTACTCCTTTCCAAAAAAGCGTTTTTGTGATATCACTTCTTGATTCAACTAAAATGCCTTGCGTACATAAAAAAATACAGTGTCCGAAAATATTTAGGACTATTTTAAAATAACAATATCATTAATGCTAGGCTAGTAGAATTGCAGAAGAGTGGTTTTATGTCACAGATAAATTTTTTCAAAACGATTAATTATTATTTTAACAGTCGCCATATTGTTTTCACCTATGGATAACAATTAAGATTTTAATTTAGTATTTAGTGAATGCATTCATTGATACTAATGTGATATATTGGACAGTGCCGGTAACAAAATTTTATCTACACATAAATAAAAGCACAATGTCTAATTTCCAACTCATTCCTCAGTACTGAATAGACTGACCTCGTGAAGTGAATGGCCACTACAGAACTGGTTGAGCTCGTGATGGACTTTGTTGAAAATGAGCGTTTTGTCATAGTCTGCAGTGTAGTTCCTTACTATGTCGTAAACTGCAACAATTTAACTTGAAATAACTACATCGCTTAAAGAACATTTTTAAAGACTATATTCAATCTATTTTTAAACAACAATCAGTGAAACTTGAACACATTAACACATATGAACATAAGACTTGAACATTTAAGCCAAAAATTAAAATATCGTTTTAAATCATATCATCATTTAGGTATATGATCCTTGAACTTTGTAATAGTCAGTTGATCTTGGCATATTACAGTAGTTAATTTATTTACTTTTAAAACTCTTATTGTAAATGGTATTAGCATGGGAAATATAAAGTAATATTGAGAACATACTGAGTAGCGGTTTTATATACTAACTCGAAATTGTTATAAAACTTCCTTTTTTGGTGTTTGATAAAATGAATTTAATCTAAACTTTATTTTCAAAATGCTAACAATAATCTCAAACTGTATTTTACTCCTGATTGTTTTAATAGATTCTTTTCATGAGGTTTCATAAACATTTTAAAAATGTTTGTGAAACCAAGCTAATTTTTAAAAGTATCAACCCTTAAAGTGCTAATGAAAATCACGGTCCTGCTCATTTAGTGTAAAAAAAATCAATGTTATTTTCCCAATTTTTTTTTTATTTAGGTAGCTTTAATAAAGTATAATAATGAAATTTGCTTAATTTTTATTTATCGAAGATTTTAAGACAATTTTTAGGTACCGTATTAAAAAAAGTGATTTTTTTGTCTGGATGAACCATTTTAGCTAATGATAATTAGTTAATAAATCCTATACATTAAAAAATTCACACAATATACACTATTTACTGTTAAAACACAATGAAAATAAACACTCATCGGCAAAAATGTCAACAAACAAAGTTAGTTAAAATGAAAACAGCTGGCCGTAATGACTCGCGTCTACAGGCGTAAGCCGCAGTACGGGAGCGAACGAATACTGGCTGAAGTTGCAAAACAGCTAATTTCAGTCACTACATATTTGAACAAAGCCACCATATTGGTTTTGTGAGTGCAAAGAGGCTAAAGCAACATCACCATACACTCCATCGGTTGTTTCGTGAACTACAACGAATTAAATGTGACGAAATGTCTGATTGCGCCTCAAGGCGCTAGCTGCCCAGTAAGGGTTAAGCCCTCTATCTTAACCCTCTAAGTGTCCATTGCAATAACTCATAATATCCAGCAATGTATGACCAATTTGCAGTTTAGGTTAGACACACACAAAAAATCATAAAACACCACAAACTTACATGATGTTGTATATTGCCTTAAAGAAGATAAAATAGACCATTTAAAAATGTAGTATGTGTTAGTCTTAGCTTCTTGTTACATATCATCCTTATAGGTTCAAATCCAGGTATTCTTAAATTAGCTTCTGCTCGCTAACAAGCCATGTAAGTTCTTTCATATACACCATATCAAAATTCCAAAATATATATTTTGTTCAAAATTTTATTGCAATAAGGATAATATATAGTTTATATCACTTAAAACCAATTTTTACAACAAAAACTTAAAAATTCCAGAGTATGTACTTGAAAAATGGCACATTCTTGCAATGTTTACCAGTTTTATGCCACTTTTTTTGGGTTTTAGATGTCTCCAATCATCCACTTCATTTAACTTACCATCTGATAAATTCTTATTATCACTAGAACTCAAACAATCACACATTTTAGCGATGTAAACAAACAACAGCATAAGCAAAGTTTCACAAACAAATTTGCAACAATAAAATATCTGCGTAGGTAAATAAATACTCACAGACCTTCAAAATAGGTGTTCAAACGGCAAACATTTATTACAACGTAAAGCGTAAAAGTTCCTGAACAAGAAGGTATACGATATAACTCTGTTTAATCAATCGTAAACCTTTGAATAAGCGGTAAAGTAGAGCCTGCGGAGTCGCCCGAATTCAGGCGATTGACACTTAGAGGGTTAAATGGTTATTTCCAATTCTTTTTATCTAATGTTGTATGCAGGGCTTGAGATGAAAATATGTATTGATGCAGTGGAACTTGGATAATTCGAACTTCTGTAATTCGAAAACTTCTTTATTTCGAAATTTTGTCCTGGTCCCTAGAATTTTATATAAAAACAATATTAAAATATCTTGGTTAATTCGAATTATTTTTTGGATAATTCGAAGTTTTTACAGCGGAAATCTATAGTGTGTGTATAAGTGAACAAGTCATTGTGTGCGATTTTCCAGGAAACGACGTTCAGGTTTCCTGTCCTCAGACTATTTTTAGCTAGATCAACGCGCCCACCCCACTCACTAGTCCACTACTGCTCATAAATCACAACATTGACATCTGTGTGTATCATCGATGGTGGTTTGTTCCGATATTCGTCGTCTTTGTTTCGTGTTGGCATTTGTGACTTCGTCTGCTTTCATGTTACACGTCATGTGTATGATGGCTTCGTCAAAGCGAACCTACAAATCTCTGACGTTGCAAGAATAAATAGCGGCGATCAAGGAGGTAGAGAAGGGATTTAAAAAAGTTTGTAATAGCTAGTTTCGGGATCCCTCAAAACACATTATTGACATTTAACAAAAATTAGGATTTTTAATCAATAATATCTTCACTAACCTAACTTTTTTAACATACAATGTTAAAACATGATGATTGATTTTTTATTTCAACCACTTGCATTAACTTTTCTAATTCGAATTTTTGGATAATTCGAATTTTTTTCTGGTCCCTTGAGGTTCGAATTATCCAAGTTCTACTAACTGTAGTTTCAAAATAATTCATTTACTGACCACTGTCTCGGTTCAAAATATTAACAACTTCAATTCGGTCAAAGTAGATCATCACACCTCCACTTGTCCCACAGGGAACGTTCTTGACTTCATCTGTTTGCAATGTCACCTGAAAAATAATGATAACAAACTTAAGTCAAATATCTACTTATATTTTTCATTTTGGATGAGTGAAATATAATACAGGTTGCTAATAGTGACCTGAATAAGTCAGTGCATGGGGAAGTGAATGAGTGTTGGAAGGGGAATAGGGAGTAAGAGTGAGAGCAGTTGTCAACAACGTACCGTACTGGCCTGGCAACGCATGTCCGCCACGATGTCCCCTGCTTACTCGTTTCAATTCTCTTTAGTCCCCTTAAAACACATTCAGTGCGGCTGCGTCACCGGGGACACATGGCGCGACTTGGCGTATGGCGGCTGCGTCACCGGGGACGCAGTGCGCAATGCTTTGCTTGCCTAGTCAGTGTGGCTTTGGCTCTTGCCGAGGACTGATCGTGCGCTGCAGTGTTGTGTCTTGAATGTCAGTCTATAACGTGGTGTGATTCGTTGCTTTCTCTCGCGGTGCTACGTGCGTCACTGGGGACGCATAACTTTATTCTCGTTTTTAGTGTTATTTGGTATACGTTTTAGGTATTATAGTGATTATTTTATTGTTTAGTGTTTGTAACTAGTGTGTTTTTGCTCAAATGGATCCAGCAATACCTGGTCCATCTAGACTTACAACTTTGGAAAACGTTCCTTTTGACGACGAACTTGATGTGGACGATCCCATTCAGCGGATTGTAGACGATGAGTCTGGTGATGATTATGGTGATGATGACGATGGAGACACTGACGATGACCCTGAGACCTATACAGAAGCTCCTCACTGGTCCATTACGACAGCAGGTATGAGACCTATTTCGTTTACTAGGACTGACACGCTGTTAGTGCCAATCCCTGGCCAAGGAGAACCTATTGATTGGTTCAACTTGTTGTTGGACGAAGTCATACTCGAGGATGTGTGTAAGAGAAGTAATGAGTACGCACTCAAAGTATTTTTCCAACCCATGTTGACCCCCAAATCACGCATAAACAAATGGAAAAGCTTTACTGTCCCGGAACTAAGAACATTCATTGGGGTAATTTTACATATGGGGACAATTCGATTGAATCGAATTCAAGATTACTGGAAAACTGATGAGTATTTCGATTTGAGAGTGTTCCGTAAATGTATGTCCCGCGACAGGTTTCTAAGTATCCTCCGTTGCCTACATTTTACAAAGTCAACCGATGAAATGGAGCGTGAAGAGCCCATAAAAAAAATCAAACCAATCGTAGACTACTTCAATAATAAAATGGACCAAGTATATTATCCCCAAAAAGAGCTTTCTATTGACGAGGCAATGGTGTTGTGGCGAGGGAGATTGTCGTTTCGACAATATATCAAGGGGAAACGACACAAGTACGGGGTGAAACTGTATACATTATGTGAGCACCAGGGGCTGATTTTGAAATTCCATGTATATGCTGGATCTGCTGACAAAGAGGTATGAGGGAAGGGACACACCGAGAAGGTTAATGCATTTGCTGAAGGAGAAACTGGGAAACGGACATGCTGTTTACATGGATAATTTTTATAATAGCGTCAGTTTGTCAGCCCGGCTCTTAGCGAATAAAACTTACTCTACTGGTACTCTGCGTCCAGATAGGAAAAACATATGGATGTAAAATCCCGCTAAAAGGAGAGACGATTGCAAGATACGAATGGTGGATGGTGGGGAAATGGCTGGACAAGAGTTGTCACTTACATATCGGGAGCATGAAACGATATGATACATTTACGAATAGTCAAAAGCAGCAGTTGAAACCATTCAATGTGAAGTACAATATATTTGACCGGGCTGACAAATGCTGAGCTAGTCCGTCAGGAAAAACTATCCGAGGAAAAAAATTTTTATTCATATGCAGATGAAGGAAGAACTGTCGAACATGCGGAAGGAACGGGGAAAGGGTAAAACATTTTATTGTAAAATGTGCTGACAAACCTGGACTGTGTATAGACCAGTGCGCGTATATCAGATAGGAAAAGAAACGAGTAAATAAGGAATTAAGACGAATGAAAAATGTGAATGGGAAATACAATTACAAAAAAAAATAAAATTAAATGAAATAAGCAAAATTGAAATTTACAAAAATATAAGTGACAATGAAAAAAAACTGATTACGTCAGAAAAAAAAAATAAAAAAAATTCATATTGTGAAATAATATGAAGATTCTGAATACATGAACAATGAACAAGAAAAACTACTATACTGAAAGTTATCAAATCCCTCGCACGTGATTAAAGTGGTTAAGAAATGAAAAGCGAACACCGAAAAATGGAAGGAAAAAGAACAGAAAATGGGAAAAAACTGGAAAAAAACAAAACTGTACTGTGACACAGTGCTGTCAAAAAGAAATAATAATAAAAAACAAAAAAAAAGGGATGGTGGGAGGACTGTAAATAATTCATTTATATAAGTATAAACATTGTATACATTTATACCATTGTTATTATAAGAAAATGTGCCAATATTATAATAAAATCTGGCTTCGGAACGAGCCGCGGTCCGTTGGACTGGCGGCATTTCGTCGCGCGGTGCTACTGCGTCACCGGTGGACCATGGATTTTAGGGGCCCAGGAACATGGATGCGACACTGGAAATTCCATTTTGGTGCCAGATAACGTCGTTTCTACTACTAAAGGTAAGATTTTAAGTGAAAAATATTTTCAGTTTTTGGAGGTGCATTATCATTTTTTGGTAGCAGCGAATGTGTTAACAATTCTATATTCTAATACAGTCAACTCTCGATTCCTCGAAATTCATGGGACTATTATTCATGGGCTATTATACTGTGTTACACTGCCATTTAATTATACTATTTATGTTGTCATTACAATCTATTCTTACTATTTATCAATAACCAACTATTTATATATTTATATATTCTATATTACTATTTCCACATTCTATTTTCCACTTAATATTAAAGGCCTACTATTATTTATTTATGTTACCCTTTCTATATTAATACTATATTTAATAACTATATTATTTTATATTATTTATGTTTGCCCAGTTTCAAGAACAGTAATTATATTTTACCTTTGTTAGTTGCCTATGTTCTTGAGTTGTTGGATGTCTTGATGTACATTTCGACACCCTTGTGGCATCATCAGAATAATTTTATTTTTATCAATTAATTAATGTGCTTCATGTGTTCATCTTTTTTAAGTTTTAAATATTCTGATGATGCCACTAGGGTGGCGAAATGTGCATCAAGACATCCAACAACTCCACTGATAGCATTTAATTTACCTTGCTCTGACTTTTTCCAACCTAAAATAACAATTTAAGAATCAATATGACCAAACTCAGGTCTATATAATACATACTCGACAGTAATTCATTTACTGAATAAAAATTAATGTTATTTACTAATGTTATTTATGTATTTACTTCCCTGTGGGAAAAGGTTAGATAATGGATATGTCTATGTATGTTTTCAGTTCATCTAAACAGCCGTTCTTATAACCAAACTATGACGTCACTAACCAAATAACGTTACTATTTCAAATTTTGGTCGTTCAAATTGTCAATCCTCGCCCAGAGCTAAGACCTGTCAAAAAATAACTATACGGCTAGACGAATAACTTTCCCAGCTCTGTGTTATGTATTTGTTTTACTAAGGAATTAAAGCTTTGATTTTAAAAAGTCAAAAACATTTTATTGACATTACCTGAACAGATCTGTAGGTTGTGATAAAAGGCACCATCATATGAAATCCAGGAGGGCTTGTATGAGATAGTAGCGCTCCACCCTAAACAAGATTAACATACAAAATGTATACAATTAAGAACTTATTTGACTTATAAGCTTATAACGTTTAGTATCTTCAATGCAATACAGTAATATTTATATTTAGAACATTCAAATAAGCTATATACTTAAGTTATCGGATTTTCCAGGATTCCAGATTCCCGGGGATCAGATTTGAGGTGTTCCACTGTATTTGTATTTAAATTGCAATAACACACTTACATATAAAAATTCTCTAATGTAAATAAAGTTTAATGATACAGTATGTGTAGTAGCATTGTCTGAACTTTGTGTCATTCACCATGCCTGTGGTAGTCATTTACAATCTTGTATTAGTAATGTAACCATATTTTAATGTTACAATGTTTACAGTGTTCATAATAATGTAGAGCCTACATCACAACATGATCTATAAGCTTACAAAGTGCCATTTTGTAATGGTGTATTAGACACTACTTAGGGAACCTGGAAATTCTGATAAGATACTGTAATGAGCCTCTTGGTGGGCATAATCAAGTATAAGCCTCAACCACTCCTTCCCCCCAAAAATTGTCTTAAATTCTAAAGAATATTTTATTAAAAATCTAATTTAAATTGTTTAAACTTTATATACAATTTCCTAGTTTTATGCAGACATATAATGTGAATGTGTTTATGACACCCTACTTCAGATCACATATCTATGATATTTTACCAAATCGCTTTTGTAACCGAAATATTTTGATAATAACTCAATTTTAATTATTTTTCTGGTAGACCCTATACAAAATAATTGCATTTAGAATTCAATTAATATTTTATATTTATATTTAAAAAGTATTTATATTCAAAAAGTATTTTTAACATTAGAAATCATGATATTCAAATTATAACATAGCACAGCAAGGTTAAGAACCAATTTTTGTCTTGCCTTAGAGACATGCGTTATTACGATGCCATTGATTAACAAGTGAACCCGTAAATATATATTTAATTTTAACAATTCAAATATTATGGGATAAGCAACATGTTTTAGGATAAATACGAATTAAGTAGGCTATATATTTGATAATAGAATGGGTAGTTGTTCTGCCGAAGCAGTTAGCTATCTTATCTCTAAAAACTTGTGTTTGTGTTTGTAGAGACAGGTATTTTAATTTAATCCTAGAACACTGAGCCTCCAAAAATCCCATTATTCCTAAGCATTCGTAATATTTACATCTATCTTAGATATTTTTACTCTTCTCCTGTAAGTTTTTATCTTAGACTCACATTTTTGGAAAGTAAAATAACTACCTATTATTTAATTTTTTTATAACATTTTTTAAATTGCCATACAAAAATTTGAAACAGATCAATCCTAACTTTGACTACTCTACTACCTTGTTGAGTTCACATAACTGTCTCTTTTTAGTTATGTCATCCATACTATTTTCAAACAAACTTTTAAAATTGCCATTGTGTAATGCCATAAGAAAACCAATTTGTAAAAGTTACATAAATACCGTACTAAGCATTTGTAAATTTTACTACTATTTATTTTTATGTACGTAGAAGTCAAAAGAAAATGTTTCAGTCACCTAAATAAGTTTAAAAGTATCGCTGTCCTGGAATCTCAAACTGTATAGATTGTAAACATCTTCAAATTGTGTTGAAACCCCCAAATTCGGTAGTAAATATTACGAAGGCTTAGTGTTCTAAGGTTAATAAAAACTGTTCTTTTAATCAGCTTCTACTGTTGTTTATACTTGGCCTGTGATTACTCAATTTCTAAAACAAAGTAAAACCAACAAAATTTCTGTAATGATTAAAAATTAATTGTCCTATGATATTTTCATTTAGTGGTTCACCAATAGTTAAAAATGTCATTAAGGAGAAAAAACTTAATATGCTTACCCTGTAATATACACCCACATGTCCCTCTTCAATTTTATGTACCGAGAAATTAATGAGTACAACAAATGCCAGAACCAAAGCTCCAGATAATGCCAACATATCCATACTGAAAATAAATATTAATATCAATAATTTATCATACATAAATGTATGAAATAATTAAATTATTAGTAAGCTAATATGGCTAAAGAAAATCTGAAACACTAGCCTGTATAACATAACATTTAACTATGAAAAACCTATTTGACTTAATAAATGATTATGATTAGGCCTATCAGATGACAAACTAAGAGGCTACAAGGTATGAAGCAAATATATTTAGGCCTACAATCAATATGTAAACACAACTGAACAATATAAATTGTATGTGGTTGTATAATCACAGGTAATTCAAATCAACACAGAACTTATATAAACATTCATATCAAAAATTCACCATGAAATAAGCAAATAAAGCCCAGAATAATACAGCATGTGGTCGGGTGACTAATTTCACCTATTTCACATTAGTTAAACCATGCATTGCATCTAAATGAACATAGATACAAGAAAAGAAGCTCTGTGGTTTTAAGGTTGTCATGGTAGCTGGCATATGATGAACGGGGTTAGAAAGCACAGTAACATTTCATAACAAACAAACAATAAAGGTACCTTGTAATGACAAAGTATGAAAGCTATACTATATATTTCTTTCCTAAATGATTAAGTCTTAAAGAAAAATTTCCTGAATGCAATATAATCATTATGGTGTCAAAATAATAACTAAGCTTAATAATTATAGTTCTAATGAAAAAGGTAACAAACTTAATAGAAAAAGTAAAGATTTGCAGAATTCTAAATAACTGTTTCTAACCATAACTCAAGCTCTAGAGGTTAACTAAGTGTTAGCTATGTCTGCATTAATATAGTCAATGGTTAGAAATAATTAAATTTTAAAATTGTGTTACAATATTCATCCCACCAACACTATCAAATTAAAAATTGTTATTAAACTACATTTTAAAAATTATTTACCGATTAAATGCTGTTAAACTGTAAAACAATAATATTTAAGGGTATACAGAAAGACCTAACCTCAAATATTCAAAAAAATAAGTTAACACATGGGCCAGAATAATTATAATATGTAACTGAAATGTATTTTAGTTTGATTTAAATAAAAAATAAACAGCAAAAGGAAATTCATTTGTACAAAACTAACCTCAATAAAAACCCCACAAACTGCCGGGGCCAACTAACCAACAATTAACCCAAACTCAAAAACAATCCATTCAACCACGGTTACTAGAATCAACAAACCATGCAATCAAGTCCACGTATAGACTTTTCAACGATATAATCGAGAAAGAACATCGATAGCATCGAACATCACCAGTGACTGGAAGACTGGATGACCCACTCACCTGACCTGATTCACTCTGTCGCCATCACCAACCACCAACAATGCGATTGTTGATGCGACACGTCATCGAACTCTACCTCCCCATCAACCGTTACAACAACCAACCCCCAGCCACAGCCCTCATTCCTCAATAGTCACGCCCTACGCCCATATTGCCCTCTCATCAAGGAATGTTTATATAATATAGACGATTTTTTAGGGTTATATTGGAAATCTTATGCATAATATGAGGCACATTTGTCAATTAAATACTGTTAGCATATTTTATCTAACTGGTGAAATGTTTTTTATAAACTTTCTTATGTTCTTAACCTGATTGTGTTATTAGACCTATGTGACAATTAATTGTCATTGCATTTATATTAATGTTATACAACAAATAAAAGTTATGATTCTGATTCATCAACAAATAAATGGCTCGTTTACATGATGCCATAATTAGAGGGACAGTTTGTTGTCCAGGTCAACTGATATTGGCAAGCTGCAGCATGCTACAATCATCTTACACTCATTTCTCATTTATACATTATACTTGGCTTAAAATACCTACCTGGATAGGTCGCCATTTCACTAACTGAAAATAAATTAAATAAAAAATCGTGTTTATTATTACAAAAGTTTATTCATTCTTTACTTTCTCCCCTTATACACAGTAAGGATAAAGTATATTGTTTTTCATCAAAATTTACGAATTTGAGTTGATAGTGGATAAATCTCCCTGAATCCAAAAAATTGATTTTTGGATCTGTCTGTGTACAAACCCCGAGACCATACTGATCTTCCGATTTTTAAGATATTTGGTTCACAGGTGCACTTTACCTATTCGATTTTTTTCAAGGGTACAGTAGTTTTCACTTACAACCCTTTAAAAATTTTAAAAATACAAATTTCTCAAAAAACTGCTCTATCGATTTTGATTAAAATGTCTTGGTTCATCTCTAAAGTCCCAAAGAATATAGCAATAAAACTAACGGTTGAAAAGCCCATAGCTTTTAAATGTAAAAAACATTTTTATAATTTTCTGTCGAAACATTAATTTTGTAAAATAATTTGACTATGAATTTAAAACAGCTTTAAAAACTAAATAAATTGGTATTTTGAATCATTAGTTTACAGTTCCAGAGAAAAATGTACAATTTAATTTCCATGGTAAATGTTAAACATTGCCTTAGAGTGTCCAACATTCTTGTTGAGAATATTTTAAAAATTAATTTATTCCTTATTTCTCAACCGTTTTCCATGATACTTTGGTATGCAGTTTAAGGTCACATCACCCAACAAAGTCCACTCAGAAAAGTTTGGTATTACCAGGAAAGGGGGGGGGGTTGTAATGTCCCAAACAATGTTTAACAATTAATTCAACTTATTTTCTTTTGTTTTTAGTTTTAAAAATTTGATGATTTTTCGGAAACAATAAATTTTAATGATAATTAGATCAACTTTAAAGAATATGATATTTTTATTAAGGTTCATAGTTTAACCAAGGGTCACTGATGCCGTTTATTTTATTTCTCTTTAGATTATGCAGCTTGCTTAAGTCAATTGCCCTGGTCAATTCTCTCTTTTACATCATTAATTTATGAAAAATTATCAAATTTAAAATCCTACTATCAAAGACTATCCTATTATCAGATATAAATTACAATTAATTGTCTTAGCCACCACAGTATCAACTGCAAGTTATTTTTCTTTTAAAAGTTATAGTTCAAGTAAAAACATTTTTGTATCACCTATTTCCTATTCATAAAATTATTTACTTTTCTATTCACCTTTACATTACATTTAAGTATCTTATATAGAAAAGTAAAGGAATGCACATAAAGTAGTATGCAAAATGCATTTACATTATATGCAGTTCTGTTTGGCTGTACTTTTTGTATATTGCAAGTTGTCAACTGTAAAAAAATAACATTTTATATTTTCTTAAACTCATGTTCTAAAAAGAATCAATTTATAAAATAAATTAAAAATATTAAATAATTATCATACATTGTATTGTAAAATGGTATATTAACATTGATGTAAATAAATAGATAAAGTTCAATAACATTACATATAATAGGTTTATGTATATATGGGTGTACTAGCAGAGCACGGAGATGACAGATTGAATGATTTTCCAATTAATCTACAATTATTCCTTTAGAAGGAATGATAGATTCAACATATCAACCTGAAAAATTACTAAAAAACTGTCCTAACTTGGATTAAATAAGAGATTACTAAATTGTGACTGTGTAGAGGGAATATATGCTTCAAAAAGGCCATGTGTGATTGAACAAAAAGTACAACACAGTAGTAAATATATTTTAATACATTCAATATTTACAAAAAACTGTATACAAAACAACAATTTTATAAATATTTTCAGAATAAACAATAAAACAATTTCTTTTATCTCACTACTAATACTGTCAGCATCAGGTAACACAAGGGACATGTGCTTTATTGGTAACAAGTTATATACTAAATAATATCAGTCTATTCTAATTGAATACTTTTTACAAAATTACTTCAACATATTTCCAACAAAGGATTTCCTCTATTTAAACTATGGTATTTCCACATTTATTTGGAATGCAACTTTTTTTTATCGATTGTACAAGAAAAATAATCATATTTTAATAACATTATAAAATATTCTAAAAATTAGTACATGGTAATAAATTGGTACTTGTACAACCATAATACCAACAAGAAAACACTGTGATGAGATACTCAGAAATTCAAAATTATTTCAGAGGTAGTTGGTTTGAAAATATAGATTTCTGAGCATGCAACTTTTCCTGACTACTACAAAATTCAACAACAATTTTTAAGTAATACATAGTGACACAACTTGATCATTAAAAAATTAAGTAATGTTACACCAAAGCTATGACCTAAGTGCATAAAATCTGTGAAAATTTCAAACGTAATCAAGTAGGCCAAATTGAAAGCCTAGTTGAATAAATTCGGTTGAAAATAACACAAGTAAAAGTAAAAGAAGCTAGGTAAAGTAACACAAGCTGGGGGGGGGGTCGCTATCCTTTTAACGTGTCAAACGTTTAACAGAAAGCATTCAGCCATCAGCCAATGTTCTGTTGAGTTATTGATTTATTATATGTTTATATGTTGAGTTATTGGAGGCTGGTTATTGATTTATCAATTTTGCCACCAAACAGTGCTCTGCGGAGTTAAGTTAGGTGTGTTATTGATAGTTAACAAAAATATTACAGCATTGTTTTGATTGGCTAGACAAAACCTTTTGGACATTTGGCATATTGGACGATTGTTTGGCTCCTCACAAATCATTATACAATTAGCTGTAATTTACAATGAAAATTAACATTAGGCGATTGTAAATCTAGCAAGTATTTCACAACTGTAACATATACAGAGATAAACTCATTTTAAACAACTATTAATTTTAATTAGAAGGATTCAAATTTTTTTTTAGTTTAAAAATTAACATAATAAATGTTTAACAAGTCACAATTGTTTCGTAACTAGGTAAACTACAAACAAAGTTTAGTCTACTTCTATACTTACAAGTTTGGCACAATCAAATACAATTTTTGTAGCAAGTTTACCAACTTATATAATCAACTTTTGGCCTCACTACCAATTAAGATACTTTTGTTAACATTTCATTTCAATTACAGTTTCATCCAGCAATTTTTTCATTTGGCACAATTTGAATGTACATAACACTATAAAAGAATAAATATATCAAACTATTTTAAAAGTCATGTTTCACAACCTTGAGAAATCATACCAATGTTACAAAGATTAGGATTCATTGTTATCTATAGACAAAGTATTATGGCATTACAGTATATCATATTTTTCACCTGTAAAATCTGAAATTATATTTTAGAACATTATTTTCATAAACCAAATAAAATGTACAGAACTCTTCAGTTTTTTGATATCAAGGTCAGAATAGACCCAGACAAATATTAAGTCATAGGTAATAATGCGGTATACTCCAAAAGCTTTACAAAAATACCCATTCAATTGGGCAGAATGTATTCTGTTGTACAGAATTTAATTTAAACACACAATGTGGCAAAAATATTTTTCAGTTTTCCAAACAATGGCCAAGCAGTGTGGACGAGTGATAAAATTACTTATACCATCTGGATTTGTCACAATCAAGAAATTGCCATATAAATTAGACGCTCAGCTATCCAAGGTCCGGTTAACTGAGCCTCCAGAGTAACTGAACTAGTCCTCGAAAATAAAAATAAAGCTCTTAAAATTACAAAAATTAAGGCAAGAAGTGGATTTTATTCGTAGCCCATGCAATATTTTAAATTGATAGCTGTTAGCAGGCCGAGTAATTTGCTTCTAACTTCTACTAGTTGTTAGGTCGAGTAGTTTATTTTGGGGAGTATTATTTCGGCTAATTCTAGGAATCATTTGCCAATGCGTCTTAACTTGTGTAGATCGGTTGTTTTTGACAGTGTTGGGCAGTTACAAGATTTTGAAAAAATCAAAATGCTCCTTACCGAGAGGTTACGGTTATAGATAAAAACGATCTATCTCAATAATATGATTGATGATGAGTCATTTACACGATCCCTGAAGCTGAACGTCAATTTTTGCTGGGAGCTTAAACTGGACTCCTACAGCTGCACCAGCAGTACCGGTGCAGCTTTTTGCATTTGTTTGCAGTCACATCAAATTTACGATTTAATGTTTTTCTTTGTAATAAATAAGTACCCCACATAAAATGTGTATTTCCTCCATTCTTTACAATCCCCCATTTTTTTATAACCTCCCTGTTATCTGAGTTTCGCGTATCCTATGCGACTACGGTCCCAATTACCTCGGAAAATCGGGCGGCGTCTACTGTATATTTCTGGATTAACCAAAGCAATCTCTAGTGACATTTAATTTTTTAAATACTACTGTACTTGCATATATAAATACTTTTCAAAATTAATTATTATTAAGTTTAATACCAGCAAAAATATAGCCTGCTAATGACTCAAAATAACTTAGATAAACGGCAAATCAAGATGATGTTTTAGGTTTTTTTTTCTAAATATAAGGTTTAAGTGATTTAAGATACTTAGATTAGTATAAACGTAAATAACTATTTAACAATCCTCAATATATAAAATTCCTTGATACTTCAGAGTTTTTCCTAACTTTTCCCTTAAACTTTCCTATCTCTACAAAAATATTTTCACTGAGGTTCCACTGTAATTGAATCCCTACAACGTCAACAAATAAATGTAAAAGTCAGTGATTGCTCATATCTGAAGTATATATTTTGTGCTGAGTTTCAAATTTCACTGTGTACCTATACACTAACAACTACTGTGTGTGTAGGAGCTATTGTGCCTTGTTTGATACGATTGTTGCATTTTTCACCTACTGGTTGTTCTTCAACGTAACAAAAACCCAGCAAGTTCTACTTCTACCTCACCGACGTTCCTGTATCATGACATCTGTTAGCTGATCCCAACTCACAGACAATATCTAACAGCTGAAAAAGAAAAGGTGACACAAATGCAGTAAGAGAAATATCCATAAAAGGATCGTTTGGCATTTCTCTGAGTGTGAGGACCAGCCGGGATTGTGTGTCACACGTGTTTTTATGACTGGAACAAGTGAAAATAAAATAACACATCAGGGTGTGCTGGAGGTGTTGTAAATATTATATTTTTATGTTAGTGTAGTATTTTTTATAATTTAAAATCAAATAATTGTTTTTTTACAAATAACATTGAGTTTTTTTTTGTTTTTAGAACAAATAAAGTGTGCGGATCAGTAAAAGAACGTCCCTAGGTACAGATGCACACAATTGCATGAAAAAGTGGCTGTAAATGCCGATTTTTGTTCTGGATGGCATATCTTCACTGTATTGCACCAAAAGACATTAAATGGCAAGTAAAAACATAAAAAACATTATTAGCATATACCACGAACGTCAAATAATATGTACAGTTACTTGTCAAAACAAACGCGAAACGTGTTAACAAAGTTTTATATAATCTTAATCCTAAGAAAAACTAATTGAACAATTTTTGAATGAAATTAACAAAATAGTCTAAGTACACTCTGTAGACTGATAGGTTTAAACAATAATACATTCAGCTTACTTTATACCAATAATAAAGAAGCTCTCAAACTTCATCAAGGACCTGTGTAGTTAATTCTGAATGTAATGGGGACCCCCTATAATTACCCTCACCCACTATCCCATATTTTTCCCGATAACCCCTTTGAAGAACAAGGTAAATAATATTTCCCAGCTCATCGGCAAGTGTTGAGCTTGCTACATAAGCATTACATAAGTTTTGATTTATTATACAAACCGAAACTGTTATTTTCAGAAGTAGGCCCTTTTTTTATGTGAGTAATTAAAGTAAATTTGATTAGAATGTTTTTTGCGGACCACCAAAAAACTACTTGTGGACCTCTAGCGGTCCGTAGACCACACTTTGAGTAACTCTGCAATAATACAATAAAATTGGTACACCGCTATACAAACATGACAATAAAAGGCATGATTTTAAACACAATTACTTATAAAATATAATGTACTTGTCAAAACTTGATAGCTCATTATAACTCTTACAATCCTCTATGCTGTCAAATTATAATTTATAACATTAGAACACACTCTAAAATGGAAAATTACTTGCATCAACAATCAACAGAATTGGGTAACAGTTGACTTATGATAAACCGTTCCGTTTACATTGCTGTGAAATATCATTTGATTGTTGCAAGAAAATTTTCCTTCATAATAATTGGCCAACACAAATATTATGTTTATTCAAACATTAAGGTAAGTTTGAGTAATAATATAGTTTGATACGTACTCGACCCTAAACCTATCAGCTGGTTCTACCACCTAGACAAACCTGTTGACACCTGTACACAGACACACCTAACAGCTGGTTTTACTTAACACTCTTCTCCTCTGTTGGGATGTATCTCATGGCAACACTTGGAACTCATGGAAAGTGAAAAGGAAGCTGCCTTGGATATAGCGAGAATCTCTAGTGCTGACTTAAATAAGTGAATCAAATAAGCATGCACTTAAAATCTTTCCTAAAAAAATTAAATTTATAGAAACCCTTAAGCCATCTTTAAAAAGAGTACCCAACATAACCTCATGATCTAATGATTACTAAAAGTCAATGTCAACTATTGCAAAAACAACCATAGCTTATACATATCTATGTCAAAGTATTTGACTCACTGTGTATAATTATGAATTAACATTGGAACAGTTTATAAAAGGATAAAATTGACACACCAGTTTACAAATCAAATAAAAACAGTTAGAAAACTTGTTTTAATCCCAATTGTTTAATAAAGTTGTTTGTACAGTAGAACCTCCCTTATTTGACTTCCCGATAACCAACTTTTCCTCTAAACCTATTGAGACGTGAAAGGCTTATTGTACAATTACCTATAAATATTGTCATTTTTCAGTTATCATTCATATTTTGATGTTTAAAGGAACTAATGTGTTAGAGGTATAATAAAGCTTCATTAAAATACTGTTTAGCTTTTTCTATCAAGGAAATGCATCTTATTTTCTCCTCCCTTTATCCGACTTTTTCACTTTTCCAACCAAGGCCCGGTCCGGTCCTGTCATGGTCGGATGTGGGAGGTTCTACTATAATCCAACTTGTTATATCCAGTTGCACTCTAACCACCTTGTCTGACATATAACTGATTCTACTTCATAAACCCCCTTAAATGTGACAGCTGGTCACTTCATAGATACTCCTCTAGTACCAATGACAGTTAACATCTGGTTCCACTTCACAGACACTCCTCATCACTAGAGTCTGTATTGTAGCCGATCTGCTCATGCCACCAATCACACACTTCCAACATCACGTTAGGCACTTTGAGGGCGCTTGTCTTGTTCAGGGTAATGTCTCTTAGAAGTAGTCGATTAGCTTCTGAACCTTCTGATACGTGCGGTAGATTCTTGTTAGAACCTGGAGATAAAAAAGTCAACTAAAGTAAAAAAACCTCAATTTATAGTATTTGAATCCATTTTGATTAAATTTTCAAATACCAACTGAAACACAACTCTCAGAGAAACAAAGAACAAAGCCGTTAAGAGTTTAATTTTATTGGAATTTTCTAGTGCTGATGAATATATTGTGTGACAAGGTAGAGGCGTACAAAATTCAACTACCTTGATGATATTAGTAGAGTATTTTTCCATGCAGGCAATTGAGTGAGTCATTAGCTGAACAAGATCAAATTTTATCATCAATTTACAGTGTTTTTACTGTTTATACTCCACTTTACAGAATTATGTTTCTTGGACCCTAATTACATAAATGAGACCTACCGTGGGGTCGGCTGTTCCTCTTTTTATTCTGCTGCCGTTCCTTGTCGGGTCGACTTTGAGGGTCGGACAGTGTCGGGACGAGTAGCTTGCGACCACTGCCACTACCAACGCTGTCTGAGCGAGGGATCTGCTTGCTCTTGGCTCTGTGTCGAGGCCCCTCTGCTTCCTGTCACATCACGTCACCACATCACAAAATAGTCTCTTTTTGCTTTTCCCCCAAATACCACTATTATATTTTACAAAACAGTGTATTCTTTACGATAAACTTTATTAAATAAGGGGTATTGATAAACTAAATGTACAGGTTTTTTACCATTAGAGGATTTCAGAAAAATGAATCTTCTTGTAAACCAATATTTAGAAACAAATCCATTTATTTGTTTACATCTGAACGCTAAAGCTGGAGGTTTGTGTAACTTTCTGACCATGGTCTAGTGCAAAGATATGTCAGAAAGATCAAAATGGTCCTACTATTTCTCCACATCAACGAAGTATTTTCATTTCATTTCAAAGAATTTTAAGGCTGCACTAATATCTCTGAAGTCATACCTATCAACTAATGGCTTAACGCAGCTCCTGATACATGCTGGTAGTCTGGTCTACAAATTATGTTTGTATCATGACAATGAATCAAACCCATATCTATTGGATGGTAGGCCGGTACTCTACCCACCCAGCTACGACTGTGACACATTAAGCTATTTGAACATTAAAAATCATGTTTATTTATATAATCATTGTTTAGGTAAATTCAAGCTCGTTGATTTTTATTAGCAACCATCACACTTTGAACACTTTGCCCATAACTACAATATATAATTTCCATTAGGTGTAAGTTTTAAGTAAGGAATCATTTATTGAGTGTTCACAAAATAAAATACTGTGTGTGGCAGTGCTATAAAAATAATAAAGCAGGGTTTCTAAAAGATAAAACAAATAAATTAGTAGCTTGAACTTGAAACCTATCATGGCGTACTGTCAATTTCTTCAAATTACTTAAACTACTCTTGCTAACAGTAAAACCCAGTAACTCTGACTCTAACACTAAAAAACAGTAACTGTATCAGTAACTCTGTAATGTCACAGAACTCAAGTCATAATATTGTAATGTCATGTCTCTGACCTTGGGATCGCCCTCGCTGTCCTGGTCCTGGGTCGGATCCTTCGCCTTTTCCTCTGGGTGGTCGAGGGTTGGTCCGACCACCAGCTCGTTTGTGGCACGCAATCCTGCTATTAAGCTGTTCTGCTGCTTCTGCATTCAAATGTATATAAATATACGTTATGTACATACAAGGTTGAATGGTTTGTTGAGACTAATGAGCCGGACCTTAAAAATTCCAATATACCATACTAAAAATAGCTCGCATATATTTTATTTTTATTTTGTAAATCATATTTGACATACCAACACAAACTTCTACGTCTTTAAAAGTTGGTATTTACAGGATGAGTGACTGAAAAATATATAGCATAATTTATGTTACATTAATTAATACATAATAATTCAAAAACATGACTTCTACTTACCAAATAATAGCAATAGGTTTTACAAGGAAAAATTTAACAAATCATTTAGGTTTTACAATTTTTACTATGTTCATTTAGAGATTAAGTATTTTCCAATTAACTTTTCGGAGGCCTTAGTATATTGACATATTTTTTTAGCAAAAGAAAAAGTGAAGAAAGTACTCAACGCACATTAGTTGCTCTTATTTTCTTCAAGCAACCCTCCAGCCATGTCCTAATGGTCTGTTTGGCCACTTCTTCCTCTATGATGTACTCAAACTCTTCTCTGGCCAACAGTTCTTCCAACTGCAGAGCCTTTCGGATGTCCACAGATCGATACGATAGCATGCTGTAAAGCAAAGATGGCTTTAATAATAAAACTATTTATCTCATGGTTGTTTGTGGATGGTCGTAGAGCCAGAACAACAGTCGATAATAATTCTCAATATGTAGCTCATATAGAACAAAGAAATATAAATCTTTGAAGCTGGTATTGAAATAATTATACAGCAATTTCATTATTAGCAAGCACCTTTTTCTCTTTTGTTCATTGGTTGCAAGATTGTGTGAATGGGTTAATCGGTCTGTTGGTGAGCGAGCGCGACAATAGTATGTTTGTGTGTGTGGTGGTTGGCATGTGGGATTGCGTGTGTGTTTGTGTGAGTGTGCGTGTGTGCGCGTGTCTGTTCTGAGTTATGTGACTGTTTGTATGGATGACATGTGGTATGGGTGGTATGTGAATGCATTGGGTTCTCGGTTGGTATCATTTTATTTATATATTTTCTTTTAATGATATCGCAAAATATACCATTCATTTATATGCATGCATAGGATTTTTCACTTATTAATTTTTTTTTGTTTGTTAACATAAATTATTTTATTATTTTTAGTTATTACTTATTTATTTTTATAGTCTCAGGTTTTAAGAATTGTTATAGGCGGCAGTTTAAGGACTCGTTCCCCACACACAGGCTTAGACCCATGTGGGGAACTAATTTCTAATGAGTCACAGTATGCATGCTCCTTAAGAGTTATCGTTTTGAACTTCAATTCAACTATCATTCTTTTACAAGATAAAACATTAAAAAGAATAAAAAATAAAGGGTAAATAAAAATTAATGTCAGTTCTGAAAAAATAACATGCAGCAAAATCTGGTCATACATATACAATTATGTCCATTACAATTGTCCAATCCTAAAGTAACATCAAACTAGAGACAGAATATTTGGGGGTCAACTATTTCTAGTAAGCTGTGATATACAAAATTGTTGACATACTTGAGTACATCATGGAACGTAACATCTTCTCCATTGTGTAGACGCTCCAGCTCGTAACACATGTGCTTGAAGAGCAGACGATCTTTCTGCGGGTCCACCTCCAACCTTCCTTGCAGCAATCTCAGGATGAACCTCACCTGTGAACATAGTTCAATGCTACTGAGTCTGATAAATCAACAATGAAATATTAAAATCATCATCTCTTGAACGTACCTCAGATGCAACTAAAATCAGTTGGTTTTTGTGTTCCCATAATTAATATAATTACAGAAATCTAAAGAGACATGCAGCAAGATGATATTCTAGCTAAAATAAGTTAATGAGATCCTCCATATTAACACAACAATTTTTTTACAAACAATGAAAGTGAAGTAACGTTTTCTTCAACGAGTCAAATTCACAAAGTGACTAAGAGGAGCCAAGGCAAGAGGGAAGCTCATTTCAATTTATTTCAATCTAATGCCTTTGAGTATTACAATACAGCAATAGTGGGACAGTATTTGATATACCCGATTTTGACTCCTAAACTTGCAAAGGTAAGTTAAAGAGTTGTAATAAAGTGAAATTAGGGTGGACCGATGCTCCTAGGTGTCCCGGTGTAGTCATGCGGGGCTACCGGCTTCAAATAACAAATAATTACCCTCTCAAGGAAATACCATCTCTCACTAAATTTGCTGACTGAGTACTCACCCTGCGCACTGGTATCACCCCCCTCTGGTGGATATCAACCACGTTCCAAGTGTTCTGGAAGTTGCGAATATCCGCATATGAGAGGAGAGCGTCCTCCTCATTTGAGTAAAACAGAGAGAAATTCTCCATAATGATAGCTGAAAGAAAAAAAAATGTCACTGAGATTGTACATGATAGAATTGTATTTTCTTATATTTTGTAGTGAAGCAAAGCAAAATTTTGTAATAATGAAGTCTGATCTATGGAAGTTTAGTTATATTTTATTACTATTATAGTAGTTTATCTACATTTGAAACATTGGCATGAACTATTAAGATATCCAAATACATTCACAGACAGGCAAACTGATTTCAAGAGATTATTTCTATATTCAAAATATCTTTGCAATTAGGGACCATTATTCCATTGCAGTACAAAACTTAAGTTTTGATCAAATTGACTTTTAGAGACAAAACTTTAGAACCATCATTCTTATTTACGTCCTATCTCATGATTTATTAAATTTCTACTTTGTGCTCTTTTTAGAATGATAAGAATAATTTTTTGTTTTTTGAATTATTTTTAGATTTTAAATTGGTACCTATCTGTACTGTATAATTGTTTTTTTTAATTTTTAAACTTAAAATGGGTCTACACTATATGTAATTTATAAAGGTAAAAATGGATCAAAAAACTTTTACACTGACCTAACTTGTCTATTTGTGACTAGTACTCCTTTTAACCCTCAATAAATTTGGGTTTTTCCAATTTCTTTTCTGGCTTTGGCGTCAAAACAGAGCATGTACAAAATTTCTATGGCCCTAATAATTTGGACTGGACCTAACAATTAAAACCGTACCGACTAGCAGGTTGAGCACGATGTACGTGATGATGACATAGAATGAGCAGAAGTAGATTAGTGATGCGATGAAGTTTCCACAGTCAGACTCCCAGTAGTTGTTTGCAGGTGTGCAGTACGGTGGCTGTATCATACAGTCATGCATGATCTTGTTCCAGTCCTCACCCGTCACAATACGAAACAGCATTGCAACGCCAGTCACTGGCGAGCCAAAGTTGGCCCTTCTGAAATTAAAATTTTACACAAATCTATTAATAATAAATAATGAAATAATAAATAAGGGTGGACCGATGCTTCTAGGTGTCAAACGAGGCAACTCAACCTAACATTAACCTTCCATGGTCATGATTCTCTTCTTAATACTAATGTCACTATATTAATCCACCAAAGTACAAAGTAACAAAGACAATCACTGACTTTTGTTCCTCTTCAGTGTGTGTAATTAACTTTAGACTTTGAAATTTAAATTACGATTGAGGAAGACCAATAAAAACCTGAAAAAACACTGAAATAAAATTGAAACTTAAAAACTGAAATTGAAAGAAAAATTTTGGCTGGAGAAATGAGACATTTTTTTAAGCTGTTTTAAAGCCAGAAATTTGCTAAATCCTATAGTGAGTGACTTTAAATTTCAAAATAAATTAACTTATTTCCAACAAGATAATCCAAAATGTTCATATTTCAATATCCTTCATTCAGTTATTTTGATATTAGTTATTTTAAAACTATTTATAATTATTCAGTTATTAAAAAAAAAACAAAAACTTCAACTGTCCATCATCATGGACCTAGGCATTATCATGGATCTAGGGCCTGAACAAGCGAAAGGTTGAGCACAACTCATGAAGGTAGAGTGAGGAGACTCATAATCTGATAGGAGTCGCAGGCCACTGGTTTCGATCCAGAAACCTTTGACTTATTGGGCCAGCACGCTACTCTTGAGCTACCGTGCCAGCATTATCACAGAATTTTATATTTCCCATGCATAAATGAAGTTCTTTGGATAAAAAATGAATAAATTTAATTTGAGGTAATATTATTAAAGCAACATTTTCATTTTCTTGTAAAAATTTCTGCTACTTATTAGATCTACACACCGTCCAATCCCTTCACCGTATTTGACAGTGCCAAACAGTATTGACCCAGCAAGAGCATAGAAGAAGACCAACAGGAACATTCCGAATATGATGAAGAAACTCTTGCACACGGACACTCCCACGGTCAACATGAGCATCTTGAGTGTTGCGTGTTTCCCCGTGATGGTGAAAAATCTCAGAATCACCACGATGAAGCCAACAGTGTAAGACAGGTTGTTCTAGAACATGAAGAAACAGAGGTGTAAAACATTGAACCATTTATTCATATGTGCTTATAAACTGTACAGTAAAATGAAGTATGCTTTACCATTCAAACGCCATAAGCGAATTAACTCGCTCACATACTCAACGCCATAATCGAGTATACTGCCATATTCCCATTATGGCATTTAGAGCCAAATTTAGTTATCCAAATCGATGATAGATGGCAGGGTAATCCACTTTTTTCGCTTTTCAACTCGTTTCATGACGTAGTTACACACCCAGTCAGTATTTACTGGTTGCAAACAAATTTTTGTATGCGTCACTGTTTATTGCGCAGCGGCCTGGCACCAACGGCAAGTATGCTCGCATGTCATCTGATTATTAGATGCAGACGATGTTTGTGTCGGGTGATTTTTTATAACCTAGTCTTTGTATTTGTTGTTTATAATAATTGGTGTTAGAGAAATAAACCAAATTGGCTTTAAAAAACATAATTTTAATTTTTATTCACGTAACAGGTTTACAGGGAACTGGTTTTGAGATAATACTCTGTTTGTGTAATATAAGTAAAATAAATATATAGTATTATACGCTCATGCCAATAAATCCTTTATTCCCACGAGCGTACAATGGGAGGACCGATACTCCTATGTGTCCTGAACCCACAGTCTGGCGGGACTTCAAATAACAAATACCTACATTTTTCAGAAATCAGGTAAGTATAGCCTAAATCTATACATGGTTAACACTGGCTGGGGTTACTTTTTTATATCCCATTTTTTAATTTTTTTTAACTATAATAATAAATTTACTGTGGTAGGCCACCTCTTTAGCACTTACCATGAATAGGTGGCATCAGGTTTTAACATGAGTAAAGTAAGAAATATTATTTATTTCTTAGTCAAAACATATTATTTTCAGGAGTTTCCTCCAAACTCTTTCGTATTGAATTTTAAAGGTTGTAAGTTCAGTACAAGCGATACCTTAAGAGGCTTTTTTTAATAAGTATCGTATATTAAAGGTCATTATAGTCTACTAAAACAATCATAAAAATCGGAAAATACTTTTAAAAAAGCATAAAAGTGAAGTTCTTTATGTTTATATTTATATAATTCCCTTGAAATTAAAAGTAAATCCAATTTAACCAAATACTTATGAAACTATTGGGCAAAGTACAACCCCTTGAGTTACAACTCCCTTACATGTAAGGTGGAATTTATGAATATCCAGATGACGCCGAGTACGGTGACGAGTAGATCGTATCTGTTGCGGCGAGATTGCCAGTAGCCGCGCGGTGTGAACGCGATGTTCTTCATCACCACTTCGAACACAAACACCAACGTCAGCACAGTGCTGATCATTGCGAGGGGGCCGGTATGTGCCTCTTCTTCCCTCCACTGCGGAGAAGACATTACACATAAGGATTACCAAAAATACCAAAATAGCGACATCAATTGAGGAATTTACTCAGTAAAAAGATTATACATTCCAATAATAATTGATGGTGAATTTGCTTATATCTTGTCCAACCAACATAGAAATAACAGTGCAAGGTTGACAGCCCTACATGAAAAATCAATAAAACGTACCGAAACACAGAGTAGGCTGCTGTTGATGAGTACCATCCCGGCAATGAACCGCTTGAATGTGATGTTCTGAGTAAGGTCGTAAATCTTGGCTCGGAACTTCTTTCCGTCGGGTCGAGGTGGCAAATGGAGAGGCTGCGCGATTTTCAACCTCTTCTTCAAGTCACACCTAAAACAATCAAGTAAATTGGTGGTTTTTAGTTTTTCTTTTCAACTCCCTAATAAGCATAATCAATGTATATTACATAAACATTACCATATTAGCCTACTTAAAAATGTTGGTGTACTGAAGTACGCCATGAATTACATAAAATGAATTACATGTAATGAATTACATAAATGTACAAACTATAGTAGCAGAGTCTTTTTAAAGTTCTCAGAGTAAATTGTTTGTTGATACAAACCATCGCCTCTGGTCAACGGTGAGCAGAGCGGTGCCCTTGTTCTCTGAGTAGTTAGCAATCACAACACCAACAAACAGTGTCAGTCCGATCATACATCCGAGGAAAATGTAAATATGAATGTAGACAGCGTGCACCTTTGAAACAGAAAACGTAACGTCAATACGTAAAATGCTATGTTTTTACATGTTTTTTTTCAAATGTAGTACTGGGGTATATATATGTTCTGGATATAAGAGTATGCATAATAGATTTAGAACCTAAATATTTTTAATTACAAGCCGCATACAATATATGAAACATTGTGAAAAAATATTTAACTTAGCAGTAGAGATGTGAATTATCGTTATTTTCCAGTAACAGTTATAATGGCAACAGAGCTATCCAATAACGTGTTATCATAACCTGTTATTTTGGCAACTGTTATTATAATTACTGTCCCATCATTCTGAGGTAAACATTAGTTTCTACATTATCACTGCTACTAATATTGAAATCTGTCAACAGATATCACAATGTACAGAGTTGTTTTCAGGATTCACTACACTAAAATAAGTCCATAAGCAGCTGGTTTTGAATTTTCTTTTGGAACTCATGATTATGTATATAAAACAGGATTTATTAACTAATAGTGCCTAACAAATATTACAGCAACACTAAACTCGATCAATAAAAAATAAAATATATTCACTTAACATTATTTTAATTAATTATCACTATCATTTAAATAATAAATAAATAATGTTATGAGTTTTCTTTACTAAACTAGCTGTGGTAATATTAGTGAGAACAGAAAGCCAAATACTGTAGCTACAACTATTCTTTATTTGATGTATAAATAGGCCTATTCAAAATTGAACGGCAAGGTTTCTCCTCTTAAAACTCTTTCCTGTCTCAACAGGATTCCCCCTCCACCATCAGCAGCAGAAATCGACGACACTGTCACAACGGCAATGAAAACGTCAGATAACACCTTCTACTTTCAGTTATTAGTTGGTAAATAACAACGTTGTCAAAATAATGACGTTGCCCGGTGAATTGCAGGCTGGTCGAGCATTATTCGTTATTTCGATAACACTTTGTCCAGATGGTAATTCAATAACGTTGATCTAAACTGTTATCCACTATCGTTCGTTGCGAGTTAGCCGTTATTAGGATAACAGGGAGTCTCGATAACATCGTTGCCGTTATAACATCGGCGCGTCGATAACACTGTTATGTTAAATAACGCCCATCTCTACTTAGCAGTAGCATTTTAAATAGAACTTCAAGTACTAAAAACAAATAGTGTAAATTTACACTAAGCTAAGCTACAGTGCTACAATTTCAATTATCTTATGGTCCTGTAAAATATATTTAGAAAGTAAAATGACTATATATATATATATAAAAGTTAGTAAAATAATAACTAAAAAAGTAGATGAATGAGTGAATAGCCATTTTTTTCAAATGTAGGTAGAATATTTGTGACAAATAAACATACAAATAATGAACTATTTAGTTAACTTGCTCACAAGACAACTGTAATATTTCTAGACTATTCTTTGTATTAATGATAAATAAAAGTAAATAAATTACCTGTGCACACACATTGACAAGCCAACGAAGATGCTACTAAGTGAACCAGCACAACATGAGCATGCAGGGTGGGACAGTTGCAGACTTACAGGGCCCAGAGCTTTGATGAGAATATCCCTCACATCCAGCCAACCTTTGAAGGACAGTACTTCAAACAGAGCAAGCATTGCGTAACCGATGTTGTCAAAATTGAATCTCCTAGGATTAGCCCTGCAAATCCACACAAATTTACCACTCGCTTTTTTATATTATAAAAGAATAAAATTATACATATTCTTAAATCTCTTTAAAAATGATATGGTTACAAGCATGAATAATGAAACCTGTCAGTCCTTAACAACCTGAAACTGGTTATATATGTGATGCAAAGTTAATAAGGGGTAAATAAAATTATATTAGTAGGTTATGACGTGAAGAAAGTCTATGGACCAACAATCAACAAGCTTTTCTTTAACGTCAACCCATCCAAGCTCATATATTATCATACCCGTGCTTTAAAATATACCTATAATAAACATGAATATTTCTTCAATTTACGAGAGGTAATAGAATAGTCTCACTTCATTTAATTAAACTTTAAAAATTAAAAACAATTTTAAACAAATTATTAAAAAAATAATTTTTTGAATTAGTTACCCTATAAAAAGGTTCTTTAGCACTCTGAAAACTTTACTCACATCGGTGGACTTTTTGAGGGTGAAGCTCCATGATGCGCTAGACTGGGACAGACAGTTGATGAAAATTGAAAGCAAAATTGCCAAGGGTCAATTTGTCATCCAAAACTTACCAATGTTAATCTTCTTAGAAAAATACACTGAATTAAAGCTGAAAAAGATCTTCACGGCTCAGAAAAAGACAATTTGTAGTATGTTGCGCTTGCCACCTCAGTCACATTGTAGGCATTTCTTCATTAGCTCACAGATTTTTATAAAACCGTGTAACTACATTAATTTTTCAGTTCAACTAGATTAACCTTTTTTTAATAAAAGCCTTTATATAGAAGACTAGATATGCTAAGACCGTGAGACTCACCAAACTCGAGGCACTAGCATGGATGGATACGATTCGTTTATGCCGGGATGTAGTTTCATCTTGGTGACAAACACTCGTCGCATGAACACTCCGACACACTCCTCCCGCTTGGTGATGGTCGGGTCATTGCAGCGGGCCAAGCGGCCACCAAACAGCTGTACGCCGTAGCTCGCAAATACAAACATCAGCACAATCAGGAGAATGGAGACCTGAGACAGTGAAATACCAAGTTAATATAGGTGGCTATTGGTAGTTACAGGAAGTACAGGTAGGTAGTTACAGTAGTTAGGAAGGTAGTTAACCTTCTATGTGTCAAAGTGTACACCACTGCCATGATAATGCAACCTCTTGTCATTTCCTCTCTGTGAATAGAAATACTTTCTAAAATCAAGACATACCACAGGCCGCAGATTCCAAGTTGAATATAAATGAACTATGTGATTAGTGTTAGATATAATTATCTCGCTTTATTACTGGCAAAGATCAGCTGGATAATGTCAGGATTAGCTGGAAGAGTCAGTTTTTGAGTTTTTATCAAGGCTTTGTCGCCTAAAATCTTTTTCTTTTTTCAGCCAAGGGGATCCCAGTTTTAACTACCAGTAATAAATATAAACTTTCACAATTCTTTGATTGACACAAAGACATACCAACAGTATCTCCTTGAATCCACGACACAGTTCATCGACCACCTTGCGCATGTGTGGGACCAAGGTGAAGATTCGCAGCGGTCGAACGCAACGTAGAATCATCAGCAGTTGGGCTCCGGAGTTGGGGGCAACACTCTCCGGCATCCAACACAGGAACACCAGGCTTGTCTAGGGGACAGATAAAAAGTATATAATCATTTACAAATTCATTTTTTTGTTTGCAAATTGTTAAACTATACAATTATGGTTTTAACTGGTAGTACAATGAAAAATTACTTCTACGTTCTTCTTTTTTACTTTAAGATGGTCAGAATTATAGAGACGTCAAGCATGATGTTTTTTATTCTGTAAACAAGTTTTCCAAGTATTTCTTTATCCACCCTGGCAGTAGTATCGTAGCACAAGTTTTACAACAGCCTACTGGTTTTAACTTGAGGCCATGTTAAAGCAAATAAAGAGACTGAGACTAATATCTTCTCTCTACCCACTAAATAAGCCTTGTTATATTACTTAAACACAAAACCTACCAACTACATTTCTACACTTCATTTTTACATTTCTGCACTCTATATTAATTCTCCACCAAAAGGTCACTTAAAAAGTTTGTATGGAAATGAGCTGGTTTTTATTACTATGAAGAAAATAGGTTGAAATTTTTTAATAAAAGGTTGTGAGAGTTTCAAAATCATTTAAATAGAAATCGAATAAACGTACAACATAAATGAAGACATCCAGGATTGAAGCGACATCCTTCATGTAAGCCTTTGGTGTGAAGAATATCCCATCGGCAAGGATCTTGAGTGTAAGCTCTAAGGACATGGAGATGACAAAGATGTATTCCGCTACTTGGAGGATAGGAGTTGACATCACTCGGAAGTTGGGAGTCTCGAACATCATGGAGATACACGACAACGTTGTCACGCAGATCATCACCCAGTCCAGGTATGTGACTAGACTCAGGAAGTTGCTGTAATGAACATTATCTTTTACACATCTTTTTTACATTTAGCGAATTTCCATAGGGGAGAAGCAATCACCGTACTTGGTATGGTCAGACTTAAGTTGGGGACTAAGACAATTTTCTGTTTTTTTGTCTCAAGAGACCAAATACAATAGTCGTTAGATTTATAAATATATGTTTGTAAACAAGATTAACTCTTTTAAAAAAATGTCCAAACAAGACCAAATTTGACAGATATGTGTAATCCTACATTTATTCAGATGTCTTTAAAACTAGACAAATCGGTCGATCCATAGGACAATTTAGGGGTTTTATTTGTACTCCGAAATCCTGTTGTAGATCCTGACACCTGTTGTAGATTTTTATGTAAAATTTACTAAAATAAAAACGTTTACTAACACCATTTAAATTAGCTCACAAAACAAATAATTTAGAGTTTTGAATCTTCACTCTATTTCAAGCTATTTACTGAGATATAGAAACAGGTAAAAACAGCTCCTACGTTAATTTTAATGAAAAAGTTTAAAATTGATATCTCACTTATTATTTGAAATATTGTGATAAAACTGTTTATACTTTATATACAGCTTCATATAGTTAGGACTTAGGATCTAATAATGTATGTTTAAAAATCTAGATTACTTTCTTCCTCGTAGCAGCTAACCTACTAACTCTTTTCCCATGTTCTTCCTATACAGAATAAGTGAATATATGGTAACTTCCTTATTTAACCTTATTTTGATTCATCAGAATTGAAATAAATATGGATTTAATATCATAATTTAAATATTAATGGAAATTCGCTTAGTATGCGAAAGGGGTGTTATGATTTACAAACATCAATTTATGGAAATGTGTTTTAGATCTATTCTTTCACAAAGGTTTTAAAATACTTTTTTTCATATTAGTATAATTTGCCTAATTTTGTAAACTGACAGTGAATATTATAAATATTCGATTCCATTAGAATTACACAGCCATCTTTTTTAGCCATTTTAATGGTTTGAATAAAACTTTACTATGTCCATTTGTTTGATTCAGACTAGCAGTATATTGAAAAAATATTGATACCAAGAAAAAATTGTTAGTATTTCTGTTTAAGTTGGATTGAAAAGTTGTCACCAGAGTATTGACTTCTGAATATAAAATTGTGATATTAATTTAATACGCTATCGAATTTCAGATACAAAAATTATGGACCCTTACATAGAATGTTCTAAATTCTTTAAATCTTTCAATTTTTCTCAGTCTCAAAACTATCATTTGAGAAATTAGTGGTAAATTAGCATGCATGAGTTGATGGTTCATTGCCCGAGGTTACAGATTAATTGCTACAACATTTAAATAGTCACTGGAGTTTTGAACTTCACTTTTGTTAAAGGATACGATAAAACGAGCTACGTATAATGAAAAAGTTTAAAATTTTACTCACAAAAAAATATGTGAAAAAACTTTTTTATCAAAATTTCTCTGATCTGTGTTTGTTCATTTCTAATTATGTTCTAGTTTTCATAAATTTTATTTTTGTATATAAAATTTTTAATATATAGTGGCTATCTAATAATTGAAATCAATCTTACTTTTTCTCATTAGAACTACATAATTAGTGGTAAATAAGCATGCATGAGTTGATGGTTTCATTAGGTTACAGATAATTGCTACAACATTGAATAGTACTCATAATTTTGTACTTACATATCGCATTTGCCATTAAAATCTATCTGGCAAATAAAAGATAAATGACAATATTTTATCAAGGAAAATGTACAAATGGTTTTCTGAAGATTTTGATTCCTTTGTATCAATCATTTTTAACAATTTATCATGAATTTAATTTTTGTTAATATTGAAAGAATAATATTATCATGGGCATCTCAAATTGAAATCGGTAATCACTTTTTTCCTCATTAGTACATACACAATTTGTAAAATAAGCATTGTTGGTTTCAGTTGGACAACTACAAGAGCCGGCAATACTTAGTCCATCGTTATTGTAACTGTTCAAATAAACATTATTACGTATACTTACATTATTTTGGTTTCATGTATAAATTGAACAAAATAAAAGATTAAATAATTTTAATGAACAATAAATAGTTATAAAAAGTATATGATTTAATTGTTGGCATGTTAGGCCAAAATGTACAAACTCAAAAATAAATAGATAGTAAATATTATTAGAGAGATATTATAGAATAAAATTTTGACCTAGAAAAAAATATCTCATTAATAATATATTTTTATATTTTTGAATCTTTTGATGCACACCAAAAAGTTTTTTTAAGGGATTTACAAATACTGCTAAGGGAAAGTGCTTCAAATTCTACAAATATTTGTGGTAATCCTGATCATTAAACTTGTGTCCCTTTGAATCAAAGTATAATTTGGCAGCCAAATTAGGTTATAACAAATGAAATGAAATTGTTTAATCCATTTAACATATACATACAATAGAATGTTTCAGTCTTAACCCAACAAATAACAATCTAAAAGCCACTGTAAAATATAAGTTTAAGCGTAAACCATGCACAGAAAAAACAACTAAAAGAATAGCCTAAAAAGTTTCACAGGATGAATTTAACTTAGAATTATAAAAATTACAGAAATAATATAAGTTAATTTATAAGGCCATATAGGTAAAACTATAATTTTTATTTTACACAAATTTTTAAATACAACAGGGTCAACTTAAGAAAATTGTATTTAGATATGATCTCATGAAATCATTTAACTTATGAAAACAAAAATAAGGTAAGAGCATAACCATGAATATCGTCAGTACAGACTATTAAGATTTTAATTAATTGTGTTATAAAAATATATTTTGTAACAATAATTGTGAAATTTTAAATTAGATTGAAGATTTAGCTATTTTAGAGAGATTAGTAAAGATAACGGTTTCACATTATAAGCTATTAGGTTAGGTAGTATTAAATTATCCTCATTTAAGTTACAAATTCAACTGTTAAGTTTAAGTTGGACTTGTTCATGTTAGGTTCAGTTACATTAAACACAATTACAGTAATCACCTTCTCATCTCCGCCTGTTGCCGCTTGGCCTGGAGCAGTTTGATGTCCAGGTCGTGGGGCCGACGGGCAGACGAACTGACCCGATTCATCGCTCCGATGTCTCCATTCTCCATCAGGTGTTCATACGTCTGCTTCAGTTTGATGCTGCCGGAGCGGACACTGCGCCTGATGGACCTGTTAGCGAACCCGTAGTCACACACCAGGTTAGACAAACAGCGACACAACATTCACATTATTGCTACGGAAAGCTAAAGAACATATAATATGTATTTTTGACGCGATCTACCAGTTAACTGGGCCACGATCAAGGATTTGGTAATGGTAATGGTAATGGTAATAACAACCAACAAAATATACAGCAAACGACATAATGATAAATCCTTTCATTGTTGTTGGAAATTAAATAATTGTTTATACACAACTGTAAGCTGCTAAATGCTACTTACATATTTCCACATATTTCACCAAATGCAAGAGCCAATAGATAAGAGTGATAATTTTTTATCATTTTGGTTAATAATTTTTTTTAATGCTTCAAAATTTGAAAATATGATAAAAGTGAATCCGTTAGCGAATGTGTGTTACATTAGCACACATCAGAGATAATTGATATTTCTGTAGATGTTGCCGATTTTTTTATTTCCTTTTTTCTACAGTATATTCCTACTGATACAAACAAGTCAAGAAAAATACTGTTTTATCAAAACTCAGATAAACTGGACTCAAAATTTTTAATAGTTAAATGACAGGAACAGTAGAGTATCCTGTAACCCAGCAACTTGGAGGTCACGAATTGTATCCTATTATTACTATTGAATCCCCAAAGACCATCCTCATAATTAGACTTGTTTGTAATTCACAGGCAAAATTGTATTTCAGATTCCAAGTGAGTGTGAGTACCATAGATGTAATTGCCATTGGGCTATTAATTAACAGTCCTGTGTTAGGTACATCAGCTTTAATCAGTAATTAGGCTAAAATATTGTACCACAATTATTTCCCACTCATTCATACTTGGTTAAAAATACTTATATGGGCAGGTTGCCATTTCAGTGAACATTATCAAAGCAAAGCTGACTGTATACGTAATTCTCTAGTTTTTCCACAAGGTTCATCAGATCATGCATATGTATTGATGTAAAGTAGTTACTTTTTTTGATCAATCCGAAGCTGTTTAGCACTACTGATGGTTCCCTGTGGGTTGAGAGGTGATTTCCCAGGAACAGGAATAACGGCCGAGTCTCCCAGCATAAGGCGCTGGTTGTTGGAGTCACTGAAATACAACAGATTATATTATGCAGTTTTTATATGTTTTAAAATAATTTAAGATTGAGTTACTACATGGTTTAAGCTACTTACTTTACTTTATACTTTTAAAAGTTATTGGTCTTGTTTGAAAAATTTATCAGTATTGTACACAAACCTTAAAAAAACTGTCAGTAATTATTTAGGTATAAAACCAGTAAAAATCTATGAACATAAACTGGCACACTTTACTTAATTCAAACATTGATAATTTAAGATATAAAATTACTGATAGACAAAGAATAGGCCTACTGTTTTAATATTGAATCGTAAGTCTGTCTTAACTAAAGCCAGGTTAAATTTAAATATCCCCAGTCGGATTCTAGCTGCCCTTTGTCATTCTAGATACTAATACTGAGTAAAATAAAGAGCATGTTGTCATAATCGAAGACAGCTATTTAGCTGCATTTCAAGTGAACATCAGGTGTACCGTACCTCATTCAGGGGAAGTTAGTGCAAAAGTATTTTTGCAAGAGTGTTTTGGTCTCTAGTCCTACATGCTTAAGAGGGTTCCCTACCCCCATCAAAAATCACGCAAAAACCGCTTCGCGCGGTGGCCGATGTTGTCCTCAATTTTGCAGATAAAATTATGTTCAATATACCATTTTAAAGATAAAGAAATTTGTAAACAATATTGCTTTTTAAAATTTCAATATGTAATCAAAACTTTTTTCTACAGGTCGATAAATTAGCAACCTTTGAACTTAAATAGTGAAGTTATATAAAAACATATTGAAATGCGATGAAGCAAAGTTGAAAACAAATCCATTCTATTCTTTCTATCTCACTGCTACTACGCTAATACAGTTGAGTCTCGGTTAACCGTGGTAATTGGGACCAAGAGTACCTCACCCACGGTAAAACTCGGATAATACGTTCAACGTAAAAACACGTATGTAACTTAACGTAAAAGAAGTTATAAATGGCTAAAGATATTCTAAAACTATAAACTAAAGCTAGACCTTTTGTTTAGGTTATTAGTACAATACACGTCGTAATATATGCCATACTAATCCTGAAACATGAGTTCACAACAGTACCACAATAGCCTACGTGGGTAGGTCTGACACAAAAACTATTGCTTACTTTATAATTAAACGCAAGCTGCAATATATACATGAGAGCAAAGTTTAACAAGCACATTGTTTTAAATATAAAACTGACTAATTATAAAGCTAAAAATGGTAAACTACGACAAAATGGCGCCTTCGTTTAGACCGACGACGCAATACAGTTCCGAGTTGTACAGCCGGCTCGTGAACTTTGCCAAAGAAAAACTACATTCACAGTAGTTTTTAATGCAAAGCAGTTCAGTATGCTTATTTCGGGTGCAGTATTGAAGGCAAAAACAATCGCTCATTAGTTTGTGTGTGTTGTCTTGGCATTAAAATTTATAAATCTCATCATAGAATAGCCTCGGTTAACCCGGTACCTCGGTTAAGCAGAACTCGGTTTAGAGAGACTCTACTGTAATTACTTTTGAAAACTTGAAACATATTTTGTAAACTCACTTAATTATATATGTGATCGCAGCTTTCCTCAGATCAGTATTGACGTGACGTACTTTTGGTAAACTGTTCAACAGTTTTATTGGCCTTTGTTTGCGGTATACAACTTTAGAATCAAACACCTCAATTATTTTTTTAACACCTTCATTTTCGTCATCTCCCAGCTCAAAAACAAATTGGCGCATGAAGCTGTCCCTAACCTGTAACACATGAGTCTAGTTTAGTGATCAATCATTTTTCAACCTTCAATATACTAATGTGCATGTAAATTTAATAAGAACAGTAAATGTTTTGTGGACAGTAAGTGAACTGATAGAGGCAGATTCTATAACTACTGGGACACAAATGAGAGTTATCACCTTGGGGAGAATGTAGTCTGAAGGTATTTTATGCAGGCTGACCATCTGAGGACTATCGGGAAATTTTTCAAAAACTCGTAAGCGAAACGGTAAAGTTTCTTTTATCTCAGCACTCTGTTCGCGGAACTTCAGTTGTTTGAGCTTCTTTATATCCTCGTCAAGCTCCAAGTTATCCAAAATAACAGCTACAAACAAACTGAGCACAATCTGAAACAAAAAATATAATATACAGTGCTGACTCAATGTCAAATTGCATTACTGTACAAGTAAAATAGATATTCGGTATGTTCACTGTGTGGAATAAAATATTAATGATAGTAAAACTATCCTTTAGTTCTATAATAAGATATACTTTACTGAAGAATTCAGTTAGTAACATTATAAATATTACATGGAATAGATAGTGTTACTCACCAAAGTAACAAAGAGATGGTAGAGAATGAAGTAAACGGCCACCAGGGGAGCTAAGGTCTCCCTTGTACGTAACATCGTTTCGTCCATTACTTCAACCCAAGCTTCTTGAGTTAGAATTTGGAACATGGACATGAATGCCTGAAAGCAGAAGTAAAATTCTGAAATACAATTTAGTTACTCAAAGTTTAATAACAAAAATTTATTCAGTACCTATATAACATTTACTAGAACATAAAATCTATTATATCTTATCTATTACACTCACTGTTTGTTTTATATACTTTATACTCAATATTTCTCAATACATTAACATTTTTATTTGAGAATCTTATAACTCAATAGGTAGGATTACCAGTACAAAGTACTCTGCGGATTTTATATGCAATATATCAAACTGATTGTGTACCGGTAAACTACGTTGTGTATTTTGCAAAATTCAAAATACACTATTATACCACAAATAAAATTTACCTACCTCAGGAAAACTCTCAAACTTGTTGAAATCGCACAAGAAGCAAAACAACTGCATGGAAATGCTGGACGAAATAATCAGCAAACACATCGTAAATATTATCAGACTGCCAAGTTTCTTTCCTGGTCCGAATATTTTGTAAACAAAATCTTCTAACATTGGGGAAGCTTTGATAAGACGAACGATTCTCAGAACCTGTAATCAAACATTATATTGCAGACATTGTGTCAAACAATAATAATGTATTAAGTTGTCAAACTTATATTGTTAGCCTATATTTAGCCTTGTAAGTTTTTATACAAGTAACTGGATGAAAAAAATTATAAACAATGCTCTAAATTCAGTTAGTGTGAACGTTCTAACGTTTTTTGTTAGTAGAACAAAATTTCTCAACCTGGGGGTTGCGACCCCCAGGGGGGTTGCGGGCAGGGTCCCATGGGGTTGCGGAAGCCTCAAAAATAAATAATAAAATAATGAATTTAGACCCGATTTATCAAAACAGGCTTAGATACTTATTTTTATTTTACTTATTTTACATGCCAAATAAACAGGACACGGACACGATAATAATAAACCACGCCGGTTGCGAGATGTCAACAAGCCGATTACAACGTCTCTTAAAAACACAAAGGTACAAGTAAACAGTTCAAAAGTAAATTTTGACGCATTCTAGCAGTGAACTAATGAATTACAACGAAATATTGCAGCAAATATCAACATGAAGCGTCGTTTTACTGCAAACCGCATTAATAGGTCATTAGCACTTTCTCGCACTTTTGTGATGACGTATTAATGCGGCAAAAACCGTTAAGGGGTTAATCAATCCACAATTGAATTTCAAGAATCAGATACCTGGAAGTATGTGAGACCGGAGAGGTAGAACTGCGGGATGATGTGAAGTGTCGTCCCGATGGTCAGGAGCAGTTCGAACTTGTGGTATGAGTGCTTGAAATACCCTCGGAACCCGAGGCACCAGATCTTGAATAGTGCCTCAAGGTCCAGGAATATCGTGAATACTACCTAAAACCAAACCATCCATTAATGGACAGCATTTAATTCTATCTGCTCATTACCAGTCTTAGACTTTATGTATTTACAGCAGAGCGTTGAAAATCCGAACTAATTGGGACCGTAGGTAGTTCAGATTATCGATTTGTCCACATTTTCAAACATAACCTACAAATACCTCTTGAACACATAATTAGGCCTACAGTATTAATGGTAAAGTTCTAGAATACAGTTAAATGAGACAAAATAATGTTATTTTGTACATATGTACATTGTGCATTACTGGAGTTTGTTTCTTGAAAAAATGTAAGGAAACGAACAAATTCAAAATAAAAATCACACAAATTTCTCACCTCAATATAGTAGTACTTCTCATAGAAAAGGCGTCTCGGTCGTTCATCATGTTTAAAATGCATGGTAGCGGTGACGATTCCATTTGCCAGAATAACACCCATCATCAACAGACGAAACGAGGCCGAGCGCAATATTGACTGGCAGATCGGAGGTGCTAAACCGTTATCTTTGTTTTCGTCAAGAGTCACTAACTTCCATCCATTGTCATCACCAGTTAGTATCTGTTCGCAACATAAATTGTTATGTAAAATTTATATAGATTTACTCTTTCTGAATGTTATTCTTATGGAGAATGAGTTCATAGATACAGCCTCCTTATTTAATTTCACCCTAAGCTTAATCATAATCATAAAAATTATTTTATAAATAAATGGAAATTCTATTTGTATGCAAGTCTGCTGCTACATGGGTATTTTAATTCACAATTTTAATTACATTCTTTAAGTAATACCTTGAATATGGCATATCTGGTAATCTGCTAACACCGAATCACAAGCGTGACTGATCATAAAA
The DNA here is from genome assembly GCA_023375725.1 of Nephotettix cincticeps. Lineage (NCBI taxonomy): Eukaryota > Metazoa > Arthropoda > Insecta > Hemiptera > Cicadellidae > Nephotettix > Nephotettix cincticeps. The sequence continues at coordinate 24,169,267 of CM041790.1, read as the reverse complement.
ACTTGATTATAATTAGATTAAAATTTTCATAAGTTTTAAAAAAAGATGATTAACTCTGACCTGAGACGCAGTTTTGTTAGTCATGTGACCTCGGATGCCCCACATCTGCTGAAACTGTACTCGAATCTCATTGAAGGTCTCTGTGATGACAGCAATGAACACATTCTTGACCAGCCAGGCAAGGAAGAAGATCATAGTGCTGAAGTAGAACACGGCTCGCCAACCGGGTAGGCTGTCTATGGCTCGGTACATGATGAACACCCAGCCTTCCTGTGAGGCCGCCTGGTAGACAGTGAATATGCTTGTCGCTGCAAACAAATTTCCTCTCACTTATCTTAAAAAAAAACCAAGATTACCTTACCTTATAGACAGGTATACACTACTGTACCTAGAAAAGATTTTTTTAAGAGTAGAGAGGCATGGAAATACAAAAAAATTGTTTTCTTGAGGATTTACGTAGATCCATGTTTGTAAAGTTGTACCTCTACATACCTGAGTTTGCCTCTAAAAGAGTTTGATGTTGAATACAACTAATCATGTTTTATAACCATATTATGGTTATTAATTAGGTGGCTTATGGACGGAATTGGACAGGATCAGGATGTGAGGTTTCAGTGGGCTGGGAGCCCACTGCGGCTGCTATAGGACTATGTCCTCTTCAGCCAAGTATAAGTTTTGTGGTTTTTGGTTGTAGGTTTGAGTGAGGTGTTGGTTGCGGATAATATGGATTTGTTTGTATATTGAGGTGAATGGAAGGTTTAGAGTGATTGGTTGACAGAAAGTGTGTTTGAATACAAAGACCAGAGCTAAGCCAAGAGCAAATATCCCTCGACCAAACGAATGTCTGGCTTTACTTGTTGTGTTGGAAGGGTTAGGTTTTGGGATGGATTTATTTATTGTCTACTAGTCCAGGTTGAAGGAGATGGAGACCAAGACCATAATAAGGCTACCTAGGGATTAGTATCCCACGCCAAACAAGTATCTGGCTTTGTCTTTTAACATGGATTTATTTGGTAGCAGTGAGGGAGTATGGAGTAAGGAAGCCATGGTCGTGGACAAGGTCAGGTGTATTTGCCCTGACCCAAACGAACTTCCGGACTATGGACGAGTGATGGATTATGTGGGTTTGGCTATGGGTTTAGAGTTTTGTATTAACAGTGAAATCTAAAACTAGAACCTGAAACATAATATACATTAAATACAAAGCAGTGACATTAAGCTATGGTGGGAAGTAGAGAAGCCACAGTCATGGACTAGGCTGGACGTTTTTGTCCTGACCCGAACGAATGTTCACACTGTGGTCGGATAGTGAGTAAGGTAAAGATGGTAAGATTTGGGTGCTGGGTACTACCTTTGACTATACATATTAATAGACGTGTCATTCATGGTTAAAAGTTGTCGCCAACAAAATTTCGGAAGGCCCGAGAGTGTAGTGCCGCTTCCTAGTGGCGAAGGCTGTAAGCTCACTTGGCCCCGCCCTCAGGAGTGCGCGCGCACGGCGCACATCCCTCTCTCGCTCTTATGATTGGTTGGAGGTTGGCTGAAGGGGGGGAGGAGGGTAGCAGACGGCAGCGCACCTGTACGTGGGACAACGCACTAACTCCCCAAGCCGATTCTAGAACAACTCAAGCCACTACAGCTTGCTCATAAGAATGGCACGTCTATTAATATGTATAGTCAAAGGTACTACGCTATGGTGAAAACCTGTTATTGGTATGATATCAGAGATTGAAATTTAGAGGTGAGTTAAATTTAAATGAACTACATAACAGTGACATCAAGCTATGGTGGGAGGTTGATTAGGTGATGGATAGAGTGGGTCAGGCGGTCTGTGAAATAAGGTTCGAAGAAGGGTTGTAGGGTATCAGAGATTCGGGCTCAGTCAAGGTATTTGGTGTTGAGGTGATGAAGGAAGTCACGGAGGTGTGGGATGGAATGGGTATCGTATACCGAGGTATTACAGGCCCAGGGAGGGAGATGAGAAACTAGGCGGAGTGCCCTTCTCTCAGTGGCTTCTCAGAGACTGGAGAGTAGTTGGTCTGGGCAGTAAATAGCAAAGGATGGGCGTAGGTTATGACTGGGCAGATTATGGATGAGTACAGGGTGGAAAGGGTGGAAGTGGATCAGGGACGGTCGTGGTTTTGGACAGTGAATCATCCGTGTTTTATAGTAAACTTAAATCATTCAAGTGTAGAATTACTGACAAAAACAGCGGTCTTCTAAGGATCATTTATTGATTTCCCAATGAGCAAAAGCAAACAGGTTCAAAAGTCCTGCCACTCGTCCTTTTCTTGAAATATGAATTCCTTGTTTTCAGGAACTTGCCAATATGCCTTTAGCATACAGAATTGGCAGCTTAACCAAGGCCTCTTTGCACCTCAAGCTCAATAACAACACTAGCTGGTATCTCTCGCTAAATTCCTTGATATTTGCAAATAGTTTATGATTCTTTGTTCGAAAAGTATTAAATCTTGACACAATCAAATCAAATTCCAATTTAAGTAATAATATACAAAATTAATGACAAAATTTGGTTACCAAATTCATCAAAGCCATTAAAGCCCATGACGTATCTGGACATTTCCAGCTTCATACACTTCATCCCCTGTGGACACTGGTATCCAGAGTCCGGGTCTACGGAGCAGAACGTATCAGGAATGGCGAGGCTGTTTATTGTGATATGCCTAAAAATATTCATCATGTTATGCATGGTAATGCAAAAGAGCGCTACAAATCAATAACTTTGTAAACAAAAGTTTAACTTTAACCCTACAACACTAGCGAACATATTTTTTACATGTGACGCCGCCATTTTGCCAACTACCCCCACCCTCTTCTGCTCAAGGTATTTCCGCTCCACCAGCGCTTGTGATTGTCAGTTGCCAGCAAGACGACATTGTGGTCACAGTGGTTCACACTTTTTCTTCCTGATAATGAGTGTCATTCTGTTTTCTACATGTAAGTTTTAAGTAGCGCTATTTATAAACGTGTTTGGTTACACGTAAAATTGGCATGGTACTAGTGTAATGCGCTGTATATTTTATATTATGTAATAAAAAAAACTACAGCTGCTTATTCTAATAGCTAATTAAAAACTATCTTTATTATTTAAAAACATATTGATAAATCAAAGTTAACTTTTTTATTGCATACATTGCGTAATGTATTCATGTTTTGAACGTAATTATTAGTTTTTAGCAATAAAAATTGGAAAATACATTGAATAAATGATAAATAAAAATAAAATAATAATAATATTTAATACCCAAGTCGCAGCAGACCTGCGTACTCAGCAAATTTCTAAATCAATAATATATGACAAGTTTTATCAATATTTGTCGATAAATATGAGAGTTAGTTATTTGCCGATTCTCCACAAGATTAACATGGGAAAGAGTGTGCAGGTTTGCTGCTGTTTTGCTTTTACATATATATTAATTTATTTAGAAAAAATTGTGTGTGTGTGTGTGTGTGTGTGTGTGTGTATATATATATATATATATATATATATATATATTACATACATATATACAGTAAATAAATATTTATATAAAAAAACACTGGGAACAAAAATTACGTAGTGCTAGTGATGACAGCCTTTTGGTTTACGCTAGGGTTGTAGGGTTAAATAATTTATTTTTAGAATAAAACAACTAATTTAATGACACAAAATACCACAGAATTAGAAATAGGGTGATATTAATAATTCAATCATATAATAAATTAGAATACCAATGTAAATTGAAAACTGTTTGTTAAACAATAATTTTACCAGTATTACCTAAGAAAATTTTTTTTAACTAAAATCATTAAAAAATTGGGTGTATCTTAAACAGATATAAATTTACTAGCTAACTTTACAACAAGCAATATCTTACCTTGGATCGGTTGTATTGAGTACACAATGGTTTTTTAGCTCTCCAAAAAACTGAACACCCAGTAGTCCATAAAGTGACATGAAAAACAGGAAGAAGAGTGTGACATTGTAAATCTGTTGGCTTGACCGTCTAAAAAAGGGCATTAAAAAACTTTATTAAAATCCTCCTTAGCAATAAAGACCTGTAAACATAAGAGTGTTGAATCATTTGTAGTTGAAATACAGAATAGCAATGATTGTGTACACATGCAACGCTTGCTTATAAATGGACGAGCGTTGAGACACATGTTGAAACATATCTTCCAAGAACACACGCTTTGATTTAAATTGAATGAATGATTTAAATCTGACTGTACAAAAGGATCAGTCACACACGTTTTTGAGTTGTGTATACCAGTTGTTCTTAGCGTTGTGGAAGAAAATTTGGTTTTCATTCTACCTCTTCGACATTCTTTAGTAACTAAAAAATTGTTAGCTTATATTTTCTTAGATTAGGGTAAAGTGTTACCGTGAGTTAATCTGTCACTTAAAATCTAAAGTACCCAGTACTTCCTTTGCCTTCGTCTTCGTGCCTTATATCTACGGTATAATACCCAAAGACACGCCTCTTCAAGCTTCATAGTGAAACTGCCATCATACCAACAGAAATCAAGGACGATAAACGCTGCACCTGTACACATAAGTGCACAGGCACTGTTAGGTCGTATGCACTCATGTTCAGAGCCTTTTTAGGCTCAGACTTTTTAGTCTGATGATTAATAAATGATTATATTCATGTGTCAAAAACTTTATCAATAATTAAATTATGAAGGGCATTCTTATTTTTAATTAGCAATAGCTACCAGCAATATCACTGACTTACTTGAAAATTTGATTGATGCGTGATTTAGGCATGGAGAATTTCAGGAAGACTCTAATAAAGCGTATCATGATGAGTGGGCGGGGGGAGCGCAGAATGGAGAGGTAACTGAACCGTGGAACGATGCCGAGCATTTCGAACATCTGCAGAATCACAGAGACCCACAGGAAGAACACCATGCTGGCATCAAACTGACACCAGTGGTCCTTCAAGTAAGGCACCTCTCCCTGTCAAACAGGTTGACTAGTAGTTGAGAAAGTCATTGATAGTGAGTGAATAAAGGCATAATTTAAGTTAAATTTTACAATAAATAATCTCAATATATTACAAATACATTCACTTCAATCCAACTGATGTTATTTTAAAGAATTTTAAAAAGTTATGATTTTTTAAGGAAACAAATTTTTATTTCAAATCTAATCAATATTATTGACCTCTTCTCAATGAATGCAAGTGTAAACATTATTGTAACACTGGTTTGATTTCATTAGATTCGATTAGATTATTGAAATGGCGACCATACCAAATGGTTTTTAAGCCAAGTATGAATGAGGATTGAGTGTATTATGATTGTGGCACGATCTTGTAGTCTTGTTACTGACTAAGGCTGACATGTTCCTTAGACAGGACAGTTATATACCAATAGCGCAACAGCCGCATGCCACCCATCTCGGCCTGCATGAGGTCTAGTGCAACATCAAGCTTCTGCATGTCCTGCACCTGATCCCACCACCAAAGTCTTGGGTGCCCCAGTGGTTGTTTGTCTCGTGGAAGATGCTCTAAGCTATTCTTAATGTGGAGTCCAGCTCCCTTCTATCAACGTGACCTGTCCATCTCGGTCTTCTGCTTTTGATTAGAGCAATGATGTCAGGATCTCAGTAGAGAGTTCTTAATTCCCTGTTGGTCCTTATCCTCTATGTACCTGTATCATAAACTGGTCCAAATATTGAACGAAGAACTTTGTTCTCAAACACTTTAAGTTTCTTTTCCAATTTCTTGGTAAGTGACCAGATCTCAGATCCATATAATACTATAGGTAAAATCATACTCTTGTAGAGCCTTAATTTAGTATTTTTAGAGAGTACTTTGCTCTTGATCAGTTTCTGAAGGACCCAATAGCATCTATTTCCCTGCAGTAGTCTAATTTTAACTCATTGGCATCTTTGGAAGGTATAACTCTTTACATTCAAGGAGTTTCTATGAATATCTGGACTTCTACTAACAAACTAAGTATTGGTTTTTTATTCGCTTACTTTAAGTCCAATTTTCCTGCATGTTTTAAAAGTGATTCCGCCAGGGATTTCAAACTATCATAATTTTCAGCTATTAAAGCTATATCATCAGCAAACGCTAAAATATTGATTTTCTGTCCAAGTAGAACTCCAGAATTAAGTTTTACAGTCTCTTTGAGAGTCTCTTCTAGGGCAAGATTGAAGAGGAGAGGGAATAGACCATCACCTTGCTTCACTCCTGTGTTTATGTTAAAGTTTTGGCCATATTCACCACTAATTCTGCCTTCTTTTGCAAGCTTTTGCTAAATTTATTAATTTTGCTGGGATCCCAAAACCCTTCAATAAACTGTTGTCAGTTGACAACAGTTTATCATTTTATGTCATCCGTATTATCCGTTATCTATCTCATTTAGTTACCTTACATGTTCTTTTCATTGTGTTGCAGTTATTTTATATTTATTTCTTCATTCAATTGTTAAATTTTGTATCATTCTTGTAACCCGCTAGGAATAATAAATAAATATGTAAGAAGATATTCACTTACCTTCAGAATGCCTCTGATGTGCATTTTGGCAATCATCTCAGCAGTAAAAAGGAATGTGATGATGAGATCGCAGCAGAATGTAATATACTGGAGGGGAGGGCAGCGCTCAAATGTTTTCGGTGTGTTGAGACTGACAGAGAGAAGGCTAATGAGGGCACACGCTCTCATCAATCTTCTGACCCATAGCTAAACAAAAAACACCGAAATGCTATTTTGCTGGTGCTTCCTACATGAATATAATACCACAATGTGATGTTACATCACGTTAACTAATAAAATAATCCTTCAGAAACTCGTTACCTAGTCACATAGCGATGATCTATTAGATAGTAAGCCTAAATTTTTTACTCCCTGAAAAGACTCTAGGCTTACGTTTGTTCTACTTTTTAGGCATATAATTAAGTCAGTGGTATTTTAAGATATGAATACCTGTCATTATGAACAAAAAGTTATATAATCTATCTTACTATCTAATTAATTGTTCACATTGGAAAGCCAATTATTCTCAATAATAAAAATAAAAGACCTATTGAGACCACATATTTAGGATTGAATTGCCATAACTGAAACCTAGTATCTTTTACCCTTCTATTTGAATGATTTCATCAGAATTGGAATGTCTGAGGCAAAATATACAATACAATAAGACCTTATTCATTCTTAGCAATATAAGTTCTAAACAAAAATAATTTCATTCAGTTTTTACAAATTTGTTGAAACTGGTGAGATAAACTGTTATCATAAACAATGTCAGCACGCTGCTCTATTGATGTGACCAGGCCGAATTTGATACAATACCTTATTATTCATTCACTGCTTCATGAAGTAGTAAATGAATAATAACCATTGAAATAACCAAATGAATAATTACCATTGAAACATGAATGTTTGAGACACACATTCAATGGTAAAAATTTATAAGGCATCCCCACATTATATTTAATTCAATTTAGTCTGCACATAATACATTGGAATGAGTTACCCTACATATTTTTTTTACATTTGTCAGAGATTGATATTGATTTATTAGGTAGGCCTAACTGTGCCTACCTTTTATCTAACCTTTTAATAAAATGATTCACCTTAGGAGATTGAGCTTTTTTTATTATTACTGTGGAATTTTCAATCAGTTTTTGTATAAGTAGCCTAAAACAGAATTTTTCTATGAAGCTGTAAATTTGTATTTTACTAATAGGTGATACAAAACATGTAGCCTATATAAATACCTCAAGAATCATTTTATGATAATTTTATAAACGTGTCCTATAGAACTGACTCATTTGGTAATATTAGATCCTGTCAAATTGTGTAAATTACCTTGTTAACCCATTCAATATCAGCACTTTCATTCAAAGCCTCTTCTGGCCCATAGTCAGCTAACACCTGATCTCCTTTCAAACTTTGTTTCCTTCCTAGCATCATGGTTGCAGATTGTTAATTTCCAACAGGCTAAAAATGATACGTAGTAAATTTTGTATTATTTTTCTTCCTGTCAGATTCAGATAAAATATAGAGGTTTAATCAACAATGTATGTTTTCCATCAATACATTTTAGCTAAATAATATTGAGAACATAAACTGTTTTATAGTTTACAGCTTATATTTATGCATTCAGATTTTGATCATTCATTTCCTCTGTTTCTTCCCTACTGATCCTGAAACATAAAAAAGATTAATGTTACAAGAGAGATTAAAGTTGTTGTACGAAGTCTTCTATATTTATTGCATCTTGGAGCATCTATTTAATCTTATTATATATTTTGCTTTATGTTGTATAAATGTCTTATATTTAAGTTCCAATATATTGTAAATAGCGTTGACACTAAATAAATTAATCCTCATGAATAGCAGTCAAGCTTTTCTCAGCTCAGTTAAGGTCTTCCTGGCTAATTCTGTCCATGTCATGAACCAGGACATTAATTAGCCTATAAGGATTAAGTGGACTGTTACCTTATAAAGAAAATTTACATGTTTAATATCTTATATTTTAGTTCAAAAATGTTTGACACTTGAAATTAATTTAAACATCATAGGTTAATATACCTAACATTTAGAACAATTAATAAATATTCTACTAAAAAGGTAATATTAGGATATAAATTCAATTAATAATTCACCTGTAACTTTTTCCTAGACATCATTTGTATGTATGCATATCTACGCTTTTGTAGGCATAACATTATATTACAAATTATAAAACATCTCAAAAATTGTTTTCATTAATAGATCTATGGATTAATCAATAATTTGTTTGTTTTCAAGTTCATCTGACAGGCGCCTCAGACTTCCCAACAGGCGACAGACAGACAGACAAAGAAGATCAAACTTAGCATAGAGTACGAAAACACAAAACTCCTGGTAATATAGAATGTGATCAGAAAATAACGGATAGTAAAGAATAATAGAATGTTGTCTACTTTGTTATTAAGATTAAAATATTAATTAGCGTGAATATAAGTCTATATATTATAACAATAACACGTTAGATATTTAATTTAGTTTTTGATTATGTCGTAAATGTGAATCCCAAATTGTACTAGAGAGGAACGTTTTACTATAACGGTTTAAAGTTGACTATCCGTTCAACTATGATAGTACCTACTCATATTAGCCTATATTTTTCCTATAGTTTTGTTTCAGTTTGTATCACCGGTCACCGGGCTGAAGCTCAGGAAGGTTTCCTGGTCATGTAATTTTTGTATTCAAGCATATTTTTCAAGCTTCCCCTAATTGGGCAATACTGCCTGTTGGGGCGGCATTTGCAGCTATATTGTGTAAGACTTTTGGCCATATTTACTTTATCATTACAGAAATTTCATTTTTTTACTTATATTAAATTCAGGTGACTGTTTTATGTTTATTTTCTAATCATGAAATGTATGGCATTAATGTATTGTGTTTTTGCTGCAATAAAGATATTTGTTTATATTTCTCTATATGTACCGTACTCGTGTTACCAGAGTTGTATGCAACAATTTTAACATTGACCTATTAGGTCAATGGTAAAATGGTATAGGTACAATGGTTATATTAATTGTTTCCAGGGAACATAATTTTAACAGTCTTGATAATCATAAAGCTAAAATTGATTACTATTCTTACAATAATTATTTCTATTCGTCTTATGTAAGATGCAATATTAGACTGCAGTCAGTAGACTTAAGCACAGATATTACTAAATATACATCAATATAAACTTTACTGGTCTCCGATAAAATACTTATAGTTATGAAATATTTCAACTTTTACAATAGTACTTTTTTATAAATTTAAAGTGGAATTTACACTTTCAATAAACGTAATAGACATTTAATAGACGTGCAATAGACATTTAATATGTATTGGTATTTTATATTTATTACTATTATCTTTGTTACGTAATACTACTACTAATCATCTTGTTCTCTATGTTAATGAGAAAGATGTCTATTATCATTCCTTTTTCACTGCCTCAAGTTCGGCGACTCTGCTCTCATTCCGTTTTCCATTCAAAATTCTTGTCGTCATTGTTACATTACCTATCTTATCACTTCTTGCTTATCATTACTGTACTTCGTTGTTGACGAACTGTTTGCCCACCCTTGAGTGCTTTCAGTCTACTATTTACTTGTATAATAAGTATTTTTTATTAATGATTTAATGGCATTACCAATTAAACGAGTTGTTAGTAAAATAAAAAACAACCATGTTCAGTTTCTTAAATCTTTCACTAAAAACCCCAATCATAGATTGTGTTTTAGCTACAGATATTGTTCTACTGTGAGCCAAAGTAAGTGATTTATTTTAAGCTCCAATTTTTATTTTGACAACACAAGCCATGGTCTACTTTCAATTTTATTAAATTATGATGAAGAAGAAAATAACATAATGAACTCGTTCACTAGTCCAATAAACTCATGGGAATTAAAAAAAACATTTATTGGCCTAATGGAAGCCTTTTTTTTAATAAATTAACATCAAATGCAAATTACAGTTGTCATTATTTTACAAAAAACAAATTATTATGAGTGCTTGAAGTGTTATTATGCTAAACTTGTAAAATATTTTAAAGTAAATGTTATTTAGAAGGTAAGTAGGCTAATTATACTTACCTTCTGTATAATAACCTTTATTATTTCTTACATTCTGTATCAAAGTGATAATTTTTTAATACCTGATAGGCATTTTTTTACATGACTTGTTGTTTGTTTTGCAAAAAAATTTATAGACAATTTTTATTATTACAAAATATTAATTAAGAAAATAATTTTAATAATAATTAATTTTATTTTAATACTTTTTAAATCATATTTAATTTTTTTAGGTTCTGATAAATAATTTGTGAATGTAAAATATATAAGTGAATGTGGTAGAGTACATTTATAATTCATTAAAGCTTTTGGTACAATATTTTTTAATATAAAATTTTTATTTTTATGGATATTGCAGGAAGAAATACAAATATTTTAAGTTTATAGCTAAAAAATGTGGTTAAATGCACTCATTTGAGTTTTTTATTGGTGTAGCTAAATTGATGTGAATATTAAAAAATACAAATGTGAAAAAACACAGAATACCATAGTTTTTTTATTTTGATTTTATACCTTTTTTTATAATATTTTCTATTGTTTTTAAGAGTAGAGTAACGATAGCAAAGTAATCGCAGGGTTAAATGTATTTCGTAAAATTTTTTTAAATCTCTAGTTTGTAAACTCAGTGATATTCGGAGAGGACGTAGCATTTGGAGGGGTGTTCCGCTGCTCTGTGGGACTACAGGAGAAGTATGGTTCAGATCGAGTGTTCAACACTCCACTGTGTGAGCAAGGAATTGCTGGATTTGGAATCGGATTGGCTGTTGCTGGTTCCACTGCTATAGCCGAAATACAGTTTGCTGATTATATCTTCCCTGCATTTGATCAGGTTTGAGGCCTCAATAGAGCACCATCATCTACAAATTAGTAAATTTAATGTATGAGTATAAATCTAATTTATCCCTAAAACTTAAATATTAATGATTTTATTTATATACATTCAATCACAGACTGGATCCAACTGCCTTTAATAATGGGGATAAATGATAAGCTAGTTTTTTATACAATAACTAAAAAATATATCATCAAAATTATCATATTCATCCTTCACTGATATTCAGGTTAAAATACCCTGAAAGATTGTGTCCTTCTCAAGAATTTATAGTGCCTCTTTCAGGATCACAACATCCAGGATCAATTTTGTATGAATTCAGACCATAATTTTAAAATAACTATGACTCATTCTTCTGTTCTTATTCTGTCTGTGCCTTATTATTTTAAATAACAAATATTGAAAAAATAGTTTATATTAATTTTATTTAGTTTTTATTTCTGTTCAGTAGTAATTTGATTTAGTTCCTGGCCACTGTCCACTGATTAAGGACATTATAGAATATTATCACAGTAAATAGACGCTACAGTGTCTTTACCACTCTGAATTTTAATTATGAGGAGTTGTTAGCCATGATTTCTTCAAAACTGTTTTTATGTGTAATATTGTATGATATTTTATACAGAACATTAAAATTCCAAGTATCAATCAACAGCCAATATCTTGTCAAATGTTTCTCCAGATAGTGAATGAAGCGGCCAAGTACAGATACCGCAGTGGGGCCCAGTTTGACTGCGGGGGCCTCACTATCCGCGCCCCATGTGGAGCTGTGGGCCATGGGGCCCTTTACCATTCACAGAGCCCTGAGGGTTATTTTGCTCACACACCTGGACTTAAGGTAGAACTGACTCTGACTATACCATTTTAAACTATCTATTGTTTGTAGAAAAATTAATTTGGATTCATTTTTGCCGTTCGTGGAGAAGGTTTTTTTAGTGAAACGAGAAAAAAAGTTTATATTTACTTCCCTGTGGGAAGTACGAGTAGGTTAGATCATGGATACGTCTAAAGGTAATGTTCTTCTATATATTTCTGTTCTAGATATTTTTTTACACATTCTGTGCATGATGTAAGCCATTGATCCAGAATAAAAACCTTTGAAAAAAATACTTCATCTGTACAGCTGTTCTTATTATTTTATATAAAAAATTCAATACAATAGCTCTAGTTTTTTCTTTGGAAACCTGTTACATATTTTTCATCTTAAAAATCGCCAACATCCCCCGAGCTAAGACATATCCATGTCATAAAAATGCTGGGTGGCTGCTAATTCATCTGTGATTTATAAACTATTTGAACTAGATAGTTTACTTATATTTGACTTATTATTTTAACTCATATTTGATGATATTTATGACTGGAAATATCTAACCACAAATCTAAAGCCTCAAAACCACCAGCCACCAAACTTAGTCTACAAAAATGTAGACTGGCATCTCTTTGGGATGAACCCAGCTGTCTTTAAAATTTAAGATACCTGGGGTTGGGAAGACAGGAGATTAATTTTGGTCGGATAATAGTTTGTCTCCAATAAAAAACTAATTGTGCATGTACCCATACAGATTGGGATTGGTTATTAAAGGAAAAGGGATTACTCCACCATCTGGTATCTAACTGCCCAATTTGATATGAAAGAGATGTATTCTTGTTAGAGATCATAGTCCGCTGGAAGGTTTTCTACTCGTTATCAATAATGTGCATAGATTGACCATTGAGGGTTCGATACTGTCGACATGAAGTTGACAGTAATCTGCAACACATTATTAACTGTGTAGCAACAAGATGGAAAGCTATACTTCAATGAATTTTAGACACAACAACATTCTTAACTAGTAGAGGTTTAGCTTTCCAAGGGGAAAATACCCAGATCACTTTTGTTCACAATTAAAAGTTTTTAAGCGTTCTGGACTTAATAAGAATTTATGACGAAGTAACTCATGAACATTTAGCCAACGTAAAAGAAAACCAATTGAATAAATAAAGTATGATAGGTCAAGCTCACCATCTCTCATGGTATTCACAGAATGAATTTATTTCTCTTTGTGGTAAAAAAACTATTGAACACTATTTTGTACCAAAGAGAAGAGTCTATCTTCTATGGGATTATTATTGATGCTATCCCTGACATTTTCCATCAGGAGCAGAATTTACTAACTGTACGTACCATTTTTACATTCAAAGAATGTGAAAGATTTAAGAAATCAATGAATTTTAGCTGGAAAACAGGTGACGAAATACTGTCCAGTGTCCACTTTAGACAATATTGAAGTACTACTTTCCAACTCTCGATATGACAACGGCTCTGACATGTGGGGACACATTAAAGGTGTACAATTAAGAATAGTTGAAAAAATCAGTCTGCTACTTTTTCTCCCTGTGGAGCATACGCTCTCAACAGAGTTGGTGTAAATGCTGCAAAACTGAACCATGACATAGTGACATTTCTTGGTAACATCGATAATTTCTATTCTTTGTTCTCTAGCAGCCCCGGTCGTTGGGAATTATCAAAGCAACACGTCTCTTTGCCTTTAAAAAGTTTTTCTGAGTGAAAGAATTCAAGCTGTAAGACCGATAGTCAAACATTATCCTTCGATCCTCAAGGTTTTGGACCTTCTCCTGGAAGAAAATCATTTGCCTACATTGACTCCAGCTGCCAGAAATACTGTTTTAACGCTTAAGAGGTGTACTTTGGATCTTTTAATTCTCTTGACATCATCATTTTGGCACAAGATCTTGGCCTCCATTGATCAACGAAATGAGATCATACAAAGGAAAGGAATTTACTTTGTATGTTCAACACAGAAACTCAGCTGATTAAAGATTTGTTTAATGAATTGCAGGCCTTAAGAGTTTCATGGGAAATTATCCTTAATGAAGCAAAACACGTCGCCGATGCAATTGGCACTATACCAGTATACTCTCTGAAAAGAAAACCCAGTGTTGAAAATATGCCCAGGCAACTTCAGCAACATGCTTCACAGGATTTCAAATTTCCTGTTGTCTTTCCCGTTTTTTATTTCATCATGGCTGATTTGAAAATCAGATTTGCAAGCTGTGAAGAATGTTACCTGTTTGCTCCAGTTTTAGTGTTCATGGATCTAGACAACGAGGAACTGAAAGTTAAAACTGCCAACCACATTGCATATTACCCTTCAGACTTTGCTGATCCAGAATCTCTATTTGAGGAAACTCATATGAAGAATGTATTTGTATCAGTGTTTGTCAGAAAAGGACCCGTTGAAGTGTCTAAACTCAACTGATGAGAAAACCCTCCAGCCCATTTTCTTCAACCTATGCACAGCTATAAGACTTTTCTGTACAATCCCAGTGACAGTTTCAATGGCTGAGAGCTCTTTTAGTAGGTTGTCGAATTGACTTCAATCCTGTCAACAAAGCACAACTGGCCAAACTCGTCTGAACTATCTGGCAATGTTGGCAATTAAGAATAAATCGGCGAAAACTGTAGATTTTTCAGGCATTATTAATAATTTTAGTGAAAAGAAAGCTATGATTAAATAGACTATTAAACATCAAAGCTTTTTGTAACCAGCATATTAAACACATCACAAACATTTTAATTGTTTGGTTCCTAACTTTGTCATAATCTTATTATTTTGTCAACTTGAATTTTAATCTTGGTCAGTAAGGGAAATCAATCTCAAAGTGTAAATGTACTTTCAGTAAAATAAAAGTGAATGATTTGCTTTAATTTATGTTTGCAATAATCTTGTCTTTATAGACAAAATTATTGCAAACATCAACTTTATAGTTGGGTATTTAGATTGAACTGTTAGCCGTAATTATTTCTTATCATCAATTATCTCTTTAAATTAAATTTGTAAACAGTTAAAAATTTACCATTTAATTTTTGAACATAGCATAGCACGGGGGCACGCAGTGGCGGCTCGTCTCTAAGGACTCTCGGACGCCGCCCCCCCCCAAAGATTTCAAAAAGGAAAAAAATAATTGAATACCGTACTTTTTTAGTTATAACTATGGATCCAACTAACCAAAATGTTTTAACAGTCGCATACAACAAAATTATAGGGGGAAAACATACAAAAATAGTGCGAAAAGTTCGTATTTGTAGCCGTGGGGCGCTCGCCAGAACGTCCGAATCCATCACAATGCATTTATATGAAGAAAGGTAGTGGTGGAGGTGGCTGGTGCTATGACGCGTCTGAGCATATCTCTTATGGAAGTCTTCAGACGGCGTCCGCGCATGCGCAGAGTAACATTTGTGGTGAGTTGACAGTTAGTTGCCGCGTGCCGGTTGGCTGTTTGTTTTTGTGTTAAAGAGGTTATGTTTGTATTGATGTAAGTAGTGTAGTTTTGGTACACAGTTAGCAATAAATTAACTGTGTTCCAGAAAAAAAAATTACATATACATTAACAAAGCTCGCGAATTGTAGTAGTGTTTGTTGTCTAGAGGAGGTAATCATTGCAAATATATTTTTTGATTAAGAACATCTTATGTTTGCAAAACGAACAACAGTAGTGTATTACAAATACATTCGCGTGAAAAATGAAGGCGCTAAACGTTAAGTTAGGTATTTACGTTTTTATTTACAAAATATCGCAACAAATAAAGGTTTTTTTAATATAATTTATCCATACTATCGAGAGTCCAAACTAAGTCGATACGTAAGACCAAGAGTATAGTATTTATTATTCAAGGTTTATGAGGAAAACTAGATATTTTAGTTAAAAAACGAAACACATTGCATCACAAATTTAATACCTAGATTGCTTTAAAAAGTCACTAAAATACACAATATTTTCAAAAATTTGCCGCGGGGAGAACACCCGGCCCCCCCCTCGCTGGGGGGGGTAATCCAAAACTCCCAGACCCTCCGGTGTGCGCCCCCCATAGCATTTCACTTACGAGCCGCCACTGGGGGCACGACCATGATCCTGGTTACAGGGCCCGCAATCGAATGTAGAGGCCGTGACATCCCGTATTTTATAATATTTGGGGAAACATATTTTGTAACATTTTTATAGAGAGCATGTTTCTACTAAGACTTTGTTATTTCGATTTAAGTCAAGTATTTGCCATTTTTGTCTCAGGTGGTGGTTGCAAGTGGAGCTCTCAATGCCAAAGGCTTGTTGTTGTCCTGTATAAAAGACAAGAATCCCTGTGTGTTTTTTGAGCCGAAAATCTTGTACCGATCATCTATAGAAGAGGTGCCATCCGGTCCATTCACCTTACCTCTTAGCAAAGCTCAAATAGTCCAACCAGGTACATTTTGCTTCTAAGTTGGTGAAATTAACGCTATCCGTGCGGCTAGAACTTATAAACGCAGCACAGAACAACGTTACGACGCTGCTAGCGCCTATAGACGCGACCAATCATATGACCATAATTACTGTGATGTAGTTCACAAAACAAACGATAGAGTGCATGGTGATGTTGATTTTGCCTCAATGCACTTGAAAAACCAATATAGTGGTTTGTTGGAATATTTCGTGACTGAAATCTTTTGCTAGGCAATGGTGACCAGTATTTGTCCGCCCCGAGTATCCTTTTTGCACTTGAAACAAGAGTCGTTACGGCCAGCTGTTTTCACTCTCACTAACCTTGTTCACATTTGTCGATGTGTTTTAGCAGTAAAAAGTATATATTGTGTGAATATTTTTGTGTGAATGATTTGTTAACTAATTATTATTAACTGAAATGGCTCATCCAGCCAAAAAGTTACTTTTTTAATCCCTCAAAAATATTTTTAAAATCATCATTTAATATCAATGTAGCAAATTTCCATCTTCTACTTTATTTAAGCTACTTAAGTCATAAAAAAATTGGGAAATTAATATTTTGATTTTTTTACACTAAATGAACATAGATTAGAATTATTCTTAACTAATGCTTTAAGGGTTAAAAGAAATCAGGCATTCTTTAACCCTACAACTGGTGGGTATTTTAGCCTTAACTGAATGAAAAAAATCATTGTTTAAATATTCTTTTAATAATCAGTATAAACACAAAATTTGCCCCCCTTTAACCAAACAATAGTAAAACAGGTGACCACTGCAATCCCAATCAAGCTTGCAAATGCCGTCAACTTGCACCCAAGTCTGTCACTGTTTAGTTAAGGTGGGCCCCCCATTTTACCACACATTTGCAAGCGAAATAGGGATTGCTCATGGTGGGGATTCAAACCTGAGTAAGTTAATTCCAGCTTTAGCTCACAGGCGGTGGTGAGTCGGCTAGATAGCCCAACAACTAAAAAGTTCACAAAATTGACGACAGATGGCACCACCTGCCTGATGTTTGACGTCACAAAAGAACCCACCAGTTGTTGGGTTAAGGTGAGATAAAACAGCTGTGGTAGCTATATTTTCTTGAAATATCTCCATGTTCGGTTGTCACCAGGGCCAGATTTAGGCAGATAGAAGTAATTAATAAATTAGTCTGAATTACATTCAGTTCAGGGATACTACTATAATTAACGATTAATTAATAATGTATTAACTTAATAACTAATAATGGATGAATAGTTTTTGAAACATCAGTCAGTTATTAAAATTCCATCAAATACGTCTATTATGTTATTTTGTAATTAAATTTAATATATGGAACAACACTCAGTACTTATTTAATCCTTTTTCAAAATCAAAGGGACACCTAAGTCCAAGATGCTAAAAACCAACTGGACTAAAGCAAACAAGTTGACTCAAAGGTGTTGGGATTTTATTTATTTTGGAATAAATTTATGTCTCTGTTTATGAAGGCAATATTCATAAAATGTATATCTTACAGTACATGGTTAAGATAGATAATATTAGAGATTGGTTTTATCTCATGATAAATTTCTAATTCCAATGCTTATAACTTTTAATAATATAATTTTGTTATTACAGGTTCAGATGTCACTTTGATTGGTTGGGGTACCCAAGTCCATGTTTTAAAAGAGGTCGCAGATCTGGCCAAAAAAGAATTGCAAGTCAGCTGTGAAGTCATTGATCTGCTCACAATCTTGCCTTGGGATGTGGAGACAGTATGCAATGTGAGACTTGAGCTTTAGTTGTTTAAATGAAGTATCTTAACCCTTGACGTCCTGGGTGAACTTTTTGTTACACTCAGTACTGGGTACAGTCTCATAGACTGCCTAATGTTTAAAATTACTTTTTACTGTTGGAAATTATTTGATCAATCTAATAAGTTAGTTCAAATGATTACTATGTGAATAATACAAAATTAAGTTTATTGATTACATATAATATATAAATAAATTTTAAAAAACTTTTAGGCCTACATGGTGAAATCTGATGAAAAATGTAAACATTTTCTAAACCATAAAAACGTGATGATAAATAATATGACAAAATGTTTATTTTCCATTCCATAGAATTTGGATGAATATAAAAAAAATATGATACTTATAAAAAACATATTATCATTAAAATTGAGACAGTCGCTTTACAGCTGATTTCAGCTTAATACATAGATCTTCATTCATTGCAAACTTTTCTTGTACACTCGAGGCAAACAGGTTTTTTACAACAATAGCAAATGTAGACAGTTTTATTTTTTTCTTCGGATCACTTGTCAGCATGTCTTTCTTTTATTCAATCTATGACCAACAGTGTCGGGTTTAGGCTCTTCTACTGTCAGTACTCGACAGATGAATGCTCGGAGTTCATAGGTCAGCTTCGTATTCGTATTATATATTAAAGGGCCAAAAAATGAGTGTCATACAGACCGCCGATGTACAGTGACGACATAAATGTCTATTTTTTTTCTGACTATTGTCTGCCGTCCGTTCCTGTCTGTCAATTCCACTCAGTAAGCTTGAGTGTTTGACCGAGCAGTGTGGTTGCCGTATTCAATAGAACAGCGTGTTTTCATAGTAGGAATATGTTCGTACAACTTCAATAATGTCGGTCCGTGAAAAGTTTCTTGAGAAGTATCCTGAAGGTCGAGTTCCTGCTAAATCAACCATTCAGGATTTAATTAAAAAGTGGCGTACAACAGGCAATGTGTCCAATATGAAGAGAGACAAACAACCAACTGTACGAACACCAGAAGCTGTGGCCAATGTACAGACCATTATTGGAAGGAGTCCTTCAAAGTCAACACGACGATTATCGCAACAAGTCGGAATTTCTCGAACATCTTGTCGGCGTATACTGCATGGATTAAAAATGCACGCCTATCGTGTGAGTGTTGTTCACGAATTGAAAGAGGTTGATTTGGCTAGACGTGTACGTTACTGTCAATGGGTTCTTCAAGAAATTGCAGAAGGTAACGTGGATCCATTTTTATTCATTTCTACAGACGAAGCATGGTTCCACTTATCAGGGTATGTAAATTCTCAAAATACGCGGTATTGGGCAACACACAATCCTCATGTAACCCATGAGAAACCACTGCATGATTTAAAAATTGGTGTTTGGTGCGCAATGTCTGGTCGCCGGATCATTGGACCAATATTCTTCGAGGAGACAGTTAATACTGACGTTTATCTACGGATCTATGAAGAATTTGTTACACAACTGAATCCAGAAGAAGTGTCATATGCGTACTTCCAACAAGATGGGGCAACCTGTCACACTTCTGATCGATCTCTCGCTCGAATCCACAGTGACTTTACTAAAGAGAGAACCATCAGTAAAGGCTTGTGGCCAGCCAGATCGCCCGACCTATCGCCTTGCGATTTTTATCTCTGGGGCCGTCTCAAAGGTAATGTCTATCACAACAACCCACGGACTTTAGAAGAATTGAAGCAAAACATACGACAAGAAATTGCCAACATTCCAGTAGAAGAATTGCAGACTGTTTTCCTGAACATGATTCGCCGTGCTGACATTTGCATACAAGTTGGTGGCACCCATTTTGAACAGAGACTGTAAATCCTTAAATGTACATGTTGTAAAAGAGACAAAATAAAATTTCATTTTACTTAATATTATGTATTTTTTTATTTCGCCTAGTTACTTTTTCAGTTTCCTGTACGCATTGTATGAGTATTACGTAAACTCGCTCGTGATTTTTACTCATATGAAGGGCCGGGTTATGAATCCATCGTGTACCGTCCTGAGTCCGGTGACTCAGACCACTGACGACAAATAAATCTTTAACACGTTCACTGCGGCATGAGTCTCAAGTGACTCACGAGTGCCTGGCTCTGTGTGCGGCGACTATTCTACCGTGGCTGACGCTCCTCGCTTATATTTCACACCTGTAATGCGATTTAAGTGTGGGTTGCACTGTTATTTAGTTTTATAAGTAGTATTTATTTATATACATATTTATATATGAGTCACCGATGACTCACACCACACTGTGGTTAATTTTTACTATATACTATTCTTCCACTGCGGCATGAGTCACGGGTGACTCATAAGTTTTTCGAGCGAGAAAAATAGTTCCTACGCGTTTTCGACTTTTACTATTTGCACAATTATTGTTTGAGGTTATTTTATGTCTGATGGTTTGAGTCTTCTGTTTGTTGTCTTGTAAAAAAACTTGATTTTGGTTGAAATCAAAAATCGTAAATGATCACCATCATGAGTCACCGGTGGCTCATGACAATTCATTCACTGTACGATCCTGCGATCTGGTGGGAAATATTTAAATACTTTATTTTCTAAACATATTTTTTTGTTATATCAAGACTAAATACTTGTACTGGTACTAATTTAAAAAATTTCTTTGAAGCTACAAAATCCCTTATTGACCTCTCACGTTTTCTCCTCTACTCAGACTGTATCTATGTCAATATCTAAAAGTGTAGTATGGGTAGAACACAGGAAATTAATACCGTTATCAGAATTAATTGTCCAAAAATCCTAACAAACAGTTTGACATGAGTAATGACATTATAAATATGAACAAGTAAAATTATAACTGCAGGTTAGGAGATAGAGTTATTTGGGCTTAATTAAAGAAAAATGTTTCATGATGAAAAATTCATTACTTTATGATATAACATTTAGAATAAAACAGTAACAAATGGATATTAGATAAATAGTAAGTAATTTTTTACAGTCAGTGAAAAAAACTGGTAGAGTAATCATCTCACATGAAGCACCATTGACTGCGGGGTTTGGTGCAGAGATGGCTGCCACAATTCAGGTGAGAGAAAATAATGAATTAAGATATTTTTATCATATTTATTTGTATGGCCATACCAGGGAATGCTAGAGTTGAAAACTTATTCAAACAAATGTTGAAGTATCACAGATATAGAGTAACACCATCGGCCCATCATTTGGCTGATTAAGTTGACCGCCATATTGGAAAATGGTAGCCATTTACAAAAGTATTTATTTAATATTTTTAAGCCTCTACAAAAGCAAGGGAGTAATTTCCCCTTTACAAATTAAAGGGAAAATTTTCCGCTTTTAAATGTCAGTAGTTTAATTTGAAAGATACCAATGATGGCAATGTTAAAAATATCCTGTATAGTTAAAATTGGTAAAAACAATTTTAAATAATGGTGTTTGCAGCTCAATTTCTACTTTTCCATTTTTAACCTTTGATAAATTGAGGTTAATTATCTCTGAGTTAAAAATGTATCCCATCCCTAAGTAATGGTATGAGGTACAATACTAAAGTAATTACTTATTTTTTAGCCTTGAAAGTGTCAAATGTTATTGATTAATACGCCACTAGGGCTTTCCTCGTTGGGGTAATTATAGTACTAAGGCCAATCGAGATCGACCTTTTTCGCCCAAAATATGGAATGGTCCTAATGCTTGATGCTAGATGTGCAGCTGCCGACTTTGCTCATCTTATGCAGATAGGAGCAGAAATATCCGTCACCCTATAGGAATTGGGCCACGAAGAAATTGACCTTGCCAAGTCAAGAAATTGACTTTCCACCCAAGGTTGAATGTCTGGAATCATTCTGTGGGTCCAGCGTCCCCTCGACTCGGCCTCTCAATCATAATGCCAGAGGTTAAAGTTGTGGTCACTCTCTTCCTTGTTGGTATTCTCTCTACCTGCCTTGGTACTGTGACCATAGATCGTCTGTTTCTCCCTCGCAAGATGGTTAGGACACCCGCAATAGCCACCCGCATGCTGGATCAGAGATCATGCAGTATGCAGAAGCGACTCGCAAGCCTCTCAGTGACTCAGCGCTGGACTCGGGAAGGCGGTCACGATAGACACATCTTTTCAGGACGTGGGCCCAGACCTCTGAACGGGAAGGACCGACTGAACGGATGACATTAACTTTGCAGGGACGTGAGCCACTGATGTTGGGCATGAGCCAGCCCAGGGCTGCAACAGCCTTGGCGGCTTTGTGGCTCACTTCACTTGCTCGCCGAAAGACAGCTTTTTGTACTTAGTAGCAGGCTTGGTCTTGAGATTTTTGTCTCTTAACTGCAGAGGAAATAATGTTGGAATTACTCTCTTTGTTAGGACCACGATCTCTGTCTTGCTTATCGCTAGAGAGAGACCGTGAGCTTGCATCCATCCGTTGACTCTGGCCATAACTAAGCCAATTTTGAGTTTAGCCTGCTCGATTCTTGCTATTACCAAAGCATCTACATCATTGGCTTAGGTGACAAGAAGACTCTCATCTGGCATCTCGACTGTCAGCAAGTTGTCATAAGACACCTTCCAGAGATCGAGCCCCAAAATCAAACTCTGTGCAGCTCCATAAGTAATGGAGACTCATCACTGACCTTTGGTGGGTTCGTACAGCGGGACAAGCTTCTTCAGGTACGACTTGATGACCCTCAGGAGGTATGTGCTCCCACAGCAGCCCACAGCATTATTGCTCCACCCGGCGGGTGAAGTCTAAAATCATAATAGTTTGTTGTTACTGCGCGGTCTGTGCCGATACTGTGTCTGTAATCTAAACCACAGTAAGTACTATATATATACAAGTTTGGCTACTTCACTTCCTGGGATTCATTACCAAGTTTTTTTAAAACTAATTTCGAAAAAACGACCGGCTATGTTCAATTACTAACTTAGCCCATCAGGCAGTGGCATCTATCAAGAACTTAGTAAACTACGTAGTGTTAGATAGTTACTCTTCTCTGACCACACCATAAAATCAACTTATTTGACCATATCCTGAGATATATTGCATGAACTGTCTACAGTTTTACATTTAACCTTTATTCTCTCTCATACAATCCTAAATGTTTCCAGGAGAGCTGCTTCCTACACCTGGAGGCCCCAGTACAGAGAGTTACAGGGTTCGACACACCATTCCCTCATGTGTTTGAGCCTCTCTACCTTCCCACCAAGTGGCGCTGCCTACAAGCTGTTAAAGAAATCATTAATTATTAATTGTGTCCTGTAATTGATCTAACAATATTTATATTTTAAATAGAATTTTATATATTTTATTAAGTTTTATTTTTTACTTTCTCCCCTTGTTACTTGTAGATGGAGAAGCTATTGATTTTGTCAACGATTTTGAATTTGAGCTGAGGTTCCCTGAATCCACAAAAGTAGTTTACGGACTAATATCTGTCTGTGTGTATTGATTGTCTGATTTTTATGAAATTTGGTACATGGGTTTTTTTCATTTTTTAGGGTAATTACATTTTTAAGGTTAAAAACCCTTAACAATGAGAAACATACAAATTTCTCAAAATCCGCCCTAACAATTTTAATTAAAAATTGTATGGTTTATAGTTATTAATGTCTCAAATAATATGACACCATCCATATGTGTGTAAAACCAATGGTTCAAAAGATACAAGTATTTTAATGTTAAAGAACAATTTTATTTTCGGGCAAAACGATAAATTCATAAAATAGTTTAACTATCTCTATTGAAACGAACTAAAAAAACTAAAGAGATTAGTATTCTCTTATGGTTCTTATGGAATGTTAGAAAACATAATTTGTTCCTTGTTTCTCAAGCGTTTTCCATGAAATTTGGTGTGCAGTGTAGGGTCACATCAGCTAAGAAACCCTCTAAAAAACTTTGGTATTACCAGAGAGGATTATGTCCCACAAAATTCTTACAATTAATTTAACTTGTCTTCTGGTGTCATTAGTTTAAGAAATTGGATGATTATTTGTGAAATTTATTTGATTATATGTGAAAAATAATTTTCTCTCTTCAAGTTATTTTATGATATTAATGGAGCTCGATGTAGTCCATCATGGTGATTTGCTTGTGGTCAGTTTCACTGGTCGTAATTAGCTAATAACTGTAGCATGTAGCTTGTGGGCCCAAGGTGAAACTGGACTGGAATGAACCGTTTGCAGCCGAACACCGGATTGCCTTGACAAGGCCAGGCAACTTTTTGTTGTCTAAATTATGTTTCTTTTGCCAAGTGCAGTTGCTAGTGGACTGTTTAAACGGTGTTTCAAAACTGGGTGTGTTGCAGTGTCTGCCTTGCTTGTCACTGCCTTTTATAAACCAAGCTGATTGCAGTCAGTGTTGGTACTTCTTAATGATTTACAAGATTCTAACAGAAATTTTAGATAGCTCGGTATTTGCTATCAAAGATGCTATAAGTTACATTAAATTTACCCAGATAATAACTATAAAAATAAGTAAAATAAACATAATTATGTAAAAACATTTCTAAACTAATTTCCAAGTTGTATATCATGTATTTGGATATATTACTTTTACAGCACTTCTTAATAGTTGTCTATTATAAAGACTGGGATACTAGACAGGGGCCGTGGTGTGTCCTGTATGTAATCCAGCTACTTGGAAGTCACGAATTGTGGATAGTAATGAGCCATCGTCATTGGGTGTAGAGTTTTCTTGTGTAGATTAACGTCCGCACTATTGAATACTACGTTAATCCACAAAGAACATCCTCATAATTAGACCAGTTCGTAGTTCAGAGACAGTGGTCCGGACTCCATGTTAAAAATGTAGGTCACTTAGATATGCCATTTACTGTTGGGCTATTAATTAACAGTTCTGTTTAAGGAACATGTCAGCCTTAGTCAGTAACAAGACTACAAGATAGCACAACAATAATTTTACACTATTATTGCTCACTCATACTTGCTCCAAAAATAACTTGCTTAAAATACTTACCTGGGTAGGTTGCCACTTCAGTTAAAAGTATAAAAGTAAATAATATTGACTTAATATTATTGTACAGCTCTGTAAATAATATTTGTAAAGAAACGTAGTATACTAATTTACTGTAATTAATCTCACATCTAAATTATCAGCGAATTCCCCATAGAGTAGAATCAAACTTCAATCGGAGACTTTGATAATTTTTGTTTTGAGGTAATTAGAGACCAAAAATAATAGACAGTAAAACCTATACAGGGTGTATACCACCAGGAGTCCAGTCCAAAGTTATCCAATATAGCTAATTTTTTATTTTAAATTTGACAGTAAATGTCTGATGGAAGACCTCATTTATTTTTATGCTGCTCTTAGTTATATATATATAGTTGTATGGAAATTTCCCGCCTCATTCCAGTATGGCAGACAACTTTATTTTTTGTTATGAAACACTCTGTATTTTATTACAATTTTAGATAGAAAACACAATTTAAAAATGTCTTCGTTCTTCATATTTTTCTTAAGCCTAACTAATCAAGCTCTAGAGCATTTTAAAAATTTAATTTCCCATTTTAAAACTAAATTTATATTGTCTAAAAATAAACATAAATAGGCCTTCCAACTCTACTCTTGAAGACAGAAAAGGGCTTGGTGCTGAACTAAAATAGTGTGTGCACTTTAAAATGACCCTAATAATGTATGGCTTGAAACCATGAAGTTGAAACTACAACCAAAAGATCGCAGACAAAATTATTTTACACATTTTAATAAAAATAACCAAAAATGTCTCTTCACTTTTCCACTTCAATCCATTTCATATAGACCTCTACTATATATGAACAGAAAATCAACTTTATAGGGCCTACCTTAAAGTGTAGTATTTTTACAATACCTCTATATTCTCCTTCTCATCCCAGGACTATGAACTAGGACATCACCCAAAACAATCTTAATTTTCATTGTGGATAGCCTCTGGATCTTTGAATAGCAAAATTATGATTTAAAATACCTTTCTGTCGATCTATCAACTAGGATCTATTGACAGAAAGGTATTTTAAACCATAATCTTACATTACTTCAAGTTAGATAGTTCAGAGGGTTGCATCATTATATTTTCGTTTATTTCATTAAGAAAAGCTATACAAATCTCTCATCATTGCATGTAAAATATTGTTTTTAATAATTTACCACTACAGTACTTATATTCTATTAACTACCCCTTATTTTGTCCATAAATTTATACACTCTTATTATCGACCAATACCCAGCAAAATAAGGCGTTAGTTTTAATTTAATATAAGGACCGTCTCCTGAAAGTCGCCTTGGGTCAGGGCGGAGGCCTTCTCGATCTGGTTGATAGGTAATTTCGTGTCAGTTTGGGGATATATAGGGTGGGTTTCTCAACCCCGAGTATGGTTAAAAATCCTATAAATATCGAAAATTCATGACCCCGAGGTTTCACAACCCCTAGTATGTTTTAAAAATCAGCTGTCTCACAACCCACAACCCCGAGGTTTCATAACCCCGAGTAAGGGGCTGAGTACAGTCCGCTCTAGAAGTGAGTCCGCACTAAAAGCAAGTCGGCCGCCGCGAGCCTGTGTAGCGCAGTACTGTATTATGTGTTTTGTAGGCACTCTCTACAGACTGTATTGACATTAACAATATTTAATATTGATTGTTAATGATAACGAATATAAGAACATAATGCATCACACGTAATTTATATTGAATATTTCACACTCTTAACTTTTACAAAGTTTTCAATAAAGCAGTTATAATTAAACAGTAAGTAATGAAATCTCATTTCAACAAACCTTTAACCTATTTCATTTATCAAAATACGTTTACTGATTATCGAATAAAACTAGGTTCAAAGAGTTCAAAGGTAAATGTAATACATAACACGAAGAAACAGGATACTATATTATATTTTTAAAGTTTTACACATAAATATAGGGCCTAAGTCAAAAAGAGGGCATAAGCAGTGTGCGACGAGACGCGCATGTAACAAGAAAAACTAATGACACTCTCATTAACAAATACATTTTTAATGCAAATATTATAATTGATAAATAAACTATATTCACACTTGATTTAATGATACTTCTGTCAAGTCCCTGACGCTTTTGTCTCGTTGCTTACGTCAGCGACGAGACATTTCGTACTTATCACATCGCCACAGCTGATTGTGATGCCCAAACGAACTGAACAGCGTTGATATTTAGTTAGCAGAGCATCTAGTATAGTAGTTTAGGCATTATTAGATGAAAAACTTAATTATAAGCGTGAGCTACGAGATTTCCAGTATGTTTGTTTCACCTACCTTGAAAAGTGACAATCCACTCGTATTGTAACAACTATCGTAAATCCATTAAATTATTAATTTGAACACTATTACCACGAAACTCTACCAACTTAAATTGCAGCGAATGACTTTCCAACCGACAGTAGCGGGAAATTTCAAATTGCCCGCGAATACAGATGTAGGACCAGAAGACTTATAAAAATCGTTACTTTATGGATATAAACTAAATTAAAAGAAATAATTTTGCTTTTTGCATATTTTCCATTAGTATTGGTGTATTATAATAACTGTAATAAATATTTTTATTCTTTTTTAATATTTTGAACTTTAAAATGAGGGACAGGACGAATAAAATTTGGGTGGATACAAATACAATGGTTATCTAAAACTAAGAATTATTACATTTGAAAAAATAAATCAAATATCTATGCAACTATAGTACAGGGACCCTACGGAGCACGGCCGCTCCTGAGATGGTAACTTGGGACTCCACTGTTGAGCGGTGACTCACAAAGTGATGGAATATGGATAATAGTATGGGCGGGGTATAGATGGAAGTTGGTGATTCATGACTGCCTGTCCTGATGATAGTACGGGCGGGGTATGGGTGGCAATTGATGACCCATGAATGACTGTCCTGGTGATCTTGACGGGGTATGGGTGGCAATTGATGACCCATGAATGACTGTCCTGGTGATCTTGACGGGGTATGGGTGGCAATTGATGACCCATGAATGACTGTCCTGGCGATCTTGGCGGGGTATGGGTGACAATTGATGATTCATGTCTGACTGACCTGATGATAGTATGGTCGGGTATGGATGGCAACTGATGATTCACGAATGACTGTCCTGATGATAGTATTGGTGGGGTATGGTAGCAATCATTGATGATTCATGTCTGACTGACCTCATGACTTCCAAACATCACTCTTAGTACTACGTTTAATTTGTTGTTAGGAGGGAACGAGATTTTAATTAAATCCTTTTCGCATACACTTTTTTTAATTTTTGGACGGAAATGTTTCTCCTATTTTGGACCAGCATTGATTGTACAATGACTTCCCTCGAGCACTAAACGCGTTGACTTATCCGTTGGAAAAATTGGAAACAATATTCAACAGGCAAAAAATTAATAATTAATAATAATCTGTTGTTTTTTTATATTATTGCTCTAATCTATCTTTTAAAATTTTGTTTTTTTGTATTTGTTATTGTTAAGGTTTTTTATTGTCGTTACATTATTTATTTTATTTTTGTTATTTGTTGGTTTGAGTTTTTTCTGAAAATCATTTTTGTAACTGAAAAAGGTTTTAAAATAAAGACATTTTTATTTATTTTATTTTCTCGTATGGTCCACTTTGAGTGATTCAAACTCAAGACGGACGGTATTACATCTTTAACAAACTACTCCTATAGTGTGTTGACATAACATGAGTTGCAACTTTTTCCGTTCATTTATTAACTTATTTGCTATTAATAATATTCTTAATCGTAACTTCAGTTTTTATTGTCGAATACTTAAATGGATAAAGAGGGTGCTATGGGAGTGGGAATGGCATGCTGTGAGAAGGACATATATATTTAGTGATTTAATGTGAGAACTGTCTTGTGATAGGTAGATAGAGTTACTTCCTTTAAAACGAAAAACCAGAAATTCCATTACTTTTTACCCAAATCTATACGTATATGGGAATGAAGCGTTTTGTCTTTTCCAAAAGTCAACTGTTTCACCATTAATTAATTGTTTGACTTATAACATAAATTAACATGTGATTTGGAAACGCAGGATCATAAATAAATAACGTTGATGGATTTTTATTTTACACGATATTCTATCTATATTGACATGGATATTTCCTAACTCTGGGGGAGTGTATTGGTAATCCGTCTGACCAAAATTTGAAACGGAAGGGACGGCATATGCTTATGAGGACAGCTATTTAAAGGAACTGGAAATATTACCTTTAGGCACATCCATGATCAACGCTATTTCCCAAAAGAGAGTAAATACATATTTCACCGATCATGTCATCCAACAAGCGGTTCCCCTTCACCTGTAATAAACCACCGTTTTGGTGCAGAAGTGTAACTCATGTAGCTTGAGGTCGCTGAGTAGAAAGTAGAGGTTTGACATTGTACTGTACAGGCAAATGTATGAAACATTGGTGATTGCAAGGTCATCATAATGACAGGATCCTCGCAAAACGTCTAGACAAGGTCGCGGCTGTCGGCTGTCGGCTGTCGGCTCTCGTGTGACTCTCAGAGCACTCATCCTCGTACCACTCATCATACACGAGCCAGGAAGCCTGCCTCAACACGGCGCCGGCGTGTCGGATCACGCGTCGAGCCGTCCGAGTCAGGAAATCTCGAAAATATTTTCTCAACCTATACAATACAATGATATTTAAAATTCCAGTTTTCCTTTGATATAATGAAACTAAAATTTCCAAAATTTATTTTTTAACCAAACCCATAATGCTGCTACTGTTCACATCACTTTGTACTGAAATAAAATATCTATAATTTTACTCTCTTACGTGATATTATCTTTAATTTTAAATGTAGACTAATATAACTGTGGATAAAACACGTATCTTTTAAGCCCGCATTAGCATGACTGGGGTGGATCGCACTTTTAATTCTTAAATTAGAGCAAGACGGTGGCGTGTCCTGTAATACGGCAACTTGGAGGTCACGGATTGTGGATAGTTGTGTGCGATGGTCGGTGGGTGTAGTGTTCTCTTGTGTAGATTAACGTCCGCACTATTGAATACTACGTTAATCCGCAAAGACCATCTTCATAATTAGACCAGTTCGTAATTCAGAGGCATCTCATGAATCACACGTTAAACTGTAGGTCCCAGATGGCATTGGTCGTTGGGCTATAAATTAACATTCCTGTCTAAGAAACATGACTGTCTTAGACAGACAAATAAATTTGTTATCATATAATTTGTGCTATTTTGTTATTATGGCTTGATAAAAGTCCCCAGATTACATTTAATAAACTCATTTTCAATTTTTAAATTCATTTCAATGAATTAGCTTTTCTTTATTAAACTCTTAATACTTTGATACTTAAATAATTTCAATTTAAATAGCGACCTATCCATGTATGCTTGGATATTATTAGGCAAGAATCAATGAAATGAGTGTAAGATGATTATGGCACGATCTTGTAGTCTTGTTACTGACTAAGGCCAATTTCGTCACCTTAGATCTAATGTGATGAAATTTGAACTGAAAATGTAAAGAATTCGTCTCAATTACTGGGAAAAATCTCATGTTGCCTCTTTTACTAACGAACTACATTACTGCATATCTTGCATTTCTTATGTAAATCCAAATACAATTTATGGTAAAATTAAAGTTCCAAGGAGGAATGCAGAACTGGTTCCAACCAAATCTCAAAGCTCTCATACATGAGGTAGGGAGACACGCGTCGAGCCGTTCAGTCAGGAAAGTAGGAGTCAGGAGTCAGGAAATCTCAGAAATTGTATTTGAGACGTGATGGGATCAATTAAATTGACTAGGTAGTTTTGTTTTATTTGTTAGTGGTAGTAGTTTCACGTTATCACGTTATAGTTGTGGGGGTTTAACTTCAAGTTTGTTCTGTAACCCTAGAGACAACATTGCTCAGCTTACGACTATCGCATAATGAAAACTTGTAAATTTTTATCGTTATGTTTGGTACTACTGTATATTTAAAAATTCGAGCCCACTATTGGGCGTATCATCAGTTTTTTTAAATCTTTGAAATCGATTCCAATTGCAATTGTAATTTATCCAAATAAGGTATTCAAGTTTATCAATTGCAAAACTCAAGGAAGCTACAAAATATACAAACATATAAAAACGTTTGGCAACAACAATTTATTAAACAATAAAAATGAAATTACAAACACTATATCATTTTAATAGTGTTTATTGATATCGACATTGAACTTTTTACCCTACGATGATGCCACCACTCACGCCCAGTGGCGAAATGTACATCTTTACTTATACTTAATTTAACTGAAATGGCAACATCAGGAAATTAAACAAGATTGGAGATCTACAGCCAAGGTTAAGGTTAGTAAAAGTTAACCTAAGTATATCTATTTTGTGTTACTGGGTTTTAAATTCAATTTTTAGAAACCGAACAGATTTTATCAGGCATTGTAGAATTATTATTATTAACAGATTGTTAAAATTATGAAAATTTTCAAAGAGTTTGCGCTGCGACATTTTTGCCAGTTATTGAATGTTTCAATTCACATTGTCATTAGCTTTTAGCATTTTGTTCATCGACAAAGCAATGAACAAAATGACCTTGTGGTACAGGAAATTACAGTAGGTATATTGAATTTGAACAGTTGCATCCAGTTTCAATTATTTATTGTAGAGTGCATTATTATTTAATCTACAATAATAATTCATTAGAAAATTAGTTACTGGAAAGGCAACTTGTCCAGGTATTTTAGCCAAGAATGAATGAGAAATGAGTGTAAGATGATTGAGGCGCAATATTGTAGTCTTGTTGTTGACTAAGGCTGGCACATTCCATAGACAGAACTGTTAATTAATTATTAGCCCAACAGTCAATGGCATATCTAAGGAACCTACAGTTTTAACGTGGAGTCCGGACCACTGTCTCTGAATTACGAACTGGTCTAATTATGAAAATGGCATTTGCGGATGGACTTAGTATTCAATAGTGTGGACGTTAATCCACACCAGAGAATATCCCATCCACAAAACCATCGCTCACAACTATCCATAATTCGTGACCTCCAAGTAGCTTTAGCGTAAAGGTTGTTATTATTTTAGTAAATATATTATTAATGAGTATGCCGCAATGCTGCAATGCGTCGATGGTGGAATGAATTATGGAAACTGTATGTCTTAACTGAACCCAGCATCAAAAGGTGTTATGTTGTAAACATTTTCATGAAATTCCACACTTGAGTAAAACATTTTTTTAAATAAGGCTTGAATGCTTCAGATAAGTTATTATTAAATATATGGGAATTTGCTGAGGATGTAGGTTTACTGTGACGGGAGTAATGTATTTTCCTTTCAATTTTTGATATATGACAATGGACAATGGGTATTTGAAAAATTCTTATTACTCTCAAGAAATTCAAACATCCTAAAGTAGGGCTACTTTTAATAATTAACATCAAACTTAGTTTAATTAGTTACACTTTAACAAAAATAAATGATTTTTTGTCTTAAAAGTGTCTTTAGTTGAAAATATTAAAATGTTTTCTCATGAAACCACTATTGTACGTCATGTCGATACATTATGGCTAGAGGATTTCTTAAGTTCGTTTCTTCTATTCACGACCAGCTGCTCACGGTATAACCGTGGTATAACGGTTCGGCGACCCTACGTCACGTGGTTACATCACGCTTCTCACGGCGCTACGTTCCCTGTCTCACGCAGGAGAGAGCATGCCAATCGGTTAGTCCCACAGATGCACTGCCCAAGGACGACCAGCCAATGCTTTGAAAGGCGCAAGGTCGTTTTTGAAAGGTTATCCTACTCTTGACTCGAGTGGAATCAGAAAAACACGCCTCCTAACGCCAGGCTCTCCGGTGGAATTCTTTCAGCTTGATCACTGTAATTATGGACAAAATATTGCTTCAGAACTACGGGAAAATACCGATTCTATTTATCCTTAACTTAAGAGATATGCTATAGGATTAATTAACATTCCTTTTATGGTAATAAGTAACTCCGTCTCATGATTCAGATCCTTGGTCTCATATCTCGTGACGACAGCAGCTTATCGAAATTAAAATTTACTATTTTTTAGAGTGAAAATGTAAAATCTTCCTCCAAATCTAAATGGAGGTACATCAAAATATGGATAAAGTGTCGGCAATGTACAGGTACGTAGTTTAGAATTTATTTTAAGATACGTTATGTATTATGTTGGGGATATTTTACTGGAGTAATCCTCCAAAGCACAAGGATATCCGGTGAAGCACGTCTTTCTGTACAATATTTGCACAGCCATCGGAAAGAACGGGTTCGTATACGGTTGGAAAAGGTAGGGCAGTCTAAATAACTCTCAGAGAAATAAACAGAAACCCCCAAACCAATCCGGATCCCGGGCCACAAAACGCCCTCAGATCACACTAGGCCTACAGCCCAACTCCGCTGGACAAGGATAGGGTCTTCCACGGAGAACCTTTAGGGTACCCGCGCTAGGACAGTCTGTACAACACCCTCCCTTTCAAACCTGAGTACATGCCAAGTAAGCATGCTCCTCCTAAGAGCACAAAAATACACCTAACTATAGTTATAACGAAAAGGATTCGTAAAAGAAATGATAACAAAGGAATTTTGCCTTTCCGACTATGGAACCGAGGGTCACATTTCAGTTGTTCTAGCTGTAGAATAATTCAAGACAATAAAAATGAAGACTATCCGACCCTATAAGGGTGTGTATTTGTCTCAGCTGAGTACTTTCTTCACAGCCTTTCTGGTAGCATGTTACTAATTTGGCCACCGAAATGTGATTTTGAGAATATGTGGAGGCTGAGCAAAGTATTCCTTCCCTTGCATTGTTTACTGATCACCAAAAAAATGCTAAGGCATTTCGTACAATTTTAGCTGTATTAAAAGGCGGTCACTATATCATGATCCCGTTAAACAATAATCACCATTGCCAAGATTGGCTCTTTTTCAAATCCAACCTTCTTCCAGAGTAGCCGTGTTCATGAAAACTGGGGCAAAGATTTGACTGATACCACAGCGCGAGGCTGGCTGTTGTTCATTCGAGCCAACACAAATTTCCTATTTGTGTTGGCTCGATCTAATAAACTAGCTACTATATTAATATCAAAAATTACCATATCAATACAATATTTAAAAAAAACTGATACCAATATCATGAAATACGATGTTATTTGATTTCGAAATGTTTTGGTGATTACTGTCATCGATCATAGTGAACAAATCGCGGTAATTGGATAAACATTTTGATTTTATCTACGTATGATTTTATGATTTTAATCTACGTAAGCCTACATGATTGAATATTTAACGTATCACGTAGTGTCATTATTGAAAAGGGTGGTTATTTCAAATTATATTCCGAACACAGTTTTCTTTTCAAAGTTGAAATAGACTGCAGTTCTTTACTAACCAGTACAGTTAAATGTAATTTTTGGGAAAAATCAATTTGTGTGCAAATCAATGTGGCACTTGTTATTGAAAGTACGAGATGTTAGATCACTCCCATGTTGGAGTGAAATATTTACCGTTTTGAGCATCGGTAACAATCCAATTACGTAAATCAAATGTCAAAGCTGGACGGTCCAGAAAAAAATATATTCGTTCATCCATAACGAGCTAGTTAGCAACGAATTGGAAACTTATTTTCGAAAAGTGTAGAATTTCATTGACAAAGACAGTTTCTAAATAGGAATATAATTTTGAAAGTAATAAAGCTCATACTTGTACATATCATTTTCAGAGTACCTATCCTTTACTTAAATAACGGGTGTTTAGTATGAACAATTTCATACGTGAGAGAATCATGTTACAAATCTGCTTCTCTGGATAAATGGGATCTTTTATTTCTGTTAAAGTTCTGAAACCTTAATGCAGAATAATATAAAAACACTATTCACAAGTTTGTAAAAAGTATGGCCTACAGTGCTGTTAAAAAAATGCTTGTATTTACTTCCCTGTGGGAAATAGGTTAGATCATGGATATGTCTAAAGGCATTGTTTATAAATAGAAGTTCTTTTATCATCTATGCTAAAGGTAATGTTTTCTATTCATCTAAACAGCTGTTCTTATTCTTTTATATTAAAAATTCAATACAATAGCCCTGGTAGTTTCTATGGAAACCCGTTACATGTTTTCCATCTTAAAAATCACTAACCCCCCCCCAGAGCTAAGACATATCCATGCCAAAACGTATGTAAAATACATGCTTTGAATAATTTGAATAATCACCTTAAAATAGCCACCTGGATAGGTTAATATCTTGATATGAGTATGATTATGCCGTCACAACTGATAACGAAAGTACGAACCTACACAACGTATCATAATTCTTGTACTGTATGTTCGCTAAAACACGTACAGTATATCCATGGGTAGCGCGCTGGTCTAGGGGTAGAGCGCAGAACTTTAATGTCCAAGGTCCCGATTTCAAACCCTGCCAATCACCAATGGCTTTTCGCTAAGTGATAATGTCGCAACCCACCAGGTCTAGCCTGAAATAATGAGTAAAACTTTTCCGGACAACAGCCTAGATCAAGAAAGTCCTGGGATGAGAAAAGGGGGACAAAGAAAAATCCATTGCTTCGTCCTCATGTTTGAGAGATATTGAGTTATTGAATGAATGCCTATATATTCAGTTATATTCAATTTATTTCCCTTGCCTTATTATATCCAGCAACAAGATTCAGGATTCAACCTCCAGTGACCCTTAGGAACTGGTCCATAAACATTCCCGCCACGTGTCAGATGTTCGTGTTCGTTCCCAGTCGTACCAACACTGCAACACCAAAGTCAGGGGTCGAGCCGCGGTTGCAGATAGCATCATGTAATCTTATCCCAGAGCAGCTGCGGATGCGGGAGTGGATGAGAAGACCAGTTAGTAGACAGATCACGCTAGGACTGACTAGTGTCTAGAGCCACGCCGAAGACTCGGGAACTGGACATTTTTGAATAATCTTCTATTTCTATTCACTTAGTTTCTTATTTCTTTTGTCAGAAATTTTCCGCTACATTTGTCCAAAGTGAATATTTTCTCCAGTGGCACATAACCGGTCTTAGAGAGCTATACTACTCTATAGGCTGTTATACGTAGTTCAGAGTTAGTTGTCGTTCAGTGCATTGTAGGATGTATCTACATTCTATATTTCTGTATATTGTATATGGAATATACATTCTGTATATTCCAGTATATACATCACAATAGTACAGTAAGATCGCGCCACAATCATCTTACACTCAATCCTCATCCATACTTGGCTTAAAATACCTTGTAGTATGGTCGTCATTTCAAATAATCTAATCTAATCTAACTCTACCTTACATTTTAACTTATATTTTCACAACGCCGATTTCGGACGGTCGGTAAAATATCGGTCGATAATTGTAAGCAGGTGCTTGCACACACTCCGGGTTGCGTGGACCCCGTTGTTATCGGCCAAATCAGTTACTTCTTGTTGTGTCACGGGTACATTGGAAAATAATAAATCCTAAACAAGTTCTAGCTATGTGGTCATTGCATCGCCGGATCAAGCGCCTTAGTATTAAGCTTAAATACTGGATTATTTAAATCAACAAATGCAGGAAACTTTCTGGTTCGTTCTACTTTTTATTTTAAGAATTTAAAAAAGTAAGAGTAGCATGTTTTTCAACTTTTTCCGGATGTCAATTGAAACCTTTGATGAACTCCACGAGAAATTGAAAATTAACATCCATTATGAATATACAAAAGTGAGAAACGTTACCGGTATACCATCAGAAAAAAATAAATACGGCGCACACCAAAAACAACACCTTGTATAAAATAAACGGTATATGTGTACTGGTACATACTTTAGTAAATTAAATAGAACTACAATCTTTAATAAAACTGTCATATTTTTTAAAGTTTATTTAAATATTATTTACAATTGTTCATATTCTCCATAAGAATCACATTGGACATTCTCAGACAACGTACTGCGTTTACCATGGAATTATATTGAATTTTTATCTGGAACCGTTAGTCGAGGACTAATGATTCAATGAGTCGGTTTTAATTGCGATAGTCAAATTAATCTATAAAATTATTGTCATGCCAAAAATTAAAACTAATATTTTTACATTTAAGAACCTAAAAATTTTGAACCATTTATTGTACAGACATAAAGGGTGGTCTCATATTGTTTTGGACCTTAATACCTACGAACCATAACATTTTAATCAATATCGTTAAAGTGGATTTTGATAATTGTTTCGCATTTTTAAGGATTTAGGAGTAAATAACCCTTCAAATCGGAAATCCAAAAAAATTTTAAAATGTTTTCAAGATTTGTACCCGTGTACCAAATTTCATAAAGACTATCAGTGTGGTCAGGGGGTTTTGTACACAGACAGATATCAGTGTGAAAACCACTTTTTTGGATTCAGAAAGCCTCAAAACGGATATAATCCACTCTCAACTCAAATTGAAATTTTGACGAAAACAATACTTTCTCCATGTACTATGCTGTCTATAAGAGAGTAAATAAAAATTAGTTCACTAAATGAGGGCTATCGAGGACTGCCGAGGATGTTCAGCCGGCAAAAGCAGTGTGTGAGTAGTCCCGTGCGCCACTGTATCGCCGGCACCCGTTGCCGTGGCTCGGCGTGTGTGTAGGCTCCCACATTATCTCCTGTGGTCCACTACCGGCCGTCCAGAATCGACGTGTGTGTGAAAGTAGCGTTAACACGGCGTATTCCCAATCACAGATAAGGTTAATCTAGTTGAAGGTTCTGAAGCTATGAGTTAAAGCCTAAGCTCACTCGTCACATGACAAGTCAATTACGGGAAATGCATTCATGCACTTTTTATGTTACAGTAGTTATATTGACATTAAAAAAATATATTATCTGATCAGATTTATTAATAAGTACACCGGGTAATCCGAGCCCGGAGATCCTATTGCCTATCTAGCTTTTAAAGTCTGTTATCTTTAAAGTCTGACATCAAAAAATATTTTAATAATTTTGTCCATATAACAAACCAGCGTCCCCTATCTTTGATATATTGTGCACCAACATACAGGATTCTCCTCAGTTATATTATGGACAGATGAATAAGTCCACGGTGCAATGCTTTTTGAGAGTTTGTCATTTCATCAAGGCGTTTCCAGACCCACTTAACTTCTGTTGTGATGCTTCCGCAAAACGTATTGGACGTGTCATCCAACGAAATTCAATTGACATTTTATGGGGTATATTTTTAACCTGAACTGCCCATGACCAAGGGCCTGTGCGGCGAATGAAAGACAGCGATTTACCGTAGCGATGTGTTAGGCCTACAGAGGCTCATGATCCAGCAACGTTGGACTCACTTGGACCAGCGTGTTACCTGTGTTACCCATGCCGGTAACTCAGATTACCTTTCAGTCCGATAACTTGATGTAAGGGTTTTCTATACATTCAAGCTCAAAAGTCCCTTAATAAAGAGTTTTCGTTTTGACTGAACTTCGGACTTAAATCCAGATCCAAATAATGTATACCAATAAGTCGGTGTTATTTTAGTCTTTCTGGACATTTTTTAACGTTTTGATGGGGAAAGGTACAAACCCCGGTCTTGTTACTATATAACGGCGACCTTTTTAAGGAAAAATCATTAATTATAAGCTCAATGACGAAATAGCAACTGGGCCTAGATTCGACCCTTGCTGTATTCGATCCGGTGACCTTCAGTCTTGAAGGCGGGCACTATAAGCAATCTGCCACCTAGCCAGTTTTGGGTTACAGTAGGAAAGAAAGTAAGTGAAGAATATGGAATAAGCAGAGTTCTTTGATGGCGAAATGAGGAAAGATAACCAGAGTTTCTGGAAGTGTACTGGTCACCGAAACCAAGAACAGAAGAAAAGAGATTCTAGAAATTATCGCACTGAATCTTTAGGTCGACAGCCCAGAAGGACCCTCCCGTAAGGAGAGTTAAAACCAACTATTTATGGAGTCTATTGGTCCTATCCCTATAACCAATTTGGAATATAACCTACATTTAACCTATTAAATATTGAATTTTTGGCCAAAAAGCACGCTAGATCTACGAACCGCACCTTATCCGATAAGCTGTTCATAATGGGGGTTCAACTTGAACAAAAATACCTACTTACTCACGTCAAAAAAATAGAACGAGATTGTATTTCCTTTGTATTTCACAAAGGTTTTTGCTGATAATTTTTTGTCTTCTGTAATAAAAAGACCTGTTCATTCGATGTCAAATAATAAAACTTTACAGTTTATTCAATTAATTGTGACGTTAATACTTAATGAAATGATCGATTCGTGTTCGCATTGTTGTCGACTGTAGCTGTAGTCCGCTCAACTGTTAGAATCGGTTATTCGTTCGAATGAAATGGTCTGGTTTTCAAGCGATTGTGTATGCTAGTCGATTGTCTTATCAGTATTCCGCGGCAGTCTGTCGAGGGAGTGGCCTGTGGGCAGATCTGGGGCTAAATGTCACAAGTCGTGGTGGAGGGCTGGAGGCACCGGGCACCGGTCCTAGCCAAGGTCGCCGAGTGCCACGCGCACGCACACCCACACGCACACTCACACAACACTTGCACTCTCGCACAATTGGATTTTGATTACGGCTTTTGGATATTTGGAAAAAGCCAAGGTTGCTAATGGAATTTTAAGTTGAAACTTTAATCGATGTAGTATTATAACCGATTATCAAGATTATATAATAGCGACAAATGTAATTCATGGGATGAAATAAGCCGACTATATAAAACCTATGAGTGGTTATGAAGGTTGACTGTTATGGCCGAGTTGTAGACCTTTTATAGGCCTATTCGAGAAATCACTACCGCTTGTGTTGTGGAAGATGACCTTTTTTACCTGTCTAACCTAAACGTTCCATCTAAAAAAAATTAATATATTATTTTGATTCACTCTTATGAGGATCATGAGCTATTTTTGCAACGGAGTAAGATTCAAGCTTTTAAGACATATAAGGTAACACAGATTAGATCAGATTAGATAATTTAAATGGCAACCAAACTACAACGTAGGTATTTTAAGTCAAGTATAAATGGAGATTGAGTGTAGGGTGATTGTGGCGCGATCTTGTAGTCTTGTTACTGACTAAGGCTGACATGTTCCTTAGACAGGACTGTTAATTAATATCCCAATAGCCGATGGAAACTAAGGGGCCTACAGTTTAACGTGGAATCCGAACCACGGCCTCTGAATTTCGGATTGGTCTAATTGTGAGGATAGTCTTTGCGGATTAACGTAGTATTCAATAGTGCGGACGTTAA
Organism: Nephotettix cincticeps; assembly: GCA_023375725.1. NCBI lineage: Eukaryota > Metazoa > Arthropoda > Insecta > Hemiptera > Cicadellidae > Nephotettix > Nephotettix cincticeps. The sequence continues at coordinate 24,128,591 of CM041790.1, read as the reverse complement.
TCCACACAAGAGAACACTACATCCACCGACCATCGCTCACAACTATCCACAATTCGTGACCTCCAAGTAGCTGGATTATAGGATGACGCCACCATACCAGTCTATATAATAGAACCCAATAGGTATTTTTTAGAACCTTGTGCTAAAACATATAATCGGCTATAATTAATGTAATTAAAATATTCGATTAAAAAAATATCTAACAGCTCTCAGAGAAGACATTGGACATAAATGTAGACATCTTAAAATTGTTTAGGTATTTAAATACATTATTTCAAAATCATTGTTGATGATGGTGGATTTATGTTATTTAAATTGTTATTACGGACATTTTCCATCACGATTGGTAAACAAAGTTTCAAAACGCTTCGGGATCTGGAATCTGATCTCGTCCTCAGGCGAGGAGGAATCTAGAACGTAACAAATAAGATTAGTACATAATCCGGACTAAGTAGGCATGAAGCTGAAAACAAAATTGTTTAAATCAATAAAGAAACTAAATATACTTAATAGCAAGCAATTAAATCCACGCACACAACACCTAAGACCAAACAAATTACTTCCACTCGTCACAAGAAACTTATTTAGTCCTTGTAAATCATATTCAAAACTGAAAATAAATTTTTTACTAATATTATTAGAATCGGATCAAAAATAAAATAATTTAGTATAATGAATCTTCATTCTATGTTCTCAGATAAAGAAACTGTAAACCACAGTGTACTGTATGTTGTCTTATGGAGCCCCAGAGTTAATCTTATGGGGGAAAGGTAAAATGAAATCTCGCATAGTATTTCAATAATAATAATAATACTGGGTTTCAGCTTCTTATAGACTATAGTTAAGACCTAGTAATGGATTTTAAAAATATCCCCGTCGCAGCAAACCTGCGTACTCAGCGAATTCCCAAATAAACAATATAATAATAATATATGATATGATTTATGAGAATTATTTGCTTATTCTCCATAATATTAACATGGGTAATAGTATGCAGGTTTGCTGCTGCGAGAAACATTGAAAGAAGGTATTTGGAACATAAACAAATTTTTATTTCATTTTTACACCATTTTTCATAAACATCAAAGTATAAATGGATGGATATCAAACACATGAAACTAAAACGGTGCCAAGTTTGATAAAAAAGTATTAATTAATAAGTAAAATAAATAATTTTCCTTATCCTAAGATTAGCGTTGGAGCCTTAAAATACAATGTACTGTGTTTAGATTTTTTAATATCTCGGTAACTGTTGGAGATAGAGTAAAACTTTAAAGAACTTTATTGTGTAGTTTTTGAGCTGATTCTAATGGTAAAAGATAATTTTTTTAATTACATGTGAAAAACGCAAAAAACTCATTTTTCAACCCCTCCAAAATACCCCTTTCGATAGACTGATATGTGGTTTACAAACTCGTCCGAGTAAATGTAGGAATACACGTCTCTATCAAATTTGGTCTCGATCGGACCATTTTACGACAGTTATCGTGTTAACAGACACATGTATATATATACATACATATTCTTTTTTGCCTCTGGGCACCTAAAAAAAATTAACATGGTCCCGGGCTTAACTCTTGACATGAGGCCAACGGTAATAGCTTATTCCCTATGAGAAATTCGCTAAAATCTAATTTTTTTGTTCTCGTGACAGCAAACCTACTCATTCTAATACTATAATGGGGACTAAGCAATAAATATTGCTTCTTTATTCTTTATTCAAACTATTGTATTCAATTAAGCTATTATGATAAAATTTCGTATCCACCATCTACTTAAGGCCTTCTGCTGTGCGTTGAAATATCCTGCTTTATATATTTCTCGTGCCAGCAAACCTACTTACTTTTACCCCAAGTTATTCTTATAAGTAAAATTATATAACTTGGTTTTTTATCTAATGATTAAGCTTGGTTTGGATCAACACTATTATCATTATTTTGAATAGTAAACACAACATTTCGTGCATTTATTATTATTAATTAGGCCTACTGATTAATTAATCAGCCGCACGGAAAATATTTCAAATTTACAATTTATTTGAAGCTATAGTTTTAACTAAAACAAATTGTAATGCTTTTAAATGTAAATTTTAGCTACTTTAAAATAGTTCAAATTGTTTCGTAAATGCCATTTCGTACAATTATATTGTAAAATTCATTTTAGGGCCTACACTAGTAAATCACAATCCACATTGCTATAATGGGACTAAAATCCAACATGGCGGCATTGATGAGGAATCTTAAATCTCACTGTCAAACGACCCAATCTGCCGAAAGACCGGTTTCGTCGTCTCTGTCTGAATCTGAAAACCTGTCCCTCTCAGTTTCGAAAAAAAACTTTATTTAGTCCACACAGTGATAATTTATTCTTGGATTTTTCTATATTCGTTTCACTCCTCCACTCTACCCCCGAATATCCCGTATGAATTACTGTATACAGTAGGCCTAATTAAAATCGTTTGTAAATACTAGCCATCTCATCATTTCTTGAGCAATTTCAACATTTGAGGAATTAATGACGTGTCTATCTAAATTTAGGGCCTACATACTGAGACTCGGAGAGAGTATGCAGGTGTGGTACCGCGAGGAACATTGAAAGTAGGCATTTTACTATAAACTATTTTTATTTTAACTATCTATGAGTTTTATCAAAATATGTCCATAAATAAAGTAGTTTGCCTAATCTCTATGATTTACATGGGAAAAGAGTATACAGGTTAGCTGCCATAATAAACACATCAACTATGATTTTAGAGCATAAATGGATGGATCTCAAGCACATGAAGCTAAACATCAGGTTTTTCCAAAAATATAGGTTAGTAAGTGAAATATTTTGTTCTTACCCTCCATACGAATAACATTGGAGCGCCGAAATACAACGTACAGTACTATTTTTTAGTTTTTTAATATCTGGGTAACTGTTGGAGATAGAGTCAAACTTAAAAGTAGTTAATTGTGAAGTTTTTTAGCATTCTTATAGTTAATTGTCCGATACATCTGATATAAACAATATTGACGTCATGTGGGACGGACGTGTGCGGTAACGGCGCACGTCAACGGCTAGCTTCTTATTATCAACAAATTCTTTATGGTCCTTAGCTTTACAATAGGGTTTTAGATTTCCAAAATTATTTTAAGGAGCTATTTACCACGCTCAAAGATCTTTTCCCTGCTCATTAGATTATATTTGGGATTTCTTTTCTTTTTTAGTAACAGATGAGCATGACTAAAAGAGGTCAATCAGTAAAAGTATATGCTCAATATTTTACAGCAAGGATGTATTTGATATATGGGAGTTAAATGCAAATTATGTTCAATGACTAAAATTTTCACACACTAGAATACATTGTCGAATGTTTAATTTTATATCGATATAATGGGAAAATGACATGTTTTGTCAAATCGAATAAGAATTCCCCAACATGATTCTATATCCACATTTACAAACTAATTTTGATAACTGGAAAAATTTGTTTTTTTGCTATTTACTATATTTGCAAACTAGTATTAAATGTTATCATGCTCATTGGACGATAATACAGACCTTCTTAGCCGATTTAAAACAATCTTAGTCGTATAATAAATTACAAATTCATTTTATTATAACTTTATTTTATATAACACAGAACACTAACAGTGGATTATTATGCCCAGTCCTATAACCCTATAATCTATTCTTCATACTTTTAACTGAAATGGCAACCTACCCAAGTAGGTATTTTAAGCCAAGTATGAATGAGGAATAAGTGTAGCATAATGTAAATTACTTGAGATTATAATATTTTGGGTTCTTGTTATGTTTCTTAGCCCAGAAAATCCGAAATGGGCTTGTCTCAACTTCTATCCGTTTGTCTGCCTTTCTTTCTGTAAACAAGGCATTTGTGTTCTTGCATGGAAACGAGAACACTCATAGTATAAAACCTTTTTACTTATTCTTTACTGTAAACTAACCCACGCACCATTAAAATAATATAATAATCATCCAAATCTAACTTCGAGCAATATTAGACATATTTTGTTATGTCAATCTTTCATCTTTGCACTGAATCTTACAACCTTACAAAGTAGCCTTCGGGTTTACTGCGAGTAATTATTATAAATACCTCTAAGTATGAATACTGCCTATTACAGAAACGTTGACTATAGCAATGCAAAAACTTGAATTGAAATATGCCTACAACTATGTGAGGAAAGTTTGTGAGAGGTTGTGAGGCTGTATCTGAGTGCGACCTCTCACCTCGCCTTTCACATCTGCCAGAGCCATTTACCGTCTACCATCTGGACATCATCGTCCTGTGGCTATAGCAGACACAGTCGCAAAACATCAAGGACGTCTAGGAGGTTGTAATCTACCCGGAAGATTTCAGAGTATTCTATTAGTTGTGTTGAAATACACGTTTTTGTGAGGTTGGGGTTGGGATATCGAATAGTAAACTTCAGACGGTGCGGTAGAACGTCGACAATCCGGATTAATTGGGACCGGACGCCATCCGGATTGTCAAAATTACCTTAAAAACTCACAAACCCAAAAGGTCGCTTTGACCCGTCTGGCATCTCGTGAAGTAAAATCGCACCTATTCAAATATTAGATGCATAACAAAGGTAATGAAGAGTTGAAGTGAGTTAGAACTTTATCCGATGATATTTCTTTCTTTTCTTTAACAAAAGCTTCTTCAATCGATTTTCCCACTTGAAAACATTGCTTTTCTTTAAAAGTCTGTATAAAGGTTCAAGTATATCAGGGACTCCCTTGATAAATTTTCCAAAGTACTTTACCACTCCTACAAAAGACTTAATTACGACAAATTTGATGGTCTCAGGCTCGCTAGTAAAGGTTTCACCTTTTTCGGGCCCTTTTGAATTACGTTTTTATTTATAAAATGCCCTAAATACCTAATTTCAGGGTGGAAAATCTAAAATTTTTCCAAATTTGATGTGAATCCAGCATTGACTAATGCCTTTAGCACATTCCTCAGATTCTCCAAATGTTCCTCTCTGGTACCACCAGTTACTATTATTATGTCATCTAAAAAAATTGACGACACCACCTTAGTCCTTGAAAGGTTTTTTTGACTTCTCTTTGAAAGATGGCTATTGCTGGTTTTGATCCAAAAGTTGGTCAGTTCACTTTAAAAAAAACTCCCTTGTGAGTAGGCCATGCTAACAGCATCTTTGTTTCTTCGTTCTGTTCCAACTGATTGTAGGCGTGACAAAAATATAATTTTGTAAACTCCTTTCCCCTTTGCAAAGTAGCCCAAATTTTCTCAATCTTAGACAACGGGTAGTTAACATCTTCTAAATGTGGGTTTACCGTTTTTTATAATTAGTACATACCCATATCTTGCCATTTTCTTTAAGAACAGGTACGTAAAGAGAAGAGTCTACTTGTTTAATAATTTCAGATTGTTTGAGCCTTTCTAACCCATCGTAAACCTGATTCCTAAAGGCAAATGGTAAAGGTCTCGGGTTAACAAAACGTGGAATCCAATTGGGCTTCACTTTCAATGACACTTTTCCAAACTTGTAGCAACCGATGTTTTCCTGGAATAGGTGTGAATACTGCAATAACAATAACTGCACGTTCTCATCTGTTGTACAAACATTTGTTACCGATTGTAGACCCGGCCAATTGAAGAGATGGAGCCAATCTCTACCAATGAGGTTCTGATTGGTTCTCTCTACCACAAAGAGAGTACACATTTTCCTAACCACTCAATACTTACACTTACTTTTGGTTCAATTATTTCATTTGAAAAAGACTGTTTCTTCATAAAAAAATACGTTCATAAACCGCATAGGGAATGAGTGAAATACCACTTTCGGTATCTATTTACATGTTAAGTAGTTATCCATGAATTCGGTCATTACAAATCAGATGTTTTATTGCATTACACTCACTTATTTCCATAACCTCAAGAGAATGCATAGCTTCGGTGATTTCATCGTTTGAACCACTCTTATCACTACAGTTCATTCTGAACAGTACTTATTTTTTTCGGACAAACCCGTTGAAGATGGCCTACTTCTCTACACAAACGACATCTTAAGTTTTTGAATCTACAATTAATAGTCTCATGGAACCTGTGCTCACAAACGCTATATAAACTTTCCTCTTTTAATCTTGATTGTTCTTGATTATTGTACTTTGTAACTTAGTACTGATCTTGGAGTTGTGAATCACAACTTCTGCTATTTTCACCGAACAAGTTCTTTTATTTACTTCTCTAGCCAAAGCCAGTGCATAAACCGGTTTAATGACTTGTCATTATAGGCTGTTCTTCACTCAACCGATTCTTAATTGGACCATTCAATAAGCCACAAACAAATTTGACCTTAAACACCTCATCTAGACGGGTTCCATGATTGCACGTAGCTGCCTGTTGTCTAATTCTCGCATAACAAGCTTTACCGAGTCGATTTTGCTTTGTTTCATTTCGTTAAATTCTATTCGCTCTCTAAAGGTTGACAGCTTTCGTGAAAATCGTTTCCTCATTATGTCACACAAACAGTCAAATGTTTTATCCTTTGGTAAATCCGGTACGCCTAAATCCCTCATACACTTGTATGCTTCTGTTCCAATTGAAGTGATCAAAACTGATATTTTCCGTTCGTCTTCGATAGCGTTCACTTCAAAGAACTGATCCAATAGTTCTTCGTACACTTACCAGTGTACGCCCACATTAAACTGTGGCAGCTTCCCGATATTTCTCGAACGAGGTTTTTGTTCCACGGGTCTATCAGCTTCTAAATCCACACTCATACTTAAATACGTCATCCCCTGGTCTCAACTTTAAAACTCTTTTTCTTCCCTTACTTGTAACCGAGTCTTCCTCTCTCAGGAGATCTTACCTGTTTCTTAGTTCTCGTCCTAGCATCCTCTCTGCTGGTGTTTCGCCAGTGGTGCAGTGAACTGATATTCCATAGCCAAATAGGTATCTACTTATTCCTGTAGAAGTCGACATTTTCCTTTTCTTGGAATCTGTAAGATTCTTCAATAGAGCTTTCTTAAAGGTATTCACCGCATTTTCTGCTGCTCCGTTACTGCAGTGGTGGAAAGGTGGTGTTGTCACATGGTTAATAATATTTAACTTGCAAAACTCCTCAAATTCTTTTGAGGTGAAGTTCGATCCATTGACCGTCACCAAGATCTTTGGGATTCCAAAACGGGCAATCATTTCTCTCAGCTTTTCCAGCGTCACTTCCGTTGATGTTGAAGTCACTTCACAAACTTCTGGCCATTTACTAAATGCGTCAGTTACAACCAGTATTTCCTTTTTTAAGGCATAATCAACATGGATGCGATCAAATTGTGCTTCGGACTGCATTTCCCGAACCAGATGGTGGAGTTTGACTAGTAAACATGCCAACGTGACAATGTTTACTAAATTATTCAAACTCCCTATCTAATGACGGCCATCAAAATATAACCTAGCTCTCGATTTCATTTTAGTCATGACCTGGTGAGAGTGAAGCTCATTTAGCAATTCCTTTCTAAACTTTGTCGGTATTACAAGTCGATATCCCCATATCAGAACACCGAAATCTGTACTCAGTTCAGATTCTCTTGCAAAATAGTCTTAAATTATCTCCAACATTATCTCGACAAACATAAAAACTTTGCTCAAAATAGGATCCGTGCTTTTACTTTTCACTTAGTCACTAGTTTAAGTAATCGTGGAAATTCTTCAGACACTAAATTTACAAAACCAATTTTGGGTAAACTGTCACTCTCATTAATTTAACTAGGTATTCGAGATATTGCACCGATTATTGGCATCCTCATAAACCGGTACCGGTACCTCATACCAAACTGCACTGTACTTTATTTTGTGTCTTTCGACGCCAAAAATATTGTTTTAACGTTTTGTGAGGGATCTTCCACAACCCTAGCCTTGTTACTACATCACTTCGACATAAATATAATTAATTGGCAGCCCGATAAAAATAGCGACTGGGTTCGGAATCGAGCTACTATTTGAACTTATGACTATCTTTTCGTGAATATATATAGATATTATTCAAGGTTACATTCAGTTTCTGGGTAAATCTATAAAACCTCCAAATTAATTTGAGTTATTACTTTTTCCCCCTTATACGATAGTATGGAGAAAGTATTATTTTCGTCAACATTTTCGAATTTAAATTGAGAGTGGATAAATCCGTTTAGGGGTCCCCTGAATCCAAAAAGTGGGTTTCAGCGTGATGTCTGTCCGTCCGTGAGTGTGTGCGATAGTAAAAATCAATGCATCTGATTTAAATCAAAAGTCTAAAATCTAAATCTAAAAAAATCTAAAATCAATCCGATTTAGAAATCGGATTGATTTTATCAATCGGCAAGCTGTGGCTCTGTACACATTCACCGTATCTTCAGGCGTTTTTTTCAAATGAAGAATATAATACCCCCGTCGCAGCAGACCTGCGTATTCAGCGAATTTACAAATCAATAACATAATAATAATAAGAAGAAGAAGAAAAAATGGCAAGTTTGGTCAAAATCTGTCGATAAACATGAGAATTATTTGCATATTCTCCATATCATTAACATGGGAAAAGAGTGTGCAGGTTTTCTGCCATGATAAACACATCAACTACGATTTTTAAGCATAAATGGATAGATCTCAACCACATGAAGGTAAATACCAAGTTTAATCCAAAAATATTGATTAATATGGGAAATATTAATTTTTCCCTATCTTCCATAAGATTAACATTGGAGCCTCAAAATACAACGTACTGTGTTTAGATTTTTTAATATCTCGGTAACCGTTGGAGATAGAGAAAAACTTTAAGGAGCTTAATTGCGTAGTTTTTGAGCTGATTCTAATGGCGAAAGATAAAATCTAAAAAAATTTTAAATTACATAGGAAAAACGCAAAAAACCCAATTTTTGAAAAATTGGTATGCAGCATAATGTCACATCACCCAACAAAACCCACTAAAGAAGCTTGGAATTCCCAGGGGGGGTTTCCCCCTTAAAGTTCTAACAATTAATTTAACTTTATTCATCTTGTTGTTATTTTCACAAATTGGATGATTAATTAAAAAAAATTAACTATTAAATCAGATTTAGGTAAACATTAGAGAATATGATAGTATCATTAAAGATTTTCGTTTTTAAATTTACTTAATGGAGACTGTATGATGTGTGAGTCAACTGATACCGTTTATTTTTTACAATGCTTATAGTTATGATGTTTGATTTCGAGTTTTAGTTTTTATATTTAGTTTATTTTGATGTGAAACCTTCATTAAAATGTTTTTGCTGCACTTTAGTTGAAATCTAAATATATAAAACAAAGTCGTGTTAGTTACACGCATTATAACTCGAGAACGGCTGGACCGATTTTAATGATCTTTTTGGATCTCTTTTTGGATTCGTCTGTGCTCCGGTCATGCTTTAGGCATATTCAGTTTCCATAAACTCCATTAGTTTCCATTTTATAGCGTTTTAAATTTCGAATGTTAACCTTATGGGGACTAAGTTTGTTTACAAATTATCTGCAATCAAAACATTTGATTTTTTAAACCAGCTGTTTGTTTAGTGTCCGTTAGCAATATGCTTTACTATCTAATGCCATCTGAATCATTCATTATTGTAAAACTATGAAGTAAATATGTGCTGTACAAAATAAACAGCATTATTCGCCACGTTAATAGTTTACGGTTTTTGGGAATTATGTACTGTATTTATATTGTATGATTAAAAGTCACGTGTTTATATGTTTGCTAAATAAAAAATAATTACAATGTTTATACATATTGAGTTTGTTATAATAATCAGCTGTTGTATATTTATAGCTTTCACAACAAAGCCACAATGCTGATTGACTTCAGTACATGGCCAATCTTTAAGTTAACATGTATTTACTGTTAGGCGTTACGAAGTTTGCCGGTCAGCTAGTATTTTATTAAATTAGATATTACTATAAGACCATTGAAAATCATTCAGTCTGTAACATTATGATTGTCTAGTATTAATTGTGGTCCAAGGAAACCAACAAGACGCCTTTTTCCATGAAAAATACCCAAAAATGCCCATTGTGTTACCACGGAAACCACTGAGAATGTTCATTTCGTTGCTGTGGTAACCATCGACGTAATGGGCCCTACAACTCGCAGCAAGCATGTTCACCACTTACCCCTATTAACTCATTATGTTGTGCCCCCAGAACTGATATTGACTAATAAAACAAGGTTATGCTAGGGCTTAACCTTATTTTAGGATCTCTAATAACTGATGGTACAGTTCAGTTGCTGGTACCTATATCCTACATGTTATATATTCACTTTTATCGCTCCGTCGTCAAGGAAGGCAATTCAAAAATATCTATAAAAATAGTAACACAAATATTTTACAATTTTAAAACATGTACTCACATTGTGTTGGATAGCAAAAGACAACGAGAGTGTCGATCCGGAGTCTGAATGTGGAGTACATTGTTTTAAATTTTTAAATATTTGTGTTATTAATTACGTAATATACTTACTTACATTATTTATTTTTCCCCTCACGATAGAGCAATACATGACTCCGGAACATGGAAGTCTATCTTCCATGTTCAGATCTAAAAAATTGCAGATTATAGTAATATCTGTGATTTTTTAGAACTGAGATTTTAAAAAATAAACTTTATTTTATGTAACTCTATAATACCGTTCGTGAAATCAATTCACACATGGTCCATTACATTACCATAGAAACTCAGTATTGACGCTATTTATTATTTCTCATGACAAGTTCCCATAATTTTGTACTCGAACTATATGCACCGGTAGTTATTCAAGTGTTAATATTATCTGTAAAACTAAGTTTAGTATATTGATTACCCGAACTAATTAGCCAAAGTTAAGCATATTGTTACCCGAACTAATAGTCTACGTCATTCAACCGAGGCATATTAAGCATTCAAAGAGGCAAAACAAGGCATGCTATCTATAAGGTAAAGTTATACAATTGAAAGTATAATATAAAGTGAGGTTTTAAAATTTGACCGTTAACTAATTAAGTTACAATAGATCTACTTAGAAAAACTTATTCAGTATTGTAAAAAACGATCATTTGTTAGAAGTATTTATTGTGATCATAGAAATCTCATAAGTTATTCTAACATCTATATAAATAATTTAAGATAATTTTCTTTTATTAAAAAAACTTTAACAATGTAAAACCTCCCATCATTATCCTGGAATCATCCATATAGTTTTTAACCTCATAATCTTACTCATTGATGTATAAAAAGCCTAGAATTCTATTAATACTTCTGTTGATATCACACCGAACATACATCGATTGAGAAAACCATCAATTGTTACCAAGAAAACACTTTTTGATAATAGTTTGCCCTACTGACGGAATATTTCGCTTTAGTCATAAGACTAATGATTATTACGAGACAGCTTCACTGGTAACACGATTGTGGCGAACAGATTTTTGGTGTCAAATTATAAGTTAAACGATTATCTGGGGAAAAATATAATTACCACGCAATTATATCCAATAGTTAAATAACAACTACATAAAAAGGTAACTACAATTTTTTGAAGATGAAAAAATAAAAAACAATCCCTAAATAACCACTTTACCTTTAATTTTACACTTCAACCATCTTTTTAGGACCATCGAATGGTCCAGTAATGCTGTCATAAAAGTAACATTGTTCTTAAGGGACTAAAATCCAAGATGACGGAGGTACTGCATATGCTAATTATATTAACTAATTAATGATATGCATATGCTGAGCTTGAGGTAGGTAACGATTAGCCTGTTTAAAAACTGGACCGCTGTAGTCTACTCCACGGCTTCATTCGCTTCAAGGCTGGGAAATAATAATGCATAGAGAATAAATACCCCCGTCGCGGTAGACCTGCGTACTCAGCGAATTTCCTAATCAATATAATATAACAATAATAATATATTACAAGTTTTATCAATATCTGTCGATAAATACGATAGTTATTTGCCTATTCTCCATAAGATTAACATAGGAAAGAGTATGTAGGTTTGCTGCTGTGAGGAACAAAAGTAGGCATTTCTAGCATAAACAATTTTTATTTTGATCTTTTACGCCAAGTTTCATAAACATCATCATAAATGAAGTTTCCATTATGTTTTCATGAAGTGAAGTTCATAAATGAAGGGGTTTGCCTATTATCTAGATGATTAACATGGGAAAAGAGTATGCAGGTTATCTGCCATGCTAAACACATAAACAATGATTTTTAAGCATAAATGGATGGATCTCAACTACGTGACGCTAAATATAAAGTTTAATAAAAAAATCTCTATATATAAAATTGAATGTATGTCTGTCTGTCTGTCTGTATGTCCTTTATGCGTTGCCAAACTACTCATCCGATCGCCATGAAATTTTAGGAAGTTGCTCTATATGTGTCCGGGAAGGTTTTAGTGAAAAAATATTTTCGAAAACCCCATAAGTTTCCATTTTATGGCGTTTTAAATTTCTAACGTTAACCTTAAGGAGAGTAAGTTTGTTTACAAAATGTCTACAATGAAAACATTTGATTTCTTAGCTACAGCTGATTGGTTTACTTTCCATTAGCAATACCGTATGCTTTACCATCCAATGCCATCTGAATCATTCATTAATGTTAAACTATGAAGTAAATGTGTACTGTAAAAAATGAACAGCTTTATTCACCACGTTAATAGTTCACGGTTTTGGGGGATTATGTATTTATATTTTTATTTTCTGTCTGATTAAAGTCACGTGTTTATATGATAATTAAAATGTTTATATTATTACGTTTATTATAATAATCAGCTGTTGTATATCTTTCCTATAAAAGCCGTATTACAGTTAGGTTTCGTTTGGGTTTTTATTGGATTTGAAAATTGTGAATTAATCCACTCAGATTTATTTGTTTTATGGGAATGATATTAATATGTTTTATCGTTTCAGTATTGTTATTCACTATGCAGCGACCCAGAATATATAACCTTTCACAATGAAGCCGTATTGCTATTCGACTTCAGAACATGGCCAATCTTAAAGTTAAAATGTGTTTACTGTGAGGCGTTACGAAGTTCGCCGGGTCAGCTAGTATATAATAAAAAAATATATACAGTATATAGCCTATATAAATTTTAACGACTATTGTTTTTGGCCTCTGGGCACTTAAAAACGAAAAATAACATGGTTCCGGGCTTAAGTCTTGCCATGAGACCTACGGTAATAGCTTCTTCTCTATGGGAAATTGGCTAAAACGAACAGTGACGGGAATCTTAGGATTCTGTTTTAGTTTTAGGACACATTGATTATACTGACAAAGTGCAGTAAATGGTATTTGAAAGATAGGAAATACTCCTACTATAGGCATATGTCCCCGTTCAATCAACCTTCAAGTTAAAAAATAAATAACCACCTTTCATTACTATGAAAGGTTTCGTCTATAACATCAGAACGTATATAAACCATCATGAGTACAAATGTCTATCCTCTATCGAGTCCCGTTTACTATGCTCAGCTGTGAATGGAGCTTTGGCAGGAAGTACAAGTATGAGATAAAATATTACTACAATATATGATAACAGCTAAAATGGAGAGTTTATCAATGTTGTAGGGTTTTATGTTACTGAACCAACTACCCACCTGTATTATAAAATTGATGGATGGACTTTGAATTTCTTAACGTAATCGAAAACCCATTAAGTTTAGTAGTGATGAAACAAGAGGATCGCCGTATCCCTTCGTGAGGCAACAGACACATGTTAGTGGATGGTTGGGTTGACGTACCACGAGAATGCGCTGGTGTCGTGCTGTCATCGAACATGTATGAGTCGGTTTCATCACGGGAGCGATCAGTCGAGATGATCTGATCAAAATGCAAATGGACGAGATGACGACCGCGCGGTGGGCGGAGGTTCAATCCTCGTTGGGACGTAACTGACTAACAAGCAACGACCAACGACCTCGGCTTCAGGTTCGGAACGGCCAAATCGCGATTGTTAAACACAAATATTCATTGCCTACTCTCCACAATGACACTTCTACACTAGCTCATTCCTTATGTTTAAAGAGAATCTTCTAGATAACGATTTTTGTTACGTATAAAGGTAAGAAGAAGAACCAAGATTAAAGCACACTTAAGAAATTAATCTTAAAATGAAAACACATTACCGGTATTTGAACAAACAAATTATTATTCAGCATACTGATATTCTTAACAATATATAATAAATCATTAAATAAATCATAACGTATAGCGATAAACATAAAACATTTGAAACGTCATTGGGGTTTTATATTTAACTAGCTGACCCGGCGAACTTCGTAACGCCTAACAATAAATACATGTTAACTTTAAGATTGGCCATGTTCTGAAGTCGAATACCATTACGGCTTCATTGTGAAAGGTTATATTATTCTGGGTCACGGGTATAATGAATAACAGTTCTGAAACTATAAGAAATATTCATAACATTCCCATAAAACAAATAAATCTGAGTGGATTAATTCACAATTTTTAAATTTCAATCCAAACCCAAATCGAACCTAACTGTAATACGGCTTTTATAGGAAAGATATACAACAGCTGATTATTATAATAAACGTAATATATAAACATTGTAATTATTTGTTATTTGGCCAACATATAAACACGTGACTTTTAATCAGACAGAAAATAAAAATATAAATACATAATCCCCCAAAACCGTAAACTATTAACATAACGAATAAAGCTGTTCATTTAGTACAGCACATATTTACTTCATAGTTTTTCATTAATAAATTATTCAGATGGCTTTGAATAGTAAAGCATATTGCTAATGGAAAGTAAAAGAACATCTGTAACTTAAGAAATCGTATGTTTTTATTGTAGACAATTTGTAAACAAACTTAGTTCTCATAAGGTTAACATTAGAAATTTAAATCGCCATAAAATGGAAACTTATGGAGTTTTCGAAAATATTTTTTCACTAAAACCTTCCCGGACACTTATAGAGCAACTTCCTAAAATTTCATGGCGATCAGATGAGTAGTATAGCAACGCATAAAGGACATACATACATCCACACATTCATTTTTATATAGAGAGATATATCTGTCATAATTTAGGGTCAGTTTTAGAAATATTGCCATTGCATTATTATGTTTCTAATATTATTCAATATTATAATTTTTTATGATACTATTAACTCGAGGATTACAAAATATGAGGAAAAACATTACGCTCTCACTCACTGTTGGTGATTTTGTTATAATTAGGCGTATGAAGGCACACAGCAAAAATGAATAGTATTTTTGTTAGGTAGTTGTTATGAACTTATGAAACAGCAAAAATTGCCCTAACGAGGAAATATTTAATATACAAATATTTTTTTTCAACAATATGTCATGGCCCCGCCAAGTTTACAAAACCTGTCAGCGGAGTTCAATTGCATTATATACAGTTTTCATCAGTTACAATTATTTTATACTTTTTTTGGCGTCTTAAGACAACCAACTAACTATCCTAATACCGGTACTTAAAAATATACCTATACAATTTCATACTATATATTTACGCAATTATTAGTATTCCTGTGTTTCACAAGTTGAAAATCAATAGGTAAATGTTGAAAGCCAGGAATATTTTCCGGTAACAGCAAAACCATTGTATACGAGCTCTTAGATTAGATATGTGATAACGACATAAGTTGTTTAAATACATGAACAAACAGGAAGAAAACTTAAGTAGAAGTTATAGTACGTTGCTATTTTCAATTGTTCGAAATTATTTCAATAAAGTGTAAAATGGTTAAGTGTAACATTTTTGTTCTGCTCTTATTTTTCAATGTAGCAACGTGCTTAGACCTATCAATTATCAACCGGAATGGTACAATTGAATAATCGCGGTGATGCATCTGTCCATGTGGTGTGTGTGTGTGTGTGTGTGTGTGTGTGTGGTGGGGTGGAGGGGGCGGGGGTGCGCACAGCCGCTGCGCAAACGTCTGTTCCTCCCACGGGGCTCGCTGCTCACGAGGTCTCTTCTCCTTCTCGCCGGTGACATCGTGATCGCCCCCGCAATTTCCCTTTCGGTGTGGTGGTCCGGTCGGAGTGACACAGTGTGTGTTGTGCGATCCAATCTCTCCTCGCGAATTCGACTCACCTGTCGATTACACGCAAACAGCTGTTACCGAGTAACATAACCTGTACGTTCATCATGGAGAAGGAAATCGCAAAAGAGACTGTGTCAGCGAAGAGCGGCGTCCCGGAGGAGAGCAGATGCAAGAAGATCGACGGAGCCCTTCCTCTGATGCAGGTGAGTGTGAGTGAAAGTAGTCACGAGTAGGTCAGCAGTCAGCATGCAAGGACGTTACACCCCCTCCCCCCACGGACCGGTCCCGACTGGTAAGCACCTGTTTCATGTTTTACGGTCGCAAACAATGCAAGACCCGTTTTGTCTTGGTCGAAGCTATAATCGACATATCTTCTACAAGGAGGATAACTTTTTATGTCAGGACGTTACTAGAGTCTATTTAACTTGCAATCGGTTATAATTAGGTGAAGCTATTTAACGGCCCTGCAGAGTATACATGCTTCCCTAATATGGTTATTCAACGAAGCACGTTTTTCAAAGACTGCCTACCTATTCGTTTAATCATACTTTTTTCTTCAATATCGTTCCGATCCATTTATGAATACGAGAATTTGTGGCGGCAGTGAGGTAAATGGTAACATATGTTCATGTTGACCGTGCTTAAATTTGCCCCATCATAAACCATATTTTGTTTCTTTTAACCTTGCTAATGGCTTTGGCAATTATATGCTGTTAAATTAGAGTTGTTCATGGACTAATTACCTCCAAGTTACAGTGGATGACAGAACATGATAATTATCTTAATTAGGGTCTACTAAGCAATGTATTTAGAAAACACATATGTAGCCAACGGTATTGTACTAAATTGATAAACTGCATCTTAATATTCATTTACTTGTTTATAAATAACAAAAAAATGTTATAGTCTGTTTTAGGGCATTCGTGTTGTAGGCCTAAATAATGAATCCCGTAACAAGTCAATTTCCTTTTCGTAGGGTACTTTGTATTGCGTTAGTTATTTTTACTGGCTACTGAGGAGCCAACGTAAACCGTTGCCAAAGTCAACCAGGAAGTGATCATTAGTCTCATCCACGGCACGGGTGTCTGGCCTCCTTACCTACTGGGGACTAGCGTGTGTCATGTGACATTCCTCGAGTGAAGGATGTCATGTTGTGGTGCAATGTCACGCTCACGCTATATTCCTGCTGCTTATCACGCCATCGGCGGCTATTATAACATGTCGTCAACATGGCGCCGTATTTAGTTACAGCTGTTCCCTTCTTTCCCTCTAATCACGACGCAGTCATCACGGTCGACCTCAATAAACTCGATAGGCCTAAAAACGATTTTCTGTTGATCTACTGTAAGCCCTGTTAAAATAAGCTACATGTTTTTAGGTATCAATGTCCATAATTCTAAGTTCGGTAGCCCACATCCAATATTGTCTGCATTAGTAAGTTCGGTAGGAATACGGCCATTACTTTCCACCCTAATAAGCCGATATGCCTACAGTCATTTCTACCCACCCTAATACGTCCGTAGGTCTACGGCCTTTACTGATAACCCCTACCAAGCTGTTAGGCCTAAAGTCATTACTGTTTATCCTAATAATTCGGCAGGCCTAAATCCATTACTGACCGTCCTAAAAATCCGATATCCCAACAGCCATCACTGCCCATCCTAACAATCCGGTAGGCTAATAGCCATTACTAACCGTCCTAACGATCCGGTAGGCCAACAGCCATTACTACCCATCTTAACAATCCGCTAGGCCTACAGCCTGTACCGACTCACCTTACTATGAGGTCTAAAACCATTAACTTTACTGTCCGCCTCAATAAGCTTAACATAGGTCTGCTATTGTTTTATTAAAGCGATAACGTGTTAACACCCAGCTACAGCTGACGCGATAAGCATTGGCACAGTTTACAGATGTGATGGTGCGAAGCCACCCTACTACGACGTGACAGCTAACCTCTCGCTCTGATAAGCACCGTGATAAGCAGTTACTGGTCGTGTTAATTGGGAACAGGCACCGGTAGATTTATTCAGTTTTAATTAACCCAGAACAACCTACCACGTAGCCACAGGTGACGAGGCTTGGGTGTTGGTGAAATTTGAAGACAGTACATCAATTTGCACCTAACCTAACCTCAAATAACAGCATTTTCGCCACCAACGTAAGGTGCATAAAAAACTACTTTATTATAGTTGTTAGTTAATAGATTGAAATATACACTTTAAATTTGTAAATAATTGAACTGGTAAATTTATTACTCACCATGAAAAAATCCAAAGTGATACCAAGGTGATTTACAGCAGCTGAATTTAAAAAAATGCTTTTATTTCGCATTTTTCACTTAAAACGATTTTTCTTCGGCATCGGTAATTCAAAAAAACCCAAATATTATTTATGTAATCTTTTAACTAAAACTAAAAATATTTACTAAAACAATATAGAAAAACAAGTTGCTGTTCATTTTTAACAATCTTCAATAATTTACCATATTTAAGACATATTATTGTAATGGTTTCCTGCGAGCTCAATTATTGAGCTCACAGCAAATGGCTTTTATCTAATTCGACGTTGGTATTTTGTTGTAAACAAACAGTCCTATCTACTTCCCATTAGGAAAATAGGGGCTAAGTGTTTATTCATTAAAGACTATCAACAGTTCCGATAATATAAGCGATTTTGAGTGACTTAGTGTCTTGCAGATCGGGAACTGAAAGAAAGGAAAGAAATAACCCACATTGAGTTAGTTCCGGATCTCCTTAAATGACTATAGGCCTAAAGATTTGTTATTTTAATGAAGTAAACTAAAACATCGTAACCAGTTGGCTTACTGTGTATTTAAAACTGTGTGAATGAGGAATTTACATGATGAAACTTACTTTTATCAAATCAGCTTAAAACTTAAAAAATACAGTAAGTACCGGTACGAGATGTCCGCACCAATAATGGTTCCAAATTGTTTTGTGGCACCTGTGGATCTCTGTGAAATCTCTTCCCTTCTCGTGATAATAAAAATTTAAAGAAAAGAAATTCGCAACCCAATCCGGATTTCAGATATCCAATCCGGTCGGCTTGATGCCAGCTGTGCGAGCAGATGTTACTTTGACGCCTACTATTCACCTCCCACCTTCCCTCCCTACGTAGGCTTCACATCACACTACAGAACACAGAACCGCCCCTCGGTCATGTCGTGGCCCTGCGGGCGGTGAGGCATGGATATGAACATTGCCTTACTCCTACATCGCGTAGAACGTTGGAATACTAACTAATAAAATCGCGTGTAATAAACAAAGGAATCCAGAATAAGTACAGAACATATTGCGTTGATTTTCCCAACAATAAATACTCCAAACTATAACAGATTAATCTTGTTTTCCCTAGAGCCCGTAACTAATAACTCTGTTTTAAGCATGAGTAAGTATCAATCTAGCTACTTTGAGGTCAAGAATTGTGGATAGTTATCAGCTATGGTCGGTGGATGTGATATTCTCTGGTGTGGATTAACGTCCACACTATTGAATACTACGTTAATCCACTAAAACCATCCTTATAATTAGACCAATTCGTAATCCATAGGCCGTCGTTCGGATTCCACGTTAAACGTATGCCATCGGCTGTTGGGCTATTAATTAACAGTCTAAGGAGTATGTCAGCCTTAAACAAGACTACAAGATGGCGCCACAATCATCCTACACTCATTTCTCATTCATACTTGGTTTAAAATACCTATCAGGGAGACAGGCACTATAACCATTCAGGCACTCAGCCAGTTTAACGAGGTTAACTCTAAAACTAACTGAAACTAATTAAGGGAAAGGTTTAAACCTAGATTTGCAATATACCCATATTGTAAATCTCTAAAATTGTTCTTGGTTGCTTTTTATTATCTTTACTTCACACAACGTCTTAGGAGATGAGCTCAAGAACCACTTTGAGGTGTGACAATCGGGCAATCGGACAGTGAATAAAGTAGTAATCCATTAGTTAATTTCACTAGTGTTCTCATGCGTCTCCATAACTGGCCAGTCGCCAGTGAAATCCTAAACAGACTAGCCGACTACAGTAGACGTTCTATGAGGACACATAACTGAATACCGATAACGTTCCTTGCAAAACTAGAGCAGTAAAAGTTTTAAGTTGATGTTTTAAGCTTTATTTAATCGTCTGGGTCACAGCCCACACATTTATTTACACACGCTCTTAATTCGTGTGCTGTTTTGCTATTAATTAACAATAATGTCTAAGGAATATATCAGCCAGTCAATAAAAAGACTACAAGATCGTGTCACAATCATCTTAAACTCATACTCATACTGGCATACTTGGTTTAAAATACCTATTAGGGTAGGTTGCCATTTCAATAATCTAATCGAATCTAATCCAGATGCCATTGGCTGTTTGGCCTTTAACCAACAGTCCTGTCTAAGGGACATGTCAACTTAAGCCAGTAACAAGATTACAATATCTCACCACGATCATCTGACACTCATTTCTCATCCATACTTGGCTTAAAATACCTACCTGGATAGGTCGCCATTTCAAAAGGTAATCTAATCTTTGTCAAAAGAAATATATTTATCGGTATCTTATTTATGTGTATGTTGTTTGTAGTATAACCTTTGATTATATATACTACGTAGTACAGTATATAAATTCAATGGTCAACCCACTTTCATTAGGGTTTTAGTCCAATGTTTGTGTAGGCTATTCTACCCGCTGTATGCGTTTTACAGTTTTTCGGTTTGAGATTGATCTTTTATGGGTAACCTGTAAAACTATGGAATATAAAAGAATATATATTTTGGAAATGGGTGATTATAAATTCTCCCTGAATTATCGATTAATGCCCTCTGTCGCGGCTCGCCGGGACTCCAGCTGTGTGGCAATATCTTGCGATTCAGTGGCGGCCTACCCATGCACTGCTAGCTCTAAACTCTACAGACACCCGTCTCCGGTCTCCCTGTACCTTTGACTATGGATCGAAGGCCGAAACTACAGCTACAGCACCTATCCTTATTCCGTTTGAGATATGAACAAATTTATATCAATCGTGGTTTAGTATACTTTTCACATGTAAGAACAAGGCAGAAGGCCTTGGATTTGTTATGCCATCTGCCATCTGTTATGCCAACGCGGTTCGTGGGATATAAGAGGTTAATTAAAAAACAAAATATTTAACGAAAACAAAATTGAACTCTGATGAAAGATTTGTGAGACATCAACTACTACGACAAATTTATGATCAGATTTCAATTTTGTTTTATACTTTTTAAATTGACAGTACTGTATATCACATTGGGTACCTCGCTCTTCATACATTTACTTTACTTTTACATTTACTTACATTTCCTTTTTAAATATTCTTTGCCTGTGACCTAGAAATAGGCACATTGACAATGTCTAATTCCACCATCCTTTCCTGGAGAAATGGACTAAGGACGTAAGAGGAGATGTAAGATGTAAGATTTTTAGGTAGACTAAGATTTGTAGAGGAAGGGGGTGAAAAATTTATTGCACTGAGGTTTATCGCAATAGTGTACAGTAGTAATGTTTTATTAAAACATATTTTCCGAAAATTCCATCTTATCGGTTTAGTTTTCATTAAATATTAAGGATTTATGGTTTTTAGAAATACACGCTTAAAATAATGCAATATCTCGGGAACGCATGAAGCGATTTTAATGTATTTTTTTCGCAAAAATTTGTCTTTTATGTTCTGTGATTTGATGTACAGAAAGGGGTAAATTGTCATTTGATAAGTAAGTTGGAGGTGGTGTGCAAAGGGCCTGTGGGATGAAAATTGTATTTGAGAACTCGATCCTCCAATGGTATTATAGCCTACTCGTATGTTTCCCGCAAACGAAATTTTAGTTTTTGAATTAAGGCGATAGGATTTTAAAAACCTCTGTATAGATTAGAACAAGATTTACAATTTCAATACTTTTACCCTATTAAATTCACCCAGCTTACCAGTAAGTATTTCCCAAACTCACTAAGCGGCTTTAACGCCAATACAAGGTTCAACTGGACTAGGTATATGTGGAGTCATACGACGCCGTATAGTGGAATTAGAGTCGAGCTGTATATTTATTGCAGCATTTGTATTTGTGTTGTTAGCCTATTCAGACTGGGACGGTGGCGTGTCCTTTAATCCAGCTACTTGGGGACAGTCGGTGGGTGTAGTGTTCTCTTGTAACGTCCGTACTATTGAATACTACGTTAATCCGCAAAGAGAATCCTCATAATTAGACTAGTTCGTTATCCAGAGGCAGTGGTTCGAACTCAACGTTGAACTGTAGGTCCCTTAGATATGCAATTGGCTGTTGGGCTAATAAAAACAGTTATGTTTAAGCTTAGTCGGTAACAAGACCAGAAGATTGCGCCACAATTATCTTACTATCATGTCTCATACATACTTAGGTCGCCATTTCAAATGGTAATCCAATCTATGGTATTGAAATGTAATTATATATATATATATATATTTATTTATTTATTTATTTATATATATATATATATTTATATTTCTGTGGCCTAACGTCGTGGTACGTTTCAGGCCAGCCTCAATGCCACGAAGATGACCACAAGTTATTTATTTTCTGTCCAAGACCAAGACGAAGCTCTTTGAACGCAAGCCTGAAGTTCTAACGAAACATTTCGTACTTCCTCATTAGTTAATTATGAATCATGAACTGATTGTTAGGTTATTAATGAACTTTCCCACTTTATCAATGAAGGAAGGGTTATACTGTATCTCCGTGACATGAGGGCTAGCCAACTAGGCGAGGTTCAAGGCCGCTTACAAGATGATAAAGCAGCTCGTATGTATGATAACCGTCTCGGTTTTATCGCTTCAATTACTATCTTTCTCTCCACCATTAATGGAACCGTTAAAGGCATTGTGATAGCGGTGGTTTAGACGCAAACTATCAAATAACTCCATTACGGGGTTATTCCCTCACAACCTCTGAACGTGTCTAATGTCTGATAGAGTCCACCTAGGCGCAAATACTGTATATTCATTTACACTGTTAACCCTTGGTTTAGGTAAACCCAAGCTACCCATTAATCAATAACGCGAAGTGAGTTTTGGTTTCGCTGTACAGGAAACCCATTTGGAAACGTAGAAATTTAACGTTAGCCTTATACAGTTTATGCTGGAAGTATGTACTAGAGCGAGATGTGATGAATCCTTGTGGAAGAGTTGTGAAACTCAATACTTTACTTTTGAAAGACATGTTTTTCTTTATGGTGAGGTGGAAATTATGGTAAAGAATTTTTGGGATTCTCTCACCTTGTTTTGTAAGTTTTTTCCCAACAGGGATTGTCACTAAAATATCTAAAGCACCCCAGGGATCAACCTCAAAAAACTCAAAACTCAATACTTTTTCGTCTTTGCACTTATTTTCCATCTTTTATTATTATTTCTCATCACACATAGTCGGAATCTTTAAACGCATGGTAAAAATAGTTTTTTTCAAACTGTCGCTTTTTCAGTTTTTTTTAACTAATTCAGTCTTCGCTAAGTTCATGGAAACCGTTTTGAATATCGTACTACAATTACATTTTTAAGGCAAATTTAACAAAGAATAATTTAATGTGTTTAAAGTAATTTTGCCTTTAATCGTTACACATTTTGGATGGTACTGTAATTTAGGTTTTTTTCGACAGAGCAAACTGGCCAAATGAAAATTAGTTCAATATATGAAAATGTTTTCTTAAGGGAATCGATACGTGGATAACTGTAAGTGTTCCTGTATAATAATTTACAATCCTATTTTTTTCTTGTGTAGGGGGCTCCGTTGTTAAGGGGGGGAGGTGCGCCACGGTCACGAGGTCCAAGAATAGCTGTGGTCCGCCGAGAGTGATCCTATTATACCGTGATGCTCCACGTGAACCCACTCACGTGACCGCCGCGGTCACCTGCCGGATACAGTCTTACCAATACGCCACGATTAAATTTTTCCCTTTTTCCTCTTCCAAGTTTCAAATGTATATGAATGCGGTACAGAGCAATTTAAACACCTAGACTAACTTCTAGTTGTAAAACATAAAACCTAAAACCAGCAGAGTTAACCTGGTGTTCGATGCATGTGTGTTAACGCCTTGGTAGAAATGTACAAATATTTATTTCGCAGTGGTTTCCCTATTCATAATGTTAGGAGTACTCTATTGTGAGTCTGATGGCGCGATCTATTGTATGCGTAAAAACCAGCATTTTAACAAAATAGTTTTATTATTTGCTATTTTAGTCTTAATCCATCTGAATAAGAGATTGTTGTATCTGAGTTAGGGTAAATTTAGTTTTATTTCCCTTTTATAAAATGTGTTAATAATTAAAACTTTTTTACTTCTACGCAATTTTTACGCGTCCAAAATATAGGAGGGATTCTCTTCTCCAAGTTACATGAGTGGATATCAGAAAGTAAAGGAAATTTAACGTTCCAATCAACCATTTAATATCAAAAGGGTAGTACTTTTTTTAAACTATTTGAATCATAGAAAACAACTTGAGTAATGGAATCAGTGTCTGAAATAATTTTTTCTAACCTTGATATTGACTGTTCCAATCACGTATCTTGAAATTGTCTTTTATTTTCTTGTTTGTTGCCTCAACTTACAAAACCTGTGAAACTTTCCCTAACACGACTTGATGGGATTACACATCCCGTCATTTGAGTCATTCTATCGGCTGCAAGAATGTTAATGTATTTTAAATTTTGTTTGGTCGCATACATAACCAATCCCTTCACTTTTCACAAGGAGATAAATACGTTGCTCAGATTAGATCAGTGGCCTGTTATTAGCTGTATTCATACCGTATTTTCCTTGGGTTTAAAATTATATATCTTGTTGTTGAATTTTAATTTCATACTTGGTTGAAAAATTAAATAAATAGCATCTAAATTTAGTAAAAGACGGAGCGTTTCAATACGAGATTTACTATAAACTGCAATTTAATTATTTTAGAGAATTATTTTATTAATTTATTCTGATGGAAATAATTGTCGTTAATAATCAGCCGTTTTCCTAATTTTTGTAACAAGAAATATGAATTGATTACTTATGGATATTTTGGAAAGGAGCCTTCTGTATACTTTGATCTTGCCATCACTTGGTTCCTCAATTTCCTATGAATTCGAAAATTTAGGTAAATTGAAATTCAAGAAAGTGAAGTTTGCACTATTTTTTTCTTCCCCTATACATAGTACCTATGTGGAGGAAGTACATTGTTTTTCGTCAAAACTTTTGAATTTGAATTAAGAGTAGATACAGTATATCCGTTTTGAGTCTGTGAAAAAAGTGGTTTTCGGACTGAAATTCTGTCTGTCTTTTGTACAAACCCTGAGACGTCATTGATCGTACGAATTGTATGAAATTTGATACACGTATACACTTTGGCAATATCTCCAGATTGTTTTTTTTATTTTTTTATTTTTAAGGGTAGTTTACCGCTAAAAATGCTTAAAAATCGGAAAAATACATATTTATCAAAATCGGCTGTAACGATTTTAAAATATATCATTGTTACTAGGGTTCCAAATAATATGCCACCACCCCCATGTCCGTAAACCTCTAACGGTTCAAAGGTTATAGGCTTTCAAATTTGAATTTTGACTATCGCCATTATCACCTGCTTAGAACTGAACTGACTAGTATTCTGAATTATTGTCGACGACTAACGGTTCAATTTAATGTCCATGGGATCGCAGTACGTTGTCTAAGAGTGTCCAATATTATTCTAATGCCTGATTTACCAACCATTTTCCATTAAACTTGGTATGCAGTGCAGGGTCACATCACCCAAAAAAACACACTCAAAAACGTTTGGTACTGTATTACAAGGGGGAGGGGGTTGTCCCCCCATAAAATTCTAACAATTAATTGTTTTCAATTGTTATTTCCAGAAATTGGATGATTATTTTTGAAACAATAAAGTTAAATTATATTTATATAAACTTGAAAGAGTATTATAGTTTTATTAAAGGTTGTCGTTTTTAAATTTACCTTTACGCCAAACACTCACTATTTTATGTAACAGGACCCAAAAATTAAATTGGAAAATAGATATGTTCACATTGCAAAATTTTAAGATGAAAAAAGGAGGAAGATATTTAAGATTCTGTTAGTTAAACAATATTTCCTTGGTATAATTTCGGTCCGATCGGATCAATTTTGCGATAATAGGTCGGTATCTCACAGTGTGTAACGCATAATAAACAATGAAGTATGTTATTGTTAAAATCATTTTGTTATCTTACTGTCTGGTAACATCTCCTCGTGCTTTAGTGTGCCATTAGGCAAATAATTCTAGCGGTTATTTTGGAAAACGAGCAACCTCTACCTACCACTACCGGCATATTTTACTAAAACTTCTATTTTATTGTCCCCGTTTATCCTTCTCCATCACCAGGTATGCGTGTCTAAGCTGCGACCTTGCCACGAGCTATTTTTGTTCGCAGTCCGCCAATCATACGAATACCTTCATGTCTCACTTGCTCCCTTGAAATCTATGTTTTCCTTTCCAATTAGGCCTACCTAGGAATGTCTGGAGGCGCCGTGCAAGTGTGAACCTCGATACGACAGTGAGAGATCACGTTATGAACGACTGCATTCATGTGTGACCTCCAAACGACATTGGATTAGATTTAGGTCAGTCCGTCGCTCCAAGGACGTTCCAAGTCACAGCCACAGCCACCGCCAACGGTTACGTAACGGCGACGGACGTTGCACCGCCACTGCCACCTAGATCGCCAGCCGCGGCGCGAGATACTGTTACGCGTGCATTCGCCAGTCGCCACATCCTGTGGTTTATGGACGTCAAAAATACAGCTTCGTTTGTGTGGTTAGATTAGAGAAATTGAAAGTGGAAGAACGAGGATGTGGTTTCTGGTTATCAGATGAGGTTTAAAAATATAACCCATAGCTTATCTACCTACCAAAGATAAATACTGCATACCTGATTAGAAAACAACAGTAAATAACTTCACTATCAACACCGATCTTGATAGAATACTACAGTATAAAATGGGGAACGATGAGTGTGATGAGATCAATCCTATAATAATTGGTTGAAATATAACAGTGTAGAAATGAGAATAGTAGGCCTATTCATATAATAATACCATAGTAAAAGTAAAAGATATAGTAAATTTGGTTTGATATTTTTGGCGATGGTTCGCACATACAGTTTTGAACTTATAAAAATCAGTCATATTTTGATCTGTTCAATCTTTGAGGTTTCTTTGTGAAATTTAATATTAGATACGTTGTACGAGTTGTAGGTTGCTGACTTGTAATTGTCTGCGTCGCTGGTTTTTTTTCAAAATATCTCTTTGTGAGCATTGGAATAACCAGAGATCGTCCATCATATCACTGACAAGTTTATCACCCATGTCATATCTGTTGTCCTCGTCGCAAGCAACATATCGCAACAGTCGCTGACCGGGTGAAAGGTATCCCATCTGTTCAGTATTGAAATGTATTCCCAATATTCCGAAGCCCACTCGCAGAACCGATGGCTATCGTGGTTTTCTTTCTCCGCTCGGCTCTTCCTGAGGTCAACCGGTGATGCAAGTGTGACGCATTGGTTAATCATTTCATTCCTCGGTTATACAACTGGATAAATGTGGGGGACAATAATGCCCCCCCTTTCACTGCGGCGCGGCGCGGCGCGGCCTCGGCCATGCGCGACTAGCAGTCGTCGTCCGTGTTTACATCGCGGACACGCTGTGAATGTATATTAGGCGCACACACTGGGTAATCATTTTCCAATCTAATGTAAATGTTTTACGTTACGTTAAAAGTAGCTTTTGAATGTTTTATATGTTTGGAAAATGTGCGTTGATTTAGTGAGTAAATATAACTTAACATTGAAAATTTAAAATTTTATGATTACCATTTACAAACACTCGAACGTGGAGATCATTCTCCGAAGTTTAAACCAATCAATATGAACAAAACAATTCATACAATATGTGTTTGTTTATTATAGTCTAAAAATCCCGACTGTTTTCTTCTTTAGCCATATATTGTACGTAGGTCAAATTTTGTAGTTATTTTTTATTTTCAGGAAATCGAACAATTATTAAATAATGCAGACGTAGAGTTTTCTTTATTCATTGTTTTTATACCCGTTTTCTCTTCTTAATTCATTATATTTCGCGTGGAAGATGTGCTTTTATCACTTAGTTATCTCCTTTAATTTATAGGCATCATAAGGAAAACGGCGATGTTTTCACATTCCAAGATCATAAATTCAGTTAAAAAATTCTTGAAGCAATTTTTTTCTTAGTACTATCGAGTACCCACAAGTTATTTGTGACAGATGTTCTACAAACTAAGGAGGCGTATATACCTCCTCCTCCAGGCTCCTCCTCCCAGGACCTACCTCAGTGCCGCTCTTGATTCATTTACCATTCAGATACAGAAGCGAGGCCATCCTGTCATTGCTGACGTCACGACGGCCACGTCATCGTCATATAGTTTGGTAACCGCTTGTCTCCGCGGCGCACAAGATCCTTGTTTATCTTGTTTCACGTTTTCCTGGTCAATAAGTTAACACCGCGTCATTTGTGAACCGCTTATTTTTTTCGTAGAAATGCCCATCCTTGAGAAATTCCTTATAAGTGATTAACAGCAATGAGCAAGCGATTTCAAGACAGCTGTTGTTATTTCATGAGTGACGATAGGCGAGTAATCTTATAGGTTAATAAGGCAATCCGCATTGTAAAAGGTTGTTTAAAATACCCAACACATGATGTCTAATTTGTTGCGATTTCTGTTATGACTCAAAGGATGTAAAGGTCCGAAATTAGGGGAAGTTATTTATGTACCGGATTGCATAGAAACTAATAATACTGAATGCTGTTGTTGTTATCCTAAGAAAGAGATTAAGCGTTTGTTTTTACAGGTACAGGTATTAATTAGGTTAATTAGTGGCGGCATGTTTAGCTTAAGCCCCATAGAACCACGTTAATTTGTTGACAGCATTAAAGGAGACCTGATGGTCATAAAATATAGTTGAGGTGTTAGTTATTGCTGTAATCATCTAGGGATATAAAACAATAACTTTGTTCTATTGCTATTATCTTATATTTAGAGCTACATTTTACATTTAGATTTTACATTTTACATATTTCTTACATTTTTTTCGAAAGGAGAATAGTGAGGAGTTATGGTAAACAAAATTAAACATTGCTTTTATGGGACTAAAATTCAATA
The DNA here is from genome assembly GCA_023375725.1 of Nephotettix cincticeps. Classification (NCBI taxonomy): domain Eukaryota; kingdom Metazoa; phylum Arthropoda; class Insecta; order Hemiptera; family Cicadellidae; genus Nephotettix; species Nephotettix cincticeps. Next base: position 24,099,311 of record CM041790.1, on the reverse strand, counting down.
TTGTGACATTAAGATCCTGGAAGAAGGTTGCTAAAAGAAATGCATTCCAAAGGCACAATTGAGACATTTTTACTATATTTAACGTTTTTATTTTTCAATGCTGTTTCTTTGATGTGCGAAAAACTGCAAAATATTTTTGGCATTATTACATTACACATTACACAAAGGGGCGGAACAGAGTTCCTATAGCACGTCAGCCATGTGGCTTTTTGTGCACCCCTGTTGATTTAATGTTTCACGGACCTTCCAAGTTTAAAAACCTGACAAACTGCCGTAGTCTTCCCACTAGCTCCTCCCGGGGAAGGTGACGACCCCTCTCCATGACGCCGAGAGTGGCTGCTCTCACCCCGGCAAGCTCGGTGCAGTCATACAGCAGATGATCAGCAGTCTCCTCGGACTGCCCACACTTCCTGCAGATTGGATCTCCGGGGAAGAGTCCCATTCGAGCAAGATGTTTCCTCATATGTCCATGTCCCGTGATGAGACCTACAATGAGTCTGAGTTCGGACCTACCTAACTGTAGAAGATCCTCAGCGATCCTTGAAGAGGGAGAGCTGAGAGACAGTTTACTTACTCTCAGTAGGGGCAGCTCCGCCCATCTCCTGCGGTGACACTCACGTGCCCACGTGTTGATCTCACGATCCACATGCGCCCTGGAGATGCCGCAGAAGGGTTGTGGACTCCATGCAGGCTCCCTCTACTGAGGAACCCGTTACTATTTTTGGCATAGTATTTTTTAATTGGTGAGGTATATAGTTTATAGTATACATATTCGTCGACAGGAAGAAGCATAGGAGGTTGATTTTGAGAGTTGAAATTACATGTTTTGTGTAAGTTAAGATCAATTTATAGTTTAAGACAAAAATTTAAAAATCCATCTAAAGCAATTCTTTAAGCGATTTTTAGTGTTATATTTTTCAAAATAACGTAATAAGTGATTTATAATCAGAGAATATTCCGAGGTTAGCCTGTTATGAGGAAGATTTTACTATATTGTATTGTTATTTGGCATTTTCGTCTGGAAGAAGTTGTTAGTACAATGTAGGCCCTAGATAAACACGTGACAAACAAACTTAAATCTACATAAGCATGGAATAGGATATTATATCTGTGTATAATCATAATCCAAACTCTTCTTCCAATCTAATGAGCTATGAAAGGTTATACGTTCATAAAACAATCGATTATCTCCTTTTATGAGCTATCAAAATGGGGAATTGTAATAAAAATTGTTTGTATTTACTTCCCTGTGGGAAATAAGTTAGATCATGGATATGTCTAAAGGGAATGTTTTCAATTCATCTAAACAGCTGTTCTAATTCTTTTATATTAAAAACTAGCTGACCCGGCGAACTTCGTAACGCCTAACAGAAAATACATGTTAACTTTAAGATTGGCCATTTTCTGATGTCAATTTTTTTTCAACCAGTATATTTATTTACAATCTGTTACATCAAATTATAACAATAAGTAAATGAGATAAAATACGAAATTGACATTAGTTGTTAGTGACAAACCATTGAATGAACTAACAGTATTATAATTTTAGATACAGCTATTTGAATCGATCACTTAGATTTGTAAAATCGTGCCTCTTCAGCCGGTAACCGTCTCACTGAAAATTCACAGCTAATAATATGGTTGTTGATTTTTTTTCATACTTATCACTGAATTTTGATATTTCTTCACGAACAAAAGGAATTTTGAATCACGTGAATAACTTGATTTGAAACATACCAAGGGGCTTGAACAATATTCCTAATAGTTTTTGACTGGTATCTTTGAATTATGTCAATATTAGTGTTGGAAGCGGTTCCCCATAGCTGGATGCCATATGTCCATGTTGGTTTCAATATTGTTTTATACACTAAAATTTTGTTTTCAATTTTGTTTTGATGTCAAATAGCATTGCGGCATTCACATCTTCGTTGTGAAAGCTTTAAATTTTCAACAGCTGATTATTATAATAAACCTAATACGTATAAACATTGTAATTATTTTATTTGGCAAACATATGAACACGTGACTTTTAATCATACAGAAAAAAAATATATAAATACAGTACATAATTCCTAAAAACCGTAAACTATTAACGTGGCGAATAATGCTATAAAACGCTATAAAATGGAAACTGATTGAGTTTATGGAAACTGAATATGCCTAAAGCATGACCGGAGCAGAGACTCCAAAAAATCAAAGATCATTAAAATCGGTCCAGCCGTTCTCGACTTATAATGCGTGTAACTAACACGACTTTGTTTTATATATTTAGATTCAATACAATAGCCCTGGTAGTTTCTATGGAAACCTGTTACATGTTTTCCATCTTAAAAATCACTAACACCCCCCAGAGCTAAGACATATCCATGTCAAATTGTGTTCTGATAAGAAAGAAATTAAATGTCTATCGTTTCTTACATTTACTTTGTTTACCTACGATGAGTTACAGTACAGTTGGTGTGATGTGTGATGTGGTTTAATTATTATGTGCTAGCCGAACGCCCACGAGGTATGTTATCTTGAGGCCATCACAGCTAGGCTCCATGTGCAAATTGTGACATTGAAGCCTACATTATGAGGCGTGCAGGACTCTTGATTGGTTTTGGATCACAAAAGTTTATTCTTATAGGATACATTACAGCACATTACAACTTTTTTTAAATTTACCGTGTAGAATTTTAACAGTAATAGGCTCTCTTTCATTTTGTTACTTTCCAAGAAATTGAAGTGCCGATATTTTTTTACCGAACGTTGAAATAAAATCCTCGCAATTATTTTTTTACTTTTATTTTGTTTTACATTTTTACATTAGTTAAATTGAAAAACACTACTTACCCATGAATGAGCTCATGCCCCTATCCATTATTGGTGGACTGTTGTATTTTCATAAATCCTTTAAAATAAAAAATAATGAACTAAATTGTACAACTTTTTATGTTACTTCCTAATTTAACACGTATATATTTAACTATATTGGCGTGTTTTACAAGGACGTCACCATTATATAAAATGAAAAAATGTTTGTATTCACTTTCCTGTGTGAAATAGGTTAGGCCATCTAAAACAGTTGTTTTATAATGAAGCGATGACGTCACTAACCAAATGCGTCACTGTTTTGGTGGTGCAAATTGCCAACCCCCCTCCCCCAGAGCTAAGACGGTATATCCATGTCAAAACTAACTTTCTTTTTAAAAATTAAAAATATAAGATTTTTCGTTGACGAGAGGAAAGAGGATCCCTGAACTGATGAAAGAATGGTCAAAATGAAACAGTCATTGTAATGTAAAAATAAGTTATAACCTTGAGGCATGACAGCTGACATGCCATGAGTTGTCTGTTCTCTTGAGGACAACAGGTGTTGCTAGACATTCCAATACAACACCTTTTGTCTACTGGTTCAAAGTTCTTTATTGTTTTATTCCTACTTGTGTTCGTTGTTATTAATTCATTTTTAATACTGTATTAGTTTATTATTGTAAAAAACAAACCCATTTATATTACCACTCAGACTGGAATAAACTTGATAATTATTTCATTCCACAGACAACTCCTTTCGTATGCAAAAACATGCATGGACGAAAGGGGTTTTAAATTTAGAAGCATCTGCAAAGTGCAAGGATTTGAATGTTTGACCTTTGTCGGAGCACATTAGTGAGGCTCGGGTAGCATTGTTGACCTTGACTGGACAACGCATTATGTGCAATATCTGCCACCTGGATCCCACTCCCACTTCGCCGTCGTACATTCCCCACATCCGGCTCAGACTCAGACTCCAGGATCCGTGGTCCACGACGGGCGTGGCGGAGCCCCGGTGGCGGAGCCTGATTAATAGATAGCGCCACAGGAGCCCGGACCCGCGGAACTCCCGGCCGTAAGTCACGGCGAGTACATGAATTCTCGGGTGTCTACCACAGGATGCTTGAACTAGACGAGGGGTGTCTGTGTTTATAACTACACAACGTTTCTAGATGTGAAGAAACTCCTCTCGTTTTCACGTGACTGCCTAATAATTACACTTAAATTTAAAGTTTTGGTTGTAGCTATTGTATTACTATGTATTGTGCATGATAGATAAGTATATTTTGATTTCATTTTATCTGTTTATTTTTGTCATGGTTATGTCTTAGCTCTAGGGGGGGGGTTGTTAGCAATTTGTAAGACCAAAATTTGAAACAAAATTTTGAGCTGATTAGATGAACTGAAAACATTCCCTTTAGACATTTCCATTATCTAACCTATTACCCTCAAGGAAGTAAATACAAACATTGTTATGGTAATAGAATATCTATGACTTAAAATTTAAATGTAATAAAGGAGTTTGTAGGACTGATGTGTGAGTGTATAACAACAATTGTCCTATTATAGTTGAATTCTAAATATTTAATGAGTCAAATGTAATGAATAATTACTAAATTTTCCCCTAGCAGATAAGAGACAGTTATGTGTCCGATAGCCCCGCGCTGCCTTTGATGAATCTATCGACGTTTTGTTTGGTGTTCTCAGAAAACTTGCCACCTCCAACCAAAATATCGATTAGCAATAATTAAAGTGAATTTGAATATGAATTTAATCCTAGGAATCTTAAATTTAATCCTTGAAAACAGATGGGTTTCTTCACCTCTACAAACGTCGTGTGGTTGAAAATACAGACGAGTAGGAAAAGCTCAAATACCCCCGTCGCAGCAGACCTGCGTACTCAGCGAATTTCCAAATCAATGACAAGTTTTATAAAAATATGTCCATAAACATGAGAATTATTTGCCTATTCTCCATAAGATTAACATAGGAAAGAATGTGCAGGTTAGCTGCTGTGAGGAACACTGAAAGAAGTCATTTATACCATCAACAATTTTTATCTTAACATTTATACCAACTTTCATCAACATCTGTCCATAAATAAAGGAGTTTGCCTATATTTTTTGCCCTATATGATTAATATGGGAAAAGAGTATGCAGGATTGCTGCCATGATAAACACATAAACTATGATTTTTAAGCAAAAATGGATATATCTCAACCACATGAAGCTAAATATCAAGTTTTATCCAAAAATATTGGTTAATAAGTGAAAAATTAATTTTTCCATATCCTCCATAACATTAACATTGGAGCCCCACAATACAACGTACTGTGTTTAGATTTTTTAATATCTCGGTAACTGTTGGAGATAGAGAAAAACTTTAAGGAACTTAATTGTGTAGTTTTTTAAGCTGATTCCAATGGTGAAATATAAAATTAGAAATTTTTAAAAATTACATGTGAAAAACGCAAAAAACCCCATTTTGGGGAACAAAACCCCCCAAACTACCCGTTCCCATTGACCGATATGTCTGGTTTACGAACTCGTCCGAGCATTTGTAGGAATACACGTCTCTACCAAATTTGGTCTCGATCGGACCATTTTTACGAGAGTTATCGTGCTAACAGACACATATATATATATATATATATATATATATATATATATATTGTATATACATGTATGTATATGTATATACATATATATACATATATATATATAAATTTTAACGACTATTGTTTTTGGGCTCTGGGCACCTAAAGACGAAAAAATAGCATGGTCCCGGGCTTAAGTCTTACCATGAGACCTACGGTAATAGCTTCTTCCCTATGGGAAATTCGCTCAAAGATAATATTAGTAACAATAATAGCCAACGCAGTTATGAATTTGGAAGATTTTGGAGTGTGTTGCTCATCTACATAGCTATTTTACTACCCGGGCCAAATTACTACTCAATTGCCAGGTCCTCCGAAGAGTCGGATTTTCAAACACATGTTTAGTAGTTGTGGGAAGTGATCGTGCTCTTGAGTAGTGAGTGCCACGCACTGATTGGCTGGGCAACAGCGTGATCACCTCGTATTCAGACGTTCGCTAGTTCAAATCCGGACTCGGTCGTCGTTTTTAATGGGCAATTTATTGATTTTCCTATCCAACTATAGGTCGACGTTGGTAGTATACTAGACCAGCGTCAAAAACGACTACTGGCGTTGAAAATATATTTTTACTTTCTCCCCTTATACATAGTATGGAGAAAGTATTGTTTTCGTCAACATTTTCGAATTTGAGTTGAGTGTGGATATATCAGTTTTGGGGTCCCCTGAATCCAGAAAAGTGGGTTTCGACGTGATGTCTGTCTGTCCGTGTGTTTGTCTGTCTGTCTGTGTGTGTGCGTGTGTCTGGGTGTGTACAGAGCCACAGCCTACCCCGTTGGTCCGATTTAGATGAAATTTGGCATGTATGTATATTCACCGTATCTCCAGGGTTTTTTCCATTTTTTTATTTTTAAGGGTAGTTCAACCCTGAAAACCCTTAAAAACGTGAAAAATCAAAATTTCTCAAAAACGGCTCTAACGATTTTGATTAAAATTTAACAGTTTATAGTACACAGAGTACTAAATAATATGAAACCACCCGCATGTCTGTAAAAAAGAACGGTTCAAAAGTTATGGGCTTATAAATGTCAAAAAATAAAATTTTTAAATTTTCAGCGAAAACAATAAAAGTAAAGTATAACATGACTGGACCATTGAAACCATCTTTAAAAAACTAATCAAATTAGTACTGTATTTTAAATTATTTGTCCACGACTAACGGTTCCAGAGAAAAGTTAAATTTACTGTCCAAGATACACACACGTCCGTTGTCTGAAATCGCCCAATGTTATTCTTATGGAGAATATAAAAAATCAATTTCTTCCTTATTTTCAAACCGTTTTCCACGAAACCATAACAAAACCAACTCAAAAAAGCTTGGTATTGCGGGGGGTGGTTTCCCTCATACATTTCCAACCTTTGTCTCTGTTGTTTTATTTTCAGAATTGGGATGATTATTTTTGAAACAATTAAATTATATTTAGATAAACTTTGAAGAACATGATAGCTTACTAAAATTTACTTAAGGTAGAAAGTATGTGTCAGTTCTCTGATACCGTTTATTGGGTCGAGTATCCGTACGTACCGACGTGCCCTTGACGAGGACATAGATGTCCACTCCCGTCAATGCTCAATGCTCGTAGCCTTGGCTTCGCGGAGGTGGACTTGTGCTATTATCTCCGTTTTACAATCCGGGTCAAGGTCACTCGCGATCCGAACCTATCTCATGATGGCAGTTGTGTTGCGATTTATGTCCGACCTAGAACTCCCGACGTGACCCGAGCGACGCTATCATTAACAATGGTTTTTGCGTAGTTCGCGTCGTGAGATCCGGCTCGCTGTTGTCTAACAGTTCTACCTGTTGGGGCCGAAGTCGAGCGTGCTCTGCGAAAACAAGCCAACTGATGATTCTAAAATCTGATCTATTTTACTAAACCTTTTATAATAGCTTTGTTAGGAGCACAAATAACAATTTGTTGTATCTTGAAGTTCATAATTGATAAATAAGATTCATCTAAAGTCATAGAAGCTGATTTTGGCTGAAGTCAAAGTTACCTTGTGTGCCGAGGATCCTCTGGAACTGTTTGGAGACTTCTGCGTCGATACAGACTCCTCCAATGGAGTTGAGGAACTCTACAGCTGTGACATGGGACCCAAGCCTGCTCCATACGGAACACTGGATAGGCTCAATCAATCAATCAATGAATTTAATCAATGCTCAATCAGTTAGGATTAAATGTAGTCTATACAATTCCTGGAGTCTACAATTTCTACACTCTACAATTCCAATGAAATTAATCCATATAAATAAAATTAGAGTTTTGTCTGTACATTGCACAGAATTATTAATTGTTTAGTTAGTTATTCTTACGTTTCGTGCGTTAGAGAAGGTGAAACCGGTCTTATCTCAATTTTTGTCTGTTTACATTTTGGTATGATGGTCTGTCTTCTTTAAACTGAATCCTACAACCCGTACGTACAAAGGACGGGCTTACTGCTAGTAATAAATAAAATGATAACGGAATTCTTGAAACTCTTACAATATTCTATTAACGACAAAAATAAAAAAAATATAGACCAATAACTCCGGCACCAATAACCACCAGCTTCTCTGGCACCTTGAGGGAGAGTGCGCCAGTCTCACCAGAGACACCACAGTCTCCTCGTCTATCTAGAAATTTAAGAGCGGACATCGTTTTAAAGGTTGTGAGTATTGATATTGCGTTTCTGTAACTTGTATAAAATAACCGGTCTCGGTCATCAGTATCACAACTTTTGAACAAGGATCTATTTATATTTTTTAAATCCATATATCTTGAGAATCTTGCATGTGAACAAAATGTTATGCAAATTTTAAAAATTTACTTCCCTGTGGGAAATATTTTAGATCATGGATATGTCTATAGGGAATTTTTTTTACTTCATCTAAACAGCTGTTCTTATTCTTTTATATTAAAAATTAAATACAATATCTCTTATGGTTTCTATGGAAACCTGTTACATATTTTCCATCTTAAAATTTGCCAACACCCTCCCCGCAGAGCTAACACATGTCAAAATCGTCGAAAGGCTAAAAAATCGGTTGTCGATTTTTTTTATAAATGCATTGCACATTTTGAAAATGTTACTTTTCTGCCAAGTATTCCATAAGTCTTATTTCAAAAATTGTTAAACTTGAAAATTCCTCTCTTTCATAGCCGTTGCTTAAAATTGTCACATCAGCCAACACGATCATAGATGTACGTATATAATTATTGTAAATAATAAGACAAATAGAATTTAAATACAGACAACATACTCTATCAAATACAAATACAGTTTTAATAATTATGAAGTTTGATATGTTATACTTTCAGTTAAATTTAAGCGGTTTATCTTAGGCCCCTCACAATCACAATATAAGGGGAATTTACACTTTTCTTTATACAATAAAGCTTCTCTGAGATTTAGTTTGTCGTTTGTTAAAAGTTCCGTGAACTAAACAACTTTTCTCGGGGTTTTCATCGTACTCGTTAAACTCTTCATATAATATATTTCCATCTAGTTACATTTATTGTACAATTTTTTTAGCTTAGTCATATAAAAGCCGTGAATAAAGTCTGCCTTAATAATTTTACGATGGCTCTGCCCACTCCTCTAACATTTAACTATACTTTTATTAATATATATTTTAATATCAACTTTTTTGCTATAGGCTTTTCTCATACTATGTTAAAAATAAATAATCAATATTTCAAAATTGAAGCTAATGATCTTAGTTAAATAAGAAATAATAGGTTAGTAAACATTATATACGTACTTGAAAAAACAAAATGTTTTTTATATTCACTGCAATTTTATGAGTTTTATACTAGACTAGCAGTAAGCCCGTCCTTTGTACAGGTTGTAGGATTCAGTTTAAAGAAGAAAGACCATCGTACCAAAATGTAAACCTGAAATCCTAAACAAATCAATACAAAGAAAATAAATGAATATTTAGCTTATTATTTAGCATTAAATTGTAATTAAAAAGATTAGAACATTTATACCGTCATTATTATTATTAATACGTTAAAATAACTTTTAATATAGTATGATTTCGTAATGGGTTTAAATCAATAACAAATTAATATAAACTAACTAATATTGATTTGACAGCTGTTTGTTTTTATTCCTATTAAATCTTTAAACTACAAAGACAGCTGATTATTGCCAGTAGGTTATTCGTTTAAAACTGAATAAAAATGCGACCAATATCGCGTAAAATGTGGGGTTATAATGCTCGTTATTTACTTTTCAAGGGTCGGCGGACACTGTTAAGCATTTAAAAACCTTCTCTGGAATGTAGAGGATGAAATAAGTTTCATTGTTATCAGTTTTCCCGTTTTTCGGAGAAGACGGCGTAAAACGCCTCCTGGAGCGTCACAGACAAAAATTGAGATAAGACCGGTTTCAGTTTCTCTAACGCACGAAAAGTAAAAAAAAACTAAAAATTGAATAATTCTGAGCAATGTACAGACAAAACTCTAATTTTATTTATATAGGTGGATAGGGTTTACTCGTATCAATTTTAAAAATGCCAAGTGAGAACTTATTATTCATGGGACGTGGACTTTGAATTTAATTATTCATAGAGTAACGAAACTAATCAACAAGTTTTTCAAAACACTATGTCAAATTCTTTACCGTTCACTTTCATAGAGCCCACAACTTCTATATTCGTTTATGTATATTTTTTTAAATCTGATACGATTATACAATACATACTTAATTATAAAGGAGATTAACTACTCTAGCCACGGTTATTTCTAGTGGAGGCATTGAACTACTACTTGGGATTGACTAGTTGAAAATTTTTGAACAATGACATATTTACTACGTGTATAATTCACTCTGTTTACTATACAATAGCCGACAGACTATTAGTATATAAATTAAGTACATTAGTAATGAAATTTTTGGATTTTCTGTGTTAGTTACACTATCAAATTCTTTTCACTACCTCTTTGATTCTGGAAGCTAAAGCCCAAAGTTATTAGTTATTAGTTACTTGTTATTAGTAAGATTTTATTAGAACTGAAGAATCCTTTTTATGGAGAATGTAAATTGTTAGAATAACTAAGCTTACAAGGAAAAGTTACTACGATTATATTCTGTTTAATCTCGTAAGAGATCAGATACTTCGATACGAGTGGTCGTGATCGTAGATATAGGTCAGGGTCTCGTGCCTCATACCAAAGGTCGCCTGTAGGTAGGTAGGGCCGCCTGTTAGGACTCGATCTAGCTGCTCCTAAATTGCCTTAAGGTTTGTATTCGTATTTGAAATACATATACTAAATTGAACTCATAAATATATAACTACTGTATATCACAACAGGCAAAGGCTTCTGTGACCAAATTCACTGACTCGAAAAATTAACAGCGTAACCTGATATCTGTAAAGTCACAATCACAGTACAACTTCCAGTTTCAAGTATGATCTTACAAGAAACTCCACATCCGATCATCTTGGTCCTTAGATAAGCTGTTATTAACGGGGTTGAAATTAACCTAAGAATTCCTCTCTGTTTTGGCGAGAACGAACTGATGTTTTTCAATAAGGATTCGAGCTCGGAATCTCTACCCAGACAAATTTGGCACATAATCATGATAATAGTATTAAATTTTTCGGAATATTTTTGATCGGAATAAAAACAAAAAGTTTAATTAACTTAATTCGATGACTAAGAAAGTTAAGTTATTGTGTTAGCGTGTAACAACGCCATAATACACGCGCATATAACCGTGCAGATACGGTCTCATGTCGGAAACTCTCTCGCTTTCCACAGTTAACAGGACGAGTTGGTGGACACGCAATTCGACTGATTGATGGACTGTGGTTCCACTGATGTGGCTTGTAGTTCTGTTGATCGGTGGGCTGAGGTTCAACTGATTGATGGACTGTGGTTCCACTGATTGATGGACTGTGGTTCCACTGATTGGTAGACTGTAGTTCCACTGATTGGTAGACTGTAGTTCCACTGATTGGTAGACTGTAGTTCCACTGATTGGTAGACTGTGGTTCTACTGATTAATGGACTGTGGTTCCACTGATTGGTGGACTGTGGTTCCACTGATTGGTAGACTGTAGTTCTACTAATTGATGGACTGTGATTCCACTGATTGGTGGACTGTGGTTGCACTGATTGATGGACTGTGGTTCCACTGATTGGTAGACTGTAGTTCCACTGATTGGTAGACTGTAGTTCCACTGATTGGTAGACTGTGGTTCTACTGATTAATGGACTGTGGTTCCACTGATTGGTGGACTGTGGTTCCACTGATTGGTAGACTGTAGTTCAACTAATTGATGGACTGTGGTTCCACTGATTGGTGGACTGTGGTTCCACTGATTGGTAGACTGTAGTTCTACTAATTGATGGACTGTGATTCCACTGATTGGTAGACTGTGGTTCTACTGATTAATGGACTGTGGTTCCACTGATTGGTGGACTGTGGTTCCACTGATTGGTAGACTGTAGTTCTACTAATTGATGGACTGTGATTCTACTGATTGGTGGACTGTGGTTGCACTGATTGATGGACTGTGGTTCCACTGATTGGCGAACTATGGTTATACTGATTGGTGAACTGTGGTTCCAACTTCCAGCCCTTATAAGCGTCTTGAAACTCAATGCGCATCGCCAAAATCAACCTCACCTACAATCGTCTTTGTCATATTAGACAGTGCAAGTGGATGGATAGACTACAGCAAGTGGTATGGGCGTGTATGTATGTTGAATACGAAAATAAGGTCATGTGTTTTGTAACCGCCATAGCATTCCTTTCGCCGGTCCCACCGACCGGCCTTCGACCACGTTCATTCGCTTCGACACACTTTCGCAGCAACGACTACGCTCTCGCGATACCGCGGTCTCGGCTTTGTTCGCCCTGCCGTGATTCCACAGGTCGGCTATGTGCTCGCAGTACATGACATAGAATGACAGCTGAAAGCTTTATCAGCTGTCTACGAATTTGTTTATAACAGATGAAATGAGTATGCCTAAAATGCGACTTATCCAATTTCTAAAACATAATACATTGAGCTATTTTTTAATTCTCGTCAGTAGACGATATTGCAGTGTCATTTTCATAGATGTTGCCCTAACACATCAAACTAGTACGCCAAGCTTGTCTTTCAGTTGGTGTTGATAAAAAAACAATTTCGTCCAATCGATATCGCTTACTGTTTTGATTAATCAACCAATATGATTTGCTAAGGGTGAATGGGTATCAGTAAAATTACAAATAAAGCTCTTTTTATTTAAAAAGGTAACACAACCGGTAAAGCAATAATCATTGTGTATGAGAACCTCCACTTGGTTTTAAATAATTGGAATTATGTGTAATCTGCTGTCGTAGACCGTTAATTTTAAATATTAAATTGAATACTAACGTATAGCTGAGCTACAGTAGAAAAAATGTTTGCATTTACTTCCCTGTGGGAAAGAGGTTAGATCATGGATATGTCTAAAGTTAATGTTTTCACTTCTCTAAACAGCTGTTCTTATTCTTTTGTATTAAAAAATCAATACAATAACTCTGGTAGTTTCTATGGAAACTTGTTAAAAATTTTCCACCTTAAAACACCACCAGCACCCCCCCCAGAGCTAAGACATAATTTAATTATGTCAAAAATATGAAACTGGCCGGGGAAAATGTATTTACAAGCTTGGAGGATGTGTTTATTAAGTTTTTAGAATTAAATTAAAGCAGGTGTTTATTGGTAGAACATATGTATCGTAATCAAATCCTGTAATAGTTATATGTTTGGGAACAGAAATTAAAAATTAAATATTTACGAAAACATTTATATATTTTTTACATTTAGAAGTTTAAAATAAGTAACCTTGTCCAATTTCCAAATTAAAATAAAAAATGGATCAATTGTAATAGGATAATTTTGATGTTGATTTCTTTTACAGTAACAATGGAATTAAGCTTTACAGAGATTAGATCCAACGAGGGTTGTACGATATAATCCAGTCCTGGTACCTATAAATGGGCTGGAATCGCTCGCTCGTTGAAAGACAAATGACATATCCAAATCATTTACGGTTGCTCGACGTGTCTGAGCCGCGCAGACGAGTTGTTGACCGCCACGCCAGCGCCAGCCCGTCACGAATACTTGGCTCGTCCGAGTCGTTTCTATTCTCAAGTCCGCTGGGACGCATCCAACTATTCTGAAATCATTCATTTACACTCGCTTTTTGTTAGCTATGAAGTATTGTAGTTTTTCAAATCTAACTTCACACTATTTGTATTCTCGTTAAGAATTGGCGCTCACCACTGTTCTGTATTCGCAAACACGACTTTAAAAATCTTTCAATCAATTCGTTTATTGCCACCAAACAATAAATTGAATAAGAATTCGTTACTAAAGGTATATACATATGATTAAATATACTCAAATTTAAGAAGTTAGCTATTCTCTCCTTTGGGTAGACGGTGGTGACGTCCTGAAATCCAGCTACTTGGAGGTCACGAATTGTGGATAGTTGTGAGCGATGGTCGGTGGGTGTAGTGTTCTCTTGTGTGGATCAACGTCCGCACTATTGAATACTACGTTAATTCGCAAAGCCTATCCTCATAATTAGACCAATTCGTAATTCAGAAGCCGTGGTTCGGAATCCCCGTTAAACCGTAGGTTCCTTAGTTGCCATCGGCTGTTGGGCTATTAATTAACAGTCCTGTCTAAGGAACATGTCAGTCTTAGTCAATAACAAGACTAAAAGAACGCGCCACAATCATCCTACACTCAATCCTCATTCATACTTGGCTTAAAACACCTACATTGTAGTATGGTTGCCGTTTCAATTATCTAATCTAGACACGCGTCAATCTATCTTCAGCCTTGCGCTATCCCCACAGCTTGCATTTCAACAGTCTTATACAATTTTGAGAGAAATTCAAAACTGACTACCGTGCATGTTTGTAGTTTGTAGTGATCGACTGTTTGAGATGACGCTATCCATCATCGGTGATTGCGTGTGTTTTCTAATGGAATGTACAATTAGAACACCTGCTGCCTGCACACTGTTGCACCTGAACGTTGAGTTAGACAATGAGTCACTATGAGTTACCATAATTGTCAGTATACATCGAGTTAGTAGTATTGCGATGTTAATCAACTTCTCCTCTGAGTAGAAGCCGGTTTAAGGAAAAGTAGGGGTTTAATGTGTTTTATAGCTACAGCAATATCCATTTTGTATAATGTTACTGGAATAGAACAATCAAACGTGTTTGGTGAAAGCGCTCCAATCAAGTAAAAAGGGCGTCTGTGAATTGATCCCTTGTCCTCATGACCTTCTGGAGTCAGTTCCAGATCGCTTGAATACCTTACGATTTCTACAAAAATTAAAATGTAACAATAACAATCAGATCTAACTTTAGAAGTGGTTTTTAATTATTAGTTTAGTATTTCTAGTATCTCGATATTCACTTTAAAAGTCCACACTATGTGAGTTACATTTATGGAAACCAGCAATCAACTACTACTGTAGTATTTAAAATATCTTATTTATTTAATTAATACAATTTTTAAAATTTTTTCCCCAACAAAGTTTACAAAAATCATTTAATTGTGCTCGATTACCTTTTACGATTACTTATATTTTTTAAATTGAAGATATTTTACCAATAAATTCGTTCCTTTAAGTCTGTAAAATTTCATTTTAATTGAATGACGCGTATAAAGTTAGAGAAGGTTAATTTCAAAGATACATGTAAACAATAAGTGTTGTACCATCATAAGCTGGCGTGACAAAATACGGACTCATATTCGACAGTTGGACTTAAGATGCATTTTATTGTTGTTCTATTACATGAAAATGAACGGCTTCTTTAATTCTATTTTTTTTAAATCCCCGAAAAAGATCGGTTAAGAATTTTATGCCAACCGGTACAACTGTTAAGTTTCTAAAAAAAATATAAACTTGAAAAATTAGTACAAAACCAAACTCAAAACATGGTGGGCCAAGCCCTAACAAGTCTATGTAAGCTTGTTCTCAAAAATATTTTCTTCAGCTAGTTATAGTTCAAATATGAAAATGTTATATATAACTGTGTTAAAAAATCCTAAAGTTTAATACTGTAAATAAAAATAACTTGTTTGTAAAAAAAAGAATTATTGAGGTCCGCCCCTTACATATTTTAAAAGATTATCGGCGTTAAAAATTCATGTTCAGTAGTCTACGAAATGTTTTTCTTATTTCAAAACTTCTTATAGGTTACGTGAAAAAGGTCTATTATTCGCCCACGTTCCCAAAATTTCAGTTTCAAATTCATAAGCAGTTTTCCCACACTCCAAATTTCCGAATTAATTACCCTGTAACTAGAACAGTTTTCACCAAAAACTTGAAAAAAATATGCCAAAGCCATGTTTATGATGCAATCAATAAATAAACAATAAAATTGTGAATTTTTGAAGATTTTTTATTTTTCTGAAGATAGTCGATTTTTTCGCTCGCACTTAAGGTAATAAGACCGTGTACCTCGCAGATTCAAAAGAATACTTTTTGTTATTCCACTTGCCGCAAGAGAAGGACAGAAATGTAACAGTTGGAATTGGGATTATTATTTAATACACGAATAATTGACTGGGACGGTGGCGTCATCCTGTAATCCAACTACTTGGAGGTCACGAATTGTGGATAGTTATGAGCTATGGTGGGTGGGTGTGGTGTTCTCTTGTGTGGATTAACGTCCGCACTATTGAATACTGCTTTAATCCGCAAATGACATCCTCATGATTAGACCAATTCGTAATTTAGAGGCCGTGGTTCGGATTCCACGCTAAACTGTAGTTCCATTAATTGCCATCGGCTGTTGGGCTATTAATTAACAGTCCTGTCAAAAAACATGTCAGCCTTCCCCACACTATGTCGTTACTTACATCGTTACTATCATCACTTCAAGATCGCGCCACAATCATCTTAACTCAATCCTCAATTCATACTTGGCTTTAAATACCTACCGTGTAGTACGGTCGCCATTTCAATAATCTAATCTAATCTAAACCTATACCAGTCTTGTCTCTTTGTCCTGCCCTGATGATTTCCACAGGACGGTTGCTATTCCCGGAGTCGTAACCCGTTGGGCCGGACTTGTACAATTTACGATAACACGGGGTTTTAATCTCACAGTGAGCGAACAAATTCGAAACTGTGCCATGGCCACGTGACAAGAACATTGTTCACAATCCCTCACATTTTATTGGCCTACAGTGTGTGTTATTGACAGGTTCTAAATCTGTTATAAAGTTCGCGTTTCTTGTTAATTTCCTCGATGAACAAGAATCGTGTTTAATCATTTTTAGAAAATTTGTCATTACCTACATTTTGACATGAGTTATTTTTAGCCTTAATATAACCCTCGAAAAGTAGTGAAACATTTAGACAGTTTAGTAATAAAATTAATTTTTCTGTGCCAACTAAGATAGAAATTCACCCTTGGACAATTGAAATACTGTAGTTTGAACCGAATTCAGATTATTTGGTCGATAATCCGACCTAATTGGGATCAGAGGTGTTTCCGACATTCAAAATCAACAACTTTTTACTATTAAAACCACAAATCAATTACTCATAGAAATACTAATTGATATAGGGGGTGAGACTACGGTATTACTAAATAATTATATTATTTATCTTGGAGGAACCTTTAATTTGCCTCATGAAAATTGCTTTGTTTTAATAAATCGCTTAGTAAAAAGTATGAGTAAATAAATTTGATAACATTAATAGTAGTAAAGTTTATAAAAGCTCTGCTGAGTGTGTTTTAATGTAAACTACAAATTTATATACCAAAACGTAACAGCACTTTTGAAAAAGTAATATAATGCAGTCAGTGTATTGAAATTAAATTATGATTTTAAATTTTGCTTTGTGCAAAGATCATTTTCTAAATTTTTTACCGTTTTTTTGGCCGTCCAATTGTTCGGATTATTTAAGGTTTGATTAATTATTTGACGTACATATAATCGATACTCTAAATGTAAATTGTGACAAAACAAATATCGATCTCTCAGTTCTCAGTTTTGGTATGAATTTCAAATACTGGGCCAACTGAGATACCACTCACTGCAACTCCGAGGAGTTAATTTAAGACAAAGAGGTCCAGGTTCAATCACCGGATGAAAGAACCAAGGAGGTTTTTGTTCGATGACCGAGTTTCGCGATGGAAAATCTGTGAAAGGAAGTCAGTCATTAAGGGGTATCTGCAGACGTGGAAAATAAGGTCGTTATGGAACAAAACAGCTGAACTTTAAAAACAGCTGATCCGACCGTTTCCGGGGTCGGACGCCATCCGTACACCTGGAAATCAGCTGGGGAAGACCTGAAGAACCAGATTGGCGTTTCTGTGCACTTTTAAAAAGCATTGTCACAAAATATTTCCTCCAGTTATTTCGAACTGTGCCCTTTCCCAAATTCTAGTCAGAGCATAAAAATATAAAAGTATTAAAGTCAAAGACAAAATTCACTAAAACCATAAGATACTACGATAAAAAAACCCTTTTCTACCTATATGATTTTTACAAGGAAGTTCCCCCCTCTCAACAAAAATCTTGACCCTTCTAGGAAAGGGATGTATTTGAGGTTTTAGACAATAATGTTTTGAGAAAACGTGAATTTTTGTAAGGTTTTATAATGAAAATAGAATATTTATGTTGGTTTCGTCAGACATATATAAATGATTTATTTTACGACGTTCATAAGGGGAAAAATGTATGTGTCTTATAAAGTTTATTTTGTCACTGCTTATAACTGATTGGCGAATGAAAAAATGTAACTTTTACGTACAATTTTACGTAAAGTATAATTGTTTAAATTCGGAAAAGTTTTACTGTGTTACACAAATACAAATAATTTATTTCATGTAAATCACAGCATATAAAAAATTGGCCTTGCCAAGTTTTTAAAACTTGTCGGCGAAGTCCATTTTTGTATATAAAAAATGGTTGTACTGTATTTACTTCCCTGTGGAAAATAGGTTAGATAATGGATATGTATAAAGGGATTGTTTTCAGTTCATCTAAACAGCTGCTCTAATGTTTCAAATTTTTGTCTTACAAATTACTAACCCCCCCCTAGAGCTAAGGCATATCCTCGTTAAAAAAATGTTTATATTTACGTTTATATTATATTGTGGGAAATAGGTTAGATAATGGATATGTATAAAGGAATTGTTTTAAGTTCAGCTAAACAGCTGTTTCAAATTTTGGTTTCAATGATTGTCAAATTTTGATCTTAAAAATTGCTAACAATCCCCCCCAGAGCTAAGCCATATCCATGTCAAACCTGCATGAATCAACAATAATATTCTCTTAAGGCTTAATTTGTCTACCTATAGTATTATCACTTTCTTTTATTTATTTTTATTTTATTCTTTTGTTTATTTTTTGCTACGATTGGAGAGAAGACGATAGATCAAGAATGTATATGCTTAACCAATACAGTGTCAAAAATAGAATGGTTCTAATTATAGTTAATTTTTATAGTCTTCCACAAGTTATGCAAATTGGTCTTATTCTAATAATCAAAAGATAAATTTAACCGTAGCATAATTGTGAATTTCAGTAAGATAAAGATAAACTGTTGACCCGTTTAACAAGCACTGGGCCAAGGCCGTCCCTAGAAATTGTTTATCTGCCCCCGGCTGTCTGCAAAATTGAATTTGGATAAGATTGAAAAGATATGCGGTGACGTAATGTATTAAGGCTGTAGTCCATTTCATGTAACCTTGATCCATGCATGTTAGATTAACACGCTTAACCGCGAGTCGTTTATCCTGTTTGTCTCCTGTCTCCAAAGAAGTTGCAGGAATTGAGAAGACGCTATTCCTTTTCTACAATTACAAATACAAATTACATTTCTACCGTCTTCTTCAAAGCGGTGTTTTCTTACATATCTGACATCTGAAAAATGATTACAGTACTCAGTTTGGGAAATATTTGGTTGGAACCATTGTCATAACTATAACCGGACATAACTAACCCCACACAATAATCTCAAAATAAAAATAGTTGAATTAGTTTTGATTCGACACAGATTACGAAAAATAATTTTTCGAGCGAAAAAACTGTATTTGATTTTGGTTTTTGATCAATAAATTTCACGATATTACAATGAACTTGACTCGCTCTTGCCAATTATTTTTGTCTGTGATTACGAGTTGTTTTATAAATTATGAGTTTATTTAGAGATAAATTTGTATCCTTCGGGAAAGCATCTATATATCTAAACTCTTTCTAACTCTTACTATTCAAATCGATTAAAGAGACTTTTCTTCAATCGATTGTTTTATTTTTATTTTACGCCAATATGTATTGAAATAATATTTTAGTTTAGAAATTCCATCTACGTTTGGTATTATTTAAGCTGGCATTCCGATTTCATGACCTTGAGCTATATCAGTTTAATTTTGTTGCAGTAGTTTAGTTTCATGAAGTTTCTCCCATTAAAATAAACTATCATGTTGAAATCGACTCTGACTCATCGTCCTTTAAATCTTCTTTTTCTCTTCTTTCCTATAAATTTGCTTATACGGCTTCTTAATATTGACTATAAATGAATTTAATTTAAAAAATCATTTTAAAATAAAACCAAACCCCAATGTTTAGTTTGACATTGGAGAACATCGTGACAAATCCATGGTGTTCTCTATTTGTATAACATCGAACTGAAATTTTGCTATAAATTGATTTATGAAAAAATTGTATCGCACTGGTATAAATAGTATATTGGGAGCTGGAACACAAGACAAAACATAAAAGTGCACCATTGATTTTGAACTCACTCAAAAAACCTATCGTGAAGATAAGGACCTAAAAATTCTCCCTTGTAATATAATAATAGGGGTTTTCTTGACAATGTAATAAATAATAATATTCGTGTAATCTTCTGGCCAAGGTCGGGTGTCAGTTTTCAAGTCGCACTGATGCCTCTGACGTGACCTAACGACTACTTATGTAGCCGGGACCAACGGCTTAACGTGCCTTCCGAAGCATGGTGGCAGTCTGAGAAATTAAATTTCATATGTCATTATCGGTAATAATTGAACCCGGGTCTCTTGGATGGTAGGCCAGTATTCTATCAGTAGTAGCATAGCTGAGTGGATTGAGTACCCGACAATGTTTTATTCATATAAATAATGTTCTCAGAGAAAAATTAATTTACGTTGAGTAAGAGACCTGATGACACGTATCCTCTCAATATAGTCGATGTGAAGAATCGATTCGCGAGACCGATTGTCGGTGCTCGTGCTGCGTTTCGTTATTGACGAAGCTACAAGGCTGTTCTCCGTTATCAGCAGTTATATAATTTATGATCTGAGGTTAATCAACTCAATGCTCGGTGCTTCGCTGATAGCGATGGCGCCCTATACCTTCACAACTATCGGACACTTTTCTCAACAGTACGAAATAACGTAGTTTTCTACAGCTTACTTTCCACCCTTGCGCTAAGAAAAATTGTTTAACGTTTTATGTATTTAGTCAAACAACCATATTTAATACTATCGATCCCTTGATATTTTATAATATATCCCCTTAGCAGCATTCCTGCATTCTAAACGAGCTTTAATTGATTTAGGAATTAATTGTGAAGATTCAAACCAAACTCACAGGTTCAAAAATGAAGCTATATGACTTTACTTTCTCCATAAGAACAATATCGTAAAAAGGGCAAGTAAGTTTGCTGGCATGAGAAGCAAAAAAATAAGATTTCTTTTGTGCTGTATTACTATGTAATTAACTATAGATTAGATTATTGAAATGGTGACCATACTACAAAGTTGGTATTTTAAGCCAAGTATAAATGAGGATTTAGTGCAAGATGATTGTGGCGCGATCTTGTAGTCATGTTACTGACTAAGGCTGACATGTTCCTTAGACAGGACTGTTAATTAATAGCCCAACAGCCGATGGCAATTAATAGACCTACAGTTTAACGTGGAATCCGAACCACGACCTCTGAATTACGAATTGGTCTAATTATGAGGATGGTCTTCGCGGATTAAGGCAGTATTCAACTGTGTGGACGTTAATCCACACAAGAGAACACTACACCCTTCGACCATCGCTCACAACTATTAACAATTCGTGACCTCCAATTAGCTGGATTACAGGACGTCGCCACCGTCCCAGTCAAAGCTGTATTCCAAGTTGTATCATAATATTTACAATAAAATGTGAGCTATCCATCTAAACCTATTCCCCGTAATATTAAAACAAAATTGGAGCCCCAAAAGACAACGCACTGACCTTTACAAGTTTCTAAGTCTCAGTAACCGAGAGCGATGATTAAAATTCCGTGTTTGTTTTTTGAGCTGATTCCAATGGTTGAACTCACGCTTTAAGTTACCTCATCGTGTAGCTAGTGACCTAAAAATTCCTTTATACTTTATCAGCACCATTAAGCTGAATGCAATGGTGCTGATAAAAATGCATTTTGTCGATAAATTATTTATGTAAAACCCATAACTATCGTAGAATAGTCCCCTCCTGAACCCCTCTTCGAATGGATTTGGCTGAATTTTGAACTTGAACGAGATCACATGTCCAAATACCAAATTTCATTGAGATACTAGTTTATTACGAGAGATCGTGTTAACGAACACACATGTATATATAGTATGCGTGTTTAATATGCATACGCAGTCTCGATCGACCAGCAGTTTTGGCATCTGGCTACTGGTTTGGTCTACAGGTACTTTTGTCATGACGACCACGGTAACATCTCTATTTACTATAGGAAATTCACTAATATACCGTACATTTTAAGAAGTTAAATGTTTAAGAAAAGATATTTTCGTAATTGAGACAACTCAACAAACAAGAACGTTCCCGCGTACATCTGTAGCGTAATTACGTCTGTTGGTTGGGAACCACTGTTCCAGGCAATAGTTTCATTTGAGAAACAGTTGACCTAGTACTTGAGAATAGGTTACAAGCGACGTTCATTTGTCCATTGTTGTCGCTCCGGCCTGGTAACCGTTCGACCGAGAAGGCAACTGCAATCGAACAGTCGCAACTGGCAACTGTTGCTCAGAGAAACTAGCTTCCATTAGAATAGTTGGGTGAACTGCGTAAGAAACAGATAAACGCTGAGAGTGCACTGTCGGATAAAATTGTGTAGCCATCAATTTATGGAAATATAACGTCTCTAAGGTGTCACGTGTAAATTTTAATTTGGTTTGTAAAAATCATAACTTGTCGTTTTATAAAAAGAATATTTTATTTGTTCACATTGAAGAGAAATTACAAGAGTACCGAACAATTTGTAAAGCACTGTATTAGCAAGTATCAGCAACTTAAGTTATACGTTTTCTTCGATGGAATATTTTACGTTAATCAAAAAGAAGGGAGTCATAACGATGAAAGGTCGATATGCCTCACACATTGTTAGGGTTAAGAAAACATTGAGCAAGTAGGAGAAAGCGGGAAGGGTATAGACAGAGTCGAGGATATGGAAAACCCTTAAGAAATTTAAGGAGGGAATAACAAAGCAAGTGGGAGAATTATTGTTATATATTAAAAATAAGGTACAAGTAGGGATTGGGATGGCAAAAAAGAATTAAAAGGATAGAAAATAGGGTCTAAGTATGCTGAGAGGTAGGAATTCGTGGTTGAGAAGAGATTCAAAGGAAAGTACTCACTCCTGAGTATAATTAACAGCAGGGGCTGCTAATTCATATGTTGTGTCAAGACTGCTCATAGATTTTACTTGGAAAATTAATTAAAAACATTATCCGACCCCCCTCTAAACCGCAGGTAGTTCTCAAAAATTTGTTTTAGAAAACAACCCCCCTAAAGCAGTCTTATATTCAGGTTTTAACAGTAAGGACCATTCTTCCTGAATATTTCACTCATATAAAGAATGAATGTTTAAAGTAGAATACACTGCGTCCTAAAGTTTGAGTTGTTTGGTGAGTTTTGAATCAATTTCTAACTCTGGACAAAGATTGCATGCAGTAAAAACAATAAAGACGTTTGTGCTATTCATAAAATTGGAAGTACTTATTAACAACAAAATAAAAGAATATAAAATGTTTACAGTAAAAGAGAGCTAGGTACTTGATAGGAAGTATTGATGCAATCGATTATGAAATTAATTTCAGTTCTGCTCGTATTCATTTACAATTTCTTCTCCTTGGCCAAGGCTAGGGACCCCGAGTGTGTCACCGTTCGTTTAATGTTGAATGCGATCACCAACAAGCACAATCGAAAGATTTATTGCAGCCAGTACAAGCAGACTCGTGTTTGAGCCCGTTGAGGCCTACATTGTCGTTATCATGGGGGCTTCGATATCAAAGTTCATTTACATTGAATAGTCTATTGTACTAGCGGAGCGGCTCAGATAGTGAAGTATCTTCTATCTTTTACATTTTAGCGAATTTCCTGTATGGATAGATATTGCCGTGGTCGTCATGACAAGACACGGGACCAAGTTTTTCCGTTTTGAGGTCCCCATGTATATATATATTTGTTTTTGTGTGCGTGCGTACGTGCACGCGCGCGGGTGTGTGTGTGGGTGTGGGTGTGGGTGCGTGTCTATAATTCGTAAACACATATCTCAAATTTCTCCTCAAGATTGGAGTTTTAATTTACAAAATTTACAATTTACGTCCCTACGTCAATCAGTTACTGAGAAACAGAATGTGGTACAGGTAAACTCAGTACTTTGTCTTTTGGAGACATAATGTTAATCTTATGGGGAAAGGGGAAATTTTGATACATTGTTTATTATTTTTAATCTTGTGATAAAACCTGTATAAAGCTTCATATCTTTATACCTTAGCTTTAGGTTTTAGTTATGATAAAGTATGCTGAAAAATCTAAACTACTTTGTTCCTTGTGGTAGAAAACCTCAATCCCCATTCTTATGGGTAGTAAACAAATTGGCACAACTTTCTCATTATATGAAATGTTGTAATCAACTTGTTATACAGCTTCATACAGTTCAGATTTGATTATTGATGTTGAAAAATATTAAATTTTCTATTTATCATAACAGCAAACGTACTTACTCATAGCCTGTGTTATTCTTTTGAGGAATAAGAACATTTATATTACTTCAGAATTATTTGTGATTATGCGATTCTCTGTAAACTGGTTCATATGGTCAAAAGATCGTGAAGAGACAATTACGATAGTCAAGATTCAGGTAAATAGACCATTTAGTGTCGAGAATTTGCCAAGCTTTAATAGTTATGTTATGTTAGTGTAAGTGTCAAGGGGTGGAAAAGACACCAAGCAAATGGTTGAGCGGACACCAAGCAATTAGAAGGTACTTGCGAAGAGACAGTTAGTGTTCAGTTGTAAACAAGGAATTTGGTCGTGCTAATGTTTACCTTGTTTTATTTCAGTAAATCTAACTACGAAGTTTGTCCAAACAAAATTTCCGATCAAGCACAGGAATCTCTCCAACAGGGAGTTGTTATAAGCTTGCACTCGGCCTCTCTCCAAAAATATTCCGGTCTAAATATGTGACACAAACAAGTGATTCAGCTGGGAATCCAAAGTGAGCTGTTGTCCGTTGGTAGCACTGGTATCAGCTGTCAGACTCGTCGAGTCGCAGACTCGTTGACCGGTTCAGAACAGTTAACCTCGCATATTGTGCGTTGCTCTGGCGGAATTTTGAGTACTCTCCAAACAACTAACATCAGTTCAAGACCACTTTACTAAATTTGGATGGCTTGACCAGGTGTCCATGTTTAATAGCTGTCAAGAAACTAGCTTTGGGTGATTCATTCTTCGAAAGGATGCGTTAAATTGAACCGCTGTCACCATAGCTTGAGTTATTATTTATGACTACTATTATAATATAAACGTATAACCTTAGTGTTGTTATATATGTTACAAACATATTTTATATTGTCAACTTTATAAGGTTTTCACCTTGCAAGGTGCGTAAGTGGAAACAGTCAGCTGTTAGAGCTACCTTCTTAAGGCCATTCCACTCCATCGTGGCGTCCTTGTCTCGTGCCACGGATGGAAATTTTCAAAACCGTGTTATAAAATGAGCCACCCCACACCGCGTCCGCGCCACGAGCCACGCGTGGCGGACCGTCCGCCCGATGAGCGATTTTTTTAAACGTGGCGGCCACACGCATTTTAACCGTTATTAAATTGTTTTAATCCATTCATTTACTTACTTAACGTAATATGAACATGGTTGTGTATATTTACGCACTGAGTTGTTTCTTGTCTTAGCCAAATGGCTAGGCGTTCTCTGCTACTCATTACCTCCCTATTGTTGGTATCTTCTTTCCTTATATCAGCATCAACCATCGTGAGCACCTCATTAAACTGGTAACGGTTTAGTCTAAAATAAGTAGAGAATTTGTCGTCATCAGCATCAAGATCACTCATTTAATGATGGTATTCTCCATAAGATTTCCTCTTCTTATGCATGGGATGTGTGGGTGATTTGTTTAGTATTGTTAAACTGTACAACAAAACAAGTTCGTCATCACTGCATTCGCTGCTAGACTCGTCGAACCAAGGTAAGCCTCACACAAAATTAGGGTTTCACCACGGCACCGCATGTGTTGCATGGGGTTGACATTATTCTGTCTGACTTAAGGTAACGTGGCGGCTACGCCCTATGCGGTGTGGAATGGCCTTAAAAACGATATTTGACAGTCAAGATGTCATACCAAAATTGTGCTCTTTATAATAAATCAACTCATTTTATTCTAAATTTTGAGACAAGCGGAAACTTGTAAAACCTGAAAAAACATCAATTCATGATTAGTTAGATTATAAGATTAATGTGTAATTTTTATAAGTCATTTAACCATTCAAATCAAGGATTTCTAAATTATTCAAGGTAGGTATTTTAAAAGACCTATGATAACAAAACATCTTGTAGTCTAAAACAAGGTAATTAAAGCAATTCATTTATAAGAAAATTTACAATTTTTAGGATTTGACAATCGGATTCTTCTTGCCTCTGATATGTAGTAGGTAGATTAAGATGCCATATAAAAAAAAATATAATGGATTACACTGTAGTCTTGTTAATATTTCTTAGACATGACTGTTAATAAGATAAAAACACGAACGAATTAAGACTTAAATAAAGCTTAAAACATTAACTTAAACTTTTACTGCTCTAGATTTGCAAGGAACGTTATCGGTATTCAGTTATGTGTCCTCATAGAACGTCTACTGTATTAGCTAGTCTGTTTCACTGATCTAGACTGATTTGGACACAGTTATGAAATTAGAACACTAATGGATGAATTTCTATTTGGATTGTTTTTATTCACTGTATCGATTGTACCTCTGGTTCTTGAGCTCATCTCCTAAGACGTTGTGTGAAGTAAAGATAATAAAAAGCAACCAAGAACAATTTTAGAGATTTACAATATGGGTATATTGCAAATCTAGGTTTAAACCTTTCCCTTAATTAGTTTCAGTTAGTTTTAGAGCTAACCTCGTTAAACTGGCTGGGTGACTGGATGGATATAGTTAGTGCCTTCCTTCAAAACTGAAGGTCGCCGGATCGAATCCCGCAAGGGTCGAATCTAGCCCTAGTTGCCATTTCGTCATTGGCCTATTAATTAATTATACTTCCTAACAACAGGTCGACGTTAGGTAGTAACAAGACCGGGGTATGGACTGTTCCCATCAAAACGTAAAAAAAACCCGAGAGGCGTAGAAAAACACAAAACAAAACTTTTCAAGGTGGTGGGGATGTATTCTTTAGTTATATTCTCTTATCAAATCATGAATGGTGATAATAATACTGGGAGGTTGGCTTATCCTGTAATCCAGCTATTGAGCTATGGAGGTCAAGTATTGTGGATAAATATGAACGATGGTTGGTGGATGCGATATTCTCTGATGTGGATTAACGTCCACACTAATGAATCCACAAAGACCATGCAGGCAAAATGGTGGTTGGGATCCCACATTAAACTGTAGGTCCCTTAATTGTCATTGGAAGTTGGGCTGTTAATTAACAGTCCTGTCTACGAAAAATGTCAGCCTTAGTCAATATAGTATCAGGACTACAAGATCGCGCCACAGTCATCTTACACTCATTTCTCAATCTAACTTGGCTTAAAACCCCTATATGGGTAGATTGCCATATCAGTTAAAAGTTTAAAAAAATTCTACCTACGACTACTACAATGCGACTGCCGTTATGGCCTTGCTGTCTTCAACTACACCGCCTAGACCTTGGGCGCATGGTTGAGTATTTTGAGAAAATAAATCCTTTAAACTACATTGACTCCGATTATTCGCTGACGTCATCATGAAGGTTGTGATCCCATGACTGCTGCATTCCTCCCCCTAGCCTCATCGCACACACAATGTGTTCCGGCCTTAGCCGCAGGTGACTCTACACAGAGCAATATTGTCAACAATGGTGTCATTGACGTTGCCTGCGGGCTTTTGGGTTATTGACCTTCATGATTTCAGCTGTCGACGGTCGCGTGTATTGGATGCAATGGTGTTAGGTCAGAACTAGTCTGATAGATGAAATCCGATTACGCATCTTTAGGAAAATGTTTACATAAACTTTGGACTTGGACTTGGTACACCGCATTATTATAATGCGGTGCATGTATGTCATGAGTCATTTTTCTAAACATTTTACACTAGTTTTAGGAAAACAAAACTTATCAGTGACACATTAATCACTATCTTTAGGTAAATAAACGACACCTACAAAGGCTGCAGGCTGCAAAGACAAGCCAGCTGGGGCAGTTACTGATAAAATCAGATAATGTAATTTGTTATGCTTAGGTTTGACCTCAGCTTAGCTAAAGTGCAGTAACTACGTCATGTAGTTATTACATTTCTGCCTAACAGTTATAAGATACTACGTTCTTGCCAAGGAGGGCAGTGATAGTCCTACATAGTATTCGTTTTGGTTATGTACTGTTCGATAAAAGTTGTATAAAAGGTAAAGTTTCGTGATTTTTTAGGTTTTGTAATAGTCGCGAACCCAACGAATAGCTCCGTAAAATGTTGTAGTTGTCAGACAATTTCGGGAGTTCCGGTTGTCATTTGTGGCCGATTGTACGAGTTGTCGTCATTCTCGGTCGCTTGTACCTTGTTCTTTGGTCCAGTTGTCTGAGTTTTTAGGCTACTAGTTTATGAATGAAGGCGATCGGGGGAAAATGTTTGTATTTACTTCCCTGTGGTAAATGGGTTAGCTCATGGAGATGTCTTAAGAGAATGTTTTCAGTTCATTTAAACAGCCGTTCTTATTCTTATAGATTAAACATTCAATAGCTCAGGTAGTTTCCATGGAACACTTCCTCTGCACTTTTTGTGTTACACAAATTCTACTAACACCTCCACCCAGCTGACATATCCATGCCAAAATATGCACATTATATACAAAGGCAATGCCTCGCCTGTATACATAAGGTAGAAGTGTTGGAGGGAGTGGGTGATGCTGTGACCTGGATACAGGTTGCGTGACCCCCCCCTCTACACCTCTCACTATCGAGGACTGACCGGTGGTCAATGGTCATGGAACGTTTGTCATCAGTTGTGAACAGAGATAAATTATTTCAGAGTGTTGAGGTTGGTAATGCTGAATTTTGTGAGACGATGTTAGCTGACTTTTTGGAACCCAAACACATTAGCGGAAAACATTAAGAATGAAGGTAGATCATTTTTATTACGTATCCATTTCCTACGAAACCCTTATTTTCGGGACTGAAATTTCACCCGGGGAAAGGGATACAATCCGAGTATTCTTTTTTGAGGTCCTCCAATCAAAAAATCTGACTTTTTGAGGTTGTCAAATTGAATTGTACGGGACATTTTTGTAATTTATTGAAACAAATGGGAGAAAACTAGATTATAAATCACGGGCCTGGCAGATTTTTCTATGCGCCCTAGCCTTAAACAAAAGCAACACCTTATCCGTTGTGATCTTATCTTTAGTTTTCATTAAAATACACAGTTATCAAACTGCGGTGTTTTAGTTGGAATACAAAGTTTTACAAACTATTAGAATAATTGTCGTGACAGTAGACAAAAATCTATCTTAAAATAAATTCTGATTCTAGGAGCTACTTTTATTATTGTATATATTTGGAAAACAAAATATGTGAATGCCAATAGGACTCATGGGCCTATATTCTAGATGTAGACTACTTTAGAGTCATGAATATGTTCAAATCTTTTATGATACATTCATCATTACTAACACACTGCCATTATCATATACAGCGTAAACTCAAGCAGTGTAACAAAACGAGCGACTGATGTCTATTTTACTTAATTTTATTTGAGTACTTGAAGAGATAAGTGTGACGCCATTTCGTCACCAGCGGCTCTTCATGTCGCAATCCCGTTGCATAAACACTGTGTCTATAATGTTGCAGTCGTAGTCAAGAGAATTGCTAAATATAGTTTTATTGATGGAATAATCGTTAACACATTTTTATAATTTTGAAGTAGGGGTTAAACAGATTTTTAATCAATATGGTGCTTTTCTGTTTACACCGTTAAAGTTTGGTGAACATATTTCAAAATTTTGAATTGGTTGGATTCTATACTGGGTTATTTCAACGTACACATTTCAACAATGATTGATTCTAACACTAACTTTTAATATTAGTAATTATTATTGTTTATCTTTTTCAGGTAAATCTGAAGTAAACACGAAATTCGACGGTCCTTCCGTAGACCAGTCTGTAAGTCAGCTCAGTTAGTCACATTAATAATCTTTAGTTTTGCTTTTATTTGTTTTGTTTTTCATGCATTTGTAATTATTCTAGCAATTATTTGTAGCTTTAATTTTTATTATCTTATGTCGAAAAAATAAGTAGTGTTAAATATTATGAAACACTCTAACTTCAAAAAAGTGTTAACACATCACAACGAATCATTTTTTTACACGTTGGTTGATTTGGAAATTATCAAATAATCTTGGATAAATACATTGTATTTTTCCGTTTGGTTGTATTTTTATGTTTAGTTATTTGTACTAAGCAATAGAAAGTTAAAATGGCATAAATCGTCAATAATTTTAACTCCTTTTCAAATGTAATGTGGCTTAAAACAAAGTAAAAATTAATCTTTAAATTTAAAAATGTTTCATGGATATGTGTTACCTCTCGGGAGGTGTTTGCAATTTGCGCCACCAAAACTTTAAATAGTGACGTCATATGGTTAGTTAAGTCATAGTTTGGTTATAAGAATTATAAGAACAGCTGTTTAGATGAACTGAAAACATTTCCTTTAGACATATCCATAATCTAACCGATTTCCCTCAGGGAAGTAAATACAAATATTTTTCTATTGTAAAATGATAAAACTATGATAAATGTATCTAGAGACAGTGGAGTTGAATATGTGTTTGTTTCCGACACATAACTAAATAATTATACCTTTTGAACAACAAGTCATTTTGACGTCACAACAATATAGAGTTCAACATTTTGACTCACTACTAATTGAGTATTCTTTAGTGGGCTGAACCGAAGCAATTTATTTTTTATCGAGATGTGTTCCGAATATATTATCCGAGTCTGTCAACTCGTCTCGAACCTTGATAGATAACGACGCGATAAGGATGGTTATAGTCAGTTAAAGTAACAAGTGGAACTAGGAACTTTCCATTTCCAATCGTTCCGTCTGCAGTAGACATGGTGGGAGGGAAGACCTTGTATGGGCAGGCTGCCAGAAGTGACTCACGCTCATGCCGTACCCGGCTCCCGGCTGCAGTTCAAATTTGATCACGCCCCTTGCCTTCCACCCACACATCAGCTTTTAGTTTACTCCATTAATACTTTTACTCTTTTAGCGAATTTCCCATAAGAGAGAAGCTATTACCGTAGGTCTCATGGCAAGAATTAAGCCCGGGACCATGTTATTTTTTCGTATTTAGGTGCCCAGAGACCTAAAACCAATAAAATTTATGTGTATGTGTGTGTGTGTGTGTGTGTGTGTGTGTGTGTGTCTGTGAACACGATAACTCTCGTAAAAATGGTCCAATCGATACTAAATTTAGTAGTAACTTGTATTTCTAGATTTGCTCGGACGATTTCGTAATCCAGACATATCGGACAATCGGAACGGGTAGTTTTGGGGGGGGGGGAGGGTGGGGGGGGGGGTGGTGGGGGGGGGGGGTTGGGGGGGGGGGGGGGGGGTTTGGGGCGGCGGGGGGGGGGGGCGGGGGGGGGGTTTTTTGTTGAACCGGGGGGTCGGGGTCGGGGCGGGAGCGCAGGGGGCGGGGGGGGTATGGGGGGGGGGGGCGAGTGACACCGGGGGGGGGGGGGGGGGCGGGGGGGGTTGGGGGTGGGGGGTTGGGGGGGGAGGGGTTGCGGGGGGGGGGGGGCGTGGGGGGGGGTTTTTCCCATGTAATTTTTGTATAATTTTCAAATTTTTTAACCAATAGTTTTGGATGAAACTTTGTATTTAGATTCATGTGGTTGGGATCTATACGTTTGTGCTAAAAAATCTTAGTTTATGTGTTTCTCACAGCAGCAAACCTGCATACTCTTTCCCATTTTATGTTATGGAGAATAGGTAAATACTCTAATTTATCAACAGGTATGGATTGATCAATCTTGTCACATATTTGTGTTACTATTGCCACATTATTGATTTGGAAATTCACTGAATACGCAGGTCTGCTGCGACGGGGGTATTATTATTATTTTTAATCAACTTGAATTTAATGAAGCTCTAGACTTCGTTCATCGATAGGTTTTTGAGTATTGTATATTATTTTGTTTGTTTTAACATTACTGGGGAAAAGAAGAACTGAATAGTAGATATGAGAAACGGTTCGGACTCCGGGTCCATCACTTGGCCACGACCTCCTGAAGAATAAATAGCGATGTCTACAGAATATTTACTCAGAGTCATGAATTGTGGATGGTTATGAGAGATTGTTGGTGGATGTGAAATTATCTCGTGTGGATTAACGTCCGCACTATTCATTCGCAAAGACCATCCTCATAATTAGACCAGTTCGTTAATTAGAGGCAAAAGTTGTTCGGATTGCACGTTAAACTGTAGCTCTTAGAAACCATCGACTGTTGACGTGATAATTAACAGTCATGTCTAAGGAACAAGTCAGCTTTAGTCAGTAACAAGACTACAAGGTCGTGCCACAATCATCTTACACTCATTTCTCATTCATAATTGGCTTGAATTACCTACCTGGGTAGGTCGCCATTTCAAAAAAGGTAATTCAAGGTAAGGTCTTTGTTGATTTACCTCATTGAATAAATACAAAAATAGAATGGGTATAATATGTAGGAGTATACTATAATATACTAATACAAAAAAGGGGTTTCAGTCCAAATTAACCGATATATCTTAACTTTAAGCACAATACGTTGTAAAAAATTGACTGTAGATAAAAACCTTCTCAGACTATTTGATAATTTACTCACTGCACTCCAACTGCGATATCTCGTCACTTATATTGACGAATTATTGAATTAGCACTTAGATACAATTGTGCTGTCTATAGTTATTGTTTGGTGAAAAACACTTCAACTGATTTGTTCCGTGTGAGTCATCATTTTTTTAAATTTATCTTGTCGAGTGTTCCTTTAAGTTTCATAATTGAGTCTCATGTGTAGCTAATCAAATAGTTTAGTAATTTTTTAAGGGGACTTCTACAATCTACATCCCTAGAAAAAAACTCGAGACATTCGGTTTAAGATGACAAAAACTACGTGCGATTTGTATTTAACTACAGAGAAGGGTGTTTTATCCTTATCTTCTGTGGTTTAACTTAGTAGGAAGAGTTGAATAATAGTTGCCTTATTCATCCAACCAGTAATTTATCAAACTTATAGTGGGAGATCCAGATTAACCACCTAGTGTGTGGAGTAACTAGTTGTACATCTCAATATGTATGCAAGGATTAAAGGAGATGTATCATGAAAAGAGGCTAATTTTCTCCAGCCTATGTTTGAAACAATATTGTTATAGAAAGCATTTATCGTATCTCAGAAAACAACATTTGATTGATAGAAAATTGTACTTATACTGGTATGTTACGGTCTGACTTCATGGATGACACACTTTAAAATACTCGGTCGTAATTGACGAAAGTGGTTATTTATTTTAACTCAAAACCTGATTCAAACGGACCAGCACGAGCAGATTTTTCTATTTCCTACGAACCCCGTTTATCGCGCATCGCTAACATAATCCACAAAGACCATTCTCATAATTAGACCAATTCGTAATTCAGAAGCCGTGGTTCGGATTCCACGTTAAACTGTAGGTCCATTAGTTTCCATCGGCTGTTGGGCTATTAATTAACAGTCCTGTCTAAGGACCATGTCAGCCTTAGTCAGTAACAAGACTACAAGATCGCGCCACAATCATCCTACATTCATTCCTCATTCATACTTGGCTTAAAATACCTACCTGGGTAGGTCGCCATTTCAGTTAAAAGTATAAAGTATATGCACGAACCTTACGAACTTCTTCAACGATCGATTTCTCTGATTTAGCAGTATTACCTGAAAGTTGTTTACGAGATGATTTGCCATGAACCACCACCATAATTATCTATGTATGTAATTATCTATGTATACATTTTTCCTCCTTTAAAACGAACTAAACAAGTAAGTTTGACAAAGTAGTATTTTACGCTGGACTTGTTGACATTTCT
Organism: Nephotettix cincticeps; assembly: GCA_023375725.1. NCBI lineage: Eukaryota > Metazoa > Arthropoda > Insecta > Hemiptera > Cicadellidae > Nephotettix > Nephotettix cincticeps. The sequence continues at coordinate 24,065,284 of CM041790.1, read as the reverse complement.
GGTCATATATTCTAGGGTACGTTAGAATGTTCTAATTAATTAGTTCAAAAACTGCAATCTGCGAAAAAATAGTAGCTCTCGTTTTCTAACCAGTGGAGTCGCAGGTGGTCTCATGGGTCATAACTTATATATTTCTATCAATCATAGCCTTCCCATTAAAAGTCAACGGAAAAACTAATTCTCATTTTTTTAACTTTTTTGGTAGACTTATAGTCAAAAGCCTCCTAGAATGTAATTACGTGGTAACAATAATTTTTATTAAAATTAATTTTGGGGCTGTTTGTGAACAAATTCTAATGAATCAACTCTAAGACAACATATAATTGTCCCGTCACTGTAATGGTTTCAAAGAGTGTGAGGGGATGTGGTCCCAGTGGAAAAATTTGGATTGGCACTAAGAAACAGCATTTATAGAGTAGGGAAAACAAGCGTTGAAGAGGTTTAGTATAATCCTGGTACTGACCGTCTTAGCAAAGTATAGCATAAGGGGTTTGATAGAGGTTAGAATGCTGTATACCCCCAAGTTCCAAAACCTCCTTTTACGCTAGTGCAGCTTGGCTTGTCAGGATCATAGACACAAAATTGACACCTTCTGTCATCTGTTTGGTATAAAACATTTTTTATTCCTAATTTTACCATTTGTAATCCATTAACAGCCCAGCTCCCTGACTATGTTTACTATTCGACATCGGGCGAACCCAAGTATAGTATTGATAAAATACTTTACTCTCTAGTTTGAATAGCCTTTCCCGACTATTTTGGATTCTTAACTGACTTCTCTTCTTGCACATGGTATTGATTTTGATACTCATAGTCAAGGATAGTTGGAAACGGGTTGTATACTGGGCTGATTGGTGTTTATACCGCCCCACTACAGAAGATTGAGTAATCTCTATTTTAATCTGGAGTTACCATGTTTTCGTCTGACGAAGGTGGTTGTGTCGTAAAGTAAAATGCTTAATTTACTCAAATCATTAATTCATATCATCAATCATATCAGACTGTATAGATTGTATAGAAAGCTATCTCCTCTAATCTGCTCTGGCCCGCTTCATAGTCGATGGCTCTAAGGTCGCCGAAGGAATGCCACTGTGCCGACCAGATGGTTAGGAAATTTGCCCATTAGACTGTCGGGACATATTAGTCAGAAGCCGGTGGGGAGATGAACAGAAGACTATAATTAAACACTATTTCGTCGGCTCGTCGAGCAGAACTAATGGATCGCCATTAAAAATTCGAATGGTCGTTTCTTAACGTTTGACACACTTGTGTGAAGTGACAGTGGTTGCCACACGAGTGTCGCGGGCCGTGAAAACGGCCGTGTTGAAACGCGTAACGAGCTCGACCACATACATACGCGGGACTGACCGCGTACGGTGTGGGCACTGGGCAGGCCATTATGTAAGGCGGGGAGAGAGATATGTAGAGGCTTTTAAACATTTACTGGGAAAAGTTAGAGATTAACGAAAATTTAAAGTGGCGAAAGTGCAATAAAGTGTGAAACTGGTTTTGAGGCACGTTACGTTTTAAGAAACAAAGCTAGGTGGTTTACCGCACGGCGAAATTCGCCACCAGATAACGTAGCCCAGATAGGGACAACGAACCTTACACAGGTTAAGATCTTACTTTAAATTACAATAGTTATGTTGGCAAGTGACTGAGATTTGACTTGTATTTGTGAACCTTCTTCCTCATTTTTCATGTTATTCTGGTGGAGTACGTACGGCCATTAATGTGATTTCCTTATTTATTAACATATTGTGATACAATAAAATTATTGTTAATGGCCTAACCTATGATCAAGCTTAGTTTATATAATCTTATTAAAGAAATTCACGGGACCCATGCAATCGCGCGATATAACAATCGTGCAAAAGCATTTTTCTCGTTATTCTTCCATGTTTTTTCTTTGAAAATACATGGTACATACAAATACATGGATTTCTATAGGTTGTTAACCTATAGAAATCATAACCTATAGAAATAAATAAAATATATGTAGGATTATTTTTATTGGGTAAAGCCGCAAATACATGTTGACTTTAAGATTGGCCATGTTCTGAAGTCTAATAGCATTACGACTTTGTTGTGAAAGATTAGATATTCTGGGTCGCGGCATAATTAATAACAATACTGTAACGATAAGACATTCCAAATTATTTTTTCCCAGATTTAAAAATGAATTAGGTTTAATTGCTACGTCAATGAAAATGGGATATTCTAAGCTATAAACTCAAAGCAAAAACTATTGTATTTATTCCCTGTGGGAAATAGGTTAGATCATGGATATGTCTAAAGGGAAAGTTTTCAGTTCATCTAAACAGCTGTTCTTATTCTTTTATATTAAAAACTATCTGACCCGGCGAGCTTCGTAACGCCTAACAGTAAATACATGAAAGGAGGGGCTCACGCACGATTGTTATATCGCGCACATGAAGTCCTCCCGCGTGCTGTAAATCACTAAAAGTTCTTTGTGTTTTCAAATTTTTGTCATGGACATGTCTAAGCTCTGTGGTGGGGGGGGGTGTGGGCAATTTGCGAGACCAAAAATTTGAAACAGTGAAGTCATATGGTTAGTGATGTAATTCAGTTATAAGGACAGCTGTTAAGGGGAACTGAAAAAATTCACTTTAGACATATCCATGCTCTAACCTACGTCCCACAGGTTAGCGAATACAAAACATTTTCCGAGAGTTTTCAGATTAGATAATAATTTTAGGTACATGTTCATAAACAACTGCAATTACAAAATACGACATTGACATACTTTTTTAACTTTAAGTTTTACCTTATAAATTGTACAATTGTGATGATAAATGTGTAGCGAGTGCAGTGCAGCTGCACGAGAGACGCGCGTAGAGGCAGATGAACGCGGAAAGACAAAAGAGAATGTCTCTGACAATTTCAACATTTTTCCAAACGTGTTATTATAGCGAGGATCCTTTCTCTGTAATGGTATGCTGCTTTCGCAACCCGTCCACGCCGTCTACATTCTACATTCTACATCGTCGATGTAAAGCTGCGTGTCTACTCTCTTGTAGACATTTGTAGACTCACTGCGTGTCTACTCACTTGTAGACTCACTGCGTGTCTACTCACTTGTAGACTCACTGACTCACTGCGTGTCTACTCACCTGTAGACACTTGTAGACTCACTGCGTGTATACTCACTTGTAGACACTTGTAGACTCACTGCGTGTCTACTCACTTGTAGACTCACTGCGTGTCTACTCACTTGTAGACTCACTGCGTGTATACTCACTTGTAGACTCACTGCGTGTCCACTCACTTGTAGGTAGACTCACTGACTCACTGCGTGTATACTCACTTGTAGACACTTGTAGGCTCACTGACTCACTGCGTACCTACTCACTTGTAGACCCTTGTAGACACTTGAGCAATAGACCTAAAGTTTAACGTGTAATCCAAACCACAATTTTTCCTCTGAATTATTAACTGGTTTGTTTATGAAGTTGGTCTTTGTAGATGAACGTAGTACTCAATAAATGTTAATCAACACCAAGGAATATCATATCAACCACCATCGCTTATACATCTTCTCACTTCGCGACCTCGAAGTATGTACAGTAGTTGGATTACAGGACACGCCACCGTCTAAGACATACTAAACGTGTCGTATTTGTGATTGATTGTTAATACTGATAGCAATGTGGGTGTTTAACTGACTTTTATTGGCAGCTGTTAATCTTTGCAATAAATTATAAAATTACACGGAACATTATGGGGTTTTATGTGTGGAACTATCATATCCTGCCGTATGCATCAAGCCGTACATTACAAGCAAGGTTTTAATTGATAATCGCATAGTAATTATCTAAAATCTTGAGGAATATTGAGGATCGAGGAACTGCAAGGAAAATGAAGGGCATGAGTACTTTTAGAATATAATTTTAAGCTGATTATTATTACCAGAAATATTATCTTTTACTAAGATCAATTTTACGATACACAAGCTGTACGAGAAGTTAGTTACGCTTCCATTTGCTATCAGTATCAGGGTTTGAAAGGAATTTATTTCAAATTATCAAACAAAAAAAGAATAGCATGCCCATTGATCGATTCTGAGTGGGCTAAATATGATTGCAAGCCGATTGAGGTCTGGAATCTTAAATTGCATTCATGAACCATTGTTATTTTTGTTTCAGAAATTTAAATATATATCACTTGAAATCTCAAACTATATAGCAAACAAGAAGTTATTTAAGAATTTAGTTTCTTTGGCAAGTCAAAAAAACATTTTGCTGCCTTCATATTAAGAATCTCACGTATTCTTCAGCTCCGTCCACCGTATGACGCGTCAACAAAGCGAATTCCTGAAAACAGCTGTGATCGAATAACAAAAACAGGAGACGGAATGCAGCGAACAGCTGATGCTCGGGTGTGTCAAGGCTCGGTGAAAAATATAGAGTTAATTCTATTGTAAGGATAATAACAGGTCTGGTCGGTGCAATTATGTTTCGTAACCGCGTAAAAGTCAGGGTTATAGAGGCTTTGTCCGGCCTCGCCCGTTATCGGATACGTTATACTGTATCGTATAAAGCACTAGCAGCAACCGTACTAGCACTGGCAGGTCTCGGCTGATCGTTCAGGAACAATGTTGGGTCTAAAATACTTCCTTGTGGTACGCTGCGTTACGTTTGTTTCTATTTATACCTAGAATTGACTCTTCCGATATTTACGAACTGGTAATTGGCTAAAGTACACATCGCTAGGATTGACTCTTCCGATGGCTATTGGCTAAAGTACACATCGCTAGGATTGACTCTTCCGATGGCTATTGGCTAAAGTACACATCGCTAGGATTGACTCTTCCGATGTTTATGAACTGGCTATTGGCTAAAGTACACATCGCTAGGATTGACTCTTCCGATGTTTATGAACTGGCTAGTAGTTAAAGTACCCATCGTAATTTTGTTGTTAGTAATAATTTGATATATTTTTTGATTTTTGATTTTGTGTCTTCTCATGATGCACGAGACTCAACAGGTATTATTTTTATCAAATTGGCCAATCCCGTACCAAAAGCATACATTTTGTAAATTCTTGGAGCTGTAAATGCGACCGCGTGAAAATAAAAACTGTAACTAGGCTTTTAATTTTTATTGTGTTACGGTACTTAAAAACTTATTTTCGTTTTTACGAATGATAGGCTACTGTTTAACAGTAAAGACCCAAGTGCTTTTTAACATTAATATGTTTAGCTGTTTTTGGATATTGTTGCTCTAGTATATTTCATAATGTCCATTTTTGGGTAAATTAGAATTATTAAATATGTAGATTATAGTTCATTTTCAATTTTATCAAAGCGTCCAAGCCTTGAGCTTGGATTCGTTGTAAATATAATTGAAAATAACAATAGACCATATACTTTAAAAGAATAATCTTAAACATGTCTTTGTACCCAAAAAATAGATATTCTGTAATATAATAGAGCAACACCATATAAAGACAGATGAGCATAACATCGTTTAAATAGCAACTGTGTCTTTACTGTTTACTGTACCGTTCGTAAAAATGAAAATCTGTGTCTTTAAGTACCAGACACAAACGACTCTAAAATCTCACGTTATTTCATTTTATCCATAATCCATCCTAGATAGTTCGTACAAGAAAACACCTTAGTGATAGTACTGTCAGAGTGTATGACTGGGATGGTGGCGACATCCTGTAATCCAGCTATTTGGAGGTCACGAATTGTATCCACAATTATATTGTATCACGACAATTTCACTAATTGTATCACGAATTGTATCCACAATTCGCTCACAACTATCCAGTTGTGAGCGATTGTCAATGGCTGTAGTGTTCTCTTGTGTGGATTAACGTCTGCACTATTGGATACTATGTTAATCCGCAAAGACCATCCACATAATTAGACCAATTTGTAATTCAGAGGCCGTGGTTCGGATTCCACGTTAAACTGTAGGTTCCTTAGTTGCCATTGGTTGTTGGGCTATTATTAACAGTTCTGTCTAAGGAACACGTCAGCCTTAGTCAGTAACAAGACTACAAGTTCGCGCCACAATCATCTTACACTCAATTCTCATTCATACTTGGCTATGATCGCCATTTCAATAATCTAATCTAATCTAGAGTCGTCCTCATCTCAGACTACACCTTTTGATTTTGAAGTCTTTGATATCGAGATTTTTACCAACCGCTAAAGCCCTATGCTAAGCTCTTACGTAACGCAAGTCATTCAAAATTGCACTAGAACACGAAACTAGTGGAACTTACGATTACTATGGCACTAATACTTGTTTTTATGGGAGATGGGGGAAATATGACGAAAATGAATAAGGAAAGGGCGCCGGCGACGACGGCTTGACGCGGCGTGACTGGCGGCCGCGGGAGAGCGCCGACAGACGGCCTTGCCACCCGCGGTTCCGCCTCGGCGGCGAGAATGCAGACGGAGTCGTGCGAGATTACACGTTACCAAACTTATGTAAACTCCTAGACGTACTGTACGCGTTTACCTCGGGGATGTATTTTATGTAAATGTGAAAGTCCTAACGACGCTGCGTACACTGTTGCAAACTTCAATACGTGAGTGGAAGCTGAAAGGTCAGAAACAACAAAAGTGGGCTCTAAAAAAACGTACTTTTGAAGAACGTGTATGTGTCTGCCGAAATATTTTATAAAATTAAACACTGTACCCTCGTAGCAGCAGACCTGCATACTAAGTGAATTTCAATTGATTAAGAAATTAATCAATCTTACGCTTTAATCGTATGGTTTAAATAAGGAATTTACATCACTCTTTATTATTATTCTTCGTAAGGATGGCATGGGAAAGGGGTTGGTAGGTTTCTCACAAGCATTTATATTTTTAAACGTTTAGTAGCTGACATTGTTGCTCTATAAGACAACGTTGTGTATTTAACGGTTTGTAAATCTCCGTAATTGATTGACATTGGGAGAAGATTTAAAATAGTATTTTTTACTTTTTCGCTGACCTAATGGTCAAAAAATCTCAACAAAAATCTCACAAAATCTCATTTTTGCGGTGAAAAACCTTTCGTTTTAGGTTTTATTTATCGTCTGGAACGAACAGTGGTTTTGGATCGGGGTACCTCAAAATGAAAAAATTCGTCTCGGGTAATTGAAGATTACTACTATATTTGCAATAGGAAATTCGGTAAAAAAGACCCCACTTAAGAAGATTTTATTTCAAGTGAGTTGAAATAAAAATAATAAAAAAAGTGTGAGGGTAATATTGGGGTTGAAGTTTAAAAATTCAATGGACTTTCCATGTCCTAATGTACTCCCCACTGATTAGTTTCTAAATTCCTATTTACTTTATCTCACTGTATATAGTAAATAGAGTAAGTATTGTTTTATAAATGTTTATATTATGGCATACCCATTATGTAAAAGCTATCAGTACGATTTTTTATTGATTAAAATAGTATATCCTTCGAAAATATATTTGAAAACAGTTATTTTTGTCTTATAATTATTAATTTCGTGGGTTTGCACGTAGGCTAAACTCGTATACAGTGAGTTGATATTTTAAGAAAATTAATTTGAAGTAAGCGCCACCAATACTTGCGGCTATTTTTGTATCTACAAGGTCGATTAATCTGCAACTAATAACGTCCGACCAGTTCCAAGTTCCAACCAATGGCATGACCATGTGTCAAGTCCAAACTCAAAACTGTGATAATTCAACGTTAGGCGACGTTTTAGCATCTTACAAAAACCAAAAAATACCTTACATTGTATTTATTAAATTTCTTGCAATCCCTATAATCTCTACACAACATTATCAAAGCGACTAAACACAACGTTGTTCTCCATGTGTAAAATTTGAAAATATTTAGCCCTCCATATAGTTTTCGGGGGGTTGAATTGTCCAGTAATGTCAGTAGAAGTACTGGGTTAATAGCACACCTATGACCACATTGCTCAAATCAAACACATTTTAATTTTTGCCGTTGCCAAGCGATTAAAAAAAGTGTGTAAATTATTTTTTCAAAACTTTTTCCATGGAAACAAAAATAATTAATTTCCTTAAGTATTAGCAAATATAACTGTATTAATTTGGTTAGAACACATTAAAAGCTTGATAGGTATTGCAAAGAGGAATTCAAAATTTAAAGGAACTACACAGAAATTACGATAAATATTTTACAGTAGTAATATATGAATGGACCGATTTGGGAAGATCAACTAGAGGCTATCTTCTATTGGATGAAGTATAAAACCAGCGGGATTTTAAATTGGTATGGAGGACTCATCCCTTTATCGGATGATCTTGCAGGTTAGCCAGAAGTCTATTCAAGGATGATCTCAATCATCCGTATTGCTTATCCATATCCGAAGTTTGTCGAATAGTTTTGTAGATCTTCAGAGTGAGGGACGTCAAGTTAAAGGGGTGTCAGTAGTGTATTAGTATTAGTGTACTAGTATTCGTCGCAGTAGTCACCCCTTGCAAGTTTGGAGATCCAACTCTGTGTACAACAGATTGAGCCAGGCTGGATGATCAAGTTCAACCAGAGGCTAAGCTTCCGGGGAAAGAAGAGGAAATTAAGATGGAGAGAAGCCAACCATCAGTGAATTAAAAGAGAAACGCAAATTAAACCCCTGCATTTAACCTCTAACCGACCTCTTAACCGTCGTCTGCCAGCAGTGATGCTGTGAGCACCGTCGAGGGATATAAACTTTTTACTGTATTTTCTTGTTTGTCATCAAGTAAATACGCAACGTGCTACATTGTTGACATGTGGTAGGTAAACCGAGGTTATGATCTAAAATTATATTATTGGACCGGATGTGGTTTCCGGTAACGTTGTTCACGTGGTTGCCGCAAACCACTGCCGCGAGGTCGCGCGTTTTTGTCTTTCATTTCCCGTTTCACTGCATGTTACGCGCAGTTGTCATTATGCCCACCAGTTGATTGAGTATTTTTATTTAGATTTTTTGTAGCTGTTGAAATTCTATATTGTAATGTTTCGTCGGTTGTACAATTAATATGTTGAATATTTTGGTAATGTAAATGTTAAACCTACAACCCTAATTGCAATTGGTAAAATTAAACTTGATGAATTTATCTTGCCAAAGTAGATATTATGGTTTGGAACAGATTTTAGTACGATTTAAAAATATTAAAACAAATTAACCTCACTCGTGAATTACTTCCAGTCTCGATTCAGTCAGTAGTCGTGGACTGAAAACTGAATAAGCTAGCGTTGATCTGTTGTATGTTTAGTAAACAAATCTTAATATACTCTTAAAGAAGCACTGTCCGGGCAAGTTTTTTTCTATACAAGGATTTATGATTTTGTTGTGTATTACGGGACAATTGTTTGGGCCACGAGAAATTGATTGGATCGAGTCTCAAGGCTGAGAAAATCCGGGTTTCGTCCTACAGCTTTCAAAGTGTCCTTGTTAAGGACCTGTTTTGTATCTGCAGTTAACCAAAACAGCTGATTCAGGTTGTTTTGGTAGTATTTTTCATAGTAGAATTCGTAAACAATAAATATTTTATTTTAGCTGAGTTTTAAAGACTTGATGTATTTATATTGATTTAATTTTACAGACAACTTTATAAAAAATAGTTAAATTAGTTTAGTTTATTTTTAAAAACTTTTTTAACTTTTAAGAATAATTTTTATATATTCCTTTCATTCAATTCCGAATGCAAATTATAGGTCTTTTTCTGAAGTTATGACTATGAAAAGTTAAAATGTTAAAACTCAATTTTATTTCAAAATTATTTCATGTCAATTTTACCAGCTGTTCACGTCAACTGCGCACATCTTAACAGTTATCAGCTGTTCCATTGTTGTTATCATCTGGTACTCAGACAATACGTGGGCGAACGTTTACGTCATCACCTCTGTAAATAACTCCACTTAATTAGTTCCTATTTTTATTTCATCCCGCATTGGGCTGTGTAATCAATTGGGAAAGGCGTATTATCGTATATATGGAACGATTGTTGATTGATCCACTCAGGAATTTATTTTAAATTAAATTATTATTTCCCATTCGATTTGGACAAACAATGTGCAATAAAACAAGAGAACCGTTAAATTTGTTGTAATGAAATTATTGTACAAGTATCGTAATCGTAATTATTGTAATGGAATATAATTGATTGCAGAAATAGCTTTTATACTCATTCATTGGGTATTTAGTACTTTCTGTCGAAGCAACACCTTTTTGTTGTAGACGAGCCTGTCCTTCTCAATCGATGACGTATGACTAGAGAAGTTCTAAGTACATTGTCGCCTTGAGAGTAAAAAGTAAATAAACAGCTGAAATATAATCAGACAAAGATAATCAGCAGGTACGTGTGTGTGCTTTTTATAGATATAACCAAAACCAATTAGATTTGTATGTACATAAGCGTAACCATCGGTGCTTGTTTTGTTTTGTTAAAATTGTCTTTGATACAATTAGTTGTATTGACAGTAGAATTGCTAGTAGCTGCCAACTACTAGTTTCAATTCGTCAATTTCAATCTACTAGTCTTTGATGACGTTAGACAGTACCTCGGGTTTAATTGGGCCTAACCTTTAGGAACAAACAAATTTTCAATATTTTATAATAATAATAATAGTCTACTTACCTGCTAAATGGTTGCATACCGGACAAACTGGTTAACTTGACCAAAATATGTGTTGAAAGCTCCCAAATTAAAGTTAAAATAGAGAATGTATACTCAGAAACCTTTGCAGCTTATACCGGAGTCAGACAAGTGGGTGGACTCTCCCCAATGTTATTTAATATTGCAATTTAAGAAGCCTTAAAAGTACCAAAAATATAAAAGCTGGAGTGAAACTCGGAACCAAAATAAACACACTTGGTTCTCCGGACAATTTCGCCCTACTTGCAGAATCAAAAGAAGAAAGAAGACCTGGGCAAAGTAGCCAAAGCCATCATAAAGGAAACAAATTGGATTGGCCTTCAGATTAGCGTGGCCTTAAGAAGTACGTGAAGATTGGAAATATACAAATTAAAAGAGACGAACCTATTAGGGTCAATGAATACAGTTTTGAAGAATCTTAATTTAAGTACCTTGGCGCCTCAGTTTATTTTAATAACGAGGTATAGAAATAGAAAATTTACTGATGTCTGTAACCAAAATGTTTCTGGAGTCTAACAAAGACCTTGAGTTCCAAACACAAAATTAAGAATTTATTAAACTATAACTGAACCAGCCCCGAGTATAGGTTATGGTGTTGTGTGTTCACTGCTGCTACTGCTTTCTGCCGCACCAAATCTGCCTTAACGTTTTAAAGGATTTGATCAAATGTCGAGGTAGATAAACACGTGTATTACAAGAATCGTGATTCATGCTTCTTAAGTTCGGGAAACAAATGGCGGTATTCACCGTGCACCTTTTTCCCTTATTCACTTCATGCGCTCACTCCGACCGTTTGAGGGGCGCAAAATGAATGTTTTTAACCACGTGTTTTCACTGTGCGAACTTAAGATAGTAACATCTTGGAACTGAGCTCCGGTCGCTCCGGTGCGTGTCGCTGCATGTGAACGACGTCAAACGCTCTATGTGTTTTTACCCTTACAATGGAGGAATCAAAAATATCAACTGGAGCATCCCTTGATCTAGCGCCAGACCGACAGCAGTGGGGGCAACTTGTTGGGAGGCCAAAAACCTTGGCTTATTGGCCAAGGAGGTAAGGTGCGGAAGCAACAAACTAGTTCAAGTCCAACATTTAAACCATTAGTTTCTGTAAACGTCACAAATTTTCAAAAATGTCTTGTCTAAACTGTTTGATTAGTAGCAAGAGCATTAATCGACCGCGATCGCAGCGAGTGCGAAACGCTCGCAGAACGATATCGACGTCACGGACTGTAAAAATAATAAACGACTGTAAACGAAAAGGTTGTGTTACATAAGAGTGGAACAATGGTGCAACAAATGCAGTCGGCCAGTCTACTTTCTAGAGTGGCGGCTCGTGATGCAAGCCAGCACCGAGTGCACGGCACTCTAGCCACCACTACCCAGACACAAGCACGCTCATGTATTACTCCCGCACCTGCAGAGTCGAGGAAACCCACCTGGGCATCCCGGGACCTCCTGCACCGGAGTCACAAACACTTACTCTAAGCCAGCTGGACACCCTGGCAAGAAATTTGGTTTTAGCTCCTTTTAACAACGTTAATTTTGTCGTCAACATTACTGGTACCCCGCTAGTAGCTAACTAGGAAAATTAACAAATAAAGTTGACATTAGAAAATGTAAACATTGAAACCTAGGACGGTCACAGCTCTTTCTTCTTCTTCCCGAACTGTCAAATTTTAATGTTCACAGCTGTTGACATTCAAGTAATTTTACGTTTTCATTATTTGAAAATGTAAACATTGAAACTTAGGACGTTCAAATGGCGTAGCCCAATGGGATGAATAAGAAATGATTATGCCTATGAGTTGCATGAGTTTAAGATCTACCTTTATGTTAAATTTCAAACCGGTCGGCTAAGTATTTTTCGCGTGTACTTGCCACAACAAACAAACCCACAAACAAATAAACATACATAAACCACCTCTTCTTTATAATATTATAGAAGATTACACTCACTGAACATCACATACGCTCAGGTACACTCTCTCGCTCACACTCATGCATACATAAAGTACTCACACACACACGCACTCACTCACAACATGCTTCAGTACGTATTTCTATTTTAGTTATTCATGAATTGTTGTATAGTTAGTCCTCATTAATTAGTTATTACTATTTATTTTATTGTTGTGTATTTGTTGTTATTAATTTTCTATTATTGTTTTGCTATTTGTTATTTTACATAGTAGGCAATCTGTATTCAACAATACTATATTTTATTATGTAATACATATTGTAAATAATTAGCTTTGTCGTTGGAATAAATAAGTAAGTAGTATTTGATTTTATTTTCTGATAATAATATTAATAAATTAATATTTTCGTTAATTTAGCTACAATTTTATGCTGGATGATCGGCTTCCCCGCGATAACAATGCTTCCATTTCATTCGTTTATATAAATATTATTTACGTATTTCTTCATCGAATAGAATTGCTTCATGTTTAGAACCTTCATAGGTGCCGCCATATTGGATTGTTCCTGAAGAACAATTTTAAATTTTATTATTCATTAATTTTCACTAGATAGTCATAAAAATATAAGTTATTTCTGTTAAATTAATTTAACTAACTTTGGGAAAGATTAAATATAATATTTTCTTTCCAGAAAAGAGTTAATAGCACGTAAACAATTAAGAGCTAATTTCGTTTTTATCATGTATAAACATGATAGTTAAAATGTAAATACCTTGTTTTATAGTAACAAAACAACAAACTTAATTGTGTATTTCCCTAGATAACCACTACTGCGTTAATTTATCCTCTCGACTATCGGGTTATTATTAATGTCGTCAATAAATAAACATTGTTTAATGAGGCTAAACTATCCCGCCACTGATAAATAATGTTATACACCATGCTTTTTCAGAAATTAATCCATAATCTTTGTATTGATTTAACATCCTAATATTCCTAATGTTGTATAAGATATTGACTGGGATGGTGGCGTCATTCTGTAATCCAGCTACTTGGAGGTCACGAATTGTTAATGTAGTTGTGAGCGATGGTCGGTGGGTGTAGTGTTCTTTTTTGTGGATTAACGTTCGCACTATTGAATACTATGTTAATCTGCAAAAACCATCCTCATAATTAGACCAATTCGTAATTTAGAGGCCGTGGTTCGGATTCCACGTTAAACTGTAGGTCCCTTAGTTGCCATCGGCTGTTGGGCTATTAATTAACAGTCCTGTCTAAGTAACATGTCAGCCTTAGTCAGTAACAAGACTACAAGATCGCGCCACAATCATCCTACACTCATTTCTCATTCATACTTGGCTTAAAATACCTACCTGGGTAGGTTGCCATTTCAATAATCTAATCTAATCTGATCTTAATGTATTGTCTGTTTTCTATATTATAAAGTATGGATGGCCAGAACGATGTCAATTTTGCCTTTTTTAATTGCTTGACATTATTCTTATACCTGATGAAATGTCAAATGATTGATGTCGATAGTACAGTAAACAATATATAAATAAGAGCCAATGATGAGACTGCCAACAACAGCGCTGCAGTAGCCTTGTGTGCACAGACGAGGAACTAATATTAATTTCTCTTGTTTGTGGTCGTATAGACTACAACCTATGTACATTGTCGCATGGGTGGTTGGATCCAACCACAAAGGCTCTACTTGGAACAGAAATGTGGGTTTGTATATAATTATGAGGAAAATTTTGTTTGTTTAAAATTGCGTTTAGGAAGTCCCAGAAACTTCTTTAGGTACCGTACCTTTTAATGTTTTTATTCTATTAACAGTGACTTTGTGAATTATTTTTTTTTACTCAATGAAAATTATTTACCACTTTTTGAGAAATAATAATCAGGTTTATATTTTTATTCGGGACTAGCAGTAAGCATGTACGGGTTGTAGGATTCAGTTTAAAGAAGAAAGATTATCATACCAAAATGTAAACCTGAAATCCTAAAAAAATCAATACAAAGAAAATAAATCAATACCGTACCTAGCTTTATTATTTAGCATTACTTTACAATTAAATGATAAGAACATTTATACCACTATTATTATTAGTTAAACGTTAAAATAGCTTTTTAATATAGTATGATTTCCAAATGGGTCTAAAATCAATGACCAATATAAACTAACTAATATTGATTTGACAGCTGTTTGTTTTTATTTCTATTAAATGTTTAAACTATAAAGACAGCTGATTATTAGCAGTAGGTTATTCGTTAAAAACTGGATCAAAATGCGAGTAATATCGCGTAAAAGTGGGTTTTTAAATGCTCGTTATTTACTTTTTATTTACTTACGTTTATTTACAAGGGGCGGCGGGCGATTTCAAGCATTTATAAACCTTCTCTGGAATGTAGAGAATACATGAAATAAGTTTCATTTTTATCAGTTCTCCCGTTTTTTCGGAGAAGACGGCGTAAAATGCCTCCTGGAGCGTCACAGACAAACAGACAAAAATAGAGATAAGATCGGTTTCGGCTTCTCAAACGCACGAAAAGTAATAACCAAAAAAATGAATAATTCTGAGCAATGTTCAGACAAAACTCTAATTTTATTTATGTAGATATATTCACAATTATATATCAAATCATAGTACAGTACTATCTTTTTTTACCATTGACGTTATGTATAGTTTTGAGGGTTAATAGAACAAATTATCATAGAACCTCATGAAGTTAATTAATTGTTAGAAAATCGATTATATTGCTGCGTTTATAAACTTGCACGACTTAGAGTGAAACGGTGTTGAATGATGTATGTATAGGTAAATTAGAGGACGTGTAAAATCGATTTCCTCTTCCTTTTCAGGTATGGTTGCAACGGTTTCCGATCGAATATCCTTTACTTATTAACTTGTTATGTGAGTTTGAGGTTTTCTCCTAATACACGTCGAATTGTTTGGTGCGTTTGTCACTTGTGTGTTTAATATGTTTATTGGAGTGGGAAAACATAATACCTTCAGGAAAAGTCAATTTTAAACATATGTAATTAAATTGCCTTTGATTTAGGCAACGAATAAAATCATGTTAAAACAGTGCTTTTCCGCGATCTAGTTATAATAATAAAGATCTAGTTATAAGGATATTGAATTATTTAAATTAAGGGGAGCGGATTGTGCATATACAGTACTGTACTTGTTAAATTTAACCAACTTTAGATACACTTTTCCCAAATCGTAAGAATGCCAACTTCAAAATTTTGCAGGTGTTTTCTACAACTAATCAGCTACATTATATTACTAGGATTATATATTAAAAAATTTGATGTGGTATATTTGAAAATAGAAAATATCAAATAACAATTTTACTAATATTTTTTCTAAAACCATATACAGTAGTAATAACTGCACTGTGCTGTGTATTACTGATAGGCTGATTTTTTACTATGTTAAAAAAATAATCACCACCAACAAATTCAGTCAGTTGTCTATTTTAGTTGTTGTGTTCCTTTGTAAAATATAGTATTTTTTTAAAAACAACATCCGTGTTAAAAATGAGCGTTACTATGGGACCAAATTCACGCAATTTACAAATTGTATAATATATTTTTAGTTTTAGTAGGAATCCCCACAATTATAGCATTTTAAGTAGGAGAAGTCAAAGAATGTATTTTTCGGTATAAAATGTTGGCCTACCTGCTCCCCTTGAATTAAAAGTTCTATTAAACCCCCATCGTTAACCCTAGAAGTGGAAAGCTTTTTACTCTTAACTGTAACATTTATACGTGAACACGGTCACGTAGGCACTGGCGTCTAACAAGTTCACTAAACTGACGACAGATGCCTCCACCTGCCACTTCTTATTGAATATGTAAATGCGTCGTGAATTACGACTTGCCAGTTCTAGGGTTAAAAGTATATAGCGTGATGTCGGCCACAATAATCGTGAACACACAGGGACAGTCGTCCCAGATCGGTCCACGTCCGCGTACCTGCAACATCCGTCGGTAACAACGTTATTTTATAAATCCGTCAGTTTCAGCTGTAAAGAAGTTACGCCATTATTGTTTCCAGCTTCAGTGAGATTCAAATTGACAGGTCTCTTGAAATATATTGACGGCTAGTGACAAGTTCGCCACAGGCCCGGACCCCTGACGTCAGAGCCGCTTGGGGTGGGTGGGGGCTCATTCAAGGCCGGCCAGCATCCCCCACCCCCTCCCCCTCCACAACTCCGGACTCATCTCCGACCGGGAACCCAAACAACTGCGCCTTTATTTATAGAGAACCCATAAAAGAGATTATAGATTTGTTTGTTGCAGTGTTGTGTTTCGGCTTATATTAGCGAGGTTTTTTAATTTGGAGCTCCAGGAAAGGGTTGTCGTTCTCGGTTTGTAATCCAAATATTCACCCGGTGAGAGTATATTGACCTAAATACTCGTACCTTCCAGTAAAATCTATTTTTATATTTTTAAATACCAACCCTAAGGAAATCGTTCTACAGTTTCAATAAGTTTACAGAATATGTGTCACAAATTGTGTTTGAATGGTAGATATAGAGTGGTTGTATACTCGTTGTAAACAGCGAATTCAAAATGTTAAATCATGTAAAATTACTTGTATGAGAAAGTTTGTTTCAAAGGTTTTCTCTATCCTACTTAGGTCCCGTAATAATTAAGATAGATGTATGATAAGAATAATAAATATTATTTATACTGTGCATTATGATAAAATTTATTTATTGAGTCTCTGGTAAAATTTCCGTGGATTTGAACATAGGTATTAAGGCAATTTAGACCTTTAGAGTTAACTGAAAAAATTATCATAGTTTAAATTTTGAAGTCGTCTTTTTCTCAGGCCTATTACTCAACACTTTACATAACTCTTTAAAATCAGCTACTATTTAAAAATATATGAAAGAGTCTGTATAATAATATCACTCTATCTACCTGTGTTGTATCATAAATTCCGAATGAAAACAAGTCACTAGGTAGGAATGAACATACACAACACATATCACATGCATTGCTGGTTGTTGGATACGTTGTAACGTTGGTACAACCAGCTGCTTAGACTTGTGTTAAACAGTGTATGTACGTGGGTGTATAAATAAATGACCTGCAAGATAATGTAACAGTTCAGTGAGCCAGCAAGCTTGTGAATTTGTTAAAAAAGTGAAATCCTGACATTCGTGGGGGGGTGCACTCGGGGGTGAATGGTGGGGGGAGGATGAAACGCCCACGTCTTCAAATTTGAACGTAGGAGCATCTGGGGCATCGGCCGGGTATTAATAGCCTGCGACATGATATAATGTGTTAAAAGCGGCTGGAGAGGTTATTTTTATAACTCAAATCTTCTCATCAAATTCAGAACAATACTTAATACACTGTCTTAATCGTTATAGCAATACCGTTTTCACATGGCATATTGATTATATGACTGGATGTACTATATTATAGCCTATATGCTGATAATTTATTCTTGTACTGATTATAAAATGTTAATAAGTTTTCTTCCCATCGAACTTTTTTGTCCTTGTAATTTAGACAAACATTAAGATTTAGACTAAAATGCTGTAAGGCATGTTCTAATCACCCTCGCATAACACGTATAATCTTTTCTGTTATTTTTATGGACTAAATTTGTGTTTTTACAAACACATCGGTCAATTCTTGCTAATCTGACGTAAATAACCAATCAAGTTATTGTCACGGTATTGTTACTAGTTGTGTCAGAATCTCGGAATTTGATACAACCGAAGGATTTTGGTAATTATGACGGCTCATAAGCAACCTGATGCATAATTCAGTGTGTTTTAAATCTTGTTTTAAACCCACGAACAATTTTAACTGACAGTTAGGAATAACATTTAAGAATTGTCGTCTGTAGGAGGCTTTGTAACGTTTGCAATTTTATAACTCGGACCGTGGCTTGTCCTGTAATCCAGCTTACTTGGAGGTCACGAATTGTGGATAGTTGTGAGCGATGGTCGGTGGGTGTAGTGTGGATTAACGTTTACACTATTTAATACTGTACTACGTTAATCCGCAAAGTACATCCTCATAGCTAGACCAGTTCAGAGGCAAAAAAGGTTGGGATCCCACGTTAAACTGTAGGTCCCTTAATTGACTGGTGGGCAATTAATTAACAGTCATGTCTAAGGAACATGGTAGCCTTAGTCAGTAATAAGACCACAAGATCGCGTCACAAACATCCTATACTCATTTCTCATTCATACGTGGCTTAAAATACCTACCTGGGTAGATCACCATCTCAGTTACAAGTACAAAGCATACGTGTAAACCGCGATGAAACCGTATTACCGATGAAATGTAATGTAAAAGCGTCACATCAAATGTAACGGATCCCGTCCACTCAGGGTGTTCAGCAATTTCAGTCAGAAGTCATTACATGTAAACCGTAGTTCCGTAATCTTGATTCAACATGTTCCAGTGTGAATATTTCTTTAAAGTATCTCATTCGCAACCCACGCGTCATACTGTACTTTGATTACTCGTCCCTAACCTCACCAACGTGGGCGCGCGCTGAATGGTGGCCGGGAGTCACGTGACCAGACGCATGCGCAGTTGTGCCGTTCGATACCACCCCGCCGCCTACGCAGTAAGGCCAGTGACGTCAATGGTACATGCAAGTGTTGTCAACCCCTGTGGCTTTGTTTTGCTTCCGCATCCTCCTCGCTCGTTACAATATGGTTTCCGAGAAATTAATCTAGGATTCCTGAAAATTGACTCTAAAATATTTTGGAACTACAGTCCACATCGTTACATGTAATAAAACAGGTGATGCCGTTAATTGAATCCCCTACCATCCATCATATCTTAACCGAAAGAAAGTCTGAAAGTGTTATTCAGCCGTAGTGGTCGGTGAATTAGGTCAGTATATCATGAGGTGAAATTGGAACTCACCGAATATCCATTAATTAACTTCCGCTTCGGTTAGCTACCGAATTCGTGGAAACCCTTTCACGGTAGTTACTGCAACCTTCCGAAGCGGAAGTTAATGAACTTAAGTTTAACGTTACTTAACTTAAGTTAACTTAGTTAAGCGGAACTCTCATGAGACTTATCAACACCATTAGGCTTTTCTCAGATGGATAAAGATCAAAATTGTACATTACACCGCTGACTAAGGAACATGCCAGCCTTAGACAGTAACAAGACTACAAGATCGTGTCACAATCATCCTACACTCATTTCTCATTCATACTTGGCTTAAAATACCTACCTGGTTAGGTTGCCATTTAAATAATCTAATAATTTTTCGTTTAAAAATAAGTAGAAATAAATAGATATTTTTCCCCTGGTAAGCATAATATTTTATGGAAATACAAAATAATTCATGCTAGGGAAAATAAAAAGTTTATAAGATCGTAATAACAAGGTTATGAAATGAAATGGCTGTTTTAAAATTGTCAAAATTAAAAAAATATGTGAAAAACATTTCCTCTGAAATTCTATGACCTCTATTCGGTAGCTCTATTTTTATAATAAGTCCTCTAGGGCAAACCCATTAAGATATTCCATAACTTGTTTATTATAAAATGAAATTATATAACTCGTTTCTAGACGGTGGAAAAGATAAAAATGCAATTTAAACTAAAACGGAAAGACAACCGTAGAAACCGTTGTTTTAAAAACTTTATACAACCATCGTTCTTCGAAAATAAATACAATGAATTATGCGCATTCCATCAACATTTTAGGACAAAAAGGTTTGGTGAGACTAGGACTGCGCGGCCAGCAAATTACAGTAATTCCATTATCTACTATTCTACTGTTATTTAGACCATCTAGGATATTGTATTTGAAAATTCTTTTAAAAGCCTTAATATAAAATTGGTTTTTGACTTGGATCTTTAGACACATCCATGATCTAAACTATTTCCCACAGGGAAGTAATTACAATTTAAAGTTTTTTCCTAAAAGAACCTTAAGGGGAGCGGGAAGAGTAAAAATATTGTTAGGTAAAATTTTTTTCCGTATTTTTATTCCTTAAATGGGTTCTCTTTAAGAAAATATAAACATTTCCCGTGAAATGATTTAAATAATATGTATGTTCAAAAAATAATTCTGAAACTAAGGTACTAAGGTTTTGGACATGGGCTGGTCTTAAGAGTCACTTGTTTACCGAAACTTTGTTTTCTTATATAAATGTACATTTTTTCAGGAAGTTTTAAGAGATCAAAGGTTGATATTTTTGTAGTACAGACATTTGACCCATAGTATTACTGACTTAAATGTTAAATCATGTCAATAATTAAACATTTTAATATGTAAAACAATAGTTACCTTATTTATTTTTTAATATTTTACCATAAAAGAGTATGTGTTTTCAAATCTAAGATTATATGTTATGCTGTCAAAAATGCGTAACATAGGCCCTTCATGTTCCTCTTAACGGTTCATCATCATGGGCCCAGGGCCTGTAAGGTGCCGAAGAATTTAAAACAGCAAAGTACAGTAGGCAACGTACATATGCGACAGCTCGTTACCCCTGAGCTACCATATTTGTAACTCTCAGATTGTGTAGAAGTAAAAAGATCAAATATTATTCTAATAAGGATTTAAGAACTTAAATAGTTTAGTTATTAGAATTTAATAGCTAAACTATTGGATTACATACTACTGTACATTAAATGTAGAGTATGTAATTATTTAATTACAGTTTACCTTTAAAGGGAGAAAATATTATGTGTCTGTTCACTTATACCGTTTATTTCAAGTTGAATTTTATGTAGCTGTATAGTTTTGGAAATGTATTGCGTTAAAAATTGCAGATTATTTCAATAATTGTAAATTTTGTAAATTAATCATCTTCAATATTACGACTTTTTGTTGCGTGAGTACAGTAATTTTTCAACACCTTAAATTCCGGCAGCAACTGGGTTTAGGGCACACCCTCAGGATAAGAAACAAACGATCAAGATCCAGGGGTATTTGTTAGTTACTGAAATGACCCAGTATGAATGAGTGGTGATTGTTGCGCCATCTTATAGTCTTGCAGTCTACTAAGGCTGACATGTTCCTTAGACAGGAATGTTAATTAATAGCCCCACAGCCAATGGCTTCTAAAAGACCTACAGTTTATCGTGGGATCCGAACCTTTTTTGCTTCTGAATTATGAACTGGAGTAATTTATGAGAATGGTCTTTGTGGATTAACGTAGTATTCAATAGTGCGGATATTAATCCACATAATAGAACAACTACATTCACCGATCATCGCTCATAACTATCCACAATAACCTCCATGACCACATGACCTCCAATTAGCTGGATTACAGGACACGCCACCGTTCCAGTCTATTATTATTGTGTATTCTTCCTTTTTGGTACTGATGCGGAAGCAAAACGTATGGGATGGTTCCTAATCCAAAACACGAGAATGATGTAGAATATTTACGATTAGGAACGCCCTAGCGTTCCTAATTTTGTTTCAGAGCACTACAGAACATTTTAGAATGTTGTGGATTGTTCTAGAATATTCTAGGTAACCCTGGGCGGTTTGTAATTAATTGGTAAATGACCGAACGTCCAGCTTGAATCTTTATGAGGACAGCACTTAGTTTGGATAAAACATGATCATTCTTTAAAGTTGTTTTATTTCACAGCAACTCCTCTTAATTATAATTTAGAATTCGAACTTGACGTCAATGTCAAAAACTTCACAAAATTATGTACTTTTTCCTGAATAATCTGAATGTTTTAGTAAGTTTCAGAAATCAGTTGTCATAAATTTTAACTTTTCACACACTGTATACTCTAAATGATACTCTACGGAAAGTTAAAAAATAGTGCTGTTCATGAGCAGCTGTTATTTTTCTTCACTACCATTTTACCTGCGTAGAATTTTTATATTTTGGATCTTTAGAAAATCCCGATTCCATTTAACTTGGTTTCTATATCGGCGAGATCCCACAGGTCCCTGTAATCAGCCGCCTACGCTTATCTCTGTGACGTCACGGAACGGCGCGGCGGCAACTTGACTTTCCCGATTCCCCGCGAGGCCGCGCCACCGAGCCTTTCACTGGCGGTTGCCTAGCAACGCCGTCGAACGTTCCAGTCGGCTGTCAGTCTAGTCTGGTGGTGGCCGTGGGCAGGTGCGTGTTCGCTGTGCGGGGTTGTGTTGTGGTCCTTAGTGGGAATCTGCGGCAATGTAAGGTGCGATCGAGTTCGTCAGCTTCTACACACGTTTTTATTAAGGTTTGTTTAAAAACTTTGGAGAAATTTGTGGTCTGGATGTGTTTTTCAGCGTTCAATATGTAACACACTTGTTGCAGGGTGCGAATCAATCTGCCCCTAATGATACTCTCGTGTCAGTGGAAACTTTTGCTTCGTTATTGTGTTAACGTTAAATTATTGTGTAATTGTGAAATATATTTGTTACAATTGTTTGAATTTTAAATTATTTTGATGTTTGCTAAAATTTGCGTGTTCTATCTCACTGGTTACGATAGTACTTGTAAGTAATGTCCTAGTCCTTTCAAGCACATTGTTTAACTTTTCGATTTTTATGTACATTTTCACAGTAAATAATGGTATTAACCATGGTAACATTTACTACCTCAAGTTACTATTTTAAGAACCTCTTATCAAATTCCCCTTATCTTAGATATATTTTACCTTGCACAATCGTGCCTTTATCGTGTGATCATTATTACATTTTCAACTCATATTACCAATTTTGGAGTTCCACAAATGCGGCCCAAACACTTACAATTTGTTGACATATTGTATGAATTCATGGAATATAATCACTGTTAACCTTTCCCTCAGCTAACAAAAATGCTATATTACTTTGTATAGAAACTTATCTAACCTATTTTATTTTATAAACCTATTTTATGATACTAAATGAAGAATTATTGATTACTTTTGTTTTACCAAGATTTTTTTGCATTGTGTGCACTCAAAAGATGAGTTGTGTCCTTGGAAGTTCTACAAATATAACTGGAAATCAGATTTTATAAGGCTATAATAAAAATGCACAGTATTTCTTAGTGTATGTTTCCTCTTTTTCAAATGCATAACATTTTACTTACCCTTAATGCTTTAAATTATTAGGCTTTACATTATTGCATTACACTATGTTACCTCATATTCACCTTCAAATACCCTCAAGGGTGGGCTGGGTTGGTGGCACAACTGCTGGCCATATTCCGCTGCCTGGCTATATCAAACAAATAGTAGCACATAATTTATGTTACTATTATTTGCCCTAAAATAAAAATATAAAGGGTTTTTGAAATATAAATCTTATTGAAGGTCCCGAATTACAATGAGGGTTGGATAAATCTGCTTTTACTTATTTATATTAAAAAATCTGGCTTAAATGATTGTGAATAGTTTGATAATTTGTGCATAAGTTTTGTAGATATTTTTTTCATAGCTCTCTCTTAAATCAAGCATATTGTACACTATTTTTACATGGATATGTGTCTTAGCTCTGGGGAGGGGGGTGTTGGTCATTCATAAGATGGAAAGTATGTAACAGGTTTCCATAGAAACTACTAGAGCTATAGCTCTTTTTATGAAACCATTCCCTTTAGACATATCCATGATCTAACCTATTTCCCTCAGAGAAGTACAAATACAAACATTTTTTATCACTTCACCCTCCTATAATTTGTAAGTGACAGAGCAAGATGGCTCTTTTGTATGGCTTATTCATGTTATGGGAATGTGTTTTTATCATTACTGTTTCTATGATATCTTGAAGGAAGTAGCCCTACCAACTGGAAAACATTAGAGAATAATGTGTAATACTGTGTCATGTATCTCATTATTTTTTCATGATGACTGTTAATAAGGTTATTTATCAGGCAACTGTTTTATTTCCTAAGTATATTGCCTGTGTAAAAAAAATTCAAAACGGAAATTGGTAAAAAGGTTTTTATAGCTCAGGCATTATAAATAAAATACATGATAACATCAAAATCCACTTAAGAATAAATTTACGTTCAATGGGGAGATTTATACCTAATTCATTCTTTTGCTTTATCAATCTTCTTTTAAGTATATTATTTCAGTTCAAATGTTGTATCTATTTGAAATATAATAAATTTACTAATAACTACAGTAAAGTTAAAAATGTAAAAAGGAAATCCCCTTGAGATTTGCTTGACGAACTGACATGTCAGTAAACACAATTTTTCAGATGTCTCTTAAAATAAATTAGTCATAATTATTTTTTGACATTGATATGTCTTAGTTCTGGGAGGGTGTAGGCAATTTGTAGGATGAATCTTTGAAACAGTTTTCCACTTCTGCAAATATAGGACTACGGTACTTATTCAATATTTATAGACAAAAATAAAACATAATTTCCTAACTAATTTCCTGTGATTGGTTAACTTAAAACATTTTAAAAATATGGTTAAATTTTAAGTAATAATTAACTGTAAATTATTGTTTATAGCACCATTACTCGACGGACAGTAATAAAGTAATTATTTCTTCCACCTCATGGCAATATATTATATTTATTATTAGTGGTACACAAGTGGCATTTTATCTTTCAAATAATGAATACTTGTCCATGAAAATTCAAGGCCACTACAAAAGTATATGAATAAGTTACAACCAATTTTTTCTTTTACCTACATAATGAGAATGATAATAGAAAATTGAATAATGTTGACCATAAAAATAATAAGACAATAATTATCCTTAATTATTTATATAAATATAATTTACGAACAATTCAATTCCATACAAAAACTATTAAGGATATTGAAATGTTTTGAAGTGTTTAACTGAATCATAGTTTCTGAGCTTTAACAAAGTTGAGTGAAAAATGATAAATCTTTTAATACTGGTACTGTTAAAAACAACTGTTTTCAAACTTTTTCCTCCAAAAATAATAGGTTCATCTCGTACGTTGTATTTCCATGGTGTTTTTATTGCTATAATTAGAATGGTTTGGTTGAAATTTAGTAGGATTTGTTTTTAAAGAAATTTGACTTAGTTTTTGTTTTCACTGCTTATCATGTTATGAGAAGAGCTTTTGCTAGGTGTAATTTATTTACTTCGATTCGTTTATCATGTTTATGGTATTAGGATAACCCAGACAATTGACCAATTTTGCTAGGCCTATCTCATTTCACAACCCCAATGTTGTTGTAGCTAAATCATTGCTCATATTTAATTTTCATGCCAATGGTATTATAATTATTATAGTAAAATTATACTGCTTATTAAATTTTTCTACTTAAAAGAAATTGCAATCATCTTACAGCATGAGTGTAGATGCGGTAGTGTAATACCCTAATACAGTACAAAAAATTGAATTATTTTTTAGATCTGTAAAAAACAATTACAATTACAAAAAAAACCTTCCCATGAGCTATTTTATTCATAAAAAATTAATATAGACGGATAGAGCATATTATTTTGCAGGAAGGAGGCTTAGACCTCAACATTTCAACTTTGGTGTATCGATCATGCAGACAATTATTATTGCTAATTTAACAGTGATATGTGTTCAATTAGAAAATTCGTGATTTTGAAATTTAAGTTTTAGTATTCTTAATCATTGTTTTTTCTGTTTCAGTGTGGATCTCTGGTTGTCGGGGAGAAGAATAAACACCGAATTCCAATGATGGAGGGCCTGATGAACAACAATAAGAACAACAACATTCCATCAAATCAGCAGAGGTTGGCAGTACTGAGTTACGAACAGGTGCGACGACTCAACGATGTGATGGACGAAGTAGTCAGCATCCACGGGCGAGGAAACTTCCCCACCATCGAAGTAAGGCTAAGAGACCTGGTCAATGTTGTGAAGACCAAACTGGAGGGCGACACGGCGAGTGGTGGTGCAGGGATGAAAGTGCGTGACATCAGACTAAACGGCGGTGCTGCGTCCCACGTCCTTGCCACGGAGTCACAACCCTATAATGATCTGGATCTCATATTCGGAGTAGAGTTATCGAGCGGAAGACATTTTGACCGTGTGAAAGCAGCTGTGTTGGGTTCCCTTTTTGATCTGTTACCAGAAGGAGTAAGCAGGAAGCGCATTACGACTTGTAGCCTAAAAGAAGCCTATGTCGGCAAAATGGTCAAAGTGAATCACGAAGGAGATAGATGGTCTCTCATTTCCCTCGGAAACTCCCGAGGACACAGAAATGTAGAGCTGAAATTTGTTGACTCGATGAAGAGACCGTTTGAGTTTTCTGTAGATTCCTTCCAAATCATCCTAGATTCATTATTGTTATTTTACGAGTGCTCCGAACTGTCCATCAGTGAAAATTTCTACCCTACCGTTGTTGGTGAGTCCGTTTACGGGGACTTCCAAGAGGCGCTCTACCATTTGCACAAGAAACTTATCGCTACTCGACATCCTGAAGAGATCCGCGGCGGAGGTCTGTTAAAGTATTGTAATTTATTAGTCCGATCTTACAGACCGGCCCAGCCAGACTACATCAAGTCGTTGGAGCGGTACATGTGTTCTCGGTTCTTTATAGACTTTTCCGACGTGCATCAACAACGTGCCAAACTGGAGAACTACCTGTGGAACCACTTTGTAGGCCCGGAGGAGGAGTCATTGAAGTACCAGTACCTGATGCTGCTTCACAGCGTTGTTGAGGAGTCGACAGTGTGTCTGATGGGCCATGAACGACGCCAGACACTGAATCTCATAGAGGAGCTGGCTTGCCAAGTGTTCTGTCAGGAGCAGCAGCGACTGCTGGCCTCGCAGCCTGCCACCATCATTTATGCTGGCGGCTACTACTACGCTCCCGTCATTCCGACCTACCCCACACCCTACACTTCGTACATGACTTGTACGTCGTAACGACATTCCCGTTAGATCACTCGTCCGTGTTGTTTCGACTGTGAAAATTCTGGCAAGTGTATAAAAAGTTTTTCATCTCATTTCCGACAATTAATACATAAGAGTGAGCCGTGAAGAGCCTGAGCTGTCAGTGTTCCGGAAGGTAAATTAATAATTTAATTGTGATCTCACCAGATGTACTCAGTCTGACAGATTGTTAACATTATGTTAAAGAACTTTGCTGTTATATTGTAAAATATCTTTATTGTGATGTGACAATCTCCATTATCGGTTTTATATAGCCTGTTCCAATGATATTTATCCTTACTTAATTTATAAGAAATGATAATTTGCTATTCTTACTTTTACGCACAAAAAATTCCAGTGATGAATGTCTTAGGATCGGCTTATTGCTTACTTATGTTTTTTGTTTGACCAGTTTCAAATATTGAGGCTTAATTATTAGTGTTTGGTTATAACGGAAAATTTGTAATAATCTTAGTAAAATTGAACACTTAAAAATATAGAGATATCTTTTTAGGAGTTAGCCTATTGAAAAATCGCACAATCATTAAACTCTTTGAGGCTATTTGTCAAACTACTATCTTCCTGAAAAATATGTCTCCCATTAATTTTACTAGAATAATATGTTTTATTTTTAGAAGAAACTTTAAAAATCCCAAACTTGAAAATTTGGCCCTAAAAATGTATTAAGAATAAAAGTACCATTTACAAAGTTAGGTTTCCACAAAAAATTTTATTTTAATTTCAACTAAACAAGTGGGCTCTAAATTATTTTACCATAAAACCTAGAGCCAATAATATGTGTAATTTTAAATGTTTTAATAAGGCTATGTAAGTTTGTAATGTTTATTTTCTTGATTGTATACTTCTTATTTTATCACTTTCTGGTGGCGGGCTTAAAAAATATGGTTATAAATAAATTTATAGTTTGTATACGACTAAATATCTTAATTTGTATATAAACTATAAATAATTTACTGATGACATAGTTTTAAATGATGGGATTACATAAATACTGTACTAGTGGTGCACATTTGAATTTTGCTCTCTTATTTTAAGATGGCTTGATGTTTATAGTAAAGTCAATTGAACAATACGATTCAACATATAAAAGGTTTTATCAGTGTTCGCTTCTTCACTCTGATACAATATAAATTAAGAGTAGTTATATTCTTGTTGTTATTAAGTTTCACATTTAACTTACTGGAAATTCCACGATTGTAATATTTTATGACTTGAAGTCATCTGGAGAATTGTTTAGGAGTATTGAGGGTTTCGGATTAGATTGGACTTGAAGTTGAGATTTCATACTATTTATATATTAGTGGTCTTTGTTATTTCCACAATAAACAGAGATGCTTAACTTCCCATACAATGACCAGCTCATTGTTAAAGAACTAAGATAAGAAAGGTAAAGAACTCCCTTAACGGACTTAATAATAAATACATTTAGTACTTGAGTGAGTTTTATCACCTGAAAACATATTTCTAACTCAAGTACTTTTGTATCGGTCGAAGGTTCAGCTGATAAATTTTGGGACCTCTTCACAGTTTTTTCAGGTCCAACTGAATAAAACAATGTGATGAAATGATTTAATAGGTCTTACTTTTTAAGACTGAAATAGAGTAAGTTAGTTTTATTGTAGACGCAAATAAATACGGTCCAGGGAAGACAGATAAACTTAGAGGAATAGCTTGAAATAAGGACATAGTCATAAGAATTTTAAATTGTCATTATTAAAGAACTGTATTTTGATATCATAAGCTTTCAGTTATTTATGTTATTTTCATTATGCTCAATTGTTGATAATAGTGAGCTGTGGACTTGTGCTTACTCAAGTTTAATTCAATTTTGTACAACCGTTATATTATTTAATCATTTTATCTTGGTGAAATAAATTTTTTGAAGTTTTTATTTGTTTAAAGGATAGTTTCCCAAGACTTGAACAATAAATATATTTTTGAAAAACTCTAGAGGTTGCAATATAGATCCATATTTATTTTTGTGTGATAGTAATAATTTTATTTCATCGACTACCCGGTTTTTTTAGCTGTAGTTACAATTAAACTATTATAGGCCTAGTCCTTTTGAGGGTAGCTTTAATTTTTCATCAAATATGTGTCCAAATTAGTGCTGAAAATTTCAATCTTTTGGATAGTTGTCCATAAAATTCTTCATTAACCGCATGTTTGTTAGCCTATACCAAAATAATATATCATCTGGAAGAATATTAAATTATTTATTTTTGCTACAGTATTTTATTCTAAACTGCTGCCTGAAATAATAAATTAATGTTGAACTACAAAAAATATTTTACTTTCATTTTGTGCTAGTGTTAGCGATATACTTCGAGTGACTCATAATATCTCATTGCATTGTACTGTTCAGTTGACTGCTTATGTATGTAACTTTTTACAAGTAAAATGGTAAAAAAACAATATAAAATGAAGTAGTTATACTTATCAGTAAATCATAACATTGTAACTTTTAATAAGAAGGTTGTTATGCTTATATCACGATAGTTACCATCAAATTGCCTGGTTATAATAGATTCGGTTCCTATTGAGAGGCTTTTAATCTTTAATTCAATACTCAACTTGGAAATTTTTCAGAGATGGATTTATTGAAAAACTCAAATCATGTGGTTTTGGTAAAACTGGTTTATGTAGCATATCCCTGCGGCAGTACATATTATACTACTTTTGACGTATGCCATTAAAAAAGACTTGTTTTTTACAACACACAATATTTAAACTTTATTTATTAATCCAAATACAACTTATTTATTTTTTAACTTGTTCATGAATTTTTTGTTTTATTCATTGTAGTAGTGATTTTGTTAGAACTATACAGAAATTTGCCATTTTAACCGTGTCTTATTAAAACCCATCTTAAAAAGTTGCAGTTTGACTTTATTCTTAATAATCTGTTACTAATGGCATATCTTGAGATGGTATATTTATGTAAATGATTTATATATTTATTTTATAAATGTATAAAATTGTGGTACACAGGTATTGTTGTTGGATCAGTTACATTTACATGGACAGCTTTATTTTCTCTAGTAGGACTATTACAAAGTTCTGTAAAACCTCAACATTTATGATCCATCTGGAAATTTAATTCCATACAATGTAGAGAAAGCCAATATAGATTTGATTTGAAAAAATATTGCTACTGTTGTATCTTGGTCTGATAAATTTATAAGAATAAAATAAGTGTTCATGTAAATGTATTAGCAACCTTAGCTCTGTCCACACTGTGAACATGTAGCCGTAATACTTGTGCATGTGACATCTAGTCAAAATATATTGTTTATGTCAGTATATATAATATGAGTGTAACTATAATTTTTCTATATCTTGCCCTCCCCGTGGGACGAGATGGAGCTCGGAGCACACAGTTAGTGTAGGCTTAGATGTATCCCTTGCGGTCCAGGACTACTGTTAACTTATTATAACCATATTTTATGCCATACTGCACTGTTCCATGAAAGAATTATCGAGCCACAATTTATCCGAAATTGTCGATTGACTAGAGTCTTGTCTAAATGTGGCTGGAATTAAAATTTTTCCGTGATTTCAGTTTTTATGAAAATCTAGTCTATCCAAATTTTCGAATGTAAACATCATCTGTGCACAAAGAGAAGGAATAGGCAGTAACGGCTGACCAGCTCATACATGTTTCAGAAACTTTAAATGTTAAAAAATCCTCAATAAAAATTGAATAAACCCTATTTCTGTTGTACTTTTTAAACCCATCTTCTCCTCATTTAGCATTTAGTAGGGAACCTGTGACGACATCTTTGTGTTGTATACTGAATTTAAAAATATAGATATATCCTTTTGTGAAAATTATTTTTGACATGGGACCAAAATTTGAAACGGTGATGTCAAATGTTTAATGATGGAATATGGGTAAGGTTTATGGTAGCTCTTTAGAGGAACTGAAAACATTCCTTTTATACATACCCATGATCTGACCTATTTACCACAGGGAAATAAATACAATCCTTTTTCATTTAGTCAATAGCATTCCTGAAAATTGAACGCTACAATATTCTTTTTTGATAAATTTTCCATTATTCCTATTGAGAAAAATTCATATTTGAAACAAAATACACAGAATATTATTATACACTCAATAACAAGTGCATAATTTTGCTACTCATGTTTTTGATAAGACAAAGGGAAATCTTATATGGGGACCAACCTCCATTAATAATGTTTGAAAGTTTTCATCCATTTGCTTGGGTGAAATATTCATCATCAAACCAAACAACAGGATTCAACTATGTTATTCAGATTCAGATTTACACTGCATATTTTCATAAATTGCATAATGTTTCATGAAACATTGCAAAACCACTTTGAAATATGTAGGCTTACAGAATTTCTCATTTTGGAGGTCATTGGTTATTATAGAAGACCAAGGTTATTGACAATAATTATTAATTAGTGTTTTTTTCAATTTGATCAGTCTTGAGTGTCTAATTAAAAACTGGCAATGTGAAGTTTTATAGATACCGTACTGTAGTTTTAAAAGGCAAATCAAGATAGGCATGCAGCTTCATTCTGTCTAGCGTTTTCTTGTTATATACCGTACCAGGATGGTGTTAACACAACCCTGAAGGCAACAAAATTGACCAATGTGCAAGCCTCTGAGGGCGTTTTTAGCGAATTTCCCACAAGGGAGAAGCTATTACCAGAGGTCTTGTGGCAAGACTTAAGCCCTGAGCCATGTTACTTTTTTGTTTTGAGGTGCCTAAAGAAAAAAATACTCGTTCAAAATTTTATATATACCGTACTATATGTATGTGCCCGTGAGCACAATTACTCAATTACACACAATTACAAAAATGGTCCGATCAAGATCAAATTTAGAATAGGCAAACCTTTTTATAAAAAAAGTTTATGTTAAAAATGCCTACTTTCAGTGTTCCTCACAGCTGCAACCTGCACACTATCCCATATAATCTTGTGGAGAATAAGAAGACTTATTTATTACGGATATTGATCAAACGTGTTATATCTCATTATTTATTTGGAAATTCGCTGAGTATGCAGGTCTGCTGCGACGGGTATTTCAGGTTTCAAGCTTTGCCAGGAGACAAATGATGGATACTAAAGAGAAGAAATAGTCATCAGTAGTACAGTAAATGACCGTTTTCCCGAGTATTTATCCAATTTCATCGATTTTCATAAAATTTGTATTCAAGTACTACTTACCCTCTATATCAAAATCTAGCCAGTGCTCGGGTTCCTTTTTCCCCGGGGCGTGGAAGCCACCACTTCTTGGAGGTGAAACATATTTAATAAAAAATAAGTCAAGAAATCAATAAGTTGTCTAATTTAAGCAACTATTGTTCAGGGAAGTTTCTTTTGAACATTTCAACTTCTTCGCAAGTGAATTTGATGGTTTCAAGCAAAAAAAACTGTTTTTAGATAGTTTTTTTGTTAATAACTTGAAAAATATGCACTTAATCAACAAATCTGTCGAGACCAAAATTTTAGTGTAGAAAATGACAAAAAGAGCAGTTTATTTATATCAAAAGACTCATTTTAAACCGAGTTATTGCTAAACGCTAAAGCTGACAATAACGTAAAATGAATATATTTTTCAGGTAAGTAAACCTTTTTTAAAGAATTTAGAAGAATCTCTTAGCATTAAAACCGAAGTGAGCTTATTTTCTTTATTATTTGTTCTGAGTGTTTGGCCCATTTTAAGTATATATATATATATATATATATATATTATATATATATATATATATATATATATATATATATATCTGAAAAAAGAACTTGAACTAAAAAATCATATTTGTAAGTTCTACAGAATGCTTTTTAGGGGATTTAATTGCTTTAAAACCAAGCAATTTAAAAGGGAAATAAACTATAACTTAAGTATTTTTGTTACCGAAATATGTAAACTATATTAATATATTGATACCAATGAACATTAAACAAGAAATAATTCGGTTTGCATTAGGTCTGCTGAAATACTAAATTCACTCGCGAATAGAAATAAGTCGAAAACCATTGTTTCAGAAAAAAATTCACTGAACAAAAGTTGCTTAAAATTATTCATCGATTTCTCTACTTATTTTCAATTAAAACTGTTTACCCTCAAGAAAGAGTAGCAACCACCCCTGGGAGAAACCAACCCCCGGCACGGGGTATATTTTGACAGAGGGTAAAGTAGAACTTGAATCTAGATTTTATGAACTGATGTATGGGATAAATATACAGGTTACACATTTACCGTCATTGACTGGACTATAGAGACAGAGGTAGCTTTCTACTTGTCGGGTATGTTTGCCACTGGCCATAAGTAGGCCTACAACGGTAGCAACCGTGTTCATTATTTGTAAAGTTAATGAGAGTAGTACCTACCATTTATTGTGTCAATGATCGTACATACAAAACGTGTCATCACATGTACCTGTTTTGCCTGATCAGACAATGGGACGGTCTACAGAGATGAAGACAATTAAATAAACACCGACTGGGACGGTGGCGTGTCCTGTAATCCAGCTACTTGGAGGTCACAAACTGTGGATAACTGTGGAGAGTTATGAGTGATAGTCGGTAGATGTGATATTGTCTTGTGTGGATTAACGTCGGCACTAATACAAAACAATAATACAAGCAAGTAATATTGTAAGCAAGTATTGCGTTCATCCGCAAAGACTATTCTCATAATAATTAGACCAGTTTGTATTCAGAGGCAAAAGTGGTTCTGATCCCACGTTGAACTGTAGATCCCTTAGATGCCATCGCCTGTCGGACTATTAATTTACAGTCCTGTCTAAGGAACATGTTTGCCTTAGTCACTAATAATACTACAAGATCGCGCCACATTCATCTCACACTCATTTATCATTTATACTTGGCATAAAATGTATACCTTAGATACTTAGATTATTGAAATTGCAACCTACCCAGGTAGGTATTTTAAGCCAAGTATGAATGAGAAATGAGTGTAAAATGATTGTGGCGCGATCTTGTAGTCTTGTTACTGACTATGGCTGACATGTTCCTTAGATAGGACTGTTAATTAATAGCTTAACAGCCGATGGCAACTAAGGGACCTACAGTTTAATGTGGAATCCGAACCACGGCCTCTGAATTACGAATTGGTCTATTCATGAGGATGGCCTTTGCGGATTAACGTAGTATTCAATAGTACGGACGTTAATCCACAAAAGAGAACACTACATCCACCGACCATCGCTCATGACTATCCATAATTCGTGGGTTGGTCGCAATTTCAGAAAAGGTAAAGTAATGTAGGCCTACTTTATGCTCTGATCACTATGGAAAGTAAAGTCCTCCTAAATTTAAATACCGTACATTATTGACAAGAGTAATACAAAATAATCATGGAAGTTTGAAATTCCTCCGATGAGTGGTTCTTTCCAGCAGGTTATCTTCTATTACTGTATACTATATGGTCAGTTGTGGTAAGTGAGTCGACACAGTCCTGTGATCCGAACCGATATAGGTAAGTCGACACGGTACTGTATGTTCAATACTGATAATAACTGATTGGAATCACTGAGATACTTCACAGTTGCGCTAATCGTCAAGCTTCCAACCATGAAGGCAGCTGAGCTAAGGATGACGTCGTCAAATTGCGCGTCGGCCTATCTCCTATTAAACAGCCGTTTACTCTCACAGGTGCCTCTATCAGTATCGAGCCTCGCTCGTAGGCCTACTCGACTCACTTGAGCACTTGACTATTGGAAATACTGATGTAGTGTTATATTGAATGCGACTGGCGGTGTCTCTACGACGAGGTGTGAATGTGAATCTCGATCGAAACAGCAATTTGATCATTCGAATTTCTCCAGTAACAAATTTTAAACGCGTATCAATACCCCTGGGGATACCCATGTAAGAACTACAGGGCGTTTTTTTAACGCAGTCCTTGTTTAAAATGAAATAATGCACATATATGGGAAAAGTAAGTATTATTTTATTGATATCTGCATTTTATAAAACTTCAGTCTAACCATATTCAGCTCACATTAAGTTTACAAAAAAATAACATGGTCCCGGGCTTAAGTCTTGCCATGAGACCTACGGTAACAGCTTATTCCTTATGGGAAATTCACTAAAACAAAAAATAACGTCTTGATTATATTAAGATGTTTTTTAACTAAAGAAAATACAGTATATGCGTCAGTTGCAGTTGAATGATATCGGCGCTGCAGGGCCCACGGCCTCCCTGAGACGCGGCGCGGCGCGGCGTAGATGTTTACACCGCACAAGACCATTGACGGATCTCAGCGGCCTTGCGCAAGGATCCGGCTCGTGTTCGCCTTGGAATAGTTCATGCCGGTGCACTTTCACCAGTCCGCGACTCGGCGACTGGCGGAGGGTGGAGGATGGGGAGCGAGACGTCGTGGGTCAAGGAGGTGGCCGGCTCCCTTCACGGAGAAACACCAACGGATTGATAACATTATTTTTTAGTTGGCTGTAACAATGTTACTTAAAATGGACGATGGTGAGTCCTGCAATCCAGCTACTTTGAGGTCATGAATTGTCAAATTGTGGATAGTCATGGTCGGTGGATGTAGTGTTCTCTTGTGTAGATTAACGTCCGCAATACTATCCTCATTATTAGACCATTTCGTAATTCAGATCTCACGTTAAACAGTAGACCCCTTAGATGCAATCTGCTATTCGTCTATAATTAACAGCACTGTCTAAGGAACTATAGTCAGTAACAAGACTACAAGATCGCACCAAAATCATTCTACACTCATTTTTTATTCATACTTGGCTTAAAATACCTACCTGGGTAAGTCACCATTTCAGAAAATACTCACCCTTCTTTTTTTATTAAAAACATCAAGTGCCCATCATCATGGGCCTAGAGCCTGTGCAGTGAATTAAAGACAGCGAGGTACCGGCAGTAGCTGTGTGTGTCACATAGGGTAGCCAGTGGTGACTGCTCATGATCTGACAGGAGTCGCCGGCAACTGGTTTAGATACAACAACCTTTGACTTACTGGGCCAGAGCGTCAGAGCGTTACTTGTAAGCTACCGAGTCCGTAACTCACACCGACGGTGAATATGTGTCTTCCATATTGGGTCGCGAATAAGAATATCACGCGGCAAAAACCCTCTCAGCCCTGCGAATCACATTGCTAGTGTGCATTGCACGTGTATTACAGAGATTTTGAACACATATGTTTTAGAATGAATTTATTGTGTTAGCAATATCAACAGGATACGGGACTTAATGAAGAATAAGAGATAAATGTACTCGTGCTGGTGTACTCAGTTTCAATCAAAAATTTGAGTTAGGCCTATAAGCAAAAAATTAATTAACACCTTTTCTTCGTTAAAACCGAGTGTTTTAAAATTATTTATCAGCACGCAAAATATGAGTGGGTTTTGAGTATGATTTTCTGGCCAATTAATGCGTCCCATAACAAAATGCTTCCTAAACAGCGATTTATAGCGCAGCTGGAGCAGACCGGCACCGCGGTTAGTAGAAGACACGAGGCAGGGGCCATGAACAAAAACAAGACCGCACGCAGCACGCTGGCGTGAGTAGAGCGAATTTCAGAGAACGTATATTATTCCCATCATATTAATCGAATAGTACTGGGTATGCAGGTTTGCTGCAATAAGGGTTGTTTTACATGGTAGTGTGCTTATATTAAAGCTGTTAACTAAGTAAAAACACGTACATTTGATCAAACTATGTCAATAACTAAGCGAGTTATACCAATCTATCTATGCTCTGTAAGAATTACATAGGCAATGAATACGTAGGTTTACTGCAATAAGAAATTTGGGGGTTTATGGATTTATTGATACAACTTAACTAGATGGACTTGCACACTAAACTTTGGAAGAATATTTAACTAAATAAGTGAGTTATTGATTTTTAGCTATTCTCCATAAGATTAACATTGTACTGTGTTTACCATTTTAAATATCTCAATAACCAATTGACCTAGAGTCATGATTTAAAATACTAATTTGTTTTTTTGAGCTGAATCCAATGGTGAAAAGGAAAGTTAGAAATATATTTCAAGATTAATTATACACAAATAAACTGAAACCCCCATTTTTTGTGTACAAATACCTCCCCCCCAATGTGTAGTTAATTTAGTCCGATCGCATTGCCCAACGAACTCGTCCAAGATATTACAGAAAAAACTACTCTACCGAATTTTATAATAATCAGACAACAATTGCGGCCGACACACGGTAGGGTTCATAAACAAATACAAATGACGTCAGTGAATCGAATGTAAATAAGCTATCATACAGTAGCCCTTCAACACATGATTCTGACTCAATTAACTGTCAAATATTTTTTAAGTAAATATTTTTATTAAGTTCGATTGACTGACTTCATTTGTTTTTGTTTATGACCATTACTATGTGTCTTATAGTCATCGTGCCTGCCTCTTACACCGATGTTCGTTTTGGATTGAAAAATGTTCCGGATATTGGAACAAAACGACTTTGTTATTAGATCTAAACTGGAGTCAAAGCTCCTCCATTCTCGTCACAATGAACGATTTTCTTTCTCTTCCCTCATTCGGTGATAACGCTAAAGGGTAAAAAGGGGTAAAGGTTAAAGGTAATATCTGGTATGAAATTTCTTACGCTTATCGCTCCAGGAGCTATCGGGTGTGATGGATATTATTATTATATTATTTCCTATTTAGAGTACGTCACGTCAAAAACGTTCAAAATATCAGTCTTGGGAACATCCACAACATTTTGTTCCCCTAACTAAGTAAACAGTGTTAGCCTATATCTTGTGGTCGATGCAGATTTTCCATGGTAGGTCTTACAGGTAACATGGTTATTTCGTTCAGAGGGCATACATGAAGCCTTTAGGAACAATGTTATAACTTTCAACTTGAATTATTGTAGTTATTTGATCACATATTCGGTTGAAATAAGTTGTACATTGGGACAATTATGTAGTGATTATTAAATGAATATTTAGTTGGAATTTTTCCAATGCGTCTTCTTGTGTTAAAAATCTACATAGACGATCTAGGTGTACATTTTAAACACAAGACGCGTTGGAAAAGTCCAACTTAATATTAATTTAATAATTAATAACCAACGCTAACATGATTTTCGAAAACTCTGCAATATGGTGATTTCTAGATCCAAGTTATTTATTCCAAGTGTAAAACTGTTTAACTAATTTATTATTAAATTAAACGTACATTCAACCAAAGAGAAGACATTCCTGTACATATAACGTAAGCCAGAATAATCGTCAAAGGCCATATAAGCTTTAACAATCTACACTTTAAAAAGGCTCAATCTATCTACTTACAGAGTGTCCATGAAAAACGTTTCAGGACTTCGGTGAGTGATTAGGTACATTAAAAGGGAGAAAAAAGTTCCCATGGAGGTATAGCCTAAAACGCTTATCGTCTCAAATATCCGTCATTTTGTATTTTTCACAAAATATTTTTATTTTAAAGATTTTTTACGGGTTATTTTCAGATTTGGTTTGTGTTTTACACTAGTAGACTACTATTATTAAAAAAAATAACTGGCATGATCCGAGCTCAAAATCCAAAACGGCGGCCGTTGTATTCTTTGCCGTTTTCAAAGGATTTTAGTTTTAAAATTTTAAATGGCCGCCACTTTGAATTTTGAGCTTGGATCATACTAGTTTTTAAATATAGTAGTCTACTTGTGTAAAACACATAGCAAATTTGAAAATAATCCGTTAAAAATGTTTGAAATAAAAAATAT
Source organism: Nephotettix cincticeps (assembly GCA_023375725.1). Classification (NCBI taxonomy): domain Eukaryota; kingdom Metazoa; phylum Arthropoda; class Insecta; order Hemiptera; family Cicadellidae; genus Nephotettix; species Nephotettix cincticeps. The sequence goes on along the minus strand of CM041790.1, from coordinate 24,026,184 downwards.
TTTGTGAAAAATAAAAAATGGCGAGTATCTGAGAAAATAAGCGTTTTAGGCCATACTTTCATAGGAACTTTTTTCTCTCTTTCAATGTACCTAATCACTCACCGAAGTCCTCAAACGTTTGTATAATTGTTATGTTATTAATTTATAACTACTTCTTACAATTTAGAATTTGTTTACAACCATGTCACGATTTCTTCCTGACCACGAACATCTTCCACGGGACTCGAGCGCTTGAAAAATTACACTTTTAAATTCACAGATTTTAAATATTGCTTGTATTTAGCCACACAACTAGTGGCAACGGTTAGCAAAAGGATTAGTATTACCTTCGAATGATAATCTATCTTCTTATAATATTATAAAGAAGAGGTGGTTTCTGTATGTTTGTTTGTGGGTTTGTGTGTTTGTGTGTTTGTGGGTTTGTTGTGGCAAGTGAACGCAAAAAATACTGAACCAAACAGTTTGAAATTTTACAAAAAGACAGATCTTAAACTCATGCAACACATAGGCATACTCATTTCCTTAAAATCCTCTCGGGCTACGCCCTGTGAACGTCCTAAGTTTCAATGTTTACATTTTTAGAAAATGAAAACATAAAATTACTTGAATGTCAACAGCTGTGAACACTTAAATTTGACAGTTCGAGAAGCAGAAGACATGGTTGCTGTAAATACCCTGGGATTCAATGTTTACAGTTTTTAATGTCAACATCCGTTTACTTTACATTTTGACAGTTCGGTAAGAAAAAGAAATAAAGTTAATTTTTACACATAAACTGCTGGATCGAAATTAGTGAATTATTAGTTCGAAATAGTGGAATGGTAGATTTTTAATTTTCTCCCGATGCCTGCCTCTATTACGTTAATGCTTATCCTCTCCCAATATTTGACATATGTTACTTTGTCATGTTTAGATATATACTTAGACACGGGTTTTGTCATTTTGTAAACAATAAAGAATTAATTATCAATAACCTAAATGTATCTGTAGAGCCTACACCTCTCAGCCTTTTTTACCCGTGCGAAGAACGGGTACTTTGGCTAGTCCTTCATAATAATATTCCTCCAATATCCCTTCGTTGTTGATTAATATAAATCCACCGAACCGATCATAGGTATTTTCTAGAAGTCTCTGTTGTATGAATAGTCTAGTAAACCCATAATCTACTAAACAGCAGCATAATCCGTCATCGCGAATAAATAATCGACACGACCACACCGCTGGTATACGACCAACTGCCTCATGTATAAACTCTGCTGAGTAACTCGTGGTAGGCCTACTGAATAACCCATCTTTACTTTTATTTATATGACTCTGTAATTAATAAACTATTACTAACTCCTATGCTGTAAAATGGTAACGAGTTGAAATGAGTTTATTTTAAATACTCGTATTTCTCCAAAATTTAGGATTTTGATCAAATCGAAAATTCTCTATTACCTACCTATTGTACTACCTAACAGACAAGGCTCAGCCATGGAAATGTACATGTATAGATTTAATATATTAATTTTTTACCACCATGTAATTATATTTAACATATACAAGTTGTGCTAATAAAGTTTTATTTTGCACAAGTTTATAACTACTTCGTTACTTTTACCAAAGACAATTTTATTCTAATATTGAAATATAAATTGTCTTTGCTTTTACTAAACAACTATCGCCATTTTCCAATAATAAAGTATATTACAGTTAATAGGTCAAGAGTAGACAAGATAATTAATTAGCTTATTCTCTCTGTTTCAGGAAAAAATAGGTTCGTCTAGATTCCGCTGAGGTCTGTGGACCTCCCAATGTATAGGGTCGCTTCATAGCATACCATGTCATGAGTATCACCCTGTAAGTTTTTACAAGGATCCTGTGCAGTTGATAATATCGTCACAACTGTGTATGTGGATAACGAAACCCACCATCGGGCTACTTGTATGGGTTGATGCTATTGATGTTTACTCTGTCCACATGTTCTCGTTTGTTTCTGCTTCTGTTCATTTCAACACCGAGTCCACCATCTTTTGTGTAAAATCTTGTAAAAAATCTTAGATTTCATATATCTAATGATATTATAAATACAATAATCTTTTTATTAATAATTAATCGATTACCATAACAATGAAGTCAGATAGTTTTGCCATTAGTAAAAGTAGCCTAAATTACTTATACACGTCACATCACTCGTAACACAAAATTTAATTTATATCAAAATAATAATTCTACTTTAAACTATGCTCTACAACTTCTACAACGTGGTCTAGATGTATATCAAAATAATTCTTTCAATAAATGCTAATATTTTATGGGTAATTGACCGTGCTATCATCAAAGACAATCGGAGTTTACATCTGATTGTCTTTGACGGTATTGTCCACGAGTTACGTAAAGACGCCTAGCCAAACAACAATACACGCAAGTGCTGGGCCTGCATCATGCATTTTGAAGGCATTTGATTAATTTTTAATTTGCTCTTAACAGTAAACAGTAAACAGCTGTTTGTCTAACATCAAAAAATATATCAAACATGCCTGCAACCCCTAGCTATGAAATTCCTCAGTTCTCTTGCGTAGCAGACGTAGACTATCTATATAGATATAATTAGATTTTTTTGTACATAGCTTAGAATTATAATATTTATGGTTTATTTCTATGGTTTACAACCCCATCTCAATTATTGTCGGTTTTTAACGCTAAACAAGGCACTAAGAAGGTGTTCGTCTTCTCCGCGAAAACCTCATAATGTGGTTCTGTGGTTGGATCTCCTGAAATGCACACATAGACAGATAACTGCCATTTTAGCGAATTTCCCATAGGGAAGAAGCTATTACCGTAGGTCTCATGGTAAGACTTAAGCCCGGGACCATGTTATTTTTTCGTCTTTAGGTGCCCAGAGTCCAAACACAACAGTAGTTAAAATTTATATATATATATATATATAATATTAAAAATATAAATAATAATTAATATATATTATTAAATTAAAAGAACTTGTGCTCCCTTTTAAACATTTTATTTCTTACAAAATACCTGACACGTGTTTCGAATCTTTTCATTTTCGAACCATTTTCACAGTGTATTTTAACTTAAATTTATGTAAATAAATAAACAAATATCAGTCATGTGATTTTTTAAAAACATGTGTAAATTGAAAAATTAAATTTGAACTTGTGATTTTGATTAAGTTGTAGATTGATTATTCCTAATGTTTAGTATTATATCAAAAATAGGGTTTATTTTCTAAGTAAATTAGACAATTTTTTTGTTCTAAAGTTATCTAAATATCATTTTAATTTATTGTTTATATCATCCTTTTCTAAAAATAACACGAGAGACAAATTTTAAATTTTGTTCAAATTGTATTAAAGAACACTAAGCTTTTTTGACTGGTTTGTTCATTTATTACGCTATAAATTTTCATGGAAACGGTTGGAAAGTAAAAGAAATTGATTTTTTTTATATATTTCCTGATATCATTGGTTTTGACAACGTATGCGTTTATCGTGGAAATTTTTCTCTTTTCGTAGACATATTAAATATAATTTGTTTAGTTTTTATCTGTTTAATTAGTCAGTTATATTTATTTTATTGTTTTGTGAAAATTTAAAAAATGATTTTTTAGACATTTGATAATTTTATATTTTTATATGCGGGTTAAATTATTTTTGTATTCTGTCAAATTTAATAAAAATGTTATTTTAAATTTATTTTTAGTTTTATTAATTTTTTTATAACTATTAAAAATATTAAAAAAATAAAAAAATAGATACGAATATATAATATGATATTTATCTAAATCGGACTAACTACTGTATGTACACATAAAAAACACGGAAAGATATAAAAATTTTTTTGGAAAAAAAACATATATCATCAATCAAATTAAAATTTGACGAAAAACAATCTTTCCATATATAGTATATCAAAAATAGGGTTTTCTTTTTCTAAGTTTGCTATATTTAGCATATTTTCTTGATCAATTTTTTTATTCATGTATATATGTATCTCTTCTTTTGTGTCCATTTTTTCCCTTTCTTTTCAAAGTTTAAAATTTTTAAATCTTCTTTAATTCCTTTATATTTGTGGTCAGTTTCCAAAATGTGTTCTGCAAAAGATGATTTTTGACTTAGATTTCACTGCTTGTATGTGTTCATTGTATCTTGATTTAAATGTTCTTCCGGTTTGGCCAATATAGTATCTGTTACATCCATTGCAATTTATTTTATATATTCCTGATCTTTCATGGTTATCAGTATGATGATTTTTGGAATGTGTTAATTTGTCTATCATATTGAATGTGTTGTTTCTGGTTTTAAAACTGATTTTATAATTAGTGTTGTTAAATGTTTTTCTTATTGCTTTATTCATTGTGGAACTGTACGGTAAAAATATAAATTCGGCTTTTGATTTTTGGTTTGTGGAAGGTCTGTGTATTTTTTTCTTTTTCTTATTAATTATTTTGTCAATCAAATTATGCTTGTAACCATTTTTCTTTGCTAAAAACTTTATTATATTTTTCTCTTCATTGTAGTCTTTTTCATTCATTGGAACTAGGAACAATCTATTTATTAAAGCGTGAAATGTTGACATTTTGTGAATCCATGGGTGATTTGAATTAGCAGATATTATAAGATATGTTTGAGTTTCTTTTCTATATATTTTAAAACAGTGTTTGTTGTAGATATTTGAAATTTTTAAATCCAAGAAATTTATGCTTGAATTTTGTGTTTCCACTTAACAACACTAATTATAAAATCAGTTTTAAAACAAGAAACAACCATTCAATATGATAGACGAATTAACATATTCCAAAAATCATCATACTGATAACCATGAAAGATCAGGAATATATAAAATAAATTGCAATGAATGTAACAGATACTATATTGGCCACTGGAAGAACATTTAAATCAAGTAAGGGCACTTGTGAACTACATAATTAAATATATATGTATATATATATGTGTCTGTGAACACGATAACTCTCGTAAAAATGGTCCAATCAATACCAAATTTGGTAGAGACGTGTATTCTTACAAATGCTTGGACGAGTTCATAAACCAGACATATCGGTCGATGGGAACGGGTGACATATCGGGATTCACCATTGGAATCAGCTTAAAAAACTACACGATTAAGTCCTCTAAAGTTTTTCTCTATTTCCAACGGTTACCGAGATATTAAAAAATCTAAACACAGTACGTTGTATTGTGGGACTCCAATGTTAATCTTAAGGAAGATAGGAAAAAATTAATATTTCCCATATTAATAAATATTTTTGGATAAAACTTGATATTTAGCTTCATGTGGTTGAGATCTATCCATTTATGCTTAAAAATCATAGTTTATGTGTTTATCATGGCAGCAAACCTGCATACTCTTTTCCCATATTAATCATATAGTGAATAGGCAAACTCCTTTATTTATGGACAGATGTTGATGAAAGTTGGTATAAATGTTAAGATAAATATTATTTATGGTAGAAATGAATACTTTTCAGTGTTCCTCACAGCGGCTAACCTGCACACTCTTTCCCATGTTAATCTTACGGAGAATAGGCAAATAATTCTCATGTTTATGGACAGATTTTTATAAAACTTGTCATATATTATTATTATATTATTGATCTGGAAATTCGCTGAGTACCCAGGTCTGCTGCGACGGGGGTATTGTATTTTTAATAAAATATTTTATATCTCAGTAATTTTTCAATCAATTATTTCGAAACTTGGCATGTGTATTTAAATAGTAAATATTCAATTTAGACAAAACTATCAATGCGATTAAATGTTTTAATTTCAAAATGGCGGTCATTTAAAAACTTTAAATTAAAATAACTTAATAAAGACTGATTGTTTTAAAAATTACTAAGAATATAAAGCTATTAATTTAATTTTTATTCAATGAAATAAAAATTATGAAAATCGTTCAATAAACAACGGAGATTCAGTATTTTTACCGGTATTATGTGCATGTGAATCTTTTTTCTTAACACAGGATCCTATAGCCTGTACAAAGGACGGGCATTCCGATAGTCTATCATACTTAAATACGTAAAACACGTTTCTTGAGCCAAAAACTCCTCCGTCATTGCTGGACCATTTTTAGCGATAGGGGTTCCAAGAGAGGTGTTCCATTTGAGCGGGGTATTAATTTGTATACCGTATTTTTCATTCTGAAAAACGTGGAGTGTTTTAAGTACGTTTTACTCCTCTAGGAACGTTTGTTTATTAAACAAACGGTGAGCACGTATTTATACTGAAAATTTTTTTCATTGATAATTATTATGATCAATAAATTTTAAATTGTGTTAAGAGTGGGGATGTGCATTTTTACACATAACAGTTTACTATTAAAAATGTATTTTATATATAAAAAGAGATCCTATATAATGTCAGAAAGGGCATTTAAAGTTTACATACATTTAGAATGCAAAATTAAATACACTCATTTATCAGCTATTAGTTTGTACTTGGTGTTGATGAAGAACTGGAAATTTCAACATCCATCAGACTGTAAATCGAGTTTCGTGAACATGTGAAACACTTCTAAGGAAAACCTCCTAAGATCTCCCTGAGAAATATAAATATTGCTATCAGTAGTTTTACACTGTTGGTTATCATATAGGTTTTACTTTAGCTTAGATCTAATGTAGAGTAACTTTTCGTATTTGAAACATAAAAGGAATAAGTGAAAGACAGCGGGCGGCCTTGAACAGGGCAAGGCCCAGGATCCGGCTCGAACGGACCAAAATACAGTATAGCGAGTCGAGCCAGGTGATATAGGTAGTGCAGGAGCGTTATACCTCTCAGGAAACCCCATAAGAGATGGGGATCTCTAAACCGTGTCTAGGGTACTACAATAAGAAAGAAAATTATGTACTATAACGTATGCTGCAAATGCTAAATTTACAAGCGAGGACGGTTTCGAAAATATCAACTGATGATTTTGATAAATACAGTGTAAATAATTGTGAATTTCAACAGTGAAGTCTAATAAATGCAACAGTATAGCTAAATTAGAAAGAAGCAGCGTAATAAAATTATTATATTTTATCATAAAAAATGATTGTTTATCATTACTGTATTTGTTTATTATGATTTATCACATTCGTTTTTTTAGTTTATATAATCTTAAATAATTCGTAAATAAATGGAAATTCACCGAATATGCAGGTCTGCTGCTATGAGGGTGATTAATATTACACTAGCTGATCCGGATTAATATTAACTTCGTAACGCCAAACAGTAAATACATAGCCATATGTTTTGAAGTGGAATAGCATTAAAACTTCGTTGTGTAGATATTCTAAGTCGAAGCAATAGTGAATAACAATACTGAAACGATAAGATATATTAATAACATTCCCACAAAACAAATCAATCTGAGTGAATTGATTTACAATTTTCTAATCCAACCTAAAACCAAACCAGCCTTAATTGTAAAACCTTCCCGGACACATATAGAGAAACTTCCTAAAATTTCATGGCAACCGGATGAGTAGTTTGGCAACACATAAAGGACAAACATTCATTTTTATATAGAGATATATTTATAGGCCTATGTGATTTTTTTATAAATAGGAAAAAAGTGTTCATCCTTAAAAAACAACAATCATTGATCTACTGTATATATCATTGTACATACAAAACGCGCGATAAAAGAGATAAATTAAAAAAAACATTGTGTAGTATTAAACCAAAGACAATCATTAAACTTATAACTGCTTTGCTCAGCGGCTCATAATTTCCGCCGAGCAAGTGTTACCAACTTAATTATAATACACCTAACACAGTTGCTTGAATTGCATAAGAGGGATAGGTCAGATACTTTATGACGTTAGATGACGATGTCTTCTTCAATAATTTTTTAAGAACAAGCAGAGCGGGCATCTCCCACTGCGTGAGAGTATAGTTGCTGCTGTCTGACGGTGGAGTGAGCCACACTCCCATAAACATCATACAATTTTGATAAAACGTTGAAAAAGATTAACCCTACCTATCTCTCTTGTTATTCTGATGAAAAAAAATCTGAAAAAATTAACCATATTAAATAATCATGATTATCGTAGCTGCTGCTTTGTTTTAAATCTATTGTATATACAGTAGTTTGATTAGAGATTTCTTCTATGGTTAAGAACTGGGACATTAACAACGATCCTCTTATTCCTCTATGTCTAACTTTTAATATCACCGCGTCCTTAAATTGGATGTTACGGTAAATTTTATTATCGATTCGACAGCCGCATCCAATATCGATCACCAAAGTGAAAAGTTTTCCGATGGTTAAATTTGTACTCGACTTCAAAAATGTCGGGCGGATATATATTATTAGTTTTGGTTGTTATTTTGGTGTTGAGAACAAATATATACTATATTTACCTTATATGGCTGCATGAATTTGTATGTAGGTCCTATTTGTAATATATTTTTTACTGCAAGTTACAAATTTAAAAGTTATAAATTTGAGGTTTGTCATTGATATTTTAAGCACTAATGAAAGTGTTTATACTAGATGTGAAGGATAGAAAAGTATATTATTTTATCCCTGCATAATTTTTACCAACCCCTGCCTGATATTTGACAGGCTCAAGACAATAGACCTATTGTCACAGTTAATGGCGTAGAATCAGTTCTGACTATTATTTATTAATATTTTCCAACCAAATGTTATAAAGTTCAACTGCATTTATAAGTGACCTTGATCAAGCTTCTATTGATTTTGCAAGCAGAATAGAACGCTGAGAATTTGGTCAATACAAAATTTTGGAGTTCCATCAAGATTACCTATATCAGCTAAAACCTCCCATGAGCTACTGTTTACATGTTTTCTTATCGACCTATTATTTCAATCTTATATTTGGAACACCGAGTTATTCTTATTATAAAAGTATTAGTGTGTAATAACACTGTTTATATTTCATGAGTAACCTATAATACAGTTTCTGGAAAGAATTTTGTCCACTACCACACAATAAAATAATACACTTATAGGTATTATTTTATTAAAATGTACATATAGTAATACTATATAATATTAACAGTTGGAACATAACAACCATTTCCATTTACATCTTTAATTTGGAGGGTTAAAATCAGTAACGAAAATTAATTATTTATCGTCTTTATTTCCTTTTTCGTTTCCTATGCGCTTCTCCTACACAAAACAACCTTATTCGCTACAATCCATTTCATTTCCGTAATTAATTATCGAGTCGAAAATCATGAATCAGTTTGACAATCGATCTCTAAACAATAGTATCGTGACATGAACAGTATGAGCTGAGGGATACTAAAAGTTGCTCACCTTATTCCTATTGCGTGGCGGAGCTTGCAAACAGTAGTACCATTTGTAGAGGAATTGAGCTCGTTTTAGGGTAATTTTATATCGAGATTGGGTAAAACTACATGCGCTCTTTAACTGTTAACAGATAAACTTATACCTTACGGCGCTGTGCATGACCATTCTTTACACATTATGCAAATCTATTTCCTTAATTCCAGTAAAAATACTTTCAAAATTGGGAACTATCAAAATTACCAAAATCTTTATTACAGAACTGTAGGCTATTATATTGAGGCACTCAATATTTAAAAGCGGGCTTAAAACGGGATTTAAGAAAAGTGAAAAAAGTAGAACATCATGGACCTACAGATTTGTATTAGATATTTAATTTCTTCGTGTCGAAATAAAAAAAAATACTAATAATAAGAAAATATTATTGATGGTAGGCCTATCCTTTTATTTAAGCGCCTGGTTTACTGCCTTGCTATATGCATGTTTTATCTATTTATGAGCCGAAAGTAATCAATGAAAACAAACTAAAATTTTTTTGTTATGGTATATATTGGATTAGGTAAGGTATTCGTTTTCATATTCTTATTATTTTTATGTATGGGAAAAGCTGCTTCACTTAAATATTTCTATTTCACTGTTTACATCGAACTTCAATCACCATAAATGAATTAATTGTTGAAGTTTTTTATATTAATATGCAACGGAATCAAAGGTTATATAGAGAATTATTACACTCACGTATGGATATTTTTTACGTGTGTGAATTACACGCTTCCACGCTAATGATAAACCATATACTAGATGGAATGTTAGGGTCTAGATAGTATGTTTTACTCTAAATTGTTATTCTAAACAATATCTGTTATAGTTTGATTAACAAAATTACAACAATATTAAAGTTGTTCATATTTAAACATATAAAATCGTATATGCCATTTTGACAGCACACAATTATTGTTCCTTTTTTTAATGCGTGGAGTATCATACATAAATAAGATGTGTTTATCTAAGATCTTTATATACTTGAGAGCTATTTTAAAAGGAAAATAATAGTTTTGGATCTATTTAAACGTTCATTTTTTTCAATTTTAAACCCGTAGTAATATTGTAATACGATTTCTAGTAGTAACGATATACATATCAGTTAAAAGTTTATGTACTGATGGTACTGTAAATACGTTAGATACTTTATTACTGAAACGCAAACCTACTTATAGGTAGGTATCCAAGAATAATTAAGAAATGAGTGTAAGATGAAATATTACTTGGGCACATTCTTGATAAACGTCAACAATTATGTAAAAATAATAAAAATAGCAGCGGATTAAATCACTTCGATTATATTGAATGTAATTTTAACAAGAGAGAAGAAAATAGCAATATCCGGAAAATCCTAGAATTTTATTACTAGTGGCAAATACAGTTCTATTTGTTAACTCTATTTGTCGAGTAATGTTTGTTAATTATAAAGTCAAGTACAGTCATTATAACTACTGTGAAGTATAAATTAAAGTATAATAATTTTAACTTTGTTTTTAAGTTTAAATAACTTTTCATATTTTATCTAGTATGTTTAGTCTAAGCTGAATTTATTGTCTTACCTCTTTCCGGACACGAGGAAATGCTAAAATGTGTATTAAATTTATTATACACTGGGCAATTTTTAAGTTTGTAGAGTAATTTCATAACCTTTTTAGGGTAAACTCTAATCGATGTGGTGGGTGGTGGCAACACTGATACACTTCTTTGATCGTCGTTCCGCTTCTCAACTCATCGGTAGCCCTCGGCCTTGTTCACTTTCAGAAGTCTAGATTCAGATTAGCAATAACAGCCATTTTGTTTTGCCAGAATTTTCAATTCACTTCAATTTGTTTTAATTCTCATTTATTTACTGTAAAAAGTTTAAATGGATTTTTTGACGACTCCGTGGCTTGACTTGGAATAAAACAGTACTTTGTTGTTTGTGAATATCGTGTTTTGAGACTCCCAACTTCAAAGTCAAAATGCCCTCAGAGAATTCCTCTAGTTCAAATAAACGAGAAAGTGAAGGTAAGTTGCGTTCAATTTAATATTTATCGCCTATATCTGTGTTATAAAATTACTTAACTAAAAAAGCCTCATTTAACACTAGGGCAATGCGCATTTGGATTAAGTTAACATTTTGGGTGTAGATCAGGTTGGATTTCACTCTTGCCTATACCATAGGATCAGTTGGCATTGGCCATGATCATGATATTTAATATCTTTATCTGGGAGTAAAAGTTCCGCACGGTACCCAACACCTATTTTTTCAAATCAATCTCAATAAACTTTTTTCACTTTCTAACAACCTAATTAAGAAGATTCACTCTGCAGAAGAACTGTTTTCTGACGTTTTTAGTCTCTGAAACCTAGCAAGGGGCAATTCCTGCCGATGCAGGAATCGAGGTTCTGGGCGAGGAAAAATAACTTAAATGCATCAATTTCACTCTGTAATGACAATAAAGAAGAACAACTCTGCGGAAGAACATTTATCTGACATTTTTGGCCCGACATAAGACACCCTTCAAACATCCACTCAAGTTTCTGTGGGGGTTCTGCAGGAACCGGTATTCTGGGAGTTGAGAAATGGGATATTTTAGGGAATTTGGGAGTACTTTTTTATTATTCTGACCACACCCATACATACATTGCATTGTATTTTCCTTCATCAGCGCTTTGTACCAACTCAGGATAAACGGAGATCCTAGTGATTTACAGTTTTGAACTTTAAATCTGTGTTAGAAGATGTTTGCTCCCAGGATGTTAACTTTGTCAGACTTAACCCTCCAGCTGCCATTCGACGGAATACGGCGATAAAACCGGCACGACTTAATCTTCTCGTAGCTGCTCACGGTACATCGCAAATGTACTTTTATGTATACCATTGTAAAGAGGAAATCATAATCTACGTTCTTAGTACTATTTGCAATTTTTATACTCTATGCATTACATCGTATGATTACATTTATTTACTGGTGTTACAACATCGCGCCAACAGCTGTTCGAGCCGTGAGCATTGTGTTAGAGTCGTGCTATTGGGTTAGTGTTTTGTTGTGTATTTTGCGTGAATTTTCTATAATAACATATGAATTATTCATAACACCTTTCTCCTTGTACTTAGTGTTATAAATATATCTAGGCCTAATGTCATTCTTTACAATATTTTTATAATTTATTTGGCGATTATTCTCATAGGCCCCGGACTCGGCAGTAAGGGTTTTGTGTACATATAAAGATTTTTGAACATGGGTACTTTTATTTTTTTTATATAGCTATGTAAGTATATATATTCTAATTCGTTATGAAATTTCAAACAAAATGGCTGTTTCAGATTTTTTATTAAAAAATTATTTGTGCAATTTGAGGGAGCGCAAACATGATGAAATTTTTTTTCATAAAATCATTTTTTACATAAATAATTTTTTTTGTTATGTAAGTTAGTATTTTTTATTTTTTCCTTGTAGCCTGTTTTATACTGAACACAAAAATATATAATATGCTATATTTTTTACTTTGCATAGTATCTTAAATTGTTATGGTTTTTTAAACATAACCTGAAAAATGGCCAAAAATTAGGTGGCATTCCAGAGTGAAATGATGGGCAGCTGGAGAGTTAATTAAAATAAATTGGTTCTGAAATATCCTCAAACAAGATAGATAGGGCAATAAATCATGAACTAAATTCATTTATCATTAATATTAGACCTAGTTCATTTTATTGTCAATCAGCTGATTAAAACTCCGTTAGTCATTCAGCTGTTTGCTGTCAGTCGGGGAGATAAAATTCACAATGTAGGGCTACTTTTAGTAATATAATAAATAATAAAACAATTAGTACCCTTTTTTTAAACTTTAATGGCAACATGTTTTGGCATTTATGGCTTGAAAATGGCATAAATGCCGAAACATGTTGCCATTAAAGTTTAAAAAAAGGGTACTAATTGTTTTATTATTTAATTATAATATATTTAATGATAATTATGATAATAATAATATTAACAATGACATAGGCCTAATTATTGTAATATAGGGCCTCGGCCTATTAATGATTTAATCTCGTGATCAAAAGTACACACTAAATAAAAAATTACAATTAATTTTGTTGATTAATAATTAATAGTATTAATAATTCCCACAATTGCATAATATTCGCGGTCTAATGAAGTGATATAATCTTGGTGCTAAGATATCTCTAGAAAATCATGTTTCATTTATTCCAGTCAGCTGTTTACGACGTTGTAAAACTCCCTACTTAAAATAACCCTGCTACCTCTCAAATGAACCCATTTCCCTGATCCTGATTCCCACTGATCCCAATCTAGACAGGGTGGTTGCATAGTGTCATATTTTAGGCTAAAAACGTAGGAAAGCAGTGCATTTTATTATTGAGGTTGTTAGAAAGTGAAAAAAGTTAGGCTAATTTGAGATTGATTTGAAAAAGAATAGTGGATACCGAGTGCGGAACATTACCCATTTGGATCCTCTACACCAAGAGAGATATCATTGCTGTCTTCTGTTTCTCCCAGCAAGCGACACAAATTAGGGTCTAACGTCTATAACAATTTCTCTTCCAGAAAATAATTATTATAAAATATATGTAGGCCTACTGTAATTATTTAAAATGTCATACAAGAAATATTTAGGACGAGAGTGCTTGTGTGGAGTAGAACTATACACTTCAAAATAGAAGCAGGTTTGTAAAAGAACTGTCACTAATGAATGAGCGTGTGATAAATGATAAAACTCTACTGACAGGTAGATAAAAAGGCAGGAGAATATATAATACTTCTCAAAGCAGTAGGAGTTACTATCATCCTTCAGGACAACAAAAGAACATGTACAAATGTACTTTGAGTGACTACTGAAGTATTAATTCCTGTTTCTAATTTCTGATTTTGAGAAACACTAACAGAAATTAGGCCTAATATGATATTTTGTTTGGGTCAGGCCTATCTAATTTAAAGTTTTTTAAAATACATTAGTTTTTTTTAAATTTATAAAATTATATAGGCCTATTCTGTGTATGTTTATTTTCATAAGAATGATTAATTTAATCCCAATGATTGTGGATAGCTGTTGCGAAATACAATTATAGATTAGGCCTATTTTATTATTTTAATAAAAATAACTTGATATAAAAAATAATCTGTTCAGTGAAGTTTTATTTTCTTTTGACTTAAAAAATTAAAACCTTTTAAGAACTAGAGGCCAACAATATTGATGGCAATGGTGAACTAGATCTAGTTGCTGTGAGTTTAAGCAGTCATCAATGTTGATACCGCCTGAAAACATTTCTTAAAATTTTTACTAAATATTTTTGGCATATGATTATGGAAATACCAAATATAACAACATTGCCTTTGCAGCCCACAGTTGTGGAACCAATGCAGCCAAAAAGTTTTATTTAAATTTTATGTCCCACAGCCGAGAGGGAAGAAAGGAGAAAACGAAGAAAGTCACGCTGGAATAATGATGAAAAAGACAAATCATTTATTCTGGGGATGCCTACAGTCTTACCCACAAACATGAGTAAAGAACAAGAAGAAGCTTATCTTTGTAAGTATTTAAACTAATACTAATAATCAGATTTAAAATACTTGTTTAGGTATATAATATTTTTGGAAAAATTATAAGTTCCTGTTACTATAAATATCTATTAAATACTATTGACTGATAAATAAAATATAGCTTAGATTACCGACTTTTTTTACTGTTAAATTTATTGATATCTTTATCAACATTTGTTTAGTTTAGTAGTTTATTAGCAGTTGTATTTATTTATTTAATTCTTAACATTCTTTGGACTAGGTATTTTACAAGAACACGTATTCTGTGGGGAAGTTTTATCCGGTGAGTGTTTACAAGACGCTGTCATTTTATTTTATAAATATTAGTTTATAGATAATTTTATTCTGGTATAATTTTTAGTTAGTTAAATAATAAATTTAGGTATTTTCAGCATTTTCTTCATAATTTACAAATGTATAATTTTTTTACAAATATTAAATAGCAGGAATTCTGGTTCAACAATATTAATAGAGGTATAAAATTTTTGTTTGTAAAATTGTATCCATCCAATTAATTTTATTTTAATTTAAAATGACAAATTGAATATAAAAGACCAACTTAGTATTTTTATTGGTTTTATATATACATATATATTATCGGTTATGCCTATTAATAAAATAATTACTGTGGTGTCAAAGTAATGGTCTGAAGTTGCCAAAAAAATCTGCAAAAAGTGCTTAGTTATGACTTAAACAGTTTACTATCATGTCTTATTGCTATTGATTTACTTTTATTTATAAACTGTTTTAGAGCAATACTAGCTGTTTAATTTTTGAAACATAGTATTTGAAAGAGGTAATATTCATAAAAATCAATTTTTTGCCATGCTGGTCAAAATTAAAATCATCAGTGGTCTGAGAGTTACGTCAAAATGATTTTATTTTGGTTACTTCTTTGCTAAGTTAACCAAAGTTGAATTTTTTAATATAAATACAATTTCTAACATTGTTTATATCTTCATTTCACTCTTATGTTTGTGTTGTGTTTACTGTTATAGGTTCACCCAGCTAAGGACACAAACCTTTATACACTTCACCCAGACTGTTTTACTTTTTAAACTAAAAAACAAAAGAACTTATTTAATAATCAAATTACATGACAGTATTTTTTTTAATTGGTCTTGATTAGGCCTTAATAAGTTCAAATTTTAGGTAATCTTATGTTCGTAAAGTAATTTTTTCCTCATATATCAGTAAATGATGAAAAGATATATACTCTGTATTTGTGTGACATATTTTACTCTAAAATTATAAAATATCTTAGGCCTACGTGGATGGATTCTCTGTCCATGTTCAAAATCATTAGATAATCGATTTATTTATTTATTACTGTTCACAATTTAGAATAGTAGGAATTTTAAAACTAAAATTAAATGGTTTCTATTCCGGACTAAATGACTACACAGTAAAGTCCATTTTATCTGGATTCCGGTTTATCCAGATAAGGTTAACCAAATTTAATAATAATTTAAATGGGTTTCATCTTGAGTCTTTAAAATTTCAGACGCAACTGCAGTACTGGCTCGACTCATTATCACTATCGATCATTGCATATTACATATGAACAAACACCCTGTATGTAGTTTTTTTTGCCAAGTGGAGCGCTATTGACGAGAGTAATGGAGCTGATGATAGAAAAAAACACAGTTATATACTTTTTTTTACTGAATAACCTGTTTCTTGATTCAATACTGTAACAAGAAATTGACATGAAATAAAATAATTTTCATTTTGAAAATGTTTGGAGTTTTTAATTTGCTATCTCAAATTAATAAAAAGTACTGCTTTGTAATTCCAGATTTTTTTATAAATCTTAACTTTTAATTAAATTAAAATCATCTTTTTTACACATTAAACTTTTGCAATTTTTTATTCGTTTTGGTGGTAGTTTTATGCTGTTTGCAGCACTAAAATTGCTAATATTGTTCAAGATTGTTGACTATGCGTCTACTCTGTTATATTTTCATATTATCCAGATTTTCAGCTATCCGGATTTGGACTCTGGCACATTAATCTGGATAAACCGGACTTTACTGTATTAATATAGTACAATTCAATCACATATTTACATAATATTATATTATTTAAATATACTCAGACATTGACATAAAGACTGATTCAAATAAAAATAAATAAATAAAAGTGGCTTGTATAACTCATTACAGAAAAATATCTTTGGCCAGTTAAAATTTCATGAGTATTACTTTTTATAATTTATATTGAAAATCTGTAAATTGATAGTCTGTACAAATACTAATTTGTAAATATAAACAGTAAGGTATTATAACCAGTGATTTACAGAGAAGGAATCAAGTGCAGTGTTTGGGTAGTATAATGTTTTACATTGTTTGTGCCACTGTTTGCCAACTAATGGTGGGGCCTCGGCCCTCATTCTAACCAATCTCTATTACAGTACAGCTGCAGATCGAAGAGGTCAGCCGTAAGCTACGCACCGGGGACTTGGGGATTCCCGCCAACCCGGAGGAAAGGTGCTTATACTAGTCTGGGTTTGCCGCTTTCCTCTCTTAATACCATTAATAATAATGAATAATACAGGTATTTAGACTGTGTACGACGAATCCAGTTCATGTGACTTCCTTCAGCTACATATGTTTTGATTTTCCCCTAATTTAACTAGGCAACTTCTATTTATAACTCTACACACATATCCAAATATTTCTGATGAATTATTTTATCTAATTATTGTGCATAATAATAAAAATTGTTGCATTTTATCTTCAACTTAAAAATTTTAATTGTTTCTAAACGCTATATCTTTTTTTAAATCGTGAAGACTTAACTCTTCACAGTATGAAAAACTCAGAAGTCTACAATTGATTTGGGATACTTATTATTTATATTAAGTACCTACTAATAGATAATTTTACAGCATACTGCAGAAGTTTTGACAGTTTTATCATAGTTACGATATTTACCACTCTAGTGAGTCTATAAAAAAATATCAGTCTATTTTGCTGATCCCTCAAGCTCAAATTTTCTTCACGTAGTTGAGTAAAACGCCACCCTTTGGTAACTTATCTCCCACAATCCATGTCTATATAGGATTAATAAACATATAGGTAAAACAGTTAGTGTTAATATACAGATATCCTTGGAATTTTGTAAAATTTTATATCAAATTAATTAATATCTCAATATTTTTAATAAGACCTTTTTAAATTCTTATTTATAAATTTGAAGTTTGATAAGGTACTTATACAATTAAAAAAAATGTTATACAATTGCTGACATGCTATAAACATTCACAAGAGCACAATATGAAAAATTTTTTGTAATTTTTTAAAACTCAAAATTGATTGACAACAAACCCAGTGTATAAGCTATAAAATTCATAGCTATAAAATTTGTAATACAGCCTTGGCCGATTTGTAAGTCTTAACCTCATTAATTTTAAGTTTTTTATGAGCTTAAAGGGGGTTTGTATCTTGCATGTCAGTTTGAATAGCACTCAAGATGTTTGATAATGCATCAGCCCTCGCTACTAAATGCTCATACTCAGAGGACATTACTATCAGTGTTAGAGATTGACAGTCGGCCAATTGGGTGGATAGCATTAGAATTGTATGGGAATTTTACTGTGTAATCCAAAGTCATTTGTAAAATAGCCAAGGAATATGTATGACTCCAATCATTATCCAACATGTCACCAGATATCAACAGTTGGAATAATAATTTATGAAAATAACAAAGAAATCTGGGATTAAATTTTTTTCAAGAGATATAATTATTATCATTGCTTTTAATGTTAACAATAGATAAATTAATACTATTATTTCACTGTACCTATCTAAAATTATAAATTTTTATAGAATTTTGATTGAAGATCACTGTATTAAGTATTATTGTTTCTTTACATATTTTTTGTTTTAAAACTTTGTTTATCATAAAAAAGTCTTAATTTGTAATACATTAAAAAGAGAGGTAATCATTATATTGTAGGATAAATTTTACTCTCAGGGTTCCATTAATAGCTCCAAAATTTGGGCGTATTATAATTTTAAAAACTTTCAACCTTACTTAAAATATAAAAAAGACGTAGTCATGTGGTAAAATTTGTGAAGGGTTAAGAGTAGTATTCGAAAAGTTATGGATCCTAGACATAATTATTAAATATTTTCCAATTAATTATCACAGGTGAAATTAGTTTAATGCAGGTTAATTAATTAACCGGTTAGTCAATCAGCAGTCTTTGTAAATACATTTCATATGACAGAGTAACATTCACAGGTATATATAACCAGTCTTGTTTTCAATTCAGAAATTAGCAGCCTTACTAATTTCTTTCATTACAGCACAAGACCACTCTTTCCTTCTGTGGGTGTGTACTGCCAAATTCCTTTTGTTAAATTGTCAGATAATTTATTTACAGATTTTATAATTTTTCCAGCACTGTTAAAACTATAATCACATTCTTTTACAGCATATTTATGGGGCCATTGAAATAATATGCTCAGTAAAGCTTAGAAGTATTGAATATCAAATTAATCTTCTTTACTCTACGATTTACCTACAAGGGTTATTTTCCCTCAGAAAATGTTTTCAAACTAAATACATTATTGTTTTTTTACTCAATATTTCTGTTGATAATTTTGTTTGTTTCAGAGACAATATTAATATTTTTCAGAACTAATGACATTTTTCAGACTATTAATTAACAGTCTATTGTGAAATAGACATTTTTAGTAACCAGTTAAAATTAATTTTAACCTTGCTACAGATTTTAGATCTCATCAGTCACTGAGCTTTTCTCGTGCAAGACTTTTATTTAAGATTAATAATTTATGATTCTAGTATTTTTAAGTGAATCATCGCTCTGTGTCATAAGTAGGTTTTGTTATGGTACAGAAATAATATCAAACCATCAAAGCACAGCAAACCTTTTTACATAAACATTTTCATCTCACTTAGTTATTTTTCTTTCTCTATTAAGTTTATTTAATAGTGCCCTTATACCTGCTGAAGGATGTTCCTAATATCACAAGACTTATTTTTTACTTTCTAAGTCCAAACTAACACTAATAATGTACAATTATAGACATGAAGATAAAAATAAAATTGGAAAAAATGTTAAATAATTATGACCACTTTAAGATGGATTGATTGCAGAGAAAAAACTTTATATCTACTATTACATTTTTAGGTTGTCATAAAAAGTCAGTTATAATATTTAATTCAAATAAATAAATAAAAATATCTCATGATAATAAAATATCTATTTATGATTTGTACCTAAGAATAATTACCAGATATGACAGTTGCTTATATGTTTATCCCTTTGAACAGTCAAGAACAATTCAGACAGTGTTGTCAAACTGATAAAAGTAATTAGCCTTTCAGCAGGGTCTGTACCTGCAGTAGATAAGACATTTAGTAACATTGCTTGGCTGGTTTTTCCGACAATAGAAATTGTTAATGCAGTTGGATCTGTTAATCTACCCCCATATTGGGATTAGAAGGGACAGAATTAAAAAAAACGGTGGATAAATGGGAGTGGATTATGTTTTAAATTTCAATTAATATGAAAGAAAACTCTCTTCTAAATTTTGTTGTAAATTTTGCAGTTTAAGTTAGTGTTAACCCTTTAAGGAGTAAAGACGTTTTAAAAAGTCATTATTTGAGAGCTGTTAAGGAGTAAGCGTGAAAACTTAAAAAACCTCAAAAGAGTAAAATTTTTTATATTTTCACTAAATGACATTGCAATATGGAGGAAATATAAATAGAAACTTATTTTAGGTTCAAAATTCCCTAAAATAAACATTTTAGAACTTTTTTCAATCAATTTTCAAATCCTCAATCAAAGTAACAAAAGAAAGCACCGAGTGATGTTTAGCAAACGAATAACTCTCAGCTACAGAGATACACACGTCAATAATAGGAGAGTGTAGAATGCTTTCACTTTTATTCAGTGCTAATAAATATCAGGTCTAATAAAAACTCATGCCGCTCTGCCACTCTTCCCTTCGAAACTTCCCGCCACGACCACCCCACCTGGGAAACCCTCCGCAGATTACCCACAACCTACCGATTACACCAATACACATGTTCCGCGTATCTACGTGTCTTTTATCATCGATTTATAGCCTAAAAATCAATCTGTGTCAGGTTATATGTCAATATATATGTATTAGAACAAATTGCGTCAAATGACGTTTTAAAACTTCTCTACTCCTTTTTGCGGAACCATTAAAAAGAAGTTTTAAAACGTCAATACTATTTTAACACAAAATACGGTACTCTTTAAAGGGTTAAAATGATAAAAATTACTGTTTAATGAAATAAGTTAGTTTACATTATAATACGGCAGAAGTTGAAAAGTGATCAGAAAAACTGGGTGGGTGTCATAACCTTAGAAGTGCACAAAGACATGCACCGGAAGTCAAGATAAACTAACAGCTGAGTAGGTGGTGTAATGGGGTATAAAATAGATAAAATTTTATAGTTTTCCGGGGAATTTCGGGTCGGTAGTCCACAAAAAAGTTTGAATCTTTCCAAAATTTTATTCAAATCAACCTCAAATTATCCAAGTTACACTTGCCATTGTAGAGAATTGCGATACTAACTCATCGGCGGGAACACAACGCTGCATTAGCGCACAAGCCGGAGTGTTGAGCGACCAAATTGTAGAAACTACCATGTACAATTTAGAGTTGAGGTTTTGTTATCTCATTATTCTGTGGTACCATCTAAACCTGAATAAATAAATATTAACTCAAATATATTTTTGAAATACAAAGAAATTGGAACAATTCTCTGGATTCACTACCACTTTATCTTAGTGTTTACTATGCTTTTTTATTTCCAATTTTACTTGTTCCAAGGAAAACACCATAACAGTTACAGTAGAACCCCTCATAACTGGCTTCAGTTTCCCGGTCCTCGGAATATTCGGCCGCTTCCTAGAAGAGATATAAATATGAATTTCCCACAGCTTTACAGACACGTAAAGCCCGCTCTGGCTCCTTCTACTCATGGTTTTCTGAGATAATTTCTCCGTTGACCTACTACTAGTTCTAGTTTTAAATTACTCGTCATATGATCGGCTGAGATCACGTTAAAACTGTTCGTGGTCACGAGCTACACAATTTTAGTTGTGTAAAAATACTTACGCTCCTGTTATTTTGCATTCAACGACAAAGTTTTTTCCACAAAAATAATCAAGTTCCTTTATTCATTGTTCATAAAAGTTTTCCCAATTTTTTTAATCCAATTTTTCCAATTCCAATTTTTTTGTAATGTTTACTTGTTCACGTCCCAGCCCTGTCATGACAGTTTATTGCCACCTCGATTTACTAACAGGTAGCATTAGATGATAGCATTGAAATTAGATCTAAGTAACCTCCTGGAATGAATAAAACATTAAGATGAAATGGTAGAGAATTGACGATACAGTTTTTGTAGCCTGCTAGCTTAACTATTTATTTATCAGAAAATGAATGACACATAATGCATCAGTGCATGCGTTTTAGAGATGACAAAAATATAATACAGAGAGCCGATTATGATACCTAATTGGAACTTTTAAACATTATTCCCTTCTGAATTGTTACAATATAGACTAATAATAGGTTGTAATACCTTCGTCAATTATATAAAAATAATTATTATTTTTATAATTAATTCTCCAATGATATGCTCGTTATTTTACAATATTAATTTTAAATTATTCAATGTTATATTATTATTTGTTAATTTATTCTAAGATAGTTATTGTTATATAGTTTTATTCACTTTTTATTACATTTTGTAATTGTTAATTGATATTTGATCTCATGGCTGTTAAAAACTTGACGTCAACTGCATTGACGAAGGTGATATAACCAATTATTAGTCTAATTGGGACCACGATGGTTTAGATAATAAAACTCAGATAATCTACTGAAAAATTGTTTACTATAAAAAGTCTATAGTGAATCAATCCCAGAAAAACTAATTGTACTCAAGGTATAACTCGGGAATAGAATGTCTGCTTCGTGTACCTTTAAGCTATTCTTTTTATCATTCAAAGTCTGCTTTATTTAAAAAAAATATGTTAAGAAGTGTTATTAAATATGTTATACATGGAAAAATACAATACAAGCGATACTGTTTAAAAAAATATTTTTAACTAAAAATTAACATATGAAAAAGTACTAAACATTTAACTATGCATTTAAAGTTCTCTTCATGCAGAAAAGTGATCACTAATTTAGAACCAACTTTTTTATTTCATGGGTTCAGATAATCGACTACTGTTAATTTCTAAAACAAATTTTAAACTTCAGTTCTGTAATCTCGAAGAAACCTATTCAATCCTTTTCTCTGCTTAGTTAGTTCAATAAATGTAACCAGTAACACACGATTGAAAGGAATATTTTATTTGTAAAACAAACACAAAAAAGTTATACGATAAAACAAAAATTAATAAAATTTAAACTATAAGTTATTGAAGAAACTTTTATTTAAGTATATATAGGTTAATCATCGATAAATCAGTAAAGCGATTTAATATATTGGTGAGTTTCTTTTGAAATGAGTCGCGTTTGGTTGAGAGTAATGTAGAGTTAAAAAGTGGGGGAGAAAGCCGAGTGTAAACCGTGTGTGTTGTTGGTGTGGAGGTCGCCCTCACCGGAGCCGATATACGGGAGCGATGGAAAGCGTCTCAACACACGGGAGTATCGGACAAGGAAGCGGCTCGAGGAGGAGCGGCATGCGCTCATACAGAAGATGATCAAACTCAACCCAGACTTCAAACCACCGGCAGATTACAAGTGAGTAGGCTTATAGTAAGTTCTATTCAAAGTTATATATTTGAATTTTGAAAACTTGTTCACGATTCCTGACAAACTGTTACAGAGGTCCTTTCTTTTATCATACAGTAGATTCTTGCTCATCTGGACTAATGTGGCATACGTTTGGTCCAGATTGCGAAAAATCTGGGCTATAATGAGTCAAAGAAATGTTGTTAAATCTTGCTGTTACGACGAGCGGTTTTGTCAAAATAAGCGCTAATAAGAATGGGAGCGCCTGAAACAAGTTAAAACACATCGTAATAAATTATATTCCGCTGTATTTTACAATAGTTAAGTATATCTAAGTATTTTTTAAGTTCTTCAGGAGATCCCCAAGATCTTGGGGAAATCTTTGGGGGATCCTTGGGAAAAATGTATTTTATATGCAGATGATCTTAAGCTGTATATACCAATAATAAATGAAAGAGATATTTATTACAGTGATCAATTGATTTACTTGCTCTTTGGTGTTCTGATAATGATCTCCAACTAAAAGTAAAAAAGTAAAATAAATTTTACTGTGTCATATTCAAGGAAAAGTGAAATCAATTGTCACACGTATTTAATTAGATCTAGGCATAATTTTTGATTCATTTTTCAAATTTGACATTCATTTAAATGTAGTTCTTAACAGTTCATACAAAATGTTGGCTTTTGTAATTCAAAGTATTTTTACTTCTACGGACACAATCATTAAATTAAATTATTTGTTAGTTGGGAGTAAATTAGAATTTTGTTCGCTGATTTGGGACCCCATTTTCAGTTCAAAATATTCATTTAATCAAATCGGTCCAAAATAAATTTTTAAGACATCTGTAATTTCGAAAATTCAACACTCCTTTTGCCCTAGAGACTTTTCAACAGTTGTCTTAAGAAGCATTTTTTCTTTTCATTCCCTTTCTAAAAGAATAAGTAAGGCTAATACAGTAGAACTCCAATTATCCGAATTAATGGGGACCGGGATCCATTCGGATAATCAAATATTCGGATAATCAGAGTTTTTTTTTAATTGCCTTTAGAGAGAAAAAAAGCTACGTTTTTATATTGCACTATTTTTTTATTGAATTAAATGTAAGAAACATGATATTTTCACATATTTTAAATATAGATAAAATGTACGTACAAGTTTAGAAATAAAAATCATTGTTTTATAAACATCTCCGTCAATGTAAGCTGTTTTGCGGTCTTCATCCGTTTTCGGGCAGCCAGGTCACGCATTCGCTTGACGGTGAGCAGTTGCAAGTGGTCACACTCGGGCTTCGCGGGTGGAAGAATAATAGCGCACTTAGACTTTTTTTGGACAAATTTTTTTCTGAAAGTGATTCGGATAATCGGCGATTCGGATAGTCGGAGTTCGGATAATTGGAGTTCTACTGTATACTCATTCATTTATAAGGTTTTCCATACTTTTACGGATAACCCCTTTCTTTTGAGCAACATACACGTTTACTTCCCGAGAAATAATTTACAACCATCCATATTTTTTTGTGCCCTGATGCAGCACTAATTATTTCTATAATATCACTTAGTTTAAAGCTTTCGTTTTTTTAATTCACATAAATCTGTATATGTTATCTGCTCCAATTTCAATCTTATTCTAAAGCAAATAGATAGGGTACTCTAGTTTTTCTTTTTTGTTGTTAGGTTGTGTCATACAGCAGCCATTTGTTTGTTATCAATATAATACTAAAATTTAAGTTGTATTTTAATCTACATTTAGTAATAAGCCTATGTTTTAGTTATAAATGTAAAGATACATCAATACTTTCAGCCTGATTTTTGTTGTATATATATAATGTATTTCTTTTGAGCAACATACACGTTTACTTCCCGAGAAATAATTTACAACCATCCATATTTTTTTGTGCCCTGATGCAGCACTAATTATTTCTATAATATCACTTAGTTTAAAGCTTTCGTTTTTTTAATTCACATAAATCTGTATATGTTATCTGCTCCAATTTCAATCTTATTCTAAAGCAAATAGATAGGGTACTCTAGTTTTTCTTTTTTGTTGTTAGGTTGTGTCATACAGCAGCCATTTGTTTGTTATCAATATAATACTAAAATTTAAGTTGTATTTTAATCTACATTTAGTAATAAGCCTATGTTTTAGTTATAAATGTAAAGATACATCAATACTTTCAGCCTGATTTTTGTTGTATATAATTGTAAATATAAATTATTTACAGGACAGTGAAGCAATGAATACATCACAGGAGTAAGATAGTTAAGTTCGCGAAATTAACAGTGAACTGTTTTATTGCAACATATAATAAAAAAAAATAATAAAGTAAAAAAAATTATAAAGTTAACTGTCAAAAACAAAAAGTTACAATTGAGAAACTTAAATGTTACAAACTGGGCGTAAATAACTTTAGAAGCTTATTACTCTATAAGTTGGATAAAAAATAAATACAGCAACTTATTATAAAACTGACGTAACTTACAGTGCAGTACAACTTGTGTTTTAACCCTTTGAGGACCTGGTAGTCAATATCTGGACAGTAGATTTTATTACTGAGGAAGACAGACCAGTGCATTTCAATCAATTACTATTTTCTTATATGTGTTTAAGTACTATACAATGTTATTCTTAACCATTAAATGTTGTTTTTGCAATTAATATATTTTATATGGAGATATAAAACGTGTGGGCTGTCAGCTGCTCGACGCCGATGATTAAACATTGCTGCGCAGTTCTTTATGTACGCTCAAGGTCGTCAGCACTGTTTCAATTTTGGTTGTGCAAATTGCCAACACTCCCCCCATAGCTAAGACATATCAACGTCAATAATGAATATAATGTAAATAATAATAAATGTACAGTATAAACATGTATGAATGTTATTGTTTATTTCTGCAAAACAACAATAAAGTACCTATAATTTTATAAATATTTCACCAAATATATTGAAAATTTTAACATACGTCACTAACGATCATTATAATTTAATAAAAACATGTTCCTCATAGTAAAAATATTTTTCTTTTTTTGTAATATTGTATTGAATATGTATAGCAATATAAAAAATAATAAAAATAATCAATTTTTTCTAATTTTTAATTTCTTCTTGCATATTAGTCTAGAGTAATTAATTAAATCCTGACAATCGAATGAAAAAAATGTTGCTCGTTTGAAAACTAGGGAAGATATAAATTTTGTTTAAACATTTACAAAACAGCCGTTATTTGGAGCGTGCAGTCTTGGGAGACTCAAACAAAAAATTGATTTTCATTATTTGGACATAATTTTTTTTGCCCGATCCTCAAAGGTTTAAAAAAATTCTTTGATCGTTGCCTGCTTTACCTTCGTGGCTCGTTGTTATGTCGATACGGTACGATTGCTGATCTGGATTAGCGGGAGTCTGGACAAGGAAGATCTGTATGAGCAAGAGTCTAGTGTACTTGAATTGTAAAATTAGTCATTGAAGGTTGAGAAGGGAGGATAACTCTTTGTGAAAACAATGTTTGTATTTACTTCCCTGTGGAAATAGGTTAGATGACGAACATGTCTAAAGGGAATGTTTTCAGTTCATCTAAAAAGCTGTTCTTATAACCGAACTATAACGTCACTAACCATATGATGTAACTAACCAAATGATCACTGTTTCAAATTTTTGACATTCAAATTGCCAAACCCCCTCTCCCCCAGAGCTAAGGACATATCCATGTCAAAATTTGGCTAAAATTAGAATTTAAAAGCTTGCTTCATCTTTCCAAGTACCTGGCCTTATACAGCTATTGTATGCAAAACGTTACATAGGTTTTGCATTTAAAGTTAAGTGGGATTATTAAGCATGGGAGATGAACCAAACAAATTAATCTAAAAAAAGAGTGTGTTTTAAAACCAAAATAGTGAAAAAGATGTGTAGAATTCGAATATACTTGAAAATTGGACACTCGTATTTCTTAGTCAGTTTTTAAATTTCGTTTAGAAGCTAAATATTGGGATTGATTTTGTTTCTAGGCCCCCGATCATCAGAGTCAGTGACAAAGTAATGATCCCGCAAGATGACATCAGATATCAACTTTGTTGGACTGCTGGGTTGTCGTTTCGCACTCATTTTCGCACAATATTTTACTGTACGTACACACAGTAAATCGAAAACCCCCGCACAAACGCACAAAGAAAACAAACTCGAGCTGCAGACCGACTGTGACAGACTAGGACTGGACTGAATAGACGACTGATTCCCGGATATGACTCACCGACAAGTTGTAACATGAACATTTCGTATTAAAGAGGTTCATTCTGAAAACTTTGTGGTATAGAGGTAAACTTCGTGTTGTGGAGGTAAAGCGCAAATTAAATTCGTCTTATCTACTGAACTTCGAGTTACAGAGGTAATTTTTGTAACTCTTCGAGTTATAGAGGTAAAATTTGACAAGAAAATCAGTTCGTGTTACGTATAGCAATTTCTTCGAGTTAGACAGGTTTTTTCAAGGGGATTGAAAATAATTTGTGATATCGAGGATTTCGAGTTATCAAGGTTCGTGATAGCGAGAGTCGACTGTAATAATTCAAATATTATAATTTTCACGTACTATTGATTTAATGTAATGAAATCATTGTATTATTTGTTTTTTCAATTCAGTTGTTTTGGGTTTTCTCCTGTAGCTGTAGTGTATTTTCTGGAAATAAATAAATAAATAGCACTACTGTACTGTATTGATAATAATATAGCATATTGCGGGAACTGTATAATATAAAGTAATTTACCTTAATGTAAATATAAACAGGACAGTGAAGCAATGAATAAACATCACAGGCGTAAGATAGTTAAGTTCGCGAAATTAACAGTGAACTGTTTTATTGCAACAAAAATATATACTGTAGAGTGTTAAATTCAGTACAGTAAAAGAAATTTATTTTAAATAAAGTAAATGCAATAAATGATAACTTTAGTTACATACTTTCGGGAAGTTAACTGTCAAAAACAAAAAGTTACAATTGAGAAACTTAAATGTTACAAACTGGGCGTAAATAACTTTAGAAGCTTATTACTCTATAAGTTGGATAAAAAATAAATACAGCAACTTATTATAAAACTGACGTAACTTACAGTGCAGTACAACTTGTGTTTTAACCCTTTGAGGACCTGGCAGTCAATATCTGGACAGTAGATTTTATTACTGAGGAAGACAGACCAGTGCATTTCAATCAATTACTATTTTCTTAATAATTTAAGTATAAAATATGAATATGTTTATTCTTAAAACATTTTATATGTTGTTTTTGCAAAATATAATATTTTTTATTATAAATATAAAAATTCTGTATTTAATATTTATAATTGCTGCGCAGTTCTTTAATAATAATCGTTATTTTTCAATTTTTTGTGAATTGCCAAAATAGCTAAGTTAATTTCGTCAATAATGAAAAAATGTAATTAATAATAAATTTTGTATAAACATGTATGAATGTTATTGTTTATTCTGCAAAAACAAAAAAAGTACCTATTTTTGGATAATTTTTTTTGCCCGATCCTCAAAGGTTTAAAAAAAGTCTTTGATCGTTGCCTGCTTTACCTTCGTGGCTCGTTGTTATGTCGATACGGTACGATTGCTGATCTGGATTAGCGGGAGTCTGGACAAGGAAGATCTGAATGAGCAAGAGTCTAGTGTACTTTGAAGGTTGAGAAGGGAGGATAACTCTTTGTGAAAACAATGTTTGTATTTACTTCCCTGTGGAAATAGGTTAGATGACGAACATGTCTAAAGGGAATGTTTTCAGTTCATCTAAAAAGCTGTTCTTATAACCGAACTATAACGTCACTAACCATATGATGTAACTAACCAAATGATCACTGTTTCAAATTTTTGACATTCAAATTGCCAAACCCCCTCTCCCCCAGAGCTAAGGACATATCCATGTCAAAATTTGGCTAAAATTAGAATTTAAAAGCTTGCTTCATCTTTCCAAGTACCTGGCCTTATACAGCTATTGTATGCAAAACGTTACATAGGTTTTGCATTTAAAGTTAAGTGGGATTATTAAGCATGGGAGATGAACCAAACAAATTAATCTAAAAAAAGAGTGTGTTTAAAACCAAAATAGTGAAAAAGATGTGTAGAATTCGAATATACTTGAAAATTGGACACTCGTATTTCTTTGTCAGTTTTTAAATTTCGTTTAGAAGCTAAATATTGGGATTGATTTTGTTTCTAGGCCCCCGATCATCAGAGTCAGTGACAAAGTAATGATCCCGCAAGATGACCATCCAGATATCAACTTTGTTGGACTGCTCATTGGTCCAAGAGGAAACACTCTCAAATGTAAGTACAATTTTTTACCATACAGAATTAAATTTTTAAATGACATCAATATATTGGTAGGGAACAGTGCAATCCCTGTTCATATTATTCTCAAATGTTAACATGTTACCAAATTTAGTTTAGGAAACCTGTTTTAGGATAGGAAATTAATTACTAAAAAACTTATAACAAACCCCAGGAAAAACATTACTAGAATATAATATACAAAGGTACATAAAAAATGTAGGTAATACATACATAAAACTATATGGTTCGGTTCATACTTTTATGTAGGGTTTAAGAAGATTTCTCTAAAAAATATATTAAAAAGTCAATTACATTAGACCACTCAATACTGGCCTCGGTTTTCCTGGTCCTCGGGATTATCAGCCACTTCCTAGAAGACATGAAAATGTATTCCCCACAGCTTGCGACCATGTTAAGTATGTTAGCGAATGGTTGTATTCGCTACTCGACTACTCTCACAGTAATGGGACATTACTACTGTACTAGTTTTAAAGGCTGGATTTCACAAAAAACTAAAACCGCTGACGTAATCTAAAAAGACATCCTAAAAAAGGTTAAATAAGGTTTTTAGTACTGGCATACATCTCTAGTTATGTGATCAGTAATCATGTTAAACTGTTAGTTATAAAAAACCACTTTTTTAGCTCTGCTGGAAAGAGTGTCTTTTTTTGGATTTAACTAAGATTTTTTCCGCCAAATTAATCAAACTCCTTTATTCATTGCTCGTAAAACTTCTGTCCTCATAAACACTGGACTTTCTGCGTTTATTTCAGCCCAATGTCATGACCGTTCATTGCCACCTAGATTTACCCTGAACCTTCGATTTTTCGTCTTCGCTGTGTTTAGTGCTGCAGTGCTGTTTTACGTTCAGTTTACAATAGTGTACTAGAAATGAATATGTCAAAACAAAAACGACAGTCAAACAAAAGCTTAATTCAATCAAATGTATTGATAAAGGCGAAACTATGGCAAAAATGAACTATACAGGAAAAACTTGGCTAATGACTCTTGTCAAAATACTTTGATTGACTTTTGTAAAGAGATGAGAGGGTGAAAAGGATTTATCCAAGTGATACTTGAGAAAACCTTCTATGAGATGGTTGATGACACTTTGTACTGATTTTAAAAAAGGGTGTATTTTCCAATAACAATTACAGAAGAGACTTAAAATCCTCATTATGAATATATTTATCAACTGCTCATTATTATCGTTTTAAAAATAAGTTGGTTTATCCGGCCAAGGGCTCGGCCTCGATGAGGCCGGACATGAGGTGTTCTGCTGTGTAGGCTCTTGCTAATAGTTAATTTACAAAATGAGAAAGAATTTCAACCATCAAGTGATTGTTAAAACATATTTTTGGAATTTCATGTTAACGATAAACGGTAAAATCTTTTCACATATATAGCAATGGAACGAGAGACTGGTGCCAAGATAATAATCCGAGGAAAAGGATCTGTGAAGGAAGGCAAGGTGGGGCGCAAGGACGGCCAACCTCTGCCTGGGGAAGATGAACCTCTTCATGCCTACGTCACAGCCAATAACCCGGAGTGTGTCAAGAAGGCTGTGGACAAGGTGATTTGTCAAAATACTAAGCAAGATATTATTTAACAAATCTTAATTCAGTTTTGTTCAAAGAGAACAGTGGATATTATTTTTATTTTAGTTGAAGTATTCTTAACACACTTATTCAAAATATATTCTCGAAAAATAATTAAATTGTTTGAAGTTAGGATGGGTGGCCTCTTGACATTGGTAAATGACTGCATCTGTAAATTAACCACATTTAATCATAATCAGCCAAATTCCAAACACAAAACCATACTGAACCAATTCTTTTATGATTTCATCAAAAGTTTTGATTTTGATGTTTGACCAAATATTAATTTCATATCTGATATCTGTCAGTGCATCAACTTTCAGACTTCACCAGTGGTCTGACTTTAATGACTTAGTTCATCTAAACTATTACTACTTAATGCTAGTTTTTAGTGAAAGCTATAGGTTGGAGTTTGACTGTAGAACAGCTACTACAAGCTTAACTAAAAGCTTAACTAAGGAAATGTTGGAACACAAAAACAGCTAGTAAGATTCAGAACTTAAGCTTTTTTTGTTCAAATTCAGTAATAATAGCTCAGTAATTCACATCCTTTTTGCCATATACTGTACATTGAATTTTTGACAATCTTTTTCGTGTGTAGTCATTGAGTGCCCGTTTTTGTGTTGCAGATCAAGGAGATAATCAGACAGGGCGTGGAAGTACCAGAAGGCCAGAATGATCTACGTAGGATGCAGCTTCGTGAGTTGGCACTACTCAATGGCACATTGCGTGAGAACGATGGGCCACGCTGTACCAATTGTGGCTCGTCCGAACACAAGAGCTGGATGGTAAGTGACTTATGGAGGTGGGGTTTGAGGCTCCCTGAAACCAAGTATTTGGTATTATAATTGATATCAGTCAATTCATCAACTCTGACTTTTATTACTTGATACTAACAATTTTCATTAAACTTGTGTAATAGGGCTTTGAGTTGTAAATACCATAACACTTCTCATGTGTGAACATGGCAGCCTAATAGTAATATGTAAAAAAGTTGATATTTTTGTACAAAAGCATTTTTATTACGTAAATAATCCTTATTGCTTTTAAAACCGACCCAAAAACTAAATAATAAATATTTTGAATGATGAGTCCAAAGAAAATAGCTGGATAGGAAACTCATAGAAATTTATATAGTAGACATAATTGTAAACATTACAGTATTTCGTCTAGAAACACTCAAATGTAATAGCTAGGTAGCTCATAATCTGAAGGTTGCTGGTTAAAATCCAGATAGGTTGCCTTTGTTGCCATAATAGTCATAGTCATAGTCAATAATCTTTATTAAATCTCTTGTACAATGTGATACAAAGAATAGTGTCATACAAAAAAAACAAATATAGCCTATTATAGGTTACTTTAAATGTAATTTTAAATCAATGAGTGACATTATGATAACTTACTGCTTAGAATAATTCATCAATGCATACTATTGAAAAATAAGAACAGAAAACATGTCACCAACAGTAGGAAAACAAAAATTAACTTTAATAGAATATTAATTCAATACTGACTAACAAGATACTCATTCTTATAAATTTTAATTATGTTTTAAACTTAAAAAAATAAATTTCAACAATAAAACTAAAACTACCCTAAGTATTTACTATAACTAGCACTAAAGAAAAATACTTTTTAATTGTTGATTGGGTATATTTGGAAACTAGGTTTTAATCCCAACCCATAGGAAAATTTCCTATGGGTGCTTATCCACCAAGGCTTATTGTGCTAGCCACTGGAAGGGAAAAGAGCTCTCCCATTACCGTTATGCCTCCAGTGCATGAGTGGTAATAGGAGTAAGATAGGAGAAAAGGATGGGTTGGGTGGGATTATCTGGAGTGTTCCAGCTTAGCTTCGAACCAAAACCACTCAAACTTTGTACTAATGCACAAAGTTCCCCTGGATAGGAACCGATTACGACGAGCACTCTCCTTGCCTGGTATTAATGTCTAGACTGACAGGGGCCAGTTAGGATCCTACTGGCAGTAAGCTTTCCCACAAATGCATAAATATATGTTCCTCTTTCAATTTTCTTGACACTATTTTTTAACATCAATGTTTTGTATTTTTCAGTGCCCGGATAAGCCCAATGTAACAAACAACATAGTGTGTTCTCTCTGTGGCGGTGCGGGTCATATAGCCAAGGACTGTCGTCAGAAGCGTCCGGGAGACAAAGTCGTTCCCCCCACACGCCAGGATAAGGCCAAGATTGATCAGGAGGTAAATTTGATAAAAATGTAAATAGCTGTAAAAAATTATAAATGCAGATTTAAAATCCAATCCAAACATTAGAATATGAATGATGTTTTGCGCATGGTTATGTCAGGGAATTTTGTTCTAGGAAATCTTAACATGGAGAGTCATTATTTAAGCTTTGTGTAAACATTTACACCAAAGTAAAAATTTTGTGGAAATAAAGTTCTAACCATAACGGTCATTTACAACAATCCAAATAATAAAATTATGATGAAGGCAATCCTGCAAATAAATAAAAAAATACACATAATAAATAGTTAAATTAGGTGTATAACAAGTGGAACATATGATGAAGGCAATTCTGCAAATGAATTTAAAAAAATTATAAATAGTTACCACTTATAACAAAACATAATTTTTAAAACGCTAAGAAAAGCATAAGGTCAATCTGACCGTTATTGTGTTATTGGTGTTTGTTTAGTGTGTTTATTATTATTTTATGTATCACCTGGCAATCACATGAGTAACAAATGATGTTTTACAACATTTGATGACAAATCATATTTATTACGCAAAAATCATGTGAAAGATAAAAATGAAACTCCAAACTTCATGCTCCAAGACGACCAGCTCTGGCCTCAGGAAAAATCTGTATAGGATTGTTGCCCAAGGCCAGAGCTGGTGGTCTCATAGCGGGTAATCTAGCTGTTATTTTATTTCTAGCAGGTGTTCTTTTGTTTGTTGTGTTTCACCACGATCTTTTACCGATTATACAAGGTATATATACAGGTATAATACAATGTATATTTGATCGACGATTACCAGCCGTTGAGCGAAACACACGGTAAATCTGACTGACCGTATTCAAACAATATGTCTAATACGTACGACATCGCGCCAACTAGTTGGAAATGACCAAATATTACGGAGAGGGGTTTGGGGGGAAGGTACTGGGGGTGATAGCCGTCAAGGTCAAGTAATTTTAGCCACTATTACGTAGTAAAATTATCGATCGGTTAATTTGACCGATGTTTCGTTTTAAGTATTAAATTAGGCGTATAACAAAATAAGACAAAATAAAAGATAAAGAAGGGGAAATCAGAAACTAATTTGGAGTTGAGTAGACTGGACATAAAAAATCCGAATTTGTCTCTAGCTAGAAATAATATTTCGAACCCCCTTTACTTAAGATGAAAGATCTTACTTGATTGGGCGATGCGAGAATGGTTCGCAGCGAGGAGAACGGGAGTGGCAAAAAAACTAACCACTATTGCAGTTCAAAAGCCTATCACACATTTTTTTAAATTAAAATATGTAGTGTATTATGTGTTTACTGCACACACCTTCCTATGATTAAAATACGATATAGTACTTAAAAAAAGATTTTAATTTATCTATCTTGTACCCTTTTAACTTATATTCTAATGTGTTCCAGTATATGTCTCTGATGGCTGAATTAGGAGAGGGTCCACCGCCTCCAGCCACAAACACATCTAGTGACAATTCTTCATCATCAGGAAGTAGTCGATTCACATCTCGCCCTGCCACAGGAGTGTTGTTTGACCGAAGATTGACTCCCAAAGCGATAGCTGCCCCACCACCACCCACAACACAAGCTCTGCCCACTCCGCCTCAGTTGATTCCCAACACATTACCTCCCCCTCCATGGAACCCTCAGCAACCACCGGTAGCAAACGCACCGCCCCCGCAGATTAACCTATCGCAGCCACCACCCCCACCTTGGCAGACACAGACCATCACTGTTAACATGCCACCGCCCCCAGTGATGAATGTACCACCTCCGGCACCCACCGTTTCTGCTAATGTACCCTGGATGAGCACACCCACTCTGGCAAATCAACCACCTCCTGTGACTACAACTATTCCCCCACCCAGCCTACCTCCGTGGCAACAGCCGCCTCCCACCACTCAACCGCCCCCGGCGTTCTGGCCACAACACCAAACTTATGTTGTGCCGCCTCCTCAACCTGTGGCACCGCCTCCAGATCTTCCAAATCTTTTGACTGCTCCTCCACCCCCTCCGCCTTCATAGATTATTCTAAATATATACAGTGTTTTACATAATAGAAAATAGATATTGCATTTACTATCACGCACATTTTATCAGAGATCACTGCTATTATTAATTTAGATATGATTGTAAATATTCCAATAAATGTATTATTTGTGATTTGTTTTATTACTTAAATTTGAATTGGGTCATCTGCCAGCCTAATGGATAGCGTCTTGGACTTCAGTGCCAGAGGTGACGGGTTCGATCTCCGAGATAGCCACAAAATTTAGATGTGAATTTTCATAAAAAATAGTGAACTTCGAGGCTGCATAACTTTAGCGTTACCTGCCATTGGCTAAACAGAATAAAAAAATGTAAATTCAAGTGACTAGTTGCCATGGTTACACACCTCTTATTACCCTACCTGCTTCTCCAATCACATGTTAACCCAACAACTGATGACTGCTTTTGCGATGGTCAAACATCAGACAGGTGGTGCTGTCTGTTGTCAATTATGTTCTTTTCAATTGCTAGGTCATTTGGCCAACTCACCGCTGCCTGTGAGCTAAAGCTGGAATTGTCTTATTCAGTTTGATGTTTTGCCACTAGAGTAGGCTTTCTGGCCAATTGAACCCTTTCTCAGATGGTGGTACCAAGCATAACCGGTTGAGGTGCTTCACTGACGAGCGAAAAGTTGAAGCTTAACGGAAGTATGCACGTTCGAATTCCTATCATGAGCAATCCCAATTTGGCTTGCAAATGTGTAGTTTAGTGGCGATAGAGCCCACCTAAAATAAACAATGACCGGCTTGGGTAAAATTTGATGGTATTTGTATCCTTAGTTAGAATTACAGTAGACACCTGTTTTGCTATAGTATGGACTGGGGGGGGGCACTTTTAGTGATTTTTAGTTTATACTGATTATTAAAAGGAGAGTTGCATGTTTTTTTTCATTGAGTTAATTCTAAAACAACCACCAGTTGTAGGGTTAAGCAGATTAATAAGTGCTCAAGTAAAAATGCCCCGATATCAGTAGGCCTGTGAATTTCCATTGATTAATGAATTACTTAAGATGTATTGGCCAAGCTTCATCCTGACTTGTTAACCAAGCAACACCAGTCTAATCAAGTCAGCTTAGGCAGGTTTGACAAGGGACATGCCAACTCAGGGCCTACAGATAGAGAGGGCTATGTAGTGTGGGACAAACACAATTGACAATGTACTCAACGTGCCTATTTAGAAGTACCTTTCATATGCCTTTAATCTGCTCTAAATTACTTTTACATTTGAAAAATGCATTTCCAAATATAGGGTCATCGAAAAAGTGCCGGGATTTAAAAAACACGAAACAAGGCCTGTCAACCTAAAAGAATAATTTATTCACTGTTTTAAACACTGTATTGAACAGTTGTTGGATGGAGGGCAAATAATGGCCACAAGACCTTGACATGTGCATTGTCTACGCCGAGTCGGCCATTACGATGTTAACCGTGCAACAGAAGGTACAGTGTGTGTTATTTGGTTTGCTGAGTTAAAATCAAATGTGAGTGTTAGGCGTCACTTTAGAAAAACCTATGTAGAACAAATCGCCACAGATGACAAAGCTATTTGTTGATGGTTTAACCAGTTTCGAGAAACAGGAAACGAAAAAACACTCAACAGGCCAGT
The DNA here is from genome assembly GCA_023375725.1 of Nephotettix cincticeps. Lineage (NCBI taxonomy): Eukaryota > Metazoa > Arthropoda > Insecta > Hemiptera > Cicadellidae > Nephotettix > Nephotettix cincticeps. The sequence goes on along the minus strand of CM041790.1, from coordinate 23,988,758 downwards.
CGAGAACCTCTGCGAAGAAATGTCGAACACATCCGCCAGTCCTGTGTTAAGAGTCCGAAAAATCAATAACTCGAAGAAGCCTTGCACTCCAAATACCCAAAACAACAATAATTCAAAACATTCTGCACAAACAATTACACGTCTCCGCCAAGCCTTCAAAAATCAGCTCAGACAACAGATAAAACCATCAGAGAGGCCTAAGCAAGAAGAATTTGCTTGTTTTATGCTTGAGTGAATCGATGACGATCCTGATTTTTTAAACAGTGACGTTTACCGGTGAAGCAACATTTCTCGCAACACCCCCAATGCCAGGTTTCCTAATGGTTGGATTGGCAGAGATGCACTTGCCAATTGCACTTGCACTTGTGATGCTTTGGCCCCCAAGAAGTCCTGGCATTACTCCTTTGGATTTCTTTTTCTGGAGGTACATAAAGTACGTAGTTTATTCTGAAAAATTTCATGATTTGGTGCATCTGCGCGAGCGATCTCTGCCACCATCGCTACTGTATCCCCAGACATGATTCAACAAACTTGGCGAGTAATCAAAAATTATAAAAAACTTATTTTTTCACTGTACATTTTCACTATAAAATATGTAATTTTTTGTATTTAATTTAAATCGCGACATTCTTTTTCGATGACAGAATACATTCGGCGCACGCATTCTGTTGGTGACCATAGCATCTAATATAAACCCCTTCATGTCTATGTCTGGTTTACGAACTCGTCCGAGCAAATGCAGTCCTGTCTAAGGAACCTGTCAGCCTTAGTCAGTAACAAGACTACAAGATCGCGCCACAATCATCTTACACTCAATCCTCATTCATACTTTGCTTAAAATACCTACCTTGGTCGCCATTTCAATAGTCTAATAATTTAATAGTCTAATTAGCAATGTTAAAAGAACGAAAAATTTTGTTAAAAAACTTACTATTGAAATAGAATAAACAAGAAGATTACAGATATGTTAACCTAGTTTAACTTGTTTCACACCAAATCGAACGTATGAAAATATACGTAAACATGTAATAAGTGGTTAAAATATATTATTTATTAAAATTTTGAGCAGGATCCATAATCAATCAAAACTGTAGAACGCGTGTTGGTGATTAATACTTTTTAAATTTTCATATAAATGATACTGCGGGTGAAGACATTTATTTTTTGGGACCATATAAACGTCCCATATACGACATTTTAATGAAAATCTATAGAAAACATAGTAATAATAATAACGTCTTTATTCAGCAAGCGCAAATAAAAATTATACATTAAAGTTTTAATGGTAACTCTTGTCAACTTTACAGACAAAGACAAAAAACATACAATATATAATGCCAACAATATTAAACTACTACACAATATTATACAACGATAACAACAATAATAATTTATTACTTGAAATTAATAATAGACAATTATCTTTTATTTTTCTAAAGTTTACCATTTCAAAACTTTCAATGTCAGAGAGTTGTACAATTTTGGGTCAAAATATCTTTATGCCCTCCTCCCAGTCTCACGTCTCAAGCTTAAGCAGGTGCAACTGCAGTCACTTGCACTCGGGACAGGGCAAGTTCCTGTCGAGTGCTGCGTCTATTATTGATGTCTCATTTAGTACAATCTAGAAAATTTTTCGTTATTCTAATAGAATGAATATGACAGCAGCTCATCACCGACATTACCCTAGCATTTGAACAATACTCACTCATATCATCAATTTTTTTAAATCATATACGAATCTGACCGCAGTATTTTGTAGAAGACGTGTGTGAGTTAAAATATTTTCATGAGTTAGACATGGAGCAAAAGATGGAAGAGCATAGTTTATTACAGGGAATATTGTTTATCTAACGATTTCCAGTTTAGATGACCTTAGCAAAATTTTCCTAAACTTAAACAACGATTTCAACTTACTAATGACATGTTTACGAATGGATTTAATATGGAAATCTATCAATACTGTATACCACAGCTGACCACTGATAGATGCACCACACACAGGCAGTACGGCACATTTTATCAGCATTCAACCGCATGAAGACTATGATCTTAAGTTTAAATTAGAAAATGGCAACTGTACCACAAGGTAGGTATTTTAAGCCAAGTGTGAATGAGAAACGAGTTTAGGATGATTGTGGCACGATCTTGTAGTCTTGCTACTAACTAAGGCTGACATGTTCCTTAGACAGAACTATTAATTAATATCCCAACGGTCAATGGCATGTAGTCATGTGACCATTTCGTAACGCTCTCTAAATCGTTGTTGACATATTTCACAGCTTCAGCTACATCTGAAGGACGAAACGAAACCAGAAGCTGTGAATCATCAGCATCTTAGAATCATAGTCTCCATCCTTATAACACAAAGAAATGTTAATGACGAGAAAAATGTATAGCTAAGTACTATGTATGTTCCTCTCTAGTACTATCAATTTTTTAATCTACAATTTAGGAAATTACTGCATTTGTTAACTTCTCACTGAAAGTAAATACCAATTTCTTACAGTATATAACAAACGCGTAATTTCGTTTTATATATGTAAGAGTTTCATGGTCAATGGCTTTAAATTTTAGCTCCAGCAAATAAAGGCATTTGTTAGATTTTCTTACTCTTTGCATACCTTAGTCATACTCTTTGCTAGTCTATGTCAAAACTCTCCATTTCCTTTCTTCGGAACATCCACGATGTCTCCAGTGAGTATTACTGACTTTGTTAGCATTTTAACGGAATTTCTTACATTTTAATGATAATTTATTTAGTTTTAAACTCATAAAATCGATCGCTATGACCATTTCATTGCCTGCGGATATTACGTTTCAAATGCCGTACTTCACGGTTGAAGTCTTAAGACTATTAGGTACCCTTTCAATAAAACCTGGTCAATTTTAGTTATTAATGGAATTATTAATACAAAATTCTCTGGAAAGTGTGAAAGGGATATGTAAAAATTTGAAACTTGCCCAGGGTTTACCTTATTCTGATTTATATTTTAGATGCAATTGGATAAATCTTTGTATCGGCACAGGACTATTCTTTTGGAATTTAGCCTCAAACTATGGAATTATAGTTGATTGACTGAAAATACTTTTAAAATTACTAAATATAGAATTATAACCACTTTCAAACCCTATTCACAGGCTAGAATGATTTTATTTCTTTAGTTGTTTTATTTTTGCATGATTAAAAATATATAACCTAACCTCTCATAAGATTGAGGTAACCCTTGACTTTCTGGGTGAACCTTTTGTTACACTCAGTCCTGGGTGGGTCTTACGCATTTTTGAAAAAAAATATTTAAAACTATTTTTTACCGTTGTAAATAATTTTACCAATCTTATAAGTTAATTAAAATGATAACTATGTGCATACCGGAAATATGAAATTAAGTTTATTGAGTAGGCCTACATATAAGTTAGTAGATGTTTAAAATAAAAAATACATGGCAAAATCTGTTAAAAATCAAAACATTTTCTTAAACCATATAAACGTGATGAAAAACATGACAAAATGTTCAATTATTGGTAAATTTCTATTCCATAGGATATGATGAATATATAAAAATAAAGACAGTTATTTAAAAATCTATGCTACTATGAATAAAATTGAGGCAGTTGCTTTACAGCTAATTTCAGCTTATAACATAGATCTTCATTTGTTGCAAACGTTTGTTATACATTCGAGGCAAACGGGGGTTTTACAACAATAGAAAATGTAGGTAGTTTTTCTTATCTTCTTCGGGTCACTAGTGAAGCATGTCTTTCTTTTATTCAGTCTATCATCAACAGTCAGGTTTATGCTCTTCAACTCCTAGTACTTGATGGATGCATGCTCAGGATTCACACGTCAGCATTGTAATCTAAAAACATCTCTAAAATTAAAATTGTGACTTTACCACTAACATCTGAATAAAATTCACTTCCTAAGCATCCTTGTACCAGTTTTCATACGTCTCTTCAAAACCGAGTCCAAAACACACGAGATGATGGGCCAGGTCGTGAATCCATCATGTACTGTCCTGGGTCCGGTCTCACAGACAGCTGAGGACAAATGAATATATCTATAAATATTATGACTGGAAGACAATTGACAATAGGGAACGGTTTCGGTGGTGGGGAGGGATAACTACTTGGCATGGCTGGGGTCATCGTCTTATGAAACCCTTATATTGAAATAAATAAATAACTCAAGCGGTCTATGAGACCGGACCTGGACCCAGGACCTATGATACCAGGGTTACTATGATATAGCCACTTACCTTAATCTATTTTGTGTAGATTCTTTTTAACCCTCCAACTGGCAAATGCCGTATCCATCCAGACATTATAATCCATCAGACAAAAAAATTTGAAAAATGTCCTTTGTACACAGGCCCAAAGCTGTACAACCATCTATCTGCCAAATAAATTCAAACACCTGGCAATAAATGTTTTTAAAGTTAAAATTATTCAGTTTCCGGTTTAATATTCCGTCCCAGACTTTTTAGCAGATACCTTGGGTTAGTCATTTTACATTATTGTGGTTATTGTAATTTTTTATGTTTTATAGATAAATGTTTTTTTCCATTGTATTTTATTATAAAGATTTATGTAATTGACGAGACACCAGTTACTGCTATAAGCACCTAATGTAACGTTTATTTGTGTCAATAAAATGATTTAATTTTGATTTATCCTCTTACATTTAACGCAAACTACGACGTTTTTGGCAATAAATAATGGTACAGTTTACTTATTATGTAACGACGATATATCGTTGCAAAGCACTTTTCTGGAAAAAAACGCACGACGATATATTGTTGCAAAGCTTTTTCACACGAAATGACAATGAAGATATATTTGCAGGGCAGTCAAAAGCTAACTGTATCCGATTTCAAAACTGAACACAGCATATAGCTCTCTCTATAAACACCAGCTCCTCAATTATCTGGTTCTGTTTTCCCGCTGATGAGTTAAGTGATTTTCCTATCTAGACTTGTATTAACCTTATATTATTAACTGTGCAACTGCTGATTGGTTACTTTGTAGCCGATGCAGGTGGTTCCATAGTGCCATCAGCCTTAACAGATCTAGTCTTTTTAATAATTGTACACATGTGCTCAACGGTCTGATTTATTTTAAGTCTGATTGCTCGTACTACAATCATTCTGATGTATTTCGTTGGCAGCCAGATAAAACCCCTCTGATTGGCATTTTTAGGGTTAAAATCATAGGTCTCTACAATAGTTAGTATGTTAAGTGGATTGTGAATAAGCCTACCATAACTCAGATTTTTTTGCTCAAAAATTTCCATAGTCAAAAGGCATCCCTAAAAAAAGTACAGCTATAATTAATTATTGACTGCATTTACCCATTTGAAGTCATCATCAAGTTTTGTTTTTAAATCGATTGTCCCCACTGTAAACAATACTAAGGGTGTGGGTAATGTTATGTTTAATTTATAGTTATTTTTTATTCACTTCCACTAATCTGACATTTAATAATCCAGCCATGACATTCCCAATATGAATATTAGGCCCGCATTAACGAGATCCTATTTTGTCTCTATAATTCTTTAACTTGGTTTTTCAACACTCCCTCGTGTACTATTACACACCAACTAAATTTGAGTAAATTATAATTCTTTAACTTGGTTTTTCAACACTCCCTCGTGTACTATTACAAACCAACTAAATTTGCGTAAATCAAACTACTGTGTTAGGCCCATAGGAACCTTAATTTGGATTGTTCAGTAGAGTAAATTTAGATTTTACCTTTGATCCAAAAGTTAATTTATACTTTGTTTCTTCTCCAGGTTGCAGGAAAAAAAGAAAAAGCGGCTGCACCAGCTGCAGGTAAAAAGACAGCTACTGCTACGGCGGGAGCAGCTAAGTCTGCTGGGTCTACATCTAAACCACAGGCTGCTGCTGCAAAGAAGCCAGCCTCAGCTCCAGCTGCTGCGACTGCCAAGAAGCCAGCACCTGCAGCTGCACAACCCGCAGCGGCTAAGAAGGCAGCGTCAGCACCAGCAGCTGCCAAGCGACCAGCGGCTGCTGCGGCTCCAGCACCTCAAAAGAAGCAAGCCACTGCTGCCCCTGCTGCACCCAAACCTGCAGCTGCTCCTGCGGCCAAGCCAGCTGCTGCCAAGCCTGCAGCCAAGCCCGCTGCGGCTGCAGTGAAGAAACCCGCTGCTGCCCAGAAGAAGCCAACATTAAATGCTGTAAAGAAACCACCCCAGGGAATGAAAAAGCAGAGCATCCGCGGTAAAGGGCAGAAAAAGAAAAAAGTACAGCTAAAATTCATTATTGACTGCACTCACCCATTTGAAGACAACATCATGGATGTGGCTAACTTTGTGAGTAATTCTATTTAGCAAATTTCTTCTAGAGAAGATATTATAGGTGACATAGTCGGACTCAAGTCAGAGGGACTATGATCAGTTTAGGTTTGCATATCCTATAAATAAAGAACTTATTGTCATCCAAATTTACAGATATTTGTGTCTAGAAACACTATTAACTCGTACCAATTTAAAAAAATGGAAAATGGTGGAAAATCTGCTGTCATCCGTAAGCGATCAAGGTCAAACTAGCTGGTTTCAACCATTGATGAATTAATCAAGTAGTTTTTCTGGCGGTTTGCCAACTTGGAAGTAGGAAATTAGTATTATAACATTTTGTAACTCTCTCATTATATGTGTTAGTCTCATTAAATGTCAATATTTTGATTTTTTTGAGTTTTTGATTGTTCAAGGATTTTTTGGCTATTTTTTAACCTCAAGATCTTTTTACAAGTCATGCCAACTAAGCCATCAGTCAGTTCAATTTTCTTCAAATTCAAATTTCATTTATTTCAACAACAAATTACAAAGAAAACATAAGTTAATAATCCGTGCTTGGGACGTGGTCTGTGCGTAGGGATTTAGTCTATAAAATCATTCCTTAAATTTAAATAACCAAACCATAAATCTTACAGCCTATAATTTCTAAAACTTACACATTGCTTGAAATAGACAAAAATATATTAAATGTAAACTAAAACAACTATTGAGCCACAAAAACATGCCTATTCATTAACTTTAAATTGTTGCAATACAATTTACTCTAGAATCTTATTAGAGATTAAGGTTTTATCATCTAGCAATTTATTGTTTCTTCTAGGAGAAATATTTACAAGAAAGAATTAAAGTTAATGGAAAAACAAATAACTTTGGAAATGCAGTCAATCTTGAGCGGCTAAAGATGAAAATAGCCCTAAATTCTGACATCCCATTTTCCAAAAGGTAAGAATTAAATATATTTTTCTTTGTAGTTGGTAAATTATTGGCATAATTTGGATTTTGTGTGTAAATTTAACCCTTTCAGTGCCAACGTCTGTATACACAGATGTGGCAAAACATGCAAGAAGAGCTGATTATTGACGGAATCAACGATATTGATGACCTTAAAAACGTTGATTATTCGTATTTGTGTTTAGACTATAAAGAACAAAAATACAGTAGAACTCCAATTATCCGAATTAATGGGGACCGGGACCCATTCGGATAATCTGAGTTTTTTTTTTAAAGTGCTAGTAGAGAGAAAAAAAGCTACGTTTTGATATTGCACTATTTTTTTATTGAATTAAATGTAAGAAACATGATATTTTCAAATGTTTTAAATACAAATAAAATGTACTTACATTTTACACGCAAACACTGGCTTTGCGGGGGGAAGAATAATAGCGCACTTAGACTTTTTTTGGACAAATTTTTTTCTGAAAGTGATTCGGATAATCGGCGATTCGGATAGTCGGAGTTCGGATAATTGGAGTTCTACTGTATTTAAATATCTAAATATTTAAGTTAAAATGTTATTCTAAGTAATTTTGACTGCAGTCCGCATCAACTTCTATTTTTTTGTTTAACTTGCTTAGTTAGACGAGAGCAAAAAAAAAATTGAGAGTAGTTTGGTATTAGCCGATGCCACTATGATCCACAGAAATTTTTGACTGGAGAGTGCAACGTGTATTGGTCGTCGGCATATAGCACTCTGTGGAGTTAGGTTGGTTTTTTGATAGTACAAAATATTATTAACGAGATAGAAAATATCAATTAAGAACCTAACTTAACTCCGCAGAGCGCTGTATGTCGGCAATATTCCATATATTACGATGTAGTGCAACATGTATTGGTTGCCAACATACAGCGCTCTGCGGAGTTAAGTTAGGTTGGTTATTGTAAAATATTATTAACGAAGTAAGTATCAATAGATTGCCTTACAGACATATTTATGATAAGCCAACCCAAAATAACCACTGCAGCGTGATGAATAAAAGTGGCATCCGGCTAATACGAAAATACCGATTTGAGGTTATTATTATTGTTTGTTTAGTTTCTTTTGTGATAATGAAGCATAGTGATTCATCTGTCAATGATAAAACAAGCTTTGAGTGTTCAAAGGTGACAGTAATTTTTCAAAGAAGGATTTTAGTGGGAGTGATTGGTGGTCAAGTTTAGGCCATGAAAACAGGGACAGTGGTCCAGACTTGGATCCTAATAGTCAGAATCTTTTATAAAGAATAATCAGTAAAATAGTTTGAATCATTTTATTCATTTACACAGTAGTAGTCACAATTAAAATTCTACGTCTAATGTAGGCTATACATATTTTGGAGTTTGATAAATCTTTTCAGTAACCTGGGCAAAAACCAAAACTCATGATATTTTCTAAACTAATTAAAGAACTTTATTTTTGAAGATAAATGTTTACATTTTCTACATATACAGTACAATCTCTATAATCCTGCCCTCGAAAATCGTGACCCTCCAGTAATTCGGCCGACCGTAACGCTCGTTACTCATTGTGCGGTTTCTGCCGCGGCAGTAATTTCACCGTCGCCGCTGCTTTAGCGGTCGCCTGAAAAATTAAATGAAACTTTACATGCTGGGCAGCTGAAATGCTGCACGGTTGTATTACCGCCGGCGGTGTTTCTGCTGCCTTTTGGCACACAGTGACGTATGTAACCAAATGCAAGTCTACACATTTGGCGGTTTCATTGGTGGGGCATTAGCTGCACAATGTATAACGAGCGTATTATTTCAAATTCATCACATTTTAAACAGTCTCTCACTAATCCAACATTTCTGTTAATCCGCTGCTGGCCGCCCGTTCAGACCGGATTATCGAGATTGTACTGTATGTACACAACTAAGTAGACTTCAACAAAAATACTGAATACTGTACTCAATTTGAAGCCTGAGGAATTTTCTACTGGTAATTTTTTTACTTCAAACAGAATCATTCATATTAAAATATAATTTTAGTAAATCTTTTTGCATACTTTATTTTATGAATAAAAATTAAAGTAAATTTATTTTATCTTTTAAACCTAACTTATTTATGAACAAAAAAAACCAAAAATATCCATTTTCATCAGTAAATAATAAAACAATGAAAGGTTTTCTTAAGCAGCTGAAAACTGCTAATTTTAACCTGGCATTTCTTGCACACGCTATAGGAATAACACCTGGCACTGAAAGGTTTAAGTAAGCCTCCTTAATATATCATTCAGATTTACTGCAATAATATACAGATATGCGTTATTGTGTGTATAATTCTATGAAGTCCAACGTCTTATTAACCAACCAATTTAGTGACTAGTTAGATAGCCACAAATAACCCAAAACTACATTTAAAACAAAAAAAAATACTATGTGTAATAGTGAACCATATATAACAAACTAGGACTATACTTTACTAAAATAGTATTTTATTCCAATTTTAATTTCATTACAGTACAGTTATAACTTCAAATTCTATTAATCCGCGATTACTCTTGCTTGCTGTTAGATTGAACCAAACAACTGAAAACTTTAACAGAAATAACTAACAACAGATAATTTCCCCTGTCCACCGGTTGTCTATTCCTCAAAAATGTTTCTGAGAGTGAGTTGTTTTTTTGCCTGGGCGAGAAAGGAGTGGTGGGTGGGTGGTGTTGAGTGTTAAGTGTAGAGAGTGTGCGCAAGCCTGATAATTTGGTTACCAGTGGAAGATCAAGATTAAAAATCATAATAATGTTTCAAGACATGCCTAAAGTATTATAACATAATAGTAATTGAAATATTCTTTAATCGTAATTGATCAACTTGATTAACTTTTATGAACCATTGTAACATACATAACAACATATCTAAAGTTAAATTGTATCATATTTTATGTTTCCGTTTTATAAAGTACAGTATGAACAAATCAAAAAAAATTTTTATACTAATCAAAAAATTATTGGCCTATTCAATTTTTTATTGATGTTAACATTTTTAGCTCCTACTATTTTATCAAGCTATTGGTAAAATAAAATTAAGGTTTTATGACTTTGAAACCTCAATTTTTTATTTTTCCTATTTTTTATATCCAATCTGATACTAGAGTAATGATGTAACGGAGAATAACAAGAGTAATCGCGGGTTAAAAAAGGAAAATATGAAGAAATTGGGCAAAGGTTGATTAAAACGAGGCAGATACGCATACAGTATATTAACACTTTTCATAAGGTTATTTCATGGTAATGAATAAGCAAAAAGAGCTCAAACATGCTGAAAATACTCAAAAGTTGTTTTTCTTGTAGAGCCTGACTCCTTTTTAATAATTTCAAATTTATGAAGAGAGTGCTTACCAACTGAGGCCACGTACTTCTAGTTTTATCTCATGAAATTTTATATAAAAGAACAGAACTGCCCTATGTGTTCGTAAGGCAGTGCACATATTTTCCTTGTAACAAAAGTAAAATCCTTTTTTTGCTGATTTTGCGATTTCTGGATTCTGTTTTTAATCCCACTAGCAGTAGTTTTACTTGGTATAGTCTATAATACAGTAGAACTCCAATTATCCGAATTAATGGGGACCGGGACCCATACGGATAATCAAATATTCGGATAATCGGAGTTTTTTTTTAAATTGCCATTAGAGAGAAAAAAGCTGCGTTTTGATATTGCATTATTTTTTATTGAATTAAATGTAAGAAACATGATATTTTCACATGTTTTAAATATAAATAAAATGTACGTACAAGTTTAGAAATAAAAATCATTGTTTTTTAAATATCTCCGTCAATGTAAGCTGTTTTGCGGTCTTCATCCGTTTTCGGGCAGCCAGGTCACGCATTCGCTTAACGGTGAGCAGTTGCAAGTGGTCACACTCGGGCTTCGCAGGGGGAAGAATAATAGCGCACTTAGACTTTTTTTGGACAAATTTTTTTCTGAAAGTGATTCGGATAATCGGCGATTCGGATAGTCGGAGTTCGGATAATTGGAGTTCTACTGTAGATGGTTCAGAGAATTTTTGGGAATTCAGCGTGCTAGCCATGGCTTTTTTTATATATTTTGGTAATGAGAAGCATGTGGTCACCTTAATATTCTTGCAGTTTCAGTCCTTGCTTTCTTAACTTGAAAGCACTAGTTGAAGTTACACACCTAGGACAGTCTTAGTGGTAGACTAAAATTTGTTTCTACTTACTTTAAAAAACTTAAAAACTAAAACTAAAAAAGCCTAAAACTCCTTAGACCAGCAATTTAGATGCCAGAGCCAGTCGGGCCCCAAAATATTTTTGTAGCAGTAAAACTTTTATTTTTGTAAATAATACGTTTACTGACATAATTAAAGGATATATTAATTATGCAATAAACAATTACAGGTATCTGAAGTACCTTACAAAAAAGTACCTTAAGAAAAACAATCTTCGAGACTGGTTGAGGGTGGTGGCCAGCGGTAAGGATGAATATGAACTTAGGTACTTCCAGGTAAGTGTCATATTATTTTTCATAATATAATTTACAAAATTGATTTTCTTGCATGTACCACATATATTTGAGGAAGTATTTGATTTTTGGAACTAACATAACTTTCTAAAGACAAGCGTTTCAAGAAGTATTCAAAATTTGTGATTAGTGATTGTAGGGTATATTAAAACTTAGCACTTCAGGTTAGTTTCAGTAATTTGTTATATAAAGAATTTGTATATAATATTTACCATAAGTTTTTCTCACAACAAGAATTGTTTATATTTTCTATTTGAATATTGACCTTAAATCAGCCTAATTAAAATTGTTGTTAACAAATAGTAAATGTAAGGGATTATTTTTGTTATTCATATTTTTTATTAGAACTATTCATTCCTACAATATTCTAATTATTTTTTTATGTCTTGCCATTATAAATAGTTATGATATATTTGTGTTATGGTCCACAACATTTTACATACCAACATATAAAGAACTTTTACGAATAATGAATTAAGGAGTTAGATTGTCCCCTCAATCATCCTGGTATTGAAGAGATAGTGGCATGTCAGTTCCCTGGCTCTTACGACATCCCTAGGGTGCCTGCACTCCGAGGTGCTCAATGATCCCCTCATCTGATCCCCAAGTATCTACAAAGGGGAGACACATATACATAGGCATGTCATTAGGCGTAACATTACACTTGTGTATTTAAAAAAACATTTATTAAAATATATTTGTTAGTTTTGTAGAGTAGTAGAGTGTATACATGAAAAATTAAGAAACTTTAGAAAATATATTTTGCTATCAACTGACAGCTTGACTTAATCTATTCTTAATTTTTTTACAGATTAACAGTCAAGATGATGAAGACGATGAAGACAATGATTAAGAATCAATTTTATTCACAAGACTGTATTTATTACTTTGTATTGTGAATATGTTATCCAATAATAAACTTGTTGGATTCTTATATTTTTAATTTTTGATTTTCTCTTGTGAAAATTGATATGAATTCCCCAAAATTATACTTTGTTGTACCTTTTCGACTTTACCTGCACACCAATTGAGTAACAATAAAAACACCATAAAACTCATTGTAAAAACGTCCCTGTGGGAAATAGCATAGATCATGGATGTCTCTAAGGCACAGATCAGTTTTTTTAAATTGCTTAAAGTTTACAAAATTTAAACAAATAACCATTTTACATATATTATAGTTAAAATATATTATAACCCCTTTAAAGAGTAAAGACGTTTTAAAATTTCACTATCTCAGAGCTGGTAAGGAGTAAGGGAAAATATCAAATCACACCTCAAAAGAGAAAAATATTTTTTTCACTAAATTTTATTGCAGCCTACAGTAAATATAGTAGAAAATTTGTACAAGGTTTAAAATATCCAAAAATAAACATATAATTTTATTCGTATGAAAGTCTTCTAAACATGGACGCACTTATAACACCATATTACAATCTTTGAGCTGAAAGGTTTTGTCTGTTCTCTTTTGGTATTGAAGAGATAGTGGCATGTCAGTTCCCTGGCTCTTACGACATCCCTAGGGTGCCTGCACTCCGAGGTGCTCAATGAGGCTCCCTCATCTGATCCCCAAGTATCTACAAAGGGGAGATACATATACATAGGCATGTCATTAGGCGTAACATTACACTTGTGTATTTAAAAAAACATTTATTAAAATATATTTGTTAGTTTTGTAGAGTAGTAGAGTGTATACATGAAAAATTAAGAAACTTTAGAAAATATATTTTGCTATCAACTGACAGCTTGACTTAATCTATTCTTAATTTTTTTACAGATTAACAGTCAAGATGATGAAGACGATGAAGACAATGATTAAGAATCAATTTTATTCACAAGACTGTATTTATTACCTTGTATTGTGAATATGTTATCCAATAATAAACTTGTTGGATTCTTATATTTTTAATTTTTGATTTTCTCTTGTGAAAATTGATATGAATTCCCCAAAATTATACTTTGTTGTACCTTTTCGACTTTACCTGCACACCAATTGAGTAACAATAAAAACACCATAAAACTCATTATAAAAACGTCCCTGTGGGAAATAGCATAGATCATGGATGTCTCTAAGGCACAGATCAGTTTTTTTATTTTATATTGCTTAAAGTTTACAAAATTTAAACAAATCCATATATAACCCCTTTAAAGAGTAAAGACGTTTTAAAATTTCACTATCTCAGAGCTGGTAAGGAGTAAGGGGAAAATATCAAATCACACCTCAAAAGAGTAAAATATTTTTTTCACTACGGTCAATTTTATTGCAGCCTACAGTAAATATAGTAGAAAATTTGGGCAAGGTTTAAAATACCCAAAAATGAACATATAATTTTATTCGTATGAAAGTCTTCAAAACATGGACGCACGTATAACACCATATTACAATCTTTGAGCTGAAAGGTTTTGTCTGTTCTCTTTTTTCTCTTTGTGAAGAATGCTCTCACACTTCACGATGAGAAAAAGTTAGTCACACACTTTTATTTCCCGCTGAAACTTCACGCCACGGCTGCCACCTTTCCCGCCATCGTATGATACCCCCTCGCAAGCAGATTACCTACCCTACCGGGTACACCAATACACACGTTTCGCATAACTAAATGTCTTTAGTTATAAATCAATAATTATTGATTTATTACTTAAAAATCAATCTATATCATGTTATAAATATATATCAATATATCATGTTATATATATCAATTATAATTTAATCAATTTTGTCAAATGACATTTTAAAACGTCACCATTCCTTTTTGCGTGAGTACAAAAAGACGTTTTAAAACGTCAATACTATTTCGATGCAAAATACAGTACTCCTTAAAGGGTTGAATAAGAGATTTTTGCAATAAACATCCTACTTTCTGCAGTAACTTCCATTATTTATGGAATATAAAGCAAAAGTTTAGGATTTCAGGAATTTGTTGCAAAATAATATTTAAACATTACTACTATAAACAAAAAATATCATCTGGTGACGTGATCAATGATATCACTTCTGTTACAATTTTTACATCTTGCTAATTGTTTACACCCCTTCCCAGAGCTTAGACATATACATGTAAATTTAACTAAACCATATTCTAAATCATTGAGTCTACAGTACCTGCTAACTAAGTAACTTTTTCACTCATTTCCTATAAGATCACTTTTCAACTCAAACAATAATAATTCAACCTTTGAATTTGTATCATTTCTAAAGACATTTTGTCTGGCAATCTATCTGATTAAAATTTCAATTTTCTCATTTATTCAGTGGATGCAAGATAATATAAAATAGGAACCAGTGAGTTTGAGACAAAAATAATATACATAATTTAAGAACTAATAACAAAATTATGTTGATTAATTAAAATAGTTTTTGAGCAAAAAATTGCTAAGTTAACATTGACATGTTTTAAGGATTTGAAAATTTTTTCTACACTAAATTTAAATTCAGGCCTATCGTTTAATGTGAAAATTGGATAACTGCCATTTACAATCCCTTCAAAAAAGAAAATTCTGTAATTTCCTATCTGAAGAGGTGTAGAACAAATTTATTGAATGCTAGTAATAACAAAATTATCCTCAATTTCTTCTGTGGTCAGTAAACAAATTTAAACTCAGAAATGAATGAACATGGTTTTTTATAGAAATTTGAAAAAGTATAATAATTATTGGATAGTCATGGTACATTTGGGGAAGAGAATAAATTGCTGATATATCTTCAATTTTGACCGAGGTAAATGAGCTGATAATATTTCATGTCAAAATAATACATCCTATCAAAGTTACCATAGTTATTAATCATCAAAAACCTAAGGTACATATGCCAGAAACAAAATATTTTTCAAAACTGTTAAAATATTGGCCAGGAGTAGTTTTGTTATTTTTTGTAATTACTCTTATAGTCCCTCCAAAACAACTTGGCCCATAGCCCAACATAGAATTAAGAAGAGCTGGTTTTAGTTGTTAAATACCAATGGGTTGGCACTAACAATTTATATTAGTTCAATTCATTACATGAAAGAGTAAATGAACATGAAAACAACATTATCTTTGGGGAAAATGCTGTTATTTAGTTTCATCACAGAACTATATAAGTTGTGTCAAACCAATATCTTAGCAGTTCTAAATCTTGTTCCATTTGTTTATAAAGGGAACCAAGAGACAAATCAGAATAAGTTAATAACAAACACAACATATTATTTTTAGGGAATGTGCCGTTCCCTCTAAAATTCAAGAATCAATTAAAGATCAGACCCAAAACTGAGCCCTTGGAAATTCATGTTTTAAGACACCATCACTAAACATATTTTTAACTTTCGTCACTGTTTTCTCTGTGATAATTATCAGTCTAAACGCTAACCAGCCATGCGGCAAACCTCTTGTCAGGTTGTCATATTTGATCTATTACAGTAACTATACGTTTTATTATTTTTAACTTGTGAAAAGTTGTTTCATTATTAATTAGAAACTACTTATTATCAGTACTTTTATTTTTAATTATTAAAACTGCATTATTCAGTTTTCAGATAAATATTTGATTTTAAGGAGTAATTTAACATGTATATTTTATTTGTATAATTATTTTTAGCAAATTTCCCATAGGGGAAGAAGCTATTACCGTAGGTCTCATGGCAAGAGTTAAGCCCAGGACCATATTATTTTTTCTTTAGGTGCCCAGAGACCAAAAACAATAGTCGTTAAAAATTTTATATATATGTGTGTGTGTGTGTGTCTGTGAACATGATCGTAAAACTGGTCCGATCAAGACCAAATTTGGTAGACACGTGTATTCCTACAATTGCTCGGACAAGTTCGTAAACCAGACATATCGGTCAATCGGAACGGGTAGTTTGGGGGGGTTTTGTACTCAAAAATTGGGTTTTTCGCGTTTTCATATGTAGTTTTAAAAGTTTTTAAATTGTATCTTCAACCATTAGAACAGCTTAAAAAACTACACAATTTAGTTCCTTGAAGTTTTTCTCTATCTGAAATGGTTACCGAGATATTAAAAAATCTAAAGCCCCACAGTACGTTGTATTGTGGGGCTCCAATTTTAATCTTATGGAGGATAAGGAAAAATTAATATTTCATTTTTTAATCAATATTTTTGGATAAAACTTGATATTTAGCTTCATGTGGATGAGATCCATCCATTTATGCTTAAAAATAATAGTTTATGTATTTATCATGGCAGCTAATCTGCATTGTCTTTTCACATGTTAATCATATAGGGAATAGGTAAACTCCTTTATTTATGGACAGATGTTGATGAAACTTGGTATAATTATTAGTCAAAATAAAAATTATTTACGCTAGAAATTCCTACTTTCAGTGTTACTCACAGCAGCTAACCTGCATACTCTTTTCCCATGTTAATCATATGGAAAATAGGAAAACTCCTTTGTGTATGGACAGATGTTGATGAATATTTGTACAAATTGTCAAAATAAAAATTGTTTATGCTATAAATTCCTACTTTCAGCATTCCTCACAGCAGCAAACCTGCATACTCTTTCCCATGTTAAGCTTATGAAGAATAGACAAATAACTAACTCATATCTTTATCGACAGATATTGATAAAACTTGGCATATAATATTATTACATTACTGATTAGAAAATTCGCTGAGTACGCAGGTCTGCTGTGACGGGGGTATTTGTTTACTATTAACACGTTCATGGCTACGTGGATGCATTTGCAGCCATGGAGGTACCTGTTTGCCATCCTGATAGATTAATTTATTCAGTCAATAACATAGCTAGTTTAGTTGACAGCTGATCAGTTATAAAATTTAACTTTTTGCATTTATTTCTGAAAAAAACGTTCTCTACCACCCTGTTCATGTTTTATTGGAGGATCCTTGGTGGCATTTTCTCAAGGGATTCTAATTGAAAGATCTTTTTTAATGTTAAAATTCAACTACTCCACATTTTTGGGGCCTGTGGTATACTTACTTAACCTTACTCCTGTGGCCATTGAAAATCTAGTTGGTTTTTGGCCTCGTCAACCATATGCCTCTAAGGTCTTGTCTTACACCAGTTCCAAGTATTTTCACATTCTCCTTAGGTCCTTGCTCTTTTCATCCACCCATCGCATTCTTGGCCTTCCTAATGGTCTCCTGCCATATGGTGTACCTCTCAGCACCATCTCCCTCTACAGTGATCCAGCCATCATAACTTCCTTACTTACTCCCAGGGCCATCTATATCTAAGTTGACATTTGGCCGCACCAACAAACTGTCTCCACGTATTTCGTTCCTCAGCATCTCTTTCTGTCGCTCCCATGTCAGAAATCATAACTTCATCATCATAACTTCCTACTTTTAATTATTTCCACAGTATTTGCTTCACTATAGTGCTTTTAATTCTCTATTTTTTTGGATCAAAAATCCTCCACAAAGAATAAATATGGGGCTTGTGGTATATTTTTTTTTATTTTGTGTATTTCTACGCCAGTGGCATTTTTAACGTTTTGATGGGGAACAGTCCAAACCCATATCTTTATACTTTTTTATAAAATCTTTCCCATTTAACAGACAAAGAGCTTAGAAAGCCAAATTACCATACTATAAATAAATCATTTACAGTTCAGTATAGCAATGAATAAACATCATAGGAGTAAAATAATTAAGTTCGCCTAATGAACGATAAACTGTTTTATTGCTACAAAAAATGTACCGTACAGTACTAAATTCAACACAGAAATCTAGTTACATACTTTCAGGAAGTAAACTGTCATAAAACAAAAAAGGTTGTAAAATATGTATATTGTTAGTGTGATGCGGGCTTGTTCGCACAATAAAGGCGTTGAAACATTAAGTTATTTTTTTATTTGTTTATACCGTGCCGCTAAAAACAATCACCATTGCCGATATGGACTAACGGGAGTCTGGACAAGGCCGATCCCGATGAGCGAGAGTCTACAGTAATGCTAGAACAGTCAACTTCTTTATGAAACTAAAGATATTAGAATTTGTGAATTGTTACTCCTAACTTGAATCAGCTGAATTGTAAAATTTACTACTAAATTTGGCTCATAATATTTAAGCGTTGGTATTTTCATTTTGAAACATAAAGTTATTTTTTTATTTGTTTATACTGTGCCGCTAAAAACAATCACCATTGCCGATCTGGACAAGTTCATATGCAGCCTTTAATTTTTATATTTTTAACTTGTAAATTTTTACTAATATTAAGAAATATGAAACAGGCCTGTTGATGACTCAGTGCCGACTGGTTAAAAAGGTAAGATAAAAGCAACATTTTTCTAGAAATATGCACTGTCTTAAAGAAGATTAAATACACCTTTAATTCTGATAAGTAACAGGTTTCAGGTTCTAATTTTTCCAATAAAACTTTAAAAAAATTAGAAATATGTAAAAAAGGTATGTTATGTTACTAATTACTAAGAGACACGACATGAAAGAAATTTGAATTAAATTAGATTAAATCTTAGTGAAATATATTACTAAAGTAAAGCCAAACTCTTCCACTGAGTAGTATCAAACTGATAACATAGCTCAGCGTCGATGACAAATTCCACTAGGCGATTGCTTCCACTGACTTATAATAAATGCTCCCCATTTTCACACATAAGACACGCTATTGCCTTTGCTTGCACATTTTTAGGGTAATGACTTCAATTTGTGTTTGTTTTGCTTATGACCTTTATGATATTAAATTATTACTGATAATTGTTTAAGTATTTAGTACTTTAAAAATATACAATTATATGTTAGTGACAAATGATGAGGGTAGTTACGATATGTTAAAATATGTACAAATAAATGGTATCAGTGGACTGACTCATATAAAGTACTGACTCATACTCCCTTACGCAAATTTAAAAAAGACAATCTGTAATAAAACTATCATATTCTTCAAAGTTTTATCTAAATATCATTTAATAATTTACTGTTTCAAAAATAATCATCCCATTTCTGAAAATAAAAACAAGAAAGACAATGTTAAATTAATTGTTCGAATTGTATGGGAGGGAAGCCCTCCCCCAGTAATTTTGAGTTGGTTTTGTTGGGTGGTTTGACCTTCCGCTTAATACAAAGTTTCATGGAAAACAACGGAGAAATTTATTTTTTAATATTTTAATATACTCCATAAGAATAATATTGGGCACTTTCAGAAAACGTTCTGCATTTATCATGGACAGTAAATTGTACTTTTCTCTGGAACTGTTAGTCATAGAAATAATTGAAAATACCAATTCCTTTAGTTTTTTAAGCTGGTTACAATAATGCCAGTCAAGTTATACTTTACTTTTATTGCTTTTGCTGAAAATTTAAAAATTGGATTACTTTGACATTTAAAGGCCCATAACTTTTGAACCGTAATTTTTACAGACATGCGGGTGGTGTCAAATTATTTAGTACTCTGTACACTATAAATTATCATGTTTTAATCAAAATCGTTAAAACCTTTTTGAGAAATTTGGATTTTTCACGGTGTTTAGGGGTGAACTACCCTTAAAAATCAAACGCCTGAGGATACGGTGAATTGACACATACATGCCAAATTTCATCTAAATCGGACCAACAGGGTAGGCTGTGGCTCTGTACACATCCAGACACATACATACACAGACAGACACACGGACGGATAGACATCACGTCGAAAACCAATTTTTTGGATTCAGGGGACCCCAAAACGGATGAAAACAATACTTTCTCCATATACTATGTATAAGGGGAGAAATTAAAAGGGAAACATTCACTTTCAAAATAAAAAAAATTGTAATAGATTAGATCATGGATACGTCTAATGGCAATGTTTTCAGTTCAACTAAACATGTTTCAAGTTTTGTCCTACAAATTGCTAACACCCCCTCCCACAGAGTTAAGACATATCTAAGTCAAAATCACTATTCTTATCAATGAAATACGGAAATAAATTGAACAACTTACATTTATTTAAGGCAATATAATTATATAAATATATTTTATCTTTAACAAAGCAATTTCATTACCATACAAAATAACATAATTATATAGTGTTGTAACTTTAAAGCATGTATCTATACACAAGTCAATGGATCAGACAAACAACAAATAAACGAAACAAGTATTTTTTAATGGTTTATGTTTAGTAGGAACTAGTGATACAAAAACTAATTTCATGAATAGCAACAGTAAAAAACAGAATCATAACTTTCAAAGAGAGACAAATTATTTCTGAAAATATTTACAATGTTAAACAAAATTACCATCTGTAAGTGACTCAATTCCTAATTTTTCATTAGCTAACCTAACTGTAGATAAAACAAAGTTTAAATGTACATTTTCAAGCTTCATTAACAACAGCTCAATGATAATTTTTCTAATTATAAAATCCAGGAGTAAAATAAACAGTTATCTGTAATGAATCTAACGTAACAAAAATCAGCCCCCTGTGAGATCATTGTTACTGAAAGAAAGAAATTATTAATTGAATCACTTCCTGAGCTGGACTTCCTATACAATTGGACAATGATCAAAGTTAAAATAGAACACTTAAGTTGAGGCAGGAAACACCATGACTGAAATTGAGTAGCTTAAAATATTAACACTTCAAAGTATTAAGAAGTTGTTTTATCACATGCAATAATTGACAAGGCAAAAATTGACATTAATTCGTATTCAATTGGACAACATGAATGTCAAAATAGAACAATAAGTTTATATTGATAGATAGAAAACATCATTGCTCTCAAATTGAGTAAATTAATATAATAACAACTGTCAGTATCAGAAGTCATCTTACCACACACAATAACTGACAAGGACAAGTTTGACATTTCCGTAACATCATTAAAACCAGCCAGTCACCTTCATGATGTTTGGTCTAATTAACTATTTAGTACTTAAAGTTATGTAAATTTAAATTAATACTACGGATCATAATTATGGACAAAAATATATTATGTAATTTTATATACTTGTGTGATGGACAGTTGGTATGGAATGTTCAAGGCTTGGACTCCTCATTCCCCTCAAAACTGGAGTATATCCAAACTGTCAACAAACAGAAGTAGTTGTATAGTCTATAACAAAATTTATGAACTGTTTCAATCATAAAAGTAGTTTACATGAAGTAAACTTATAACTTATCATAATTGTTCACATGCTACTGCGAAAGTCAACTTTGAGGAGGAGAAGCAGAGATAAGAATAAGTATAAATTTAAGAATAATGATAATAGTATTGTAGTGCTAACACAAACTAAATAACAAGGGTGGGGTGCTCAAACTATTGACACAATTTATTTCGCTCATATCTCTAATTTTTACAGTGCTGTTATAGTAACTGTGAAAACTATTGCGGATGAACTGACAATTTTTATGGTTAAAATCTTATTATTTGATAGGTAAGAGTAACTGTGAAGAGAACATAACTTCCCCGTGGTCTTAAAGACTTTTGAATAGGGATCAAATTTAATATATTTAAACAATATACCATTATAAACATCCACTTAACATGGACAACGATCGAGAATAGCTCCTGCAATATTAGTGCTGTATGCTGCATATAGCCCGTTACAACAAGTTAGCCAAGGAATATCACGAGAAAACGTGTGTTTTAAATTTTATTAGGAGTTAAAAATTATTACAGGGGAACCTCTCAAATCTGCACTAGTTGGCGCTGAAGCCTGTTCGCATTTACCTGGAAATAAAATTATGCACTTATGTCATTGTTGCTAGGCGAGAGTACTAAAAATAAATCACTCCACCTACCCCCACTCATACTGGGTGGCGTCTCACCCCTGTCTACTGTCTAGTGAGCGTTGATCTGCTGATTAGTGTGTATTGCTTTTTATTTAGTGTTTTATTTTGTGTGATTAGTGTTTATTTAAATAAATTTGTATTACGTTTGATAATGGCGTAAGCCGAAACATGTAACAAATCCAATAAAAACATTGGACTGCAGACTGACCAAGGTATTTATTATCTTTCATATCTTAACTGTTATATGTATGATTTTTTTTAAACCCGATCCGGATAAACTGGACTTTACTGTACTATAATTTATACATGAAGAAAGAAGATTAGTGATCTACAACACAGTGTCATAATTTCCTGTCTTTAGGTTTTTAACCCAGGTCCAATCTATTATACAACAATATGGGTTATACACCAGCGTCACCAGTGAATTTCTCACCGACTGCTGTGTACTCATTTTAGAAATTTGATTAAAAAAACTATATGAACAAATAACTTATATGATACTTAATAGCTGATTCAAGTAAAATAAAAAGTCAGTTTTATTACTATTTATAATTTAATTATCGACTAAAAATCACTCTGAAGCTACCTGCATGCAGTGTGCTGGAGACGAAATGGTCCTATATACGAACGTATGCCAGTTCGTCTCAAGCAATGACCGTGATCACGTTAAAAAAGGGCCTAAAGACGGAACTGTTTTTATCGTATTTGTTTATTATGTCAGTGTGTGTTATTTTGTGTTTCAATGTATAAGACCTTAATCGAAAGAATGACCATTGTGGAAAACATTTATTGATAGACGTAAGTCATTATTATATAACTCTTAAAATACACAGTTTGGGGCTAATACAATGGATTTTAATTCAAATTCCAAAACATGTTTTACTCTAATGAATAATGGATAAATTAATTAGCAAAAGCTTACAATCATGATTTATTGATTTTATTACAGTTGAATTTAAAGTCATTTACTCACCAAAAATGATTATCAACAACGTGGCACCAATCACTCCCATGATGATCATCATCTACAACAAAAACCATTTAGGCCCGACTGTTAATAAATATGAAAAAAGTTTAACTTAATAGACACTCAATAATTAAATTTACAGAGCCAGTTATATTACCAAGTATAGCACTGCAACCTGAGCCTTATAACAGACTTATGATACACAGGGATTGTTCATACAATGCTTTCCTAAAAAAAATTTAACTAAATAAATTAATGTTATTCTACTATAAATCCTTACTAATATTATAAATGTGAAAGTAGGGATGTTTGTAACCTTTTCACGTAAAAACATGATGACACATTTTACACTTTAACTTGAAGGTATTAGTATGAACATGAGATACTTTTTATAAAAACAAATATTTGATATAAAAATAAACAATTAAAATATCAACATTTTGCTACTCCTGCGCCATCAAACCATCTATCCATAAGATGGTGGTGGATTCTAGATGGTATTATTTAGAATCTTTGAATAAAGTTACAAATCAAATTAGTTCAGCTAATTGGAATTTTCTCAGAGGCAATACTAGAGCTATTTTTAAAGTTAGGTACCATTGTTATTTTAAATGGTCGCTTATAGAGAATATTACTCGATTCTCTACATTCTCACTATATATTTCAAAATTGCCTTGAAAACCTAAATCTGCTCTAGTAAGAAATTCATCGCAGGCCTGTGCAGCAAAAGTTGCACGAAATCAAGAATCCTCTGTCCATGCAGAGCTGAGACAACAACAGTAAGCAAGGTGACAAAGTGATTTTAAAGCAGCTGAATCAATGCGGGCAAAGCTGTGGGGTAACAGCTAGTCTTTATAAAAACAAAATAAAAGTTTAAAAAACCATTCACCTTGACATTTTTCCACCACATCTTCCGCTTTAATCTCCCTGCTTGCTGCTCAAACTGGGAGGCTCCTTGTTGCAAAATATCTGTAAATACGAAAAAAATTCATTTCAATATTTTTTTCAGTTTCCCTTAGGTACTTCAGTTTATCTAAACACAGGATGAAGGTTAGATTGATGTCAAGGTACTGTATGAGTATGTGGGAAGCAGGCCTAATGTATAGACGACAAAGAGGAAGTGCCACTCACTAGTACAGTAAAATCTCATTATTTTGGCAGATATGGTACCAGGGTACTGCCAGATTACTGAAAACGCTGGATTAATAGTTAGTTATGAATAAAAACGCTGTAAATAAAAGAAACATGTTTTTATTGGGCCTCTTAGTGGTATTGGGCTCTACTACGTCTTTTATAAAAATCCTGAAGTTGTGAATTTATGAAATAAACATAACCTCAAACTTACGGTTAAGTATTTTTTTAAATAGTAATTCATATGTTGCATTTGATATGTCCGTCAAATGCTCGCAATGGGTTATGATACTGATTGGCAACATTGCTCATTTATTTCATTTTGGAGAGAGAAATGATAAACATAACATTTCAAACATTTTGCTTTCCGAATTGAGTAATGACTAGATTATAAGGTTACAATACCTGCCGTCTCCAATCCAATCTTTGCTTTCCGAATTGAGTAATGACTAGATTATAAGGTTACAATACCTGCAGTCTTCAATTCAATTGCCTTTTGAACACGACTAGTTTCGGGAACCATTCGTGTTCAAAAGACTATTGGATTGAAGAGTATAGGTATTGTAACCTTATAATCTAAACATAACATGAACTTCTATAGCCATGTCCGTAATCTACTAAGAAAAGTGTTCTGAGACAATGTTTTAAATCTAACAAATCTAGATCTAGCAAATCTAATTAACCCTATTATTATTAACCCTAGAATTGGCAAAGTCGTAATTCAAGATACATTTACCATTCGGAAGTGCTAGGGTTCCAATCCCGACCATGAGCAATCCCAATTTGGCTTGCAAATGTGTGGTAGAGCGGAGAGGGGGCCCACCTTAAATAAACAGTGGCCGGCTTGGGTGGAAGTTGACGGCATTTGTAGGCTTAATTGGGATTGCAGTGGACATCTGTTTTGCTTTTGTGGTTAGTGGTTATAAGAGGGGGCATGTTTTATGCTTTTTTTATAATACTTAATATTTTAAGAAGATATAGATAATTTAGTAAATGTTATAGTTAAAGGGAAGGACGTACCAGTTCTAGGGTTAGACATCTACAAATTACTAAATGTTTACACTTATGTTGTTTTTGGTGTAACATTTTTCAATAAGTTACCAGGGAAATTCCACACATTTTCTCTGATCACATTTCATAAATCAAACACATTAAAACTGACACCTAGTGCATTCAGATGAAGTAATAAAATGTGATGATAGTTATCAATAATACTTTATGAATTGAATTTTTTTATGGTAAACTGAATCATAATAACAATGTAAGTATAAAGTATATATAACATTTGTATACAATTTCACAAGGTAATAAAATATAAATGTCTAATTGAAATTATTGATTTATTTTTCAAGATAAATGTTTATTTTTCACCAAGCATTACCCAGTCCCCTGGTACTGTATTTTTTTTATATCTACTAATGGTTAATACAGTAAAATCGTCCGTTTTCATTACCTGCTCGGTTGTCAAGCTCTGACAGTTTTTGATCTCTTTCTAACACCTTCTCCACATTGACTCGCATGATACCAACAACCTGAAAAGTATAATATTCTTAGATCTTTAATAATTTAAGAGTATCAAATGTAGAATCAAGTGATTTAAAAACAAACAATCAATCTGATATCTTGGTATTTTATAACATTATTCTTATCTTTTGTATTGTATACAATAAATAATAATGTTGTAACATAATATTGTTCATTACAATGAAAACTTCAACTGCCCATCACCATGGCCATATTAGAATGTGACTTAAACACCAAAAGAGGAGCCATAGTGGTGTGAGTCACATAGGCTAGCCAAAGGTGAGCATGCATGATCTGACAGGAATCGCCGGCCACTGGGGTTCAATCCAGTAGCCTTGCTTAGTGTCCAGCATTGCCCCGAGCTACTGTGTCGGTCTCTGTTTTGTAGTAAATATATACAATTTTTTCAATTCAGTAGAACCTCCGATATCCAACTATAACAGGACCGGGGCAAAGGCAGAACAGCCAAAAAGTCGGATATCAGAAGGAACAGAGAAAACACATTTCTCAGGTATCAAAACAGCGCTACAATATTGTAAAACATTATAGCACTTATTATACATTAATTGAAACATCAAAATAAGTATGTTCACTAAAAAAATTCAATATTTGGTTGGTTGTTTTCTCAACAAATAGAATAAGTCTTCCACGTTTCAAAAGGCTCAGCAATGGCAAGAGCGTGGGAATCACAGATAGACGGTCGGACTCTAGGTCGGATATCAGGAGGAATTGGTTATTGGGATGTCCTATAACGGAGGTTCTACTGTAGTATATCTTTTTCTATTTATATCTAGATCTTTTAGCCTCTTTTAGCTTAAGTTAATGGAATTCTTATTATAAATTATTTATCACTGAATTTTTTTATTGTAAATTAGTCTATGCCAAGTAAAATAAATAAATAAATTTTAAATGTTTGGAAGGATGCAAAATAGTTTATATAAATAAAAATAAATATTTTCCTTCTTGAGCAGTACCTCCTGGATAGTGTACCTTAGAGGAAGGATATGTGTGCTCTGGAATGTGCAGTATTGCTCTGGGGTATAAAGTATCTCTAATGCAGATCTTGCTACACACAGTGGACTTGGGAGGGGGGAATCGGTGGATTGAAGTGTGAATCCTCTTAGGGTCTGTGGCCCAGGCTTGGCTTGCAAGTTGTTAATCAACAACTCGCAAGGGAAATCTCCCTTGAATTAGGTGGCCTGCAAGTCCTACCTTTTACATACCTCTTAACCCATAATTTCTGGACATTAGACAATAGAAAGACCAAATAGCTTTGTTGGGGCATTTAATCATTCAAAACGTAACATTTAAGATAACCCAAACATATTACCCCAAAGATTGTAATTTTGTAATTTTTGCTTTACAGAACTGCTTTCAACCATCTTAAAAATTGAAAAGATAAATTTAAACTTATTGTTAACTGCAGATTGTAACCTTAACATACTCAATGCTTATCTTGCATATGTGCGTGATGAGGGTGGGGCCCAGATGCGGCCCCCCCACATGTGTGGAGTTGGCCCGCTCAGATTGAATTTAGCCTCTGAGATGTCAGCTTTTAATAAAAGGCTAAAATACTGCTTGCGTTATTTGAAGAGGTCTCTCTTTGTATGGGATGGCACATAGTTCCGAGTTAGGCCCAAAACAGAACACAAGAACTTTCACGGAACCCGCTCAAGTTCTTTACATTAGTTTAAATTAGATTATTGAAATGGCGACCAAAATAGGTATTTTAAGCCAAGTATGAATAAGGATTGAGTGTAAGATGATTGTGGTGCGATCTTGTAGTCTTGTTACTGACTAAGGCTGACATGTTCCTTGGACAGGACTGTTAATTAATAGCCCAACAGCCAATAGCAACTAAGGGACCTACAGTTTAACGTGGAATCCAAACCACGGACTCTGAATTACAAATTGATCTAATTATGAGGAAGGTCTTTGCGGATTAAACTAGTATTCAATAGTACGGACGTTAATCCACACAAGAGACCCCATGACCATCGTTCACAACTATTCACAATTCGTGACCTCCAAGTAGCTGGATTACAGGACGTCGCTACCGTCCCAGTTGAGCCTGAGTACTCAGAGTATCTTCTGTTGAGATAACATTTATCATAAGGATATTAATTAGGTAGATTTAATTAAAAGGGGAGAGAGCATCGAGCACATAATACAATAGAGAGGACACGGCGTTTTATTCCAATGCATTGCTAGTGAAGCCAGATCCGCCATCTTGGTTCGTTCCATTGCCTTGAATCCGCGCAGCAGTGAGCTCAGTTCACACAACGCCGCGACAAATACACAATCATAAACTATATTATTAATTGAATGAAATTGCTGAAATTTTGCCAACTTGTAGTTTAGATACTGAGGATAGCGATAGTGTTGATTTAAAAATCATATTAATTATAATAACTTATTAATTAAATTATATTTAAACACTTGTCGTTCCATTTTCTAGATCTAGACATGAAAAAGTTGTATAGCGAGGATTTTTTTTATTTTTTGGTCAGAGACTTTTTGTCAGCGAGAAAGTTTTAGGTAAATAACCAAATTTAATTATACAATTCACAAATATTTTTTATCATGTTTGGTTTTCTTGCAAAGTTAGGTATAATACCGGTGGGAATTACTTCCGTCACATCGCGCCGCGCCCAACTACGCGACGGGTCGGCCGCCGCCAAATGTGAGTCAATGATACCCTTATGTGATGTTATTAATTACATTTTAAATTAAATGTTCACTATGGATTTCACAATTACGAGGGGGTACCCAAAAGTAACCGGAATTTGTCTGCCGAGGTCGGACCTTTGGTATTACGGGTGAGCGCCACTAGGGCGTGTCTAGTGCAACTCTTTGCCAGTCCTGTGCCGTGCAGGTCGTTGAGCTAGCACATTCTGTTCGTCTGTAACGTCATTTTTTGCTGTAGCTGTTTCACTGTTGCTTCGTTTTTTAAAATGGTAAGTTTAAGTGAACAAAGCGTCGCTGTGAAATTTTGTTTTTTCATTATTCATCACCAGTAACCTTTAAAAGATAATCTGGATCGATTCTGAGCTGTTCTTTCAGTTCATGACATGTTTCGACTCGACGTGATTTTTGATTGTCAGTCAGAGCCCGAGGAACAAATTTGGCAGCAATGCGTGTCTTTCCTAAATCTTCAGTTAAAATTCGCTGAACCGAGCTCCAATTTACTGCACTAATTTCTGACAGTTGATCAATTGTCTTTAGACGGTCTGTGAGCACAAGCTCTTGCATTTTTTCTATATTTTCATCAAATCGGGCAGTTGATGGACGTTCGGAACGAGGTTTGTCATCAATCGAAAGGTCGCCATTTTTAAATCGAGAAAACCTGTCATACACTTGAGTTTTCCCCAAAGCATCATCTTTGTAAGCAGTTTTCAACATTAAAACAGTTTCAGCAGCGGTTTTACCGAGTGAAAAACAAAATTTCACAGCGGCGCGTTGTTCTTGCCATTGTAAAAAACGAAGCAACAGTGAAACAGCTACAGCAAAATATGACGCTACAGACGAACAGAAAGAGCTAGCTAACGACCCGCGCGGTTCTGAACTGGCAAAGAGTTGCGCTAGATACCCCCTAGTGGCGCTCACCCGTACTACCAAAGCTCCGACCTCGGCAGACAAATTCCGGTTACTTTTGGGTACCCCCTCGTATGATTAAATACATTTTTACAAATATTTATTAATATAAATGAATGATGAAAGATTTTATTTCCAGAAATTACACAAAAAATACAAATAATTTACAATAATAATGAGGAGAAAGTGTATGTACTAAAAAAATAAATTTATTTTTTAGAAATTTATTTGTTTTTAAGAAATTAAATTTATTTTTTCCAGTTAATGTGTCAGGAAAAAATGTTAACAGCACTACATTTTAATGATTTTAAGGACTAATCTGTTTAAAAAGTTTAAATGCTTACACTACAGAATTATTCTCATTCATACAAAAGATTCTGTAAAGGTTAAAATAAAAACAATTACACTTTATAAAAAATGCACGCGAAACAACGAAATGACAGCCGACTTGGCGCGAGGCAGACGCTCAGGAGTAGGCTTGCGCCGCCATCTTGGTATGATCCGCTGCTTGCCAGATGGCTTCACTTCGGTGTTCCAAGTAGCGCTTCTATTTTGTTATGTGTTCGCTGGGAGAGAGCCACTTAAATATAGATACAAGGAAAAGTGTCTGGGCTTACACCACTAAAGAAAATGTAAAACAAATGTTAAGATAAAAGGTAAGCACTCACCTCATCCACCTGGGCCTGGGACTGCTGAATTCTCTTGGAGTTGTCGTTCATGTTGGCGCCGGAGGGACCTGTCCCACTGTAGTCCATCACTCGCAATCTGGAATACATTGAGATATTAGAAATTTATAAAAATTATAAAAAATTAATAATTTAATTAATTATAAAAAATATGTAAGTTCTCTGAGTATGAAATGTTTTGATATAATGCAACTTCACCGATACAGTTGTCATTGCTCCCATGAGCGTCCTATCCATTTGTAACCCAAAATGTGGTTTCATAAATTTTAAATGATTAATTTTTTTATTTACAAAAAATTAGGTTTTTATGAGCACCCTTGGAATGGGGTAAAAAACAAACCTTTTAGTGTTTTAGAATGTTCACTCTGGTAACTGAGATAAGGAAACTGGTAAACACGGTACATTGTCTTTTGGAGAATGTGAAAGAACAATGAAGAATAAGCAAATTTACATAAATTTCCTTCCTCATTCCCTATGTTATTCTTATGGGTAATAAGTAAATTGATATTAATTTCTTATTTAACCTACGGTTAATCTTGGTTTGAATTATTACACTTAATTTAAAATCAACGGAAATTCACTTTGTATCCAAGTCTGCTGCCATGGGGTATTTGATGTTTTAAAAGGGAATGGTCAAACTCCTAGTCTTTTTAACCACCTAACATCAACATTTTGTTAGATTGGCAATTAACTTAATAATAAATCATTTATAGCCCAATTACACATGGTGACTGTATCCTTAATCAAATCAAGTAGGCTACCTACCTAAGTTAAAAAAGGATGGGAGAAAAATTCAGTTTTTATTTATCTGCGTGTAACTTTTTTCCTTTAAAACAAGAAAAAAATCTATTTCCTTTAGAGTATCTCTGAGGCAGCGTTAAAGAAATTGTCTTCCTACTTATAAAATGTCTCATATAAGTTTTAAGTTACTAAAATCATAAATTAAACTTAATATCATGGAGTGGTTGTGGGCTATAGTGCAATATCTCACAATAATGATGATTTTGACATGGATATGTCTTAGCTCTGGGGGGGGGGGTTGTTAGCCATTTGTAAGACAAAATTTTGAAACATAAGAACAGTTGTGTAGATTCCGTTTGCAAAAATCTTAAGTTCTGGCATTTTTTTATTGAGAAATTTAGCCACCTTTTTGGATTCAGAAGTTCTTTTAGTGGCTTACTATAGATTGGTTTTCCCTTGCCTTTCATATGCTGTTACAATCAGGGGTTGATATAGATATATACAAGTACAAAACTTCTTTTTTGAAAACCGTCTCTTTTACAATGGCATAAAACTGTTCAATGCACTGCCAGTCGCCTTAAAATTTGAAACTATTTGATGTCTATTCCCTTCTGAAAAATGCTGAGCGGGCTTTAACCCTAGAAAACTACTCTTTTGTAAAATTTACTACCCAGCCTTTATGAAAGAGAACTCTTAGACAATAGGATGGGGCGCTCTGTGGGCTTGTATACTTTTCCGCCATTGTGTCTAGAGGCCAGTTCGGCTCTATTCGATTTTTATATTTTTTTATTAATTTTTACTACCGGGTACTTTTTTAATAACTTAATTTTTGTAATAATGTAAATATTTACAAACTAATACAAACAAAATAATTTTTACTAACAATAAAAATTTTAAATATGTGTATTTTATAAATATCTAATTATTTATCCAATAAACATGTTTTTTTAAATATATGAATTTTTTATTCCCCCTGGTTTTGAAAACAACCTAAGCTTATTTGTAGTAGGCCTACTGTTGGCATTTTTTTATATAACAGAAGTGTAAGAAAAACTTATTTAAATACTTTTACATACACTTGAAACAATAAAGGAATGATATTTGACTCTAAATGTAAAGTAAAAATGTTAACTTATAATTAAATTAAAACTTAAAGTAAGTTAGTAAAATTTACTGAAGAAAAGGGACCACGTGACAATGAAGAAACAAGAGAAGTAATTTAGGGTTGATATTACTAGGGTACTTTCGTATTATACCCACCACATTCATACAATGTATTTTATATCTAACATCAAGAGCTTTGTGGAGTTAAGTTAGGTTGGTTTTCTTTAGTAAATAATATTAATAGTTTAAAGATATCAACAACCTACCTAACTTAACTCCTCAGAGTGCTGGATGTCGGAATATACAATACAATTTATGAATGTGGTCGGTATAACATGAAAGTAACTTACTATTACTTGTCTTTATCCTTACTAAGGACACAAATAGTTAGTAACAGAAGTATAGAGGATATTGGAGTTGAGGCAGTTATTGTGGCCCTAGGCCTAAATAATTACGTGCAATTCAATATTCATGTCTAAAATAGGTACTTAGATCAAGTTCTGTAAGGACTTGGCTACCTAACACAGATAAATTTTGTATTGCCTATACAGTTCTATTATTATTGCCTATTAGGCCATTAAAAGTGAAAAGTCTTTATGGAATTATAAGGCAGTATTATATAACACCAAACTACTTCATTTGTTTGGATAGAATTAAAATTTTATCTGAAAATAAAAGTATTCTCACGCTATGCTTACGTTTAAGTGGAATTGAGGACAAAAATTTTAAACCGTGGACGAATAAAACTCACAATTGACAAAACAATTAGTGAATCCAAGTAATCTGTTTTCACTCTAAAATAATCACTTGTTTAATAGGTTATAAGCGATTATTTGATTACAAAAATTCCAACTCGGAATTAAAACACAAATACATCAAGACGCAAGTAAAAACAGCCACAATTCTCACACACTGCCAAAAACCAAAACTGCACACACACAAGTACAGTAACACGGTTGTTGCAGAGTTCCTGTCCCACCTTCTTCTACGTCACTCACTAGTCACTGACACTGAGCTTATACAGTGAAATAGCTCACTTCTTGTGCTTGTAATTATCAATCATGACAAATGCCAATGATGACGTAACAGATGAGCTTTCAAATCTTTTAATTGGAAGAATTTACTTAGCACAAATAAACGCTGAAAATTGAGAATACCGTACTGACTTAGTTCTCTAAATACTATGTATTCAAACGATTGTTATGTTGACTACAGAACAATTAAAAATCGGAGCCCTCCTTGTGGATCACAATGTTTGTTCACAAAACAATGACTCATTTCAACGTACCGGGCTGAAGCTGGCTTGCAAATCTTAAAAAATAATGAAAACGAGTTACACGAGTCAACGAGATACACTATTGCGCAGAAGATTTCTCACATGGAATTTACATCGTTGAAACGTTTGGTTTTACAACTAAAATTAACTTTAAAACTACAATGTCAACAGTACATACGAGTAATAATTACAAATTCATAAATTTAATAATAAGAAAAAAATATACCTACGGTATATGTAATACTCAGACTGATAGCTGATTGTATATATACCATGCAAAGATGCCACATGGGCGTCGTAATCATAATTAATTAATTGTTTCATCAGTTTCAAGCACTCTAATATTTCACACTATTAAGTTTGAATACATTACCATTCACAATAAATTAGACGTTACCAATAGCCATAGATAAATATGTTTAATACTATTGAAAACTTTGTTCCCAGTATTTGCAATAATCATTCCCTCTAAGGCTATAAGAGATGATTATAATTGTCGATCGTCATAATACATGCTATATTATTTAAATACATCGGCTGTTAATTATATGTTTTGCATGGAGTACATTTGTATTATTATTTCAAGGTACAAATGAAATGTTGCGAGTGGTAGCAACTAAGTTGAACAAAAGAATACAAGATGTGTCTATCCAATCAAAGTTTATGGGGCTAAACCCTCTATGAAAAACTCAATTTCCCTGGATTTCAAACTTGATAAAATAATTGCTCATTTACATTTATGTGCCATACTCATTTACAATAATACCATGATATTAGTCAGTGATGACAGGCAAAAAGTAGAGTTATACACCGTATATAGCACAAATTCGTAAAAGCGATCTATTTGTTTCAGAGCTGATCGACTACATTACTTTCACTTCCGCTACGGAAGTTCCAAACTGACCAGATTATTCACTTCCTCTTTGGAATGTAGTTTCGCGCCAAACTATTCTGCTACAATCAGTAGATAAGTAATTAAATGCATACATAAATAATGGGAAATACTTAAAATATTTATACAGTTTATTAGACAAATTTACAGACTGACGATTATGACTCATGTTCAGTAAGCTACCATAAGGTCTACACCAGAGATTGATTAATTTTAGTCCCAAGGGAGGAAAAGCCATACCATAATAATACCATGCGAAAAAAACTGGAACACTCTGTAATGAACCATCAGAAATAATTCCAGCCGACACTAGTAATTAATTCTTGAACGATCAGCTGTTAGTTTGCATTGATTGATTTGAGGTTATGTTGGCTATGACTATGACTTGGAAAATTATAGTGATTCAGGTTAGTTAATATTGGGTAATTTGTAACTTTTGTTACTGTTATGTGTAGGCGGAGGAAAATTTTGTGTGCATCAAGGGATTAACGTCCTTTTTGTCCCTCAGGAAATTATCGCCCTTTCCTAGGGTGACAAAAGTTTCCTTCGTGGACAAAATAAAGTTTCCCTTAAATCCCTTGTATCACAAATAACTATTTTCAAGTAATATGACGAAGAAGTATTTTTTTTAAATGACGTGATATAGTCTTAATAAATACGAGACTAATTTAATAATAAATAAACATTTTGGTGTTGGTGTAGACAAAAAACTGTTGATAGGGTAAATTTTGCACATCTCTGGCTTTGGCATCACTGCGATGATCCATCATCTACTGAAGGACTACCGTTTTTGCGTTTACAACTTATGAAACCCCCTAAAGACGATCAATTTTAACTGACAGTTAAAACTGAAGGCTCCACTCGCCTCCGCAAGGTCATTTATTTCTGACATCAGTCCATTTAACAAAGTTAATAAACAAAATTTCATCAATTCATGAGTCTAGTTTTTTGGCCTGAGCGCAGCCGGAATCTTGCATACTAACGATCGGTTTTAATTAATTGTCATTTAAAACTGGCCGTCTGTATGGGCCTTAAAAAGGTATCAAGTTAACTGACATGACATATACTTTCTTCCTTTGAGAGTAAATAATAATAAATTCAATTAACAAATAAGAATTTTAAAAAGCAACCTCACGTATGGTACATGCCCTACCTTACCCTTCCTATTAGGGTATGGCTCCTTTTGAGAACCAGTCAGGCACGTCATACTGTATGCCTAAATAAGATAAGAAACCACAGCACAAACTCTTCTCAGAATGACCGGCCTCAATCCACAGACCTACCGGAAAAGAGATGCAATGTTGGTATGGTATTTAGCTTACATTCTGGGTCAAATTTCCAATTTAAAATATTTAACTATTTATATTATTCTTTCATGTGTCTTGAAAATACAAATGGTATTTGAAGTTTCTATATTCGTTCTTCTTAAATTATTATTGTGCTTAATTTTTTCATTCATCTGTAACAGACTTACAACTCTAGGATCTTCTATTTTCGACGTCGTTCATCGTTCCTTTCATCAAAGCCAATTTATATTTTTATATTGTTTATATTATTAGAAATAAATTGCCTTTGCATTCATACTCATTGATTGAAAACAGTTTATTTTTATGATTTCATATTCAACTTATATTTCTCAGTTTTATTTTTATTTGTTTACAAAACGTACTATGCTATTCTTTAATTGGTGATTTATATATTTTATTTTTTTATCTGCATCACTATAGCCCGTTACCTGAGAGCAGTATTGTTATAAAGGTTGTATCCATGATATGTTATCTGTAACATTTTTTTATTTGTTGCTAATTCTATGGTCTAGTTAGTTCTATAAAATTTATTTCTTGATAAGGAAGACTCTTCCATTTTTAGGTTAGATTTTAAATCTAATTCATCCTCAATAATCCTTCTTAACCTAATATGTGTTAAAAGTGAAACATTAATCTAGGTTGAGGTTTCCTGACCTAAATTATTAAGTACTGATGGTCTTTTTATCCTTTTTTGCAATAAATATACTCCATTGTGTAGCCGTTGTAACTTGGTGAAAAACCTGAGATAAGTGTATAAAATAAGCAGATGATTATGTTTAGAAGTAGATTAAGTATTGTTTGGTAAAAATAAATGATCGTGTTACAATCATCTTACACTCAATTCTCAATAATACTTGGCTAAAAATACCTACATTGTAGTATGGTTGCCATTTCAATGATATAATCTATTCTAATGGTTTTATTGACAAGACCATTTCGTCTTTATAGTTTTAAAATCACCCTCGTATAACAGACAAGAGAAACGTTATATACACATATAAATTATTTAATTTCTATTGCATGTGCTCGTAAACATCAAAATAACTTTTTAATTTCCTTACTTGATCCATTTCATTGTCATACGCCTATTGCTTTATACAATTTTAAACTGTCATTCCACTGAGGTGATAAGAATAAAAAACTAAAGGTTTAAATGAACTTTTATTTATGTTAAAAGATCGTAAAAGTATCGGTGATAAAGTATCGGTAAGAGTATCGATAAGATTATTTCCATGCCTATAGGTATATGTCTAATACGGGAAACCGAAATATTGTTTACGAAAAAGACTGAAATAATGGAATGACGTTAAAATGTAGAATCCATAAAACATGACAGGAAATGGAAAACAGGGATTATTGTGATTTATCGAGCGGTTGTGTTTTAGATAACTTAGTTTAATTAATAACAATTGAATCCTAATTGGTTGAAATTAGGTCAAAAATAAAGCACCAGAAATAAGGTCTAATGAGGTTTATTATTCACACGAGGTAGATTTTTTATTTACATTTCTGTGTGAAATACAGTAGGCCTATAATAGCTTAAAGATATTTAAAAAATAGGAAAATGAAGCAAAACGTGACAAGAAGTAAGAAAAGAAAATGAAGTAAAATGAACCACTGACGAGTATAATCATCAAATCGATCTGAATAGCTGAAGAACGTCAAAACTCAGATTAAAATAAAAATATTATATTAGTAAAAAAATTATGTTAGTGTAAACTTTAATCGTCCTGACTTCAGTTAAAAGTCATGGGTAAGAGGAAGAGAGTAACATATCATAAATATAGATATGCTCCAATTTAATTTTCGTAATGGAGGTTTAAAAAGATTTAAATGTAATTTGGGTCTGTGACCGATGAGAAACAGTAAATTCCTCTAATTTATTTTACATTTCTCACGTTAAAACAGTACTTGTATGTGTCACGGGAAACTACGGTGTATATGAAATGTGACTTTACCTTCATTTTAGTAGAAGCCATCTTCCCACGTAGAACAGCTCCGCCTCAGCCGGTCACCCACACGCCACACGCCGGTATTGACCCACCATCAACCCACACCGGCTCACCTTTCACCCTCTCACACCCCTACCCTCACCCACACCACCCACACACCTACACACTGACACTACCCGCGGTCAAACTGCAGAAGCAGACCCATTCATAAGATGTATATGTCATTGGAAAAAAATGCATTTAAATTGCATTAAAAAAAATTACACAAGCTTTTATGCGTGGTAAAGTTAAAGAAATTGTATTTGGGGTGGAATTATTGTTTAATATTATAATTTTTTACTAATGTACCGGTACTGATCATTTACACTTCAACCTACGGATTAGGTAAAATATGCTTAAATAGTTCTGTCAGTTAGGTCGGAGACGGTTAGGTCGGGTTAGCAGACATGCGCGCATCAGCTGATCGATACCCGCCATGCTGCCAGTGATCGTGGCGCTCCTAACGCGACTGCGCTAACTACCCACTCTCGGCCTCTTGCTGATGTTTAACACTTGGACAAATTTCCATCAAATTTTGTGTGTTTTGTGAGTGTTTAAGGGAACGGAACTCGTCTTTGTACATAGCTCTAAAATATGTAAGTAATCACATAAAGTATTTTCAATTTGAAATAACCACCTCTGGTGTTCTAAGCAATGATTGTTAAAAATCTTCAACTGAGGGGGTGGCTTGCCACCCTTCTGTCATTGCAGAAGACGGAAGAAAACTGGATAACTGGGATAGATTATGAATCTAAAGATTATTTTTGAGCTACTTTAAGGTTTTAGAACGTAAAATCGTCGGCTTAATGATTTTGATGTTAAAACTAAGGCTTATACTATTAACAAATCAGTTATTTTTAAAAATATGAACTTGCTAAATTACAAATCGATTGCATTGACGCGTGGGTGTAGGCACCCTCCTGTCAGCTTTAACGTAATATTTTTCAATAATATAAAAATAAAGTTGTTCTGCGGCATTTTGGCCTCCTAAATCCATTTGATTATTTTGTAATTGCCATAATGTTTTTGTAATAGTTCAATCACTCTTTGAAAGATAAAGAAAGTTCATAAAATAAAAACTAAAATTGTTGAAATGTAGCAATATCTTTTACATTATACTTTTGATTAAGATAAGTTTCAACAATTTATTTTATAAAAAATTGTATTTTGAGAGTTTTAAAGCTTTGAATTTTTAAGAATACATAGTTTAAACCGGCATAAAGCCTTAAAATTGTGAAAAATGCAAATATCTTAAAATTTGTAATTTTGGTGAAGTTTTCATAGTTTGTAGTTATTAAGGTTCCAAATAATATGATACCACACATATGTCTGCACAACTAATGGTTCAAAAGCAATTTCTTCCTTAGTTCTCAACATTATCCCATGAAACTTGGTATGCAGTAAGGGTCACATCACCCTACAAATCCCTCTCTAACAATTTTGTGAAGGGGGGATTATGTCCCAAAAGATTCTTACCATTTTTTAAACTTGTTTTCTCTTGTTATAAGTTTAGGAAATTGGATGATTATTTTTGAAACAAAACATTTTAAAATTATATATAAATTAAAGAATATGATAGTTTAGTTTTACTGAAAGTTGCAGTTTTTAATTTACTTCAGGGAGAAAGTATGTGTCAGTTCACTGATATCGTTTATTTTAAATTAAATTTTTTCTTCAAGGCTCAATTATGGAATAATTTAATCTCTTTAACACTATTAATAAATTATTAACATTACTGATCCCATGACTATACATGGGAACTTTAAAATATGGAGTAAAAATCATAGTAATGATTTATGCAATAATTCACTGTCTGGAAACAAGGGAATTTCTGTCCAATTAGACATCCAATTAGCGTCAATTTGGTGTAGCAGCGTTGATAATTTCCTACATTCCAGATTGAATATATTTCAAAATTACAATTAAAACCTCAAGAATTGTTCTTTTATAATACGAATATGACTATGGATTTTATAAAATTTTGTTATTTGATGGAATATGCAATTATTTTATGGAATTTTTTAGCTTATGTAAAACAGGCAAGTATATTGTATTATATCACCTGTGTGCCTTCAAAAAGAAAGAAGATTAGTGTTATCAGTAAAAATATATAATAGTTTGTATAGTTAATTGACTGCCAGCTTTTTACCTTTTTAAATTTTGGTCAGTAACGTTACTGAAAATTGTTGATATATGTAGAACAAATATTCGTTGACTATCTGATTTTGCAACATTTTCTATTATTGCTGACGAATGAAGATTATTAATATTTATTATTAAAAAATTACAATTTAGGACTACTTTATGTAATAACTAAACAAATTTTGTATTTACTTACCTGTGGGAAATAGGTTAGATTGTGGATTGTCCAAAGGGAAGGTTTCCAGTTCCTCTAAACAGCTTTCTTTATAACTTAATGACATCACTAGCCATATGACGTCACTGTTTAAAATTTTGGTCACGCAAATTGCCAAAAAAACCCCAGAGCTAAGACATATCCATGCCAAGTAACAATTAGTATCCGTTTTAACGTTTTGATGTTTTAATGGCATATTATGCCATTTTCAAGCCACTTTTTCATAACCTAATATAATTTAATAAGTTAATAAGATTTAATTTGTATCATATGTACATTGTATATTGATATGGATTTATGTCTTAGCTCTGGGGGGGTGTTGGCAATTTGCGAGACCCAAATTTGAAACAGTGACATCATATGGATATAATGACAGCTGTTTAGAGGAACTGAAAACATTCTTATTGACATGGATATGTCTTAGTTCTGGGGGTGTTATTGGCATTTCTTTAGACCAAAATTTGTAATGGAAGTGCCGCGGTCATATCAGGGCGGGCCCTAGCAGGTGCGGGGCTAGGGGCAAACCCCGGGGCCATCAGGCTCATCAGCTGTGTTGCTGGCCAACACAGCACCGCGCCGGTTGCGATGAATCATCACTCCCTCTTGCCACACTACGCCTTCAACTACCTAGTCTCGCCCGCTCTCACTCATGTCAAGTTCTCTCACTCGTTATCACTCACACTACACAGTACTCTATTGACAAACACAATTGCACAATAAAAATTACTGCATCATTATTCCTTTTTCATGATATTATTTTTTGTCTAGCACAGACTTAACTATGCAGTAATATTTGAAATTGCGTTTTCATAACCATCGTATATTTTGATTTTTTTCACGAATGCGGGTTCCCCAAAAGCGCGGGGCCTGGGGCGGTCGCCCCACTCTAAGGCCAGCCCTATGTCATATGCTTATATGAACAGCTTTTAAGAGGAACTGAAAACAGTCCCTCTAAACATATACATGATCTAATATATTTCCCACAGAGAAGTAAATACAATTTTTTTAGTACTGTATAATTATTGCAAAATATTATTCAATTTGACTATTAAAACAAAGATTTTTTTAAAATTTGATGGAACATTATTTTTGAGTTCACTTTTATCTTATTTGAGTTTTTTTTATATTATGACTGTTTTGAACAGTTGTAAATAAATAAAGTAGAAAATATTTAGTACTGGTAGATTTTATAAAATGGTTTAAAAATAAAACTGGTTTATTTTGGCAACAAATTCTATAAAATACCAAATTGTATATTGCAGGTTCATACAGATGCAAAAATAACCAATGAAACTAAGAATAAAAAATAAATCAGCTATTAATATGTTTTTAAATCTTGGAGGAAGAACAAAGTGGTTAATTTTTATTCAATTTCTAATTTTAAAAAATCAATGAAAAAATTATACTAAATTGTATAATTTAGAGTTCAGCTGCATTTTAATGCAACCGTATCTATTTAGACAAATATAATTAATAATTTAAATTATTCACATACAACAATGTATATCCAAAAGTTTAATGAAAATTTAATTTATTAATGAAAAACATTTCTATGATGACCAGTTTAAAACCACTTATGGCTGATCATTTCAATTAAAAACTTTTTATCTTCAAACTCTGCAAAGCAGACAAATCAGATACATTATAAAGTAATCTGTATAACAAAAACTAAGTGGAACTTTCCATATATATATATACATCAATAAAAAAGTAAAGTAATAAAAGTCATTAAGAAATAAGTCTTCAACATTCATATTGTTATGGCTTTGCGAATGACCCAATTTAAAACTGTGGATTCAGAAGCTGACTCAGCTGAAACATTGTTGGTATAATCACATTAATGGTTATGAAATTAATAGAAAGAGCATGTTCTGTCTATAGTTATACCACATCTGCTCAAAGTAGTACTCTATCAAAGTATAGGTACAGGTTAGTTGTTTGACCCAAGGGACAAATCCCTCTATAACTGTCTACAGCATCATAAACAAATTTGTCATGATTTAAGTTTTTTTAGTTTAAATTCAGAACATATTCAATAAATTCTATAGGGACATATTAGTATAAATTCTATAGGGCTTCATAATTGATCCAACGATTCGTTTTGATTCTTGAGTGAAGCAGCTAGAAGAAGTGAACATTGAGAAAACCCAAATTTATAGTTCAACAATTGAGTTTTATAAAAACGAATGCAAAATTCAAAGTTTTGAAGTTATTGGTTTATTTATTGATTCAAGAGGAACAATTAAAACTTATGAGGAATTTTTGGAAACGTTTCGGCCTTAACCAAATAAACTTGATGAAATAGCACTATTGGCAGTAAAACGATCAGCGATCATCCTCAAAAATAATTGATATAATTAAGATAAATATTTGTAAGTGCTTTGTTTCAAAGCAACCTACAATGGTAGGAAGATGTAAATTAATAAATTTTCTCTCCCTCATACAATTTTACAGGAACAATAGAAATAGTAAGTAGAGTTGATAAAACCAATTACGGAACTGAAGAAATTCTCAAACTTTACTCAAAAATATCCCCAATAATTCGTCAGGACCAGAGACCGTTGAATAACATTGGAATTTTCTCCCAAATTAGAACATAGTGAAAATTGTTGACTCATAATTTAAAGGGTTGTGTTTGTACTCATGTCACTAAGTGTCAAAATAAAGTAGAAAAGTCAGTAAAAGAAGAAGTTACTTAGCCATCATTAGAGCAATCAAAACGATTAGTAATTTTAATATAAAAACA
Source organism: Nephotettix cincticeps (assembly GCA_023375725.1). Taxonomy (NCBI): domain Eukaryota; kingdom Metazoa; phylum Arthropoda; class Insecta; order Hemiptera; family Cicadellidae; genus Nephotettix; species Nephotettix cincticeps. The sequence goes on along the minus strand of CM041790.1, from coordinate 23,945,979 downwards.
ATTTACTTGAGTTTTGATTTTGATAGGTTTTGTTCCCTAAGGTTAGGGAAAACCAACATATAAATTACTACAATAGTTACTACTTGATTTGTAGCAATATATCAGTTACTACAAAACCCATCACTTATTCATGTGTGCAGAGGGGCGTTTGTTACTTAGGGGCAATCTCCGTAGCCAATTATTTGTAACGGTATTAGACTTTTATTTTTTTCTATTTTTTATCATCTTCTCTGTGATAAAATACAGAAAATTTGTTTAAAGTCATCACTCTCACACCCTTCAATTATAAACACTAGAGTGTTTTATATGTGCAAATCCCATTTTTATAACTTAAAATTTTTAAACTTGATAAACCCAAAACTGGAATTGTGAAATCTATGTATAATTTGATAAGTTTTACTGTGGTAAATATTTCTTTTCCTCTATTCTTAGACTATATTGTGACAAAAACTAGGAAATTTACTCTGTTCCTCCTCCCCCAACGTATAACCTCTAACTCCACCCATATGGGAGATTATAGTTGTTTTTTTCTGATACTCTTACTTACTTACTCCTGTGGCCATTGGAAACCTAGTTGTTTTTGGTTTCGCCAATCATATGACACCACGCTCTTCTGTCTTCTGCCCGTTCCAAGTCTGCTCCCATTCTTCTTAGGTCCTTCATCACCTCATCCACCCATCTCATTCCAGAATTCAGTGGTGGATCCAGCCATAGTGTCAGGGGGGGCGAGCTTTATCATTGTTTTACAGATAGTTATAAGTAATAAGTAACCACTATGTTATAAGTAATAAATAATCACTATGTTATAAGTAATAAATAATCACTATGTTATAAGTATTATGTAATACAATAAAACCAACCAGGAAAGGTGACACTTCAACATTCACTAAAGTTGACTGAACCAGTACATGACAACTGAACACAAAAACAGAGCAAAACAAAGTACAGAATTAAAGGTACAGTAGAGTTGATTATCCGAAACAATAGGGGATTAAGGGTGTTCGGATAACTGAATTTTCAGATAATCAGTCACATACGGGAAAATTTTATCAATGCACGTAATGAAGAATGAAACAAATTTTAATTTACTTTTTATCGTATGATACTGACAAAATATACAAAAATATAACTCTTTATAAAGTATAAAAACATTCTGAGCTTTAAAAAAATCCAAAAGTAAAACCTTAAAATCGTTCTTTGAACATCAATTTGGTACGAAAACGCGAGTTAAGTCGCGTCGGCAGCGCTGGGTTGCTACTACCGCCGATTGTTAAACTCAAGTTTTACACACGGTTTCACTTTTTTCATGTTTGACTGTGTTTTGGTTAACCGATGTTTCGGATAACTGGGCTTCGGATAATCGACCTTCTACTGTACATGTATTTTGTTTGGAGGGATATAAATCATAAATAAAAAAGCTTTTGTTATAAATAGGTACTGTAAAACCAAAATATAAGTTTTCTTTAATAAACTATTGTAAATAACCTGGAGTTTGGGACAGAGTTTGAAACTACCATCAAAACAGTTGATATTTGTTCTGCAAATAATTTTACCAACTTTATTCTTCTTTGTCAAATAACGATTATATGCATTGAGGACGGTGTTTATAACCAACTGATAATTCTCTCCCTCACAGCCAAGCCCACAAATGGCTGACCAAGCATCGGTCGAGTAAGTTGAGGGTTGTAAACATTCTGCATCCAGCGAAACTCTCATCTTCTGCTGTAGTCTTGTGCAACTAGAATAAGCTAGTAGAATAAGTGCTTATTTTATGCACCACAGAGAGAGAATTAGACACAGTGTTCACCAAACGGAAAACTCTCTTCTCTAATACTTTTACATCATTTAAAAATATATTAAATACTAAACAAATGCTAGAAACAATGCACTTATTTAGTAACAAACTTTGCTTCTGTGTCATTTAGCATTAATCATACGTGTAAAAACTGTTCTCAAAAACTCAAAAGTGCTCAAAAACATTAAAAAAAATTACGTCACTGTTTAGGCAATTGAATGTGTGGACAAGTATCTAAAAAAATCTATAAATTTTTCGATAGACCGATAGACTTCAGAGGCTGTGTCTGCAAAATCAATTATCTGAAATATTGTTCAATCTTTCAAGGTACTTCTCATTTTGAATGATATATAATTTTACCCCTGAACTGTTATTAGACATTAAATATACCATATACCTTGTACCTTCAGTTGAAAAATGTGTATTATTATATCATTGAACTGCCCAAACAGAAAGAATCTTATTGTTAAACTGGTTTAACAATAAGGTTTTGAGAATTTTGTTTTGCAGACTATATGAGAAAAATTAAATGCCGATGAAGTACAGCATAATAAAATAAAACCGAATAAAAAGACAAAACCCGACAACTTAATAAAAAAAAACAAAACAAATTAAATAATAACAAAAAAAACAAAAACTAAAAAAAACATAAGTATTTACAACATTTGTATAAACTAAATTATTTTTTTTTAATTATTATCTATAGATGTTATTTTATTATTTTTTCTTTATATTATTTTTTTTTTTTTAAATTAAAATACTATACATTTAATTAGAAAAAAATGCCGTACATGTAGTTATTGTTTAAATTTAATAATTATTTTTTATTTGGTAATGTAAACAATTATTTTGCAATAATTTTATAACCCCAAATATAACTATATGTATTGTAAAAAACCAAGTAACATGTAGTTGGCACTACAGAGTTGTACTACCCTTTCTGGGACCATTTCATTGAAGATTTTCATTTGTATTGAGTCACACTGTGTATAATTCTTATTTTTTGAATGCTCTCAATAAAAACATCACATGTTTTTGAAGTAATTTAATCATATTTTTTAATCATAATAATCATAATTTTTGAACAAAAAGTTTTGTTGAAATATTCAAAACAAGTAACAGATCAAAAATGCTACTTTTAATTTTAACATATAGTATATCTAATGCACAAAGGTTATTTACTTCTAGGTAGGTACAGTAACTTCATATTCTCATATATTTGCATGAGAATTTGAATGATTAATTTTTAAAAGCTATATACACTAATTTTGTAGTGAAACCATATTATCTTAACAGCTTAGCTTGAGCAATAGACATTTACTACATAGAAATATTTTCTTAACTAATTATTGGTAACCACTGGAAATAGCATTAGGTTAGAAAGGAATTTTGTAACTATTTCATCAGTTAGGAAGGTACAATCATATTGAATTCTTATTCATTAACCTTTCTTCGTGTGTGCATTTTGGTCATTTTAAAATACCATCGTTTGGAGGTCATCTCTGTAACAGGTAATAAAAAAAATGTTGTAAAGTATTATATTAAAACAAACATTTTTTGAGAATTGACCAATATCAAAATTTGCGGATTTTTTAAAAATATTTTAATTAAGACCAATTACATTTAATATTAATCATATTATACAGTAAAACCCTGTAGTATGAGAGCTAAATAAAAAATAAATACCTATATAAAATATGACATTTAGTTAGAATTATCATACAATAAAGAGTGAATAAAGAAATTAAAATGCAAATACAAAATGATAACATTCACAACATAATACAATTTTTTAAGTTCATAAAATATACACAATATCAAATCAATTTGTTTTACTACTTTAATAGGAAAAAAAAGATTTGAAGCATCATCAGCAACTAAATATATAGATTCCATATTCTATTGTAATAGAACTCTATTAATAGACTCTATTAATATGGGGTATACCCCATAAATGAAAAATCTGCACCGAGATCCTTGGCATATGCAGGAACCCCCACCGAGCACTGACTAATGCCACCGAGCACTGACTAATGTAGTCATTAAATCCATACTCTGGCTTGAACTAGAAAGAAGGGTGTATTTTTAGTTCCATTAAAATAATGTGAAGTTGCTCCCCAATGTCCTGACATTGGGAATTACTTGTAATTAAAAAAAAATTTGCAAGTGCGTAGTTAAATGCTGTGGTGCAGCCAATGGCAGGTTATTATGTACTATTTAAGTTCTGTATATCTGCAGTTACTCATTCAAAGGAAAGGACTTAAACTAATATAAATGAAAAAAGTTTGTTACCATACTGTAATATATTTTGTTATTATACGACTAATATTTTTATTTTTATCATGTAAATTTTATTGCTGTTTTCTGAGATTTTCATAATCAGAAATAGTTGAGCATTGTTTCATAAAACAGGCTATAAAGATTTTTGTAAGCATGTTATTTAGCTAGGTTTTGCTTGGTCGCTCTGCACTAGCTAAGAGTTCTTTAATATGAGTATTGTACTTTAAATAATAAAGCAGGCCATTAATTTTATTTTTTTCACTTGGCTGCTGCATTTTAATACTTCTACTTTGAAGATTTAACTTAAGTATAACAGGTAATTTGCTTGAATTCTTTGTTTTATTGTATATTTTCAGTAGATTTCAATAATACAATGGGTGTTCAGAAAGCAAACACCATATGTTGATTGGACATGGAGAACAATGTATTGGTATTTGATACCACAGAATTGGCACTGAGAAGCTAATAGATCAATTTGTATCCAGGCCTGGTTTAATCTGAGGGTTTTCAATTGTTATTTTTTTATGGTTTAACAAAATTTTGCTCTATGAAAATTCCTTCTAAAACCACTTTGGATTAAAATGTCAAACCGGTTTTATTATCATATGTTAATAAGTATGTCTTCATTAGGTACAAGCCCTGCATTACTTGTGTCCGATTACCCTCAGGTCCACATGAAGTTTAGGAAATGTTTGAGGATAAACTTTGTTTATCCCCTTAAACAAAAGTTCTAAGACCTCTGTTCTTACATTGAGATACATTTTGAGGTAAAATGGTAATGTTAAAGTATTTTTCGATCCTCAAAATTTTTGTGTGACAATGATAATTCTAGGTTACCTCACTCTCTGAGTGTGTCATCACACTGACCTATTAAGTTTAATGTTACCTGTTATGATCCTATGGTGGATAATTTCACACAGATCAATTTCTAGCTAATTATCATGGTCTGGTTCAAGTGACTAATGCTGTTATGCATCTTGCAGTCCTTAATCAACCACACCGTCCTTGGCCCATGATAATTAAATACTTTTAATCGACTATATTTAAATACAGGATAATTTGGGGTGTAAAAATTTGTCATCCTTTATGAACGATGGATATTTGATGATGGAAAATATTGATATGAACCCACCTGTCCTAGGCCTTACATCTGTTGTTTATCATAACCAAAATCTGCTTTATAACTTCCAATCCACAAACATAAGTTACTTTCTGGACATCCTTAGTTTTTCCACTCTGCCACAAACTTACCTGATTTAATATTGTAACCAGTGTAATGTGGATATGGAAGTGACAATATGCCCGTGTTGCGTAGGTCTGCTCCCGACGCAGCAGGTGGTTTGGCGCCAGGCACAGCCGGGGAGGACGGGATCGTCGGAGGTCCTCGGACGCCACAACAGATTGCAGCGCAGAAGAGATTACAGCAAACACAGGCGCAGGTTGATGAGGTGAGGAATTGTTGGTCTGCCTTCAGTTTGTTGTGAAGCCTTTGGTTAGAGAGATGCAGAGATAGAAAATTACAGTTTAATACTGTAATGACTTAAAATTTGAAGAATTTGTAACCCCAACTAATAAAGCTTGTCTGCTTTTCTTGGTGGCCTATTATATTTTCTTCAATATAAGGTTGGAGATTTAAGGTACAGTCAGTTTACCATAATACTGAAAGACTTAAAACTATCCAAAGGAGTTAAGAATTGGGCTTAGGTTCCAGGAGAATTAAATAAGTTAAACCATGACCTATTTAGTGTACTTGATGAGAAATACTTCAGTATTTTGTTGTTTGAGAACCTATTGGCCAAGAAGACCACTTAGATGGGCCAATAAAAGATATAAGTTGTCGATTGCAATACCAAAAACATTAGGTAAGTTATATTAACATTAAATAAGTCTGAGTTTATTTGCATCTGGATTGGGTCTGATGGAGCTGTTTTCACAATTTAACCTTGATTACTGTGAGGGCCTAAATCACCAATGTATCTAAAAAATGCACTCATATAATATAGGATAAAATAAATATAATATATACATTGATTTCTCTGTTTGTTTTTCCTTGACTTCATTTTGTCCTACAAACAGTAAAAAAATCCAGTTCTGTATAAACTTATATTTGACTAGTGTAGATCAGCTACAAAGTAGACTTTTCTTGGCTTCAAGTGCTCCTAAGCTTGTCAACTCTAATATAATTAAACTTGTTGGACAGTAACCTTTACAATACCTTTCCTTGCATGTAGGAGAATTAAACATGACTCCCACCATGCTCCAATCAATAAGAGATTACAGATGAAATAAAGAAAAGTAAGAAATAAAAAGCCTAAGCACATCATGAACAACTTGTCACACCCTTTTAGCATCATCTCCCTTATGGAATGAGCAGATTCACTTGTTGCTAATTTACTGTTGAAAGATAAATTTTAATTTGAAGGCGTTGTTATTGGACACACCAAGAGTGAATGTCCAATGTTAAAAGTAAGGTAGTCTTGATGTAAAATATCTATGAGTTGGAAAACTATATTATGCTAAACTAAGCAACTGTAAGAACTATATGAAAATTATACATATACATGCTTGTCTAAAATCAGCCGTGAAAAATATCCTATTTAATAGTTAGTTGTGTTTTCTTTTTAAAAATTATGTATAAACTTTCCTATATAGGCTTAATTCAATACTTATTTTGAAAGTCCTATTTTTATGTATATTCTGTGCTTGGTGATGCATCATTACTTTCGATAGAGATTTTTATTCATTAGAAAATAACCATAATTACTTTGTCAAGTAATTAATTAATTGTTACTTGAATTAAACACTTAGGTGCTGGTTTGTTGTCGATAGTAATAATAACAATTATGGAACACTATTATCAAATAAAAAAATGCCTTTAGCGCAGTAAACATACAAAAAATTTCACAAGGCTCTACTATGAACATTTTATTTTTTAAAGGAGGATGAAAAGTACAGTAGTTTGATTATTTAGAATGTTAGCAATACTTTATTGTCTCATTTGATAATTGTAATATTATCAGTAACAGTAATACCATTAACAGTAATATAATTACTGTTTTATAATTAGTTATAATTTTTTGGTGGATGGTTTGGGATTCACAAACCACAAGAGCTTTTAAGTTCATAGCTGAAATCTCAATACAGTACAGTTAATTATTTGAGCCAGAGGCTTTGAGTAATGTGTTGTGTAGCCTTACAGGAATTTTTTAATATATTTTTTATACAATTCTTATATTTAGTCTTGTGCAAAGTATATTTTTGCATTAATTATTTATCTCAAATATTTTTGAGACTCAGATATATGTATCTGTTATTATTTTTAGGTTGTAGATATTATGAAAACAAATGTTGAAAAAGTATTGGAGAGAGATCAGAAACTTTCAGAACTGGATGATCGAGCTGGTAAGTTTGTGTCTTAATCATATACAAATAAAATCAAAGGATAAATTAGATAGTTAAATTATGAACTGACATGATTTTTAGGAGATACATTATGTTATTATAGTCGTAAAGGTTTCTTAGACAATCATTTAGCCCTAGTTACTTGGTAAACATTCACTATGCCTTCTACCTGAACTATAAGCCTTCTAACTCTAATCTGAACTATAATCAGAGCCAAACTCCTTCCCCTAGAGATAGGTACAATGCAATATTGATTTTAGTTGGTTTACAGAGCTTACATTACTTACCGTAAAGTTGCTTACAGTCCTAATTAATAAATCACTAGAACAAGGTGTCTTCCCAAATCTTTTAAAAACCTCTAAATTTTACCCCAAATATAAAAATGGATGACACACGGAAATTGGCAGCTACAGACCCATATCACTAATCTCTACATTTTGTAAAATATTTGAAAACAATTGTTCTGGAAAGACTCACCTTGAACTAACCTTGAAAATAATCAACTGCTGACAAGACAACAACATGGCTTCATAAAAGGTAGGTCAGCCACAACACAACTAACTGAACACATAATAGATAAACTAGAAGAAGGCTCTGTTGTTAACAGTCTATTTTTGGACTTCAGCTAAGCCTTTCACTACTTAAAACACAATCATCTGCTACAAAAACTAAAATGGCTGGGTATAGGAGATGTTGAAGAAAAATGGTTTAGGAGCTATCAAATAGATAGGCAACAGCTGGTTGGGTACTTTGGTATTTGCCGGATGCCACTTTTATACAGGCGGTTGGTTATCTTAGGCTGGCTTATCATAAATATGTCTTTAGGACTTTCCTTGTTTCATTTCGAAACGAACAAAATTTGATAAGTCATGTTTCTGCCTGCCGAATCCCCTCTAAGAGGGCCCAGGTCAGGTCGTTGGCCAGTGGCATGTGCGTCACCTGACACTTGCAGTGTGTATATTTAGTGATTTATTACTTCGAGTAAGGTTAGTTTTGCAAAATTAGTGATGTTTTATTTATTGCTTTGGGATTTACCTCGTAATGAAGAGGAACGTGTTAGTTTCCTTCAAAATAAGCATTTATTGCCTATTAAATTGTAGATAGCCTCTGGATCTTTGAAGGACAAAATTGTAGTTTAAATTATAGTTTTAATTGTGTTTAGAGTGGAAAGCCAGAACAGCGGGAAAATTGGAGGGTAGAGAAAAATTGTTGAAATTATTTAAATAATTGAGGAGAGCCTATTTACCAAATGTAAAAGTAATGAGTGCTGCATCAGCAGTGGGTATTCCGTGGATTGTGCCGCAAAACAGGGCAGCGTTTTTTGGTGAAAGAGTCAAACTGTGGGGCTATAACAATGGTAAATGAGGTAAAAAATCACATTGAACCAGGAATTCCATAATTTCAGATTGTTGGAAGAGTTACAGTACGGTACTCAAGAACTGAAAAATGCTGGTTTTACTCATTTTAAGGTTGACCACAAATATAACTTTGTGGATCCGGAAACTGGGGCCAATACCCACAAGTGAAGCGTATGTGGGGGAGTGCTAAGTGGAGGAATAAGAAGCACAGGGGAACTACACCTCACCTTTAGACACCTATTAGGCGGAGTATATGTGGCAGTCCAATGTGTCGACCAGCGGCAGCAACACATTCAACAGCATTCTCGCCGGGATTGTTGCCTTCTGGGAGGCAGGACGCAACAACCACAATACATAAATGTGTCAAATTTTGTTTGTAAGATTATTAAAGTGTGTTCTTTAGATACATGTTTTTTTTAAAGTCTCTAGTCACAAATTTCTTAGGAATATAGTGGCATCCGGCTAATACCAAATTACGGCTGGTTGAAGTAAACAAAACCATAAATAAACAAAAAACAAAATATGCTCCGGAAAACTGAGCGTTAGGAGAGGAGTGCCTCAAGGGTCTATGAGCAAGGGATGGATCAGTGCTCTTAATCTCCTCACAAATGACTTACCAAACTGGTTACAAAACCACGCAACAATGTATGCAGATGACACAGTCATAACCTTCTCAGGCAGAAATACTGTTCAAAAATTATCTGGGACTAAATGAGAACAAATCTGTATAAATTGGCTTCACAACAGAAAATGAAAACCAAAACATACACCCTTTACCTGGTCTAGAACTAGCCGCCACAACTAAATGGCATTGTAATAGACTCTAAATTGTCCTAGACACCACATATAAAAGAGCTCTTCAATAGACTGTTGTCAAGCATATATGTTATCAGTAGGATACACCATGTGAGAAGCCTGGAAACAGCCTAGGTTGCCTATTTTGCACTGTTTGAAAGCCATCTAAGATATGACATAGTCATCTGGGAAGGGTCAGCAGACACTAATATGAAAAAAGTCTTAGTGCAACAAAAAAGAGCAATTAGGTGCTTAGCAAATATCCCACTTAAAGACAGCTGCAGAGAACATTTTACATGCCTTAAAATCCTTACTGCAAACTCCTTTTATATTCGAGAAGTAATTATGCATGCAGTCCCACACTCCAGCTAATATATCAAGACTTCCACTGCCAACACAGTACAAGACACGGATCAGACTTCTCCCTACCACAACACCACCTCAGTCTCTCCATGACTTAGCTTTTCTACAGGGGTGCCCTTTTCTTTAACCACCTTCCTAGGCACTTAAAAGCTCTAGAACCGCAGCACCTCAAAAGCCAATTGACTTGGTGGCTTCTGGAAAAGCCCTTCTACATGAAAGATGAATTCCTGAAGAATACAATAGCCTAGAGTAGTGTGTACCTATTTGTATTACATTTGACGCATGCACTATTCTCCACGAATATGTCAATAAAGCTTATTGTCAATTAAGATTCTCAATATTAATTCTGAAATAGCTTCGAAAATTATTATTATTATTATAGTGACATTAGTATTAAGTAGAGAATCATGACCATGGAAGGTTTATGTAAGGTTCAGTTGCCTCGTTTGACACCTAGAAGCATCGGTCCACCCATTAAATTAAGTCTTAATCAAATTGATTATCTTACACTAGCGAGTAAAGCTGTGGGTAGATGTTATGCACAAGTTACATGTTATGGTTTTATTCAATAAAATATTATTTTTACAAATAGAAATTGCCTCAGTGGTAATCAATGGTGCAACATGCTCAGCAAACAAATACAATCTTGGATGATATATTTACTTATTTTCGTATAATATACACTGAATATATTGTTTTATAAATGTGAAGATTTACATTTTGTTCATTCTTACACTATTAAGCACAAATATTTCTATGTAACCAATAAGTCTCAAAACAAATTGAGAGGAATGAATGAGTTTTTATTGATGGAGATCTATTAACTATTTGTATTTTTTCAATACAGATGTTAAGAGCAGTACCTAAATATTGGTAGAGATCTGTAAGTAGGTGTCTTGTGAACTCAGTGAAGGTAGCCCTACACTGCACCACCGATGAGTGGCAGATCTGAAAACTGACCACAATGCAGACATTTCAAGCACTGAGAAAACAGTGAAAAATTAATTCTTCTAGCTGAACTGGCTAGAGCAGAATTAGTCTGAAGGCAAAATATTGCTTTAAGAAGTTGGAGAACTTCTCCCCTGATTTACTACCAAAACTTGTAACCAAATTATTTTTAAATGATTCTACCTTTCAGAGAAACCAAACACTGACAATGGCAACAGTGTTATGTTTTAAAATTATTTTGAGTGATTTGAAAACAAAAATAATTTCTTAATTAAAATTTGGAAAATGAGTAATCTAAATTAAATTTCAATTAAAATGTATAGCAAGAAATTAGTGGATTATAAACTGATCGGTTTACATTCAGAACCTCCTTTGGAAATGAAAAATATATTGAATTAATAATAATTATTACAGATGCCCTGCAGCAGGGAGCTTCACAGTTTGAACAGCAAGCTGGTAAACTAAAGAGAAAATTCTGGCTGCAAAATTTAAAGGTATGGGTACAAAACCTATGACTTTCCACTTCATTGATGATGCTCTAAAGTAATTCTAGGGCCAGATTGGTCCTTAATCAACCCTCAAGTACTAGCATGGGGTGTTTGAAACACCCAAAACATTTTTGTACTTACAACATTGAATTTTTTCCATCATTCTACTGAGTATTTAAAACATTTTATCATAGTAAATTCCTTGAAAGTTTTTTTCTGATATGGAAAATCTTAATAAAATACCAAGCATACACAAAAAAAAAAACACAAAACATGCCCCCCCCCTTATAACCACTAACCATAAAAGCAAAATAGGTGTCCACTGCAATCCCAATTAAGCCTACAAATGCCGTCAACTTCCACCCAAGCCGGTCACCGTTTATTTAAGGTGGGCCCTCCACGCCACTATACCACACATTTGCAAGCCAAATTGGGATTGCTCATGGTCGGGATTCGAACCCTAGCACTTCCGAATGGCTAGAACGTTACGCTCGTCAGCGTAGCGCGTTAGCCACCACGGCCATCCAGTGCCTAGGAAAAGAAAGCGCTTATTTGGCTATAAAAGCATACTCTAGCGGCAAAGTAACGAACTCAAGCGTCAGAATAGGGAACTACAGAGTAGTTGATTTTAGCTAAAGACTCAATGATAATTTTTGACAGCGGTATATTGCATGCTGAAACAGTATTTAGCATCTTAAAACATTTTATCATAGTAAATTCCTTGAAAGTTTTTTTCTGATATGGAAAATGTGTTTGAAATATCTACAACAATTTGAAAAAATAAGGCATTCCCTTGAAGTTTTAATTAAAAAAATATATGTAAGCATGATTGATTATTAATCATTAATTGTATTTATATATTGACCCTGGATTATATGGTAATCATGGCTTATATGCAACCTTAGGTAACATAACTAGTAAAACCTGATTTCCAAGCAATTTTTGTTGAAACTAATGGGATTTTCGCTACATATAACAAAGCAGATAGAATATCTCGAAAATAAATGAATGAGCACATGTCAAAATGTATGTGTTTTATTGTGCAATATTTAAGCAACTGTAAAGTGTAAATGTAAATAAAATGATTTTAGTAAAGACGCAATGATAATGACAGCGGACCTTATTACACGCTTGAAAAACTTTATTTACATCAATAAAATTTATTTAATATACAAGGTGTTCATTAAAGTTGAGGACAAACTTTGAGGGACGATAGTACTCATCAGAATGAACAAAAAATATCCTGTAAACATATGTCGCCAAATCCTTTGTTTAGCCTCTAGACGCCATGTCCTATTTTTTTTTAAATTGTTATATTTTTTAAAAAAATTGGCTACCAAACTTTGCACACATCTTTTTTGACTAAAGAGAAAAACATTCTCAAAGTATCATTTTAGTTTGCTTTTATATTACCAAAATGGTGGCAGTTTAAATTTTTTAATTTTAAATAACGACAAAAATATCATAAAAACATCATAAATTATTAACAAGATATAACAAATATTGTCCTGTAATTTAAAGATGAGTGAAAAGTTTGGTTTCTGTAGCCTAAATAGTTTTTGAGATATAACGATTTTTGTAAAAAATACAAAATGGCATATACTGGCTAAACGAAAGATTTTTTCGACATAATTTCAAAGGACTTTTTTGTTTATTTTGATGAGTAGCCTACTACCATCCCTCGAAGTTTGTCCCCAATTATAATTAACTCTCTGTAAAATGAAGGAATTTATAAAATACAAAAAAAAATTGATAGAGGCAGTGCATGCAAATTTAATCTAAATCTTTGTTTTTATACACAATGATTCAGTACACAAGTACTCGAGGTGTCGTTGATATCCCGGCAACTTTCAAAGCTCGTGAGTCGTGACAGAACAACTCACGGCATACTGTAGTTTTAAGGTTCTGGGACCAATGGCAGGGTAGCCCACCCCCACAGTGAAGGAACACTAAAGTTATCTTCCTGGGGTGTTCTAAACAAACCTCGCGAGTACTTAAGGGTTATTAATACTATATATCATTACCTATATAGAAGGGTTAGTAATTATTTGAAATAGGCTGACGGCTCATCCACCATGAGTGTCACACTACTTCTTACTAAACATTTAAAGCCACCAGTCGAGCTTAAGAAGCAAGTTATAGTATATATTATTGAACACCATTTTCAATCTGCAATAATTTATCAAATAATGTAAACTCATCATTATAAACAACCTTTAAAATAAAGAAATATTTTATAACTTTTTTGGTTGCTAATTTTTAATATATCTATCCAGTATAATGAAATTACAACGGTGATAAAAAAAATAATTGATTTCATATAGCTTTTGCGATAGGATTTAAGTTTCATGGGCAATAAGTTTTCTCAGATAATTACATTTATTTAGTTCTCAACTGAATAAATTTCATCTGGTTATGTGTGTTTCTTACAATACGTGATGATATGTCCCTATCAGTACCTTATATGCTAATGATGAAGAATAAATACAATAATTGTTTGGATATCCTGTTATGATACATTGAACGGATATTAGCTAATTATTTATTATGTTATTGGCCAATCAAAAATCTGTGATTCATACCTTGACGCCATTTTTACACTTCATTTCCTTGCTAGTAACCTCACAGGGGACTGGGTAACTGGTATTACACTGTATTCTTGTGACTGAACATCTTGATTTTTTTTCCAGATGATGATCATCATGGGTGTCATTGGTTTAGTAATACTGGCCATCATCGTAGGTAAGTTCAACTAATCGAGCCCCACTATCTAGATCTGAGCATGACTGCACGGCGCAGAGAATCATTTCAAGACGGAATTGCTAACAACGCTGGTCTTAATAAAATCATCAACCGTATTACTAAAAAATTACTGAACTTTATTTCTGCAGTTTCGGTTTACGTAGGTCATACAACGACAGTATTGTTTCGTTTCCACCACTGACCTCCCGTTATTTACGAACTTTAAGAGTAATCCACAGTCGAAGTTACAACTAAAATGTTATTGAATACCGTTTCATCTGTAAATATTAAATTGTTTGTTCGATATATCACAGTAATTATGTAAATTGTACTACACATTGTATTTGTTTCCATTACTTAAAACTGTAGAGAACATACTGTACATACGTGTTAAGTTTCTTTTGAAAGTGTTTACACTTATCTTATATATAGTGAAAAATAGCTTATTGATGACTACTACATTAATTATTACAGTAGACTTCTGAGTGTGTCGTTGCTGTCGCTAATGCCAATGCATAGTTCTATCCTCTCCACACTCAACTGGGTTCAATCGTTAAGATCAGAGTTTATAACTATTTCAATTGATACTCTGGTTTTGAAATTAATTTAGTAAAGTATAACAAAATTCTAGTGTTCCTGAGTAATTTAATTCATTTTACATTCAGAATATTTCACTTATCTCACCTTACAGTATTTTAATCATTATATTTTGTGCTTATACTGCACATTGTATTGTTGCATGTGTAATGTTTGGGACTATTTATAGATTTATCGATAACGTATCTTGTGCTTGAATCATTCCTTTATAGTTACCATTGGATAAGTTTTGCTTTTCCAATTATATTTAAATATCTCAGTTGTTAAGATTGAGGTAACTGCTGCTTATGTAGTAATAGTTAACATTTTAAGCTATACTATTTTTATTCATTTTCTTGTTAATTTTAGGGAAACTCACTAGATAGGACTGATAAGTTTATAAATAGTTGAAAATTATTGTATTGGCCTTAGATTTAAACAAAATGGAATGTGAATTCTTCTAAAGTTCGTTATCAACTTAGTTTTAATTGGTAATTCAATTGGCTACTCTATAAGAATTCCAAAAATGAAATCTATAAAATACTTGTTATAGTTGATTGTAAATCTGTTGCTCGCTTTGCTGAGGACAGAGTATTCCCCTTTCATTAGCTGATAACACCAAAGGTATAGGAACAGGCGACACAGAGCCAGACAGTTAATGACAATATACGGCTAGATTTGGAAATGTATAATATCTTAAATGTACCTAACCTCCAATGTAAATATAAGTACGATATGGACAGGTCGAGAAAAGTAGATCTAGCAGGCTTCTTCTGCTGCTTCTCATGTTATAATCTTAGATTGTTTTGTGTGATGAGCCCGCGCGACATTAGAGATAGTATTTATCATTGTCATTTAAGTTTTGTTAATGATGAAATATATTTATTTTAAATATAATTAAATGTATGTTTAAATTTAATATATTTACTATATATACATTGTATTGTTGGGCATATGATATGTAAAGGATAGAGAGAGAAAATATTGAGTGATTGTAAAATTAATGTAGGCCTACAGACACCTTTTGTCCCATGACATTATGTTACCAGAAATGTGTAAGTCTTAGAAGTGTTTTAATGAAATAAAACACGTTTTGCGACAAAATCCCCATTTTTATGTATTCAGTTCTTCATAAGTAGATTATCTTACATATCCATAACCAAGTTTACATAGATTATAGATTTTTATTTAAAAAAAGGATCAAAGTTAGTTTAACAATTAAATGCCACTATGGTTAAAGGTCATCCTTAAATTAATACCATCAACTTACCCACAAATTATAAATAAACAACACATTAGATATTAAAATGATATCTAATGGTAAAAAACCTCATAAAAATCTGTTTTCTTTAATTTTCAAAGGCAATATAAATTAAAATTTTTTTTCCTGTTAGTGAAAAAACTAATTTTACTAAATGTCTTGTGACTCACAGACAGTTACTCCCACAAAATAACGCTAAGTTACCACACTGGTGTTTAATAGATAAAATATTATAATTAACAATTACTTTACATCCATTGGAACTCAAATCAGGTGACCACTTTCATATTACTTATTTTTTAAATTTTTTAGACAAAATACTGCATACAATTCTATATAAAATTTAGTATTAGAATATTTTATGCAATCTCCTCAGGAAACCTTTTAGAAACAATATAAGAGGAGTGTTTTTATGTTTCTATGTTTATCATTATGAAAAATCACAGTAAATCTTTAGTACATGCACATTACAAATTAAAATAAAGAAAACTGCGGTTTTTATGGTATATGCAGCGATATGTCGGCAATAAGTCAAAGATTAACATTTTTAAAATTGACAGTTCATTAACAACTTAACAATTCATTAATACTTCATAGCTCTTAGAGGATTTGTTCTTAACCTTTAATTAGAATCCACCCTAAGTGCCACTTTTAGGATCAGTTCTGAGGGTTGTACTGTACTAGGTTTTATGCACATAAGTTATTACATTCACATCACTGAGAATGGTTATGCTTTACTTTGCTACATCATAGGTAAACTATTGCAATTCATTCTGCTTTGGCTGAGGTCATTCAAAGCATGAGGCAGTTATTGATAAGTTAATTATTATTGTTTAATAAAAAGTTTAACACAACAAACAGGATGTTTTGTTTGTATAGGTAAGTCTCTTTCTTTCATTAACACTTTTTTAAAGCCAAAAGAAGGACTCTTGATGGACTGCAAACCAATGCTCGATGATGCAGTAGAGCCTCCAAAACTGCACTTTACGTTACATGCTATATATTACGCAAATTTGAATTACATTATGTAATTCGGTTATGTTATAAAACAATGTTTGTGATCAAATTAACCAGCATTAGATTTTAATCACCATAACAAAATTAAAACATACTTCAGTATACTTTTGGTATTGACAATCTTTGATAAATAAAAACTTATATTTTAATGAAATAAATCCTTATTAGTAAAGACAAATCGCATACTAATGTTACGACGACTGGTTCTAATGTTATATATGCTAAATTTGATGGTTCGTACAAGATCCAGATTCTACAAGATTCTTCAACTGGCTATATTTTTATTTTCTGTTTAGCATACTTTATATAGTAAACACACATAATTTAATTGTTTTTACAAATAAAAAAATAACATGTCTCAGGCTAAATTTCTGTCCTGAGAAAGTGCATTGATAACATACTAACTGATAATATAATGACTTTCTTAGTCAACATTTTGTGGTTCTACTTCTTGTAGGTTATTAAAAATACATAGACAGACAGTTAAATTTTAAATATAATTCTGAGCTCTAAGATCAGATTGAAATGTACACACATTTTTGAGGCTCTACTGCGAGATAGGCACAGGTTAAAGCACAGTATATATGATATTTTTGGCATGATTTATTGTCATGGTTCATACACACTATTTTTATTTTTATCTAAACAAGTCTTCTCAAAATAAGAAAGACACAAATTCAATTATCATCACTCCCACAGACTCTAATAGAATTGAGAAACAAATTTCATATAAATTGTCAAACTTTACAATGCACTCATATTTTAATCATATAAAAAAGAATTATATAAGTGTATGTTATTAACTATTTTAACACACTCCCTATTCTCAATATAGTTTACTCAAAATTAATTCATTTAATGATTTTTAGAATATTATGAGATTTGAAAAAAGATTTGAATAATACACAGGAGACGCAATTACCATATTAAAATTAAGTCATTTGAAACATTTTCTTTCAAATACTAATTTGTAAAGCTATTGTGTAATGTTGTCCCTTTACAAAGATCGTAAAATTTACACACTACTTGGCTAGTTTGATTAGGAGGCACAAAGTGAGTCATATGGTCATAAGTCAATATGTTGGTTATTTATTGTGGGATCATTGAGAGTTTAACCTTTTCAAGAGTGTGCTAGATATACAACATTTGAGTAAGGAGTAAGGACATCATATGATGTCCTTACTAAAATAAAAACAAAGAAATATTTTAATAATAGTTAAAAGAAGATTTTTTTATGATGCCTACACTTATTTGTATGAAACAAACAAGATATTGTAATTTTTTATATTTTCACTCTTTTAGTAATATTATTATATAGTATTTTAGATTTTCGACATTAGGCCTACCTATTCCTCAAGGCAAATCTAAATTGGAAGTCATATGAGGTTCACACTCCTGAAAGGTTTAATATGTATTTTTCAATTTTATGACAACAAATTTGATTAAACCACTTCCAGTATTGAATATTTGAAAGTAGAATTCATTCAATAATATAAAGCAATTTTAAAAATTAGACAATTATTTTTTCACACTTGAAATTCAAAGGTTACAAAATACAAAATAGATATGCAGTGGTGTAGTGGAGCCGGAGCGGTCCGGAGCGCCGCTCCGGCACAGCTTTTAGAGACGGAGCGGCGCTCCGGCACAGCTCGTGCAGCCGAAACTTAGATTTTTATACTTTTACTTTGCCTTTTTATAGAGAGTGGTAGGTAAGTGAGTCGCTCGCATCATTTCATGATCAACACGCAATATCGAGGCAATTTTAGGCGTTTTACATTAACCCTAACCTAACCCCAACAACATCGTAATACCAGAATCAGACACTAGGGCTTACTTGAAGACCATATATCTTTTTATAGTATCTAGTTTTTTAATTCAAAAATATATTTATTTTTTAAACAGCCTAAGGCTGATTAAGAAATGTTGAGATTATTTGTATTTTCAGACTTCAACCATTTAAATCCTATTCATTTTAATCTCAGTCTAAAATATTTATTTCAACACACCCTCTTCCTACAGAACAGCCTTTAATTTCGATGAAGTTACAAAATAAAATTTGAGGATTTTCCTCCGTATTATGTGGTGGGTAAACTCATCTACAAATATGTTCTTCTTTCTTGACCTGCACTCGTCAGTTTGCGTTGAAAAAGAAAGCGAACCGTTACTAAAAAGCGACCGCCTGCCTTCGACTGCAATACTTTGCATGAATACAACAAATATCCCAGGAGCATCATTAGTCGCTTTAGCAAAATTAAACTTCGGTTTATGTAATTCTTTTTTAAATAGATAAATTCATTGTACACAATTCCACGCAATGACCTTCCTGAGGAACTTGCAGACTTTGACTACCCATTACCACCCCCCAAAGAGTAATGATGGCCCTTCTTGGAAGGACCGCTCCGGCACAGCTTTTTTTAGCACTACACCACTGTAGATATGTATATATAAAAGTATAGTCAATAAACTCTAAGCCTACTGTTTAACAGAATAGATTATTGCCACTAATTTAGCATTTTAGAGCACATTTATAATCACAAATTTAATTTTACACAAAGTTGTGTTTAAAGTACCTATTGAAACAAAATTATATTTTACTTATAATTAGGAGTATTGTGTAGAAATATGCTTTTACAAGACTTGTCTTTCTGATTCAATTTGTTAAAAACAATACTGCAAACAATACTTGTTGAATGACACTGTAGAACAGTTACCATCTCACAAAATAAAAATGTTGCATAACACCATAATATGGCACCTCGTTGACTTTAACGGGACAGGCATATGCTGGAGGTCCATTGAGATGAGCAGTTGATGCATTTAAAAAATATAAAATAAACAATGAAAATACCTAAAAACAAAAGTGATAACAATCACTTATGTAATTATTTGGGTTTAAAATTATGTCCGATTTTTATAATTAAAATAAATATCATTAAAACCATTATTCACTGATAAAAATTATATACTTTACCAACATAACTATTTAATATAAATCTAAAACAATTAATACTGATGTTAGGTTAGATCAGAATATATTTTTTTAACCTGATGATTATAATTGTGTGAAAACACATCATCATCATTAAGAATATTTGCATGGTTTTTCTCAGCATTTTCACAATTTCTATTGTTTGAGTACTTTAAGAACAGCTGCTTGATGTGGATGAGGAAAGGTTTGCTGGAGATATGAAAGGTGAGTTTAAAAATTCAATAGTTCAAACTAGTTATCTAGCTAGACTAGTGGGTTAGAGCATGCAACTGAGCTTACAACAAAATAATTTACACTGCATGTTGTAACATTTTAGGCATTTTCATTCAATCCACAGTCAACACAGTTTCACGTTCTACATCAATAAATGATTTTTATTTTCATAAATCTGCCTGCATTAAAATTAACATTTGATTATAATCATTAACCTGTAGAAATATTAATTGTTTACACAGTGGGTGTTTTCAGCTTTATTTTGATAATGGACTTTACATAATTTCTGTATGAGCTTTATTCAACTAAAATTGCTAAATAGTCAAAATTGAATCCTACTATACATAAGAAGACTGAACTATTTTAAATTTAACTAGTCAGTAACGCATACAATACATCTGTAAGATATTATCCGCAAAGACTAAGTTTTACAAAAGGTTTCTGTAATATGAGATTACTATGGTTTTTTTTTTAAATTGACTGTTGGATTGGTTTAGTAAATTATATATTCAAATTGTTACAAATAAACAAGTGACAAATACTCATATTAGTTGTATGTAAGTAGCCATTAGCTGCGCAACTTGCAACAAAGAAAAATCATCACTACACCACAACACCAAACAGCTGAGTGAGCTTTAAATGTGTAGTTATCGGGAAACTTGTTGTCTATCTGTTACATATGTAACAGAAAGAAAAACAGTATTTGCCGATATCATGGTGGGATTGGATACAGAGTGTAATCAAGGTGAGGTATCAGTGGTGCCAACTAAAACGTTATGATTACTCATCTTTGTTAGGTACAGTATGTAATGTGCAACATATAATTATTGCTTTTATAAAGAATCTCCAATATATAATATTTATACTGGTACCAACATGGATGGATTTAAGGAGGTAATGAGAGGGCTTTGCCTCTCAAAGCTTTTTGGTAAATATATATTTTTATTGTTAGTAGTAGTTGTCAAAATTGAGTTTTACAATTCGTAAGGTTTACAAACATTGCCTTGCCTGCCTTACATATAAACTAATTACAAATTATATTTAGAGTTAAAAATAAAAAATAATTTTTGGTACAATGATAAAGATTATAAAACTTTTGTCGCTTTATTATCAAAGTCGCTATTATTACCAACTCTCTAAATCGTTATTTGCTTAATCTGAAATTTTCTTCTTTACCTCTTCAAGAAAAATGTACTTCCAATAACATAAAAATAACTTTTTGCTTGTGTTTTTCAAAAGTTTCCCGGACCTCCTTCAATAAAGGGGTATTCAATACCCCCAAAACGTTATTCCCCAACAAATGACCTCTTACTCCGTCCATGGGTACCAAGTATATAATTGTTTCCATTATGCAGGGCACGATACTGGGTCAATCTGGTAAATTTTTATTTTTTTTCATCTGAGTAAATGTTTCCTTAATTTTACACTCTGTATCCAATAGTTTTTCTGTGTTTAGTATCAATTAATCTAGTGTTTAAATTGGCATTGATTTTTTTCAGCCAAATTCATGCCAGAGGAGAAACAGCAGCCCCAGATGATGATGTATCCTCCAAATATGCAGATGCCCCCACAAATGCCCCCGGCACAGCCTGCCCCCGCTGCCTCCAATGCTGCCCCCGCCGCATCCTCCCATCACTAAACTCTCACCGCATCACTATGTTCCACTTCTCATTTAGTTAGATCCGTTAAGTTTTTTACTTTACTCGGTACCTCCTCAATAATGAAAGCTATATCTTTTAGCCTTTATACGAAGAGGAGTTAAAAGTATTTCCAATTTAAAGTGGAATCCACCTAACAACTTGAGCATAGCAGGAGAATTTCCTTAAGTTATACTATAAGTGTCATTATATAAATTTTAAATTAATTTAAACTCAACTTCAATTACGGACAGATTTATTTAGAAAAGAATAAATGCTTGCTATTTTGACTTTATTCCTTATATTGCTAATTTGACCTATTTAGTTCAAAAACAATTTCAGGGTCATAATTTTTGCAGAGATGTAAATATATCTAGATAGCCTAATAGTTTTTGATCCATACAGCTTAATTATCTCATTACACAAGTATTGACTATATAGTAAGTTCATTAGAAACTTGAAAAGCACTAATGAGAGTTTATTTAAGAGTCTTTTACATGTAGATCCTTAATGATATGTTAACCTGTACAATACTTTTGTATATTTTAAATTATGAATGCCTTAACCATCCATCGCTGTTTAGTGTAACTATTCAATTGTAAAATAATAATTATAACATATAGAAAACCAATAACATGTTAGTTAATTGTTTACAAAATTTAAATATTTATAGAAAATTTCTCGGTGAAGAAAAAAATAATATTAATTTAGTGTTTAAAAACTATAAATGTGCTTTTGAGTGTGGTACTACATGGCTTTACATAGAAAAATGTACAAATACAATTTTGTCACCTATCCTCAATTTTTGTTAGGAATGTGAATAGGTAACAGAAAAACATATTAAATGTGTTACTATAACTATAGAAAACTATTGTTTATTTTCATCATAAATTTATATTTTATGTTATACATAAATTAAAATGTTCATTAAACTGGAGTATTTTAATTTGTAATTCCTACTATTCATTTTAGCAAATTTCCCACAGGGAAGAAGCTATTACCGTAGGTCTCATAATAAGCCTGGGGCCATGTTATTTTTTTATTTTCAGGTGACCAGAGACCAAAAACAATAATCGTTAAAATTTATACATACATACATATATATATATATATATGTATATATACATATGTATATATGTGTGTGTATGTGTCAGTGAACACGGTAATTCTTGTAAAAATGGTCCAATCGAGAACAAATTTGGTAGAGACATGTATTCCTACATTTGATTGGGCGAGTTTGTAAACCAGACACATCCGTCCATCGGAACAGGTTGTTTGAGGGAGTTTTTGTACTAAAAATAGTTTTTTTGCGTTTTTCATATGTAATTAAATAAAGTTTACTTTTATCTTCCACAATTAGAATCAGCTTAAATAACTACATAATTTAGTTTCTTAAAGTTTTTCTCTATCTCCAACGGTTACAGAGATATTAAAAAATCTATATACAGTATATTGTACCTTATTTCGGGGCTCCAATGTTTATCTTATGGAGGATAAGGAAAAGTTAATATTTCACTTATCAATCTATATTTTGAACTTGATATTTTGCTTCATGTGGTTGAGACCCATGCATTTATGCTTTAAAATCATAGTTTATGTGTTTATCATCGCAGCTAACCTGCATACTGTTTTCCCATGTTAATCATATAGAGAATAGGCAAACTCCTTTATTTATGGACAGATGTTGAAGAAACTTGGTATACATGGTCAAAATAAAATTTTTTTTAATGCTAGAAATGCCTACTCTCAGTGTTCCTCACAGCAGCCAACCTGCATACTCTTTCCCATGTTAATCTTATGGCGAATAGGTATACTCTCTTATTTATTACAGATATTAATCTAACCTGTTATATATTATTATTGATTTGGAAATTCGCTGAGTATGCAGGTCTTCTGCGACAGGGGTATTTATTTTTATAAGAGATAATTCCTATTCCAAACAATGAATGACAATTAACAAAGACAAAGGAGACAAAAGAAACATAGAACATCATAATAAATGTATATTTTATGAAAATAATTGTCACATTTATATTTTCTATTGGTAAATTTTCAACAAGATTTACTGTACCTACTTCATACACTAATTTTGTGATATATTGACTTAGAGTAAAGATTCAAAATGTGAAATATGTTTTTGTGCTGATTAATGGTATGATTACAGTTTTTACTTTCTCCCCTTGTTTTTTGAATTTGAATTGAGTGTGGATATATCCTGTTTGAGGCTCCCTGAGTCCAAAAAAGTGGTTTTCGGACTGTGTCTGTCTATCTGTCTAACTGTACAGATCCCGAGACCACTCTGATAATTTGATTTTCATGAAATTAATTACACAGGGGAACTTTGGCCATATCTCCAGACCATTTTTAATTTTAGACTTTTTCCTTTTTTTCTCCGAAAAAACATAAAAAAATGAGAAATGAGAAATGCAAATTTTTCCAAATCCAACGGTTTTGGTTAAAATTTCATGGTTCTTTATTAAAGTTTCAATTAATATGACACCACCTGTAGTCTATAAAAGTAATGGTTCAAAGATAATAGGTTTTTAAATGTAAATATAAAATATTTTTTTAAATTTGTTCTCAAAACAATAGTTATACATAATAATTTGACTACTGTATCACCATTAAAACCAGCTTAAAAAAACATAATAATATTTTAAATTATTACTATATGACTAACGGTTCCAGAGAAAATTTAAATTTAATGTCCGTGGTGAATTAAAGACATCGCCTACAAGTGCCCCAAGTTATTCCTAAGGAGAATAATAAAAAATAAATTTCCACCTCATTTTGGCCTACCTCAAGTAAACCTTGGGAGAGGATGCACATTGATTTTGCAGGGCCATTCTGGAACAGTATGTGGTTGATCACTGTTGATGCATACTCAAAATTTCCTTTTGTCATCAAAATGAACAATACTACAAGTGAATCAACTATCCGTGCATTGCGTCAAATATTTTTAATGGAAGGACCACCGGATACTCTTGTATCTGACAATGGTACACAATTTACATCGACTGTTTTCAAAAATTTCTGTCTCAAAGCAGGAATATCACATTTGACAACTGCTCCATTTCACCCCTCCTCGAACGGCGAAGCGGAACGTTTTGTAAGGACTTTTAAAGAAGCCATGTAAAAGTCGTGGCTGGATAACAAAAATGTACAAGATGCTCTGAATACAGTTTTGTTTACTTATCGTACCAATCCAAATCCTAGCAAAGGCAAATCTCCAGCAGATATTATCCGAGTTGACGTTATGGCCGAGGCCGCAATAACCAAGTTGCACTGTAATTCAAAATAAATATCTATTGTTCAGATCCTAAATAGGGTAACAATGTTGATTTTTCAATTTTTTTGTTAGTGATTTAATACATTTTTGCTGGTTAAAAATGACGATTCCAACGTTGAACTTAGCCTTTATTTCTGTTAGAGAAAACTTATTGTATGCTCTCCCAAAATTAAAAAATTAAATTGGATTATTTGTATATATTTATATTGGATTATTTATAAGAGATGTGACCTTCACTAGCTGAGTTTTTATCACTAAACAGAAATGTATTATAAGAAATGGCAATAATTACTCTGACGACTAGCCCAAGTTTTTGCGATCGCTGACAATTATATTTCTGAAGTCATCATCTTGACGTTTCACATACTTGACTTAAACATTTCTAACAATAACTGAATATTCAGGTCTACTTTCACAGAGGAAGGGACCACAGCTACTGTATTATCTCATACCCTTATACTTTAGATTTTTCTTCTTCTATTACGACTTTATGTAACAATGGTATGTATTAACTTCATTGTTTATTGATTTTAATGGGGTTTTTAATAAGAACTCGAGAGAATATTAGTCTTAAACATTGGTGTGATTTTAAGGAGACATACATTTATTTTATAAAAATTGTTAAAAAGTTCTTCTACTTGAAATTAAGTTAATTATTTAAAATTATATTTATAATATTAGTATGAATCCAACTTCATTCCAAAGAAATGTTATAAATGATCTTTATCGTTATCATTTGATATATATATATATTATTCATTGTAATCAATAATTGTCATTACACGAAGGTAGTACCTCCCAATATATATTACCATAAAGTTTATCAATTAATCTAAAACTTATTAAGGTAAAATAAAACCCATGGTAAACCAAAAAAGTAAAAAATAGCAAAAGTAGAAAAAGTTTTATTTTTCTAACTTCAGTATAGGTAACCACTAGATTTAGACTTAAAATGTCCAAATACTTTCTACAAGGTCAGATAAAAGTTTCCATTTTTATTATTTTTATATTACGTTAGCATTTTATTAACACATAATATAAAGCATTATGTGCTATGGTGTGTAGTCATGAGAAGTACCTACTCAACAAAATTTCTATGCTGTCTCTAAATTATTTGTGAAGAAACTTAAATATTGTATTTAGTTATGATAGAAAACGAAATTTACATAAGGGACTTTATTTGCCTGGCCACAGGTAGTATAAAAAGTAAATACTAATCCTGAATATTTGGTTTTGCAAGTTAGTTTAAACATCTGTTATGTAATCCATTATACAATTATTATAGAGATAATATTTCATTAAAAAGTAAGCAAAATTCGTAAAAATAAATAACAAATAATCTTTAAATTGAGAAATGATAATACTGTACAAGTTTTCAATTATGTTAAAAATACTAATGAAAAAAATAACTTTTTATATGAAATATTTAGATTTTCATCAATTAAGATTTAGATTATTCCATTTTAATTACCACTTAAAATGTTTGTTTTTGCTTAAAAGATATTTGACTTTCTAATATCTTATCTCCATCATCTGTTGTCTGATGTAAGTCAAGAATGATTTTATTTACTGAGTAAATCTTAATCGGCTCAGTAATTGAGCCATTCTACCATCAGCAGTTTCATAAGTTGAGATACATGCATTTTAAATTGTTTTTACTTGAATTAAATATAGGATATTTCTATTAAATAACAGTATGAATAGAGTAAACAAAATCTAATTAGTTGTTTTGTGTCCCTCTAAATCCAAATAAATTGAGGCAATGTGTGAATGGTATTTAAATAGATACTAGAATGTTTTATTTTTCATTTCTAGTGTTTTATTCAAATTTAAGTAATAAAGGTGAATGTTTTATAATTTGAAAATTGTTATATTTAAATCTAATGGTTTTAATTTACCTTATCGTCAGCAGCTCAAATGGTCACTTTTTACGTAACACTTGTTATATTTAGTATTTTTCGGGGGTTTTATGCGACTTCCAAAAGTTGATTTTTATCTACTTGTATTTTCTTTTCTTCTGTTACAATTCAAAATGAATGCATTCTATGACTTATTACTAAAACTATTTTCCATCTAAATAAATAGTTAAAATTAATTTTTCTATTTTAACACATGTTAAAAATGTAATTTATAAAATACGCAAAACCATTCTATGTTGTACAGTACACACTTATGTTGTAGCGAATTTCCTGTAAGAAATTAACGTGGTCGTCAGAAGAGGACCTAGGCACAGGATTAAATTTTTTTCATTTGAAGTCCCCAAGAGAAACTAATTTAACTGCATTAATTAATTATTTTCACCTACTTATTGACAAAAATTCAAATTAGGCATTTTAGGTTTATAATTAGGTTCTTGTGATGTGATGTATTACAAAAGGTGGTGATGTTTTGAGGAAGCCTCGCTGATAAAGTGCAAGGTCTGAAATAATAATGTATCCTCCCTCAAATTAGACTAGTGCCACCCATGTGCTGGTCATTACATAAGCTTGTGTGCTATAATAATTTTAAGCTCCAAATATTAAACAATGACAAAAAAGTTTTGAGCTGTCATGACTTTCAAATAGGAGCTCAGGAGCATAGGAAATTCAGCTCCTTAGAGGTCAGGAAATGTGGATATTTATGAGCTGTGCTGAGTGATATTCGCTTGTGTGGATTAAAGTCAGCAATATTGAATACTAAGTTCATTCATAAAGACCATACACAAAATTAGACCTGTCATCCAGCTACTGTAGCTGCAGTTCACGAACTGTGGATAGTTGTGAGCGATGTTTGGTGGGCAGTGATATCTAGTGTGGATTAACGTCCGCACCATTGAATCAACAAAGACCATCTTCATAATTAGACCAGTTCGTAATTCAGAGGCAGTGGTTCGGACTCCAAGTTAAATTGTAGGTCCCTTAAATATTCCATTGACTGTTGGGCTTTTAATTAACAGTTCTGTCTAAGGAATATGTCAGCCTTAAACAGTAACAAGACTACAAGGTCCCGCCATAATCATCTTACACTTATTTCTCATTCATGCTAGGCTTTAAACCAGGGTTGGTCACTATTTCAGAAAGTTAATATTAAAATTGTTAAAAGGGAAACTATTGATAAGATTAACTAGAACAATAGAATTCACAAACACACGATATGCCTGCTATACCGATTTCGTTAATTGTGTTGGTTCATTTCCCAGGGTGGTAAAAATGTATGTGCACCTTACAAGAATACATACATAATATATATAGATAGGTAAACATGTAGATAGAGTATATCACATAGGCGATCTTACAAACGGTTTGACGCTTATCAAATTCTGTATTAAATAGATAAGGGAATCTCCCGCAGCAGTCATCAGCTCATATCAGCTGACGGCGGATTAGTGGTTCCCGAAGACGCCGACAGGTGGCAGCTCTCTTCCGTTGCTGAAACAGCAGTTTTCTCGAGTTCGGATCTGTTGATCAGTTGTTTGTTCCGTTCCGTTTTGCGCGCCCGGGTTTCGATTGTTAAATGTGCATTTTTCGCAATTTATGAAATAAACACCCCTAAACATGTCCAACGGAAGATTGAACATTCACCATGAATACCAGACGACTCTTGTAAGTAAACGTTTACTTCGTTACTAAACCAAAAAAATTTTTATATCATAAACATAACCTCAAACTTTCACAACAAGTTAATTGTTGATGTTTTTAGGTTTTATTAATGTTGAGTATGTGCATCTTTGAACAATTTACTTAATTTCTTAGGAAAAAATTAATATTCCTTTACTAAATTCTGATATTACGTATAGCTTCTGAATCAGAATACTGTCGTCGGTCTTAATTTTAGGAAAATAAATCTACAAACTTATAAGTAACTTAGAATAAAGCCGAATTTTGACGGTCGGTGGGTTTAATACACTCGAACTTTGATCAGTTCTCAAGTTCATTACGATAAAATCTTAACAGCGTCAGGATGTCAGTATTTGTTTGGGTGGAAATACACTATAGAGCTGCTGATAGATTTGAATTTGTGGTCAATACATTACTGTTTTCATCTTGGAATCAGTGTTGTCATCACTTGCTCAGTGCTGGAGCCTCACTAGTATATATAATTGAGTTTACGATCATAAAACTGAATATACAAGAAAAATGTCTGAATGAATTAATTTGAAAGATAAGAAACAATTTTTATGTCACCCTTTTATAATCAATTAGTAAAATTGTGATATAATTTGAGTGAGTTGAATATGTCAACTTAATTATATAATTTAAAAAACAGCTTGATTTAGACACTAATTAATATAGTATTGGATTCAAACAAGTAATCTATCCCAAACACTCTCGTTTGTCTATCATTACTTTAACTACATAATAAACTATAATGGGCCCAAAAAGTCTCGGAAACCCATAAATCTAATTGATACATATATATCGGGGCCTACCCATATATACTCCTACGAAATAAAACCTACCTTGAACAAACATTTTTCTCTTGAAGATAATAATTAGGTTCACGTTTCAGTGACTGTTATCATATCCGGAAGAAGATTCAGAGCAATAATCAACATTATAAATCAGTATTAAAGTATTAAAAAGTAAATGGTAGGCTACTGAGTGAAGGATTTCGATTTCGCCTTGTCTTATGTAGGCCTATTCAAGTAATATTCACTCAAATGTTCTGTTTTGAACTGTAGCGACCAGCATGAACTCCCCTGGAACTTCTCCAGGGAGTCTCAGACTATTCAGCTTGGCTAGGTTCCACGATCGTATTTCCTTATGAATAGAGCCACGTCGCTACGGTTTTTTGTCACCGGTCACTTTGTATAGGACCGGAGCTATTATTTGGGGCTGCATCCTGCAAGGGAACGCAGCTCCTCCCGTCATAACGCAACGCCTCACTGTGCGAACCACGATGCAAAGTTGATTTTGCCACCTTGTCAGGTGCTTGTTGTTATGGGGTTGCATGTATGTTTTAATATACTGTAGCCAACCGGGAACGAAGCAAACAAAAATATTTATTGCGGAACACCCCTTTGTACTAATTTTGTAAAAATATTTTATGTAATTCATCAATATGTTTCCTAAGTTACAAAAACCAACTTGGTCCAACGACGCCTATGTTCTTAATGAAAAACTTGTCTACCCTAACAGCAAGCCTTTTGCTTGTCGTAAATCAAATTTCTGGTTTAGGTTATAAGCAAAAACATTTCAAAAGGTCTCTTAGATTTATGGTAATTTGGTCACATATTTGTCATTGTAAGCCGTTTGTTTTACATTGTTGTTATCGAAAATGTGTAGCGCATAACGAACAAATAAACTTGCCAGCATAAAAAAAGAAAATATTAAGTGTGTTATGGTAAATTATTTTAGAGATTTTCAAGTACAGTACAGTTATGGAGACCATGAATATTTCTCATACTATAGTATTTCAATGAGCTAATTAATTGTGAAGAAACGTTTAATACCGTCTAATACCGTACAGAGTGCTATTGAAAATTGATTTAGTTTATTCAGGAATTTAGGAGAACATTTTTATTGGCGTTCCATGCATAATTATGTGCGACAATAATATGAATACATAGACAGGAACAATCGCCAATAGCTATTGTCGGTTCGGAGCGCCGCACGGTTGTATCAGTTATCATGCAGCAGAATTCTATTAATTTTCAGGCTGACAAACCGTTTAGCTGACAATCATATCAGCTGATGGGCGAGGCTAAGATAAAATAAGTCCTATGTTTGGTGCTTGAGATTTCAAGTGGTAGATTTGTTATCTAGGTCTTCAATGTTCGGTTCAAAACGAATTAAGTGGTTTTATATTGAGACATTGTTTGATTGCTGAAGTTACTAATTAACGTTCCAAGATTGCAAAATTATCCGAATAATTGTTAGTGCATTTAGTTTATTTAGTTTAAATGGTTAATTAATGTGTTCATTGTTGCCATTAATGCATGTAGCGCTTTCAACATATTTACAGTTATAAACGAAAATATTCTTACAACACTTTTGAGCTTGAAAAAAATAAATATCTTACTGCAGTAGTGAATTCGTTTAAATAAACTAAATATAAATCCGGTCAAACTAAAAAAATGTGTTTGCGTAAATTATGTTTGCGACGGAAATTCTGTTTCAGCGTAGAAATTGTTTAACTACATCAGTCTAAGAAGTTATTTACTGTAGTTATTTATCATAGTATTCAATAACGGTTACAAGGTGAAATGGGTTTGTTTTAGTTTTCCTCGTTTAAAAACTATGTTCGTTATATCTGTAGATAAAATGGCATAATCATGGGTCTTACTGTACTGTACATAGCAACTTTCACGTTCGTTTTTTAATTAAAAAGCTTCATAATACATGTTTTGCACTGTTTATTAAATTACAAAATACAGTATATTGCTTTTAGGATAATAATTGTGTACATATTAATTCATAGAGAGGCACCTATCCACTCTGGTGGGTATTGTAAGGTAACTATGAGTGAAAGGAGATTTCACCCATAGACTAGATTGATGTGATAGGAGATTTTAATCACAGAAAAATTTGAAAGGTTATTTAAAATACAAATGATCACTATTTGTTCAAAACGCCGAATAGCCGAAAATAACAGTTACAGAATGTTCCTGTGACAAGTTAAGCTTTTATTTTTTAGTCATTTCGTTTTATATAACATAAAGTACGACTATAGTGGGCCTATTGTTTATTTGGCGAAGAGGTACCGTTGGAATTGAAATTCAAAGGAGGTAATGGAATGTCAATAGAAAGGATTATTACTATTTTAGTATTATGAGGTACACATAATATTTGGGGGTTTACTATATTGTAACGTAGTTAAACGATTCCTTAAGTTATGCTAATCTTCACTACTTGGCCTGTGCCTGTGATAGAACCATCACTCCCTTTAAGTGTAGGGGTCGTATAGCATTTCTAAGTTCAAATAATGTTCAAGCCAGGTTTTTGTATGCATTTCAATGTATTGCATGCGGCTTTTTTTATTACCTATATTCCGAGATCTCCAATTCTTTTACCCAGTGACGACTTAATAATATAAACAATATAGAAAAACATTTAGGGACTCGTGGATTCATCCAGTTTTACCATTAAGTTATCATTAAACTTTAAAATTATGCGTTTTGAATTTATACGTATTTTAAGTAAATTGGAACAGCAAAAAGTTGAATTGTAACGAAAATCGTTTATTGCTTTAAGCCAGAATTGAACACATCGCCTTATTAGATTAGATTGGATTACCATTTAAAATGGTGACCTACCCAGCTAGGTACTTTAAACCAAGTTTGAAAGGAAATAAGTGTAAGATGATTTAGCGTGATCTTGTAGTCTTGTTACCGACTAAGGCTGACATTTCCCTTAGCCAGGTCGGTTAGTTAATAGCCCAATAGTCAATGGCATATCTAAGAGACCTACAGTTTAACGAGGGTTCCGAAAGAATTTTTCCTCTGAACGAATTGGTCTAATTATGAGTATGATCTTTGCGGATGAACGTAGTATTCAATAGTGCGGACGTTAATCCCACCAGAGAACATTACATCCACCGACCATTGCGCATAACTATCCACAATTTGTGACCTACAAGAAGTTGTATTACAAGATATCATTAGACATGTTTTCCCTTCCTAGCTTTCCTAGGTTATTAGGCTAAAGACAAATACTTCAGCAATTTAACAACTAATGACTAATTCGATACGGTATTGGAGGATATATTTTATCACTGTGAAAAAAGTAGGTTGAAAAAGCAAGGTTGCTGGTAGGGTTGGCCAGTGAGCAGTGAGGGTTATCAGCTTAGCGGGTATCGCGGGGACCGCAGACCTCCTCGGCGCAGACCCATGCGAAACATGCAGAGATGCGAATGTATCGCCAGTGCTCCAGCCATGCGCTCCCGCAGGTTTGTAACTACATTACTTAAACGTGACGTCATAGGGCGAACAGTGACGTCACAGATTCGTAACATACTGAATCTACCCATTCCACTTATTTTTTCGAGAGTAATTTTTATTACAATTCCATTAAACTGTTCAATGCCCTTCCACCTCGGTTGAAGACTGAGGATATGACTAAAGTTAAGAGAGGGCTAATGCAATATGATAAGTGGAACCTTCTACAGCGTCAGTAACAATAACTCGAATGCTGTTGTTAGGCTTAACTGGTTGTAGTTGGATTTTAGTTTAAGTGTTATTTTTTCAATATTATTTATTTATATGATTTGACTAATGGAAATTTCGTTAGTAAAATTCACGAATGACTGATGACAGGGTGAAACGTCCCGTCACTGAGGACGCGAAAAAGGAAATTGAAAAATTTACAATTTTTTTGTAAATTCATACTTCCTAGTTTACCATCGTTAAAGAATACAATTCGGAATCCTCGGCGTCATTCACATATTTACATTTTTAGGATTTACTAATTTCCAGCGATATATGTAATTTATTCTATAGTTTACTGAATTTTACTTAGCAAAAGTAAGGGATTTGATTTATTTAATAAGTTTTAAGACGAGTAAATCGATCGCTGATTAGAATCGTCAGTCTGAACGAGATGTAGGTTTAGGACTTTCGCAGGGGGCTGTACTCGCCCTTTTTAATGTGGCTGTTTTTACTGTCATCCAGATGGGATTATTGTCGTCTTTGTGACAGCTCTTCAAACAGGCCAGCCCACTGCGTGACATCATGCTTATTATTATCTGGCGAATGTAAAGGTCACTTGATTTCTAGACTTTGGTGTACTTTTCAATATTTAATACACATACTACATTATTACGCCCCATATGTTATTATTATTTAATACACATACTTTACATATTTAATAAGTGTTTAATAAAATTGATGAGCAACAGTTATAAATAAGCTAAAATTTGTTCCAATTGAAATAAATAAAGCTGTAAATTCTCTTTATGAATTAATTACTTTTTTAATCCTTCATTATTGAATTTATTCTTACGAAACATTTTTGAAATTTCTGTAGTTGTCTTCGAAATTAGTTATCTTTGTGTATATTAGTAATTTAATTTATTTAAAAAATTCTTACAAACCATTCTTATAATATGATTATAATTACTATTAGATAATCCAAGTCATAATCATAGGATAATCACAAGGATAAACTAACTCTTTCAAGGATTGTTTTTTACTCTAGGGGATCACTTCTATTTATGTGTTTTTGTGAAAAAAGTAAACAAATAAATAATATAGCAACTTCTGAATAAATCAATTTTTATTTACTTATATTATTAAATATTTATTATTATTAAATTTGGTTTTTGGCCCCACAAGAACGCTGTCAATTTGTTTACAGCATTATTGATCATCTGGTGGTTAGAAAAAATATGGAAGTATTGAATTTAATTAAGCTTCCTTCAGTTCTAACTGACAGTTAAAGCTGGAGGCTTCAATCGCCATCAGTCCATTTAACGAATAATTTAACATTTCGTAAGTCCAGTTTTTTTGGCCTGAGCGTCGTCCGAATCTTGCATGGAGACTATCAATTTAATTGTCAATTAAAACCTATTGTCTAAAGGGGGCTTCTAAGCTGTTATCTGGTATTATAAGTATAATTATATATTTAATTTATAATTAATTAAATATTTGGTTTTATTTCTGTAAACAAGATAATGTCTTATTAATTATCATGTAGGTGTTTTTTTTACATTTTTACGTAACAAATAGGCATAGGCATTTAATTTTTTATTTCTCTGGATAAGTACGATTACGTAACTTCAACCTTTTTACTTCGAATCGTCTTATTTTTTACCTATATAGTGAGGAGTAATGGAGAACTCAATTAAAAAGTTTTGTTCTCAAGTGACTAAAATTCGAAATTGTGGTACCGATGAAGATTTTTTAATTCATGTTCAGAGCTGATTCTTCGACGTTGGGTCAATGTAAATAATATTGATTTGAAGTTATCAGTAAGTCAGGCCAGTAATTTTGCAGTAGTTAAGATTCAGTTTCGAGATAAAACATTATGAAGGTTGGAAGAAATGCGCTTCTATTAACTTATTAAATATTTATCTATGCAATCTTGAATAGTTTGCGTCACAGAAATAAATAAGAGTAAAACATTAGCGATCTATATATTTGTTATTAAGTAAAACGTTTAGTTCCCTTTTGAACTTAAAACAAATATAACAATCTTGGATTGTTGTGTTGGGTGGTAGTTTTTTCGTGTCATAGTGCAATGTGTATTAGTTGTGAGAAATGTTCTTATAATAATTTCTCAGACATTTCAACGACTGAGGCATTCGTTTCATTATTGTATCTAATCATAGATTAAACCTTTACGACTGAAAAAATGATCAATGGATGATGGATTTTACTCAGATATTGTTATAATGTATTTTTAAGCGATATTTTTCGGATGTGCGTCAGTTTTATCTATCAACGATAACTTGTGATCCGGAGAAGGAGATGCTGAAATTATCAGCCTCATTGAGCCAGTTTCTCGTCTTCCGCAGTCTTCATTTTTGTTTATGACACGATGAGTTGGTAATAAGACCTCTAAACTTCCTTATATTCAGCATGGGTTTCCTTTCCCGTACACGATCCAAGCAACAGGCAGCGAGCAAAGCCTTTAGTCATAGTGAAGTAGTTATCATTTATTGTTCATACTGATATTGAAAATGTCACCAAAGATTTTTGACCAGTCGCCAAAAGCTGGATTGACAAGGACATATCATGATTTGACCTTTCTCATACTCTGATAATACGCATGGTTGATGTTTATTATATTTTTAAAACAAGTAAAGAATCAAAATACTGACATCCAAATAACAGTGTATGTGCGCCATATGTGGGAAAACGCAAAACTTATAAGCCATTGAAATCTAAATCTAACTTATATGGATAGTAGACCCTATACATTTTTCTCAATTATTTGAAAAAATATATCCACTCATTTCCTGATACAAAACACTGCAATTTATAATAATAACAACTGTTAACAACAAAATTTAAAAAGTTAGACTGATTATAGTAAATTTCCTCGACATTGTCTTTTACCTAGGCCTACTCTCACTCCTGGCACGCATAGACACAAGAATATTATGATTTACCCAATAAAAAATTGTTGGGTCACTCAACGTGGTGGCTAGATAAATTCCGAATTCAAACGATATTTGTGATTGAGATATTGATCACCTATCTAACTTGGACGTCGAGGTGAGTAAGAAAGAAAGAAAAATGTCTTTATTGGAACTAGTGTTATCTCCAGATTTCACAACTGGTTTTCAGATATAAAGAGTTATATAGACAAAGACTTATAGAGTTATAGACAAGAGTGTCTATATGTAATTAATATCAATAATTAACTGACATTAACAAAAATAACATTAATTTATCAAGAATAACATCAACAAAATTATAAATAACTAATTAGTTTCAACAAATAAAATATAAATAGTAGAGTTAAACAATAAATTAATACATTTAAAAACTGTTATTTGTATAGTATTTTTTACTTTAATTTTGAAAGACATTACACTACTATTTTATATCACAAGTGGGATTGAATTATATAATGTGGGGTCGAAATACGAAAAAGCCTTCCTTCCACGCTCACGATGTACTCTTGGAGAATGAATTAGCTTGTCTCTCCGAGTGCGGCGCCCCGAGACGTCCTGACTAGCTGCTAATTTTTCCAGGAGATATTTTTTGGGGTTCCTCTAGGGTTAATGTCTTATGAATTAAAGAGCTCGTTAACACCTTACAAGCTAACCCCATTTTTAACGTTACATGGTCTCTCCTTCTTAAACCAGAAACTAGCTGAGGTATTCTGCAATCTCTGTATTCTTCCGGCGTATTTCTTCGGTATACTGTTCCCATATACAAGAAAGCAGTATTCAATAGCTGAAAGAACCACAGATTTGATTATTTTAATTTTAGCCAATTTTAGATCTTCAAGGTTGAACATGGTAACCGTGAGTCAGATTCTCAACACAATGAGAAACGAACTGCAATTTGACCGGTGTCCACTGTGACCATTCCATAGCGCTTGAAATCTCGACACTCACCAAACTCCACCAGAGTCGGCGAGACTCGGTACGAGATGTCTAAGCTTACTCCAGTTTTACACCTACTGTATCACATATCTCCCATTTCCGGGTATACAACAGTAGCTACATACAACAGTTGGCAGCTGATAGTCGCGTTCGACTGTCTGCGCAGAATATTGTTGGTATGTATGTTATTGAGTGTTATGTTTTGATTCACGCCACTATTCTCTGATAGGTTTAACTAGGACTCTCCTTTAATTAAAATATTATATTTGATTATAAATCAATATGTTAGATGTTACGTATTGATTACAGTATTCTGACTAATTGCGACGCAACCTTTGTTGCTTAATTAAATACTTTCAATGTTGAGAATTCGTAAAATGCATTTCGTATGTTTTAAAATACTTTAAATTTTTTATGTGAGGTTGCTAACTAAAATTACTCGTATCTGAGAGAAAAAAGACTATTGTAATTAATCGTTAATTATCAAGTATCGTGTAATTATTGTAATTACACTACGAGTAAAGGAAGCATTTTAATAAAAAAGACTAATATTTCATCACGAGTTCAAACAATATTCGACATTTTTTACTATTTCAGATAAGGGTGGTAGAAATCATTTTATATACTTATTTAGTTTTCAACGGTTACAAGATCAATACGATATCTGAGTCGTGGCGAGAGTTTCATTTGGTTTCTTCAGTAAAATGTTGAACCGCATCTTGTTTGAAACTCGCTCTATATTCCTGGAACGGCTCACACGCACGTGTGGCGTCTCACTCATTCTTAGTATCATTTTTCACCCACACTCCACATCAAGTGCGCGTTCCTATGACGCGTCTGTGTGTGTGTGCGCGTGCGTGGTCCACGCCGTGGAGCTGCTCTCGTTAGATTCATTCATTATTTTGTTTATTGGATAATCGCCACACATGAACTTGACATGTAAAAGAATTGAAGTAAAACCAACAAGTGAGAAAATTGAAACGCAGTAAAATGAACTTTGAAATGTAATTCGATTTTAAAACATCAAGCTGTTTTTGAAATATTTGAAATGTTGCCGAACCAATGACAGTCAAAGTCTTTTCCTGCCTTAGTATAAGTGTTTTTTTTCAAACAGGTTGGACAATACTGAAGCACTGTAGTATTGAAAAGTAATAAACTTATTACATTTTTATGTATAGCTGTTGCCCTTATTAGCAATTGATATTCAACCGTTTCCTGTCTTCACTAAAAATAAATCAATAGCTATATCTTTAGATTTCTGTGCTGTTGATTTTATCCCATTTACAGACCTAACCTTATTTACATATATTCCAATTGATCTTGACCTGAGATCAAGTAGATTCCTAGACTGTTTTTGGGTGGTTAGTCTTATATTTAATAGTTTCCAAATAATATACTTTGGTTTTATTGGAAAGTATTATTTATATTTATTAAGAGTCGATTATAAATATCAGGTAGCGTACAAAAGTTGGGTATGAACTTCAAATTTAAATGGTGAATGATTAGGAGTGAACCGGTTGTAAAAGGTGTTGAATGGTCGATGCACACAGTTGGCAGTTGTAATGGGATACTGAACTATGAAAAAAGTAATCGTTCCCAGTTGTCACTGATAGTTGTCTACCGGTCGATCAGTTCCATGTGTACCGATCAGACTGCGACGCTATCTGTGTGCGGGGAGTGGAAACACTGCTATCAGTGTTATCGGTTATGCAACGAGGTCATCGAGTCTCGCGTACCGATCGTGCTGCTTCTTCTTGTCTTTTCTCTAATAATTATTTATTCTTGTTGTTTTAGTCGATTCTGTAGGCTAAACCCAGTCAAACAGTGCGTATTTATGTTTAGGTTAGTTTTTTAGTGTTCACAAATCGCTATTCAGTGGATGGTCCAATAGGAATTTTTCCCTTCTTCAATTAACTGAATTGTTCTAAAGTATAATTAATTAGTTGACATAATTCATAGTACACAATTCTTTCTATGTTAGAATTCTATGTTCAGTATTTTCGCAGCCAAACCATTGAAAAAACTGAAAAAAGGTTTAAAATCTTTACTAACGACAAATGGTCTATTGACTATTGAATACGGGTGGTCAGACTGCTATAAGTATAGGAGTTTGCCGTAGTAGTATACAGTGATCTGTCCTATGCCACTCAAACTTTTAGGATATCGATTAGCCAAGTGTAATTGGGCTATCAATTAATAGCCTATCCAACGTTAAAGTAACAATATGCACCAAGGTTGGATTGATCCTTGTTAAAACGTTAAATATGGCACTGGCGTTTTCAAACACAAATAAATTATATTCAAAACTAATTTTTTAAAGCAATTTTTCTCTTCAGTCTGAATTCTGACCAGTATTCAATGGCATTTAGATAGACGTTAGAGGAGGTGATGATTTCAGTTACTCTCCTATTGTTTTTCGAAAGTAAATGCATACAAAATGACCGCGT